>CM049404.1:6715000-7315000 GCA_026929865.2 Hyperoplus lanceolatus | reverse complement strand
TGTATGTGATTAATGAGTGTTTTGCATATGACTGTATGGAGATAAATGTAAAAGAAAAATATCACGCCAGAGCGCATTCACACTGGCCCTGACAAGGACCTTTTTATGACAGGAAAATAAATCACCCACTACCAGAACATGTGATTCAAAACAGAATAGCAAAGGTACAGTAAAAGCTCCACCACTGGCTTATAAATGCTGCCATATACGTAAAACAGCTTCAGGTTGAGATATTTAGTTTCCTTGGTCCTGTGTGGAACAGAGCCCATGCCAACAGCAATAATAACATACATGGACTTGAGTTTGTTGGTCAGCTGGGCACTGAGCTGAGAGGCCTGGCAGAGCTGGCTGGAAATGTAACTGGGGAGGTCACAGGTTCAAATCTGAGGAACTTGTATGATGGAGAACACACGCACACAGTTTTTTCAGCTAGCAGAAGGTTTGTGTGAGAATTGGTGTGTGTTAGTGTTGTTCTTAGCGGCCTGTTTTAAGTTTAGTTTTAGTCCAGTCTTTGTGTCAAATTGTCATTTTAGTTTTTCTTAGTATTAGTCACATTTAAACTCTTTTTAGTCTAGTCAAGTTTCAGTTGACTAAAAGTCTGAGCATTTTAGTCTTCTCTTAGTCAGAATTATCTGGGACCATTTGTTGACTCTTAGTCAACAAAAGCTGATGACATTTAAGTCTAGTCTTAGTCAATGACATTTGTATTTTAGTCTTTTTAGTAATGCACTTATACCCAGTTAATATAGTACAATTACCTAGTATAGTACAGACAAAATCAAAATGTTCTTTAAGTCCCCCATTTCACAAGTCAAACAAGGTTATCTTATCTTATTATATTATTTTTACCTTATAGACTAATTTACATCATATTTATTTGAGCTACCAAACATGAAAGAATGCCGGATTCCTCAACCTGAACAGTAGTCTGGTGGAACTCAGACAGCTTCTCTTTGTGTTTCAAAATCTCCTGTCTAATGACGTACATTTATATAAAATAAATAGGCCTAAATAAAATAGCTTCAAATGACAATGCCAGCAAGAAATTGACATTACATTCAAGTTTAATTAAGAGAAACGAGGTGCTTGAATGCTAGAGCTACAATAACATAATAACAAAGTGCAAATAAAATGTTTGTGTATGACTTGTATTGCTTGTAAACTGAAGTCAACTCACATTTGTCTAGTTAAATGCTCATGTTAAACCAGTGAAATGCTTTTAATGTGAAGCCGTAGCCTGTTTGCAGCCCCGAGACTCAGGAAACAGAAATATTCCAAAATAATAATAATGGCGAGACAAAATAGCCTTATAACATTTTGTGTCCTCTCGTTTTTGTCAATGAACATGAAAAGATATTTTAGCAGAGTTTTAGTTTTTGTATACTACATTTAGTCCCGTTTTTATTTTTCAACAATAAAGCATTATATATTTGATTATAGTCTTCGTCACATGACCACCATTTACGTTGCGTCTCGTCTCGTTTCTGTCACGTGATAAAGGTTCGTTGACGACGATATTTTGTCATACATTTCGTTGACAAAAACAATGTGTGTGTTGTTGAAGAAAATTAATGTATTTGCATGGTTCTTTCTTAAACAATAACTTGTTGAAGTGACTGTTTAACTTCATCAGAAGTTGGCTCTCCAGGTTTTTGCATTGAAGTTTTGATCTTTTAGCAGTGAACAGGATCCACGCATGGCTAAAAAAGTCACTCAAAGGCTGCAGAAGTTGGAAGGCTTCATGTGTTGATTTTGAGAGACACTTTCTTGATTTGAGGAAAATAATGCAATGGGCTCCATACCTCCAGTGGATGGGGATGCAATGTTATGGGAACGTTAAGGGTACCAGGATGTGACTTCATGCAGGAGCGACAGACTGTTTGACCCATATTTTGTAATGTACCCTGCGTTCTAAATTGCATACTCTTTTTTTTTAAATTCTGCATACTATATCTGACCATAAAAGACATCTTGTTAGCATGCAGTAGGCATACAATTGGGACATACTTTTACTAATTTATTTCATCAAAACATTGTGCCTAGATCTTGGCTCTTGGTTTTATATCCGTCTCATCCCTGGTTGTTTTCAGACGGAGGCTCCTTTGATGTAACGTCACTTTCGGCGCGCATTGGATTGTGGGTCAGAATCGCCCAAATAGCATGCTGATTTCAAAAGTAGACAGTAATAGAATGTTTGGTAGAGGAGGCTGGTTCTTGACGTTTCCTCAGCCACCTTTCATAGAGTCAGAGCCATAACCGTGCAGCAATTACTTTTTTGTATAGTTAAGGGAAAGCTGTTAAATGTAAGGTTTGGTGGTTCAATCCCACAATGGGATGTTTTTTTCTGCTTAATTAACCTGTAAACTTTATGTAGCACAATAAGGGGTTGGGGGTAAGAAAGTTGCAAAGTAACATTGCGATGATGTGAAATAGTGCCACCTCTTAATAAATAAAAAACATGAACATGAACATGCTGAAAGTTTCCAGTTTCTCCCCCCTCCTAATGTATATCCCAAACACATTTTATGAACTTTTCTGAATGTGGCCGAGAGTCCTGGACAAGAATCATATGTTGGTTAGTGGCTTCCCATTCCTTGGAAACTAGCACGGTGGATAATTCAACCCTAGCTATTTGAATGTGTGTGATCATTCCTCAAATGCATAGAGATTTTGGCAGACGTGGTCTGAAAAGATCAGTCAGTGCAAAATCCTACTCAACTGTCAAAGTTGTTTTACACATCAATGTGATGGTTGCGAGAATTCTGTTCACTGTACTATTTCAGCAGCAATTCAAAACTGACTTCACAAAGTCCTATTTACTCTGAGATAATCTATACAGTATTTGTTTTGAAGCAGTGCAACTATTATCTGAGCTCCAAGATACTTTTGGGAAATCATGGGCCCCAAGTGGGTAACTTTCCAAGCCTGGATCGGTGCTTGTACTGCAGTGCAAGGAATGCAGTGGTTGTTTTAAGATTACAATGGCTTGGCAGGACTCTGCTGTGGTCAACCACTTGGTCCCAGACACCCTCAGACATGCCCTGCAGGATGCCTCCAACAACAAGCCCCAGAGAGGCAATCAGAACTGTATAATAGGAAACACTGCTTGAGATGTTCCTGAGAGCCGCAAGGCATCCCAGAACTTTTTAACTGTGCGAGATAATATATCAAATGATACAATGAAGCAATGTATTACGTTCTATATCAAATTGCGGAAACACTGTGTTCTCAGGAACGATATCAGGATCAACTGGGATCCTGATGTGAAGCAGTTATTAAGAGATTAGGCTGGCGATATTCTATATATTTGTAATTGTCGACATATCCCATGGAAGAAAAAAAACACAACAGCAATGAGTTAGTCTATCCATAAATACTATCTGATTCTCCAGGTCAGTCATGTTAACTCTTCTCTGCTCAAAACATTGATCTTTAAAACACAAGTCACAAAAGTATACTTTGATTGTCCTCAAATTAATAAATAAATTGGCTGGGCACAGTAACAGAAGTTAATAGTGCATTGTGTGTGGGCTATCAGTGAGTCCAGTCAATGAGTGAGAGGTGTTGCTTTTGGATTTTTTTCCGTTCAGTTTCCTCTAAGTCTCCAAAAAGTTGACTTGAACATTAACCATGCTCTCTGGATGTGCTTAGTGTGGGCTCCACTGTTTGGATCCACACACCACTGGCTGTGATTTACCATGAGGCGAGTGTAGGCCATGGCAGGTAATGCACGTGTATATGCTCTCACTTATTATGGTGGTGCCGCCTTGGAGCACACGCCTAACTGCTATCGGCACCAGATTTCTGCCTTCCTCTTCTCTGTACTATAGCCGTAAGACCTCACCTCTGATCCTTCACTCCAGAGACCTACTTTCTTTGTCTCCATATTGCTAGGAGGAGTGACAGATGTGCAGTAGATGTTTGTATAGAACAGACCAAGCAAACCAACAAGTGCTTTGTTTGAAGCAAATTGATGCCTAAATAGTGCAAGTAATTGCATTGTTTAAACTGAGTTGAAGCGAATCTATAGTCTGCAAGAAATCTACAGTAATGTTGCAATTGTGAGCACACCTGTAGAACTCTATCTTCGGTTTCACTCTCTTGTATTTATATATCTTTAGCTACATGGGATTCCTGCTGCCTGCGGGACATTCTGCAGTTACCATCGACGCTCAAAGCATTTCCAACCACAATGAGAAAAAGTAACACAGCAAAACACAAAGAATTGAAAAGAACCGTCTCCTCAGCATTTTCATGAAAGCTTCTCTGTATGAGAAGTTAATCTGAAGATGTCCCCCCCCCCCTGTATAATTTGTTTTGTTTGTTTAGCCTCCTTCACATTGCTGTACCTCCTCCAGCTATTCCTTCTCCGGGTACAATAAAAGCTCTGTTTACCCAGAGGAGTCTAAGATGTTCAGAAGTCTAATTTCAGATTCCAGCGGAAATGATTTGTTGCCTGTGAATTGAAAACACAAGGATTCTCTTGTCCTCTCGTCTCCTGTCTTTCTCTCTTGGCCTGCTGTTGAATTGTTGGCGTGGGTTACAAAATACAGAGCGGATGAATGATTGATGAAACCCTGACTAGTGAGACATAGACACTCATTCTCTCCCGGCAAAGCAAACTGAAGGAAAGTAGTAAGCGAAGGACTGCATTTCCAAACATCTCTCAATATCTCTCAGCAATTATTGCCAGGGAGCATCCTGGGTAAGCCATGTCTAGACAAACCTTCTCGTCAGGACATACTCCAACAAATTGAATATAGCTATATAAAGAAGGCAGATCTAATTGTTGAGCGATAACAATAAAGGCCAGAGCCAGGTTTCCCCAGTATAAATTAGCAACTGATACTCCATTAGTAGGACAAAGACACACTCTTTGGCTTAAATTAGGCTAACGTTTGGATCAAAGTGTTGGAAAGTTCAAATTGGTATGCCTATCCTCTCCAACCAAATCTTGATGACTGGCAATTTAAGAGGAACAATAATTTTCATTGTTTTAAAACTGTAGGCCACAAGGACACCACCCCAAGGTTCTCCTATATTCTCTACATTGTCATAATGTCACCCTCCTATTATGTGTTCAAATTACAGGGGGGCTTATAGTTCCCACTAAATGCTACAATGAGATGTAAGAAAAGCACAGCACACTGAAAGACAACTGGAGTAAACAATTAATGTTATGGCACAAGCAGATACACACCAGACAGAACCAACTAAAATGGTTCCAAAGAGTGAGCGCTGTTGATATCTCTTTGTATTAAGCAGTTGGAGCAGGAGGATGGATAAAGCAATTAGAATGGTCATGAAGCGGAGAAAGGAGATCAGAAATGTTTAGTTACCGGGGGCAAGGTCACACTGGGCCTATATACTGTATGTAATAGGCAGGATCCTGTAGTCTATTTTGTATTTCACATGAAGTCGCAGTTTGGTTTCACATTGCAGTTTTGCCAGCGCACTAAATAACTTTGCATGACATACCCAAGTCTGTGTTTATCACTTACATGGGCTGCGTCTCCCTTTATTGGACATTAATTGGTTTGAAGATGGGTGTTATTAAAACTATAATAAATACACGTGTTCGTTTCTTAAGAGGAATTGGAGGATACAAAAATGTTGGAGGAGGCGAGGATGAAAAGTTACAATGGATGGTTTAATGAAAAAGTGATGTCGGCAATTACAGCTTATGCAGTAGTCAGGACAGACAAAAAGAAGTCAAAAAGTGTCAAGAGTCTGGACAGCAGTTCATATTTAACAAGTTCAGTTATACGTCATTGGATTATTTAGCTTGTCATTCATCTCGTTCATCCAATCTTCTGGTATCTTCTTGGTGGTTGACCTGCACTATGGGAAACGCCTACACTGACTTGCTGATGTTCCTCTAAATGCAACAATTGTAGCTAACCTATGGTCAGGTCTGTTGAAGGTCTGCTGACGAGAGTTTTACAGTGGGTCATTGTTGAAGAAAAAGATACATCCTTAGCCTCAAGGCAGAGCCGGCCCAAGTCTTCTGGGGGCCCTAAGCGAAATATGATTAGGGGGCCCCCCTCCAATGTTAGCGCTGCTGAAACTCTAGATCTTTGTTAAATATCATTCACACACCCAGTGTTTTCTGTGTGTTTACTGTGCGGCTGTGCGAAAATATTACCCCCGGGAGATTTTTTTAACCTTTTTAAAGTGAAATGCATGAATCTGGTGCACTTTGAGAGGAAAATTAAGAGGCTAAATCTGAGAAATCTTGTGTGAACAAATAATTTGGAGACACTGGGTCAGATGAATTAGAAGCTATTGAAGAAGGACACATGGATTTTCCATAAAAATATTAATATAAAATAAAATATTATGGGTTGGGCATGGAGCTCTTTTTCTTTTACGGGACATATTTCTCTGTACTATAGTGAATGCATTTAAATGCATTGTGAGGAACGAAGCAGAAGAACTCTGTTATCCAGCTACTGTATCTTTTTTTCCACAGACAAGGCTGACATAGGCTATAGACTATACACAGTGCATGGGCAACTGAGGGCAGCCCCATTTCCAATTGTTTTTAAATAAACTCAATACACACTGTGCATGGATGTGAACGTGACATGATCAGATAATTTCGGATTTCCTCCGAGATGAACTGATTACATTTTTAGGCTATTAATTATCTAGACCAAAACATTGTATTCCTTTTTTTTTGTATGATAACTCACATTTGCATAGTATGATGTTAATATCAAACACACAAAAAAAAAAAAAAAAAATCTTTAGGGGGCCCCCCCCTTATGCCTCGGGCCGGCTCTGCCTCAAGGTGTGGGAAAGTACATAAAGAATTTCTACAATCCTGTGTTCTGTCTCTGTCCTTTCCCTACAGTGTTTACGACTTGTACATAACATGTTATCAATGTGCTTCATTGTTAGTTAGATTATATAAGGTACATGGAGTAAATGCATTAAATGATGGGGGGTATACATCAGTAATGTTTAGAAATTAAAATGCTAACAGTGTGCATCTGACGTAGGTGTTTCTATTTGGCAGTATAGCCTTCATCAGTTTTAATGAATGAATGAAGAAAAATGTATACACAGATTAATTTCCTGCAACGCTGTGTAGTTCAGACAGCCGCCGAGGCAACGCACACCTTCAACTTTGACTACAGTTATATTTTATTTTATTTTATTTTATTGGTTTATTTCAGGGACATTGCACACTAATCAACATTCAAAATGTAAGTGAGCCAGAGTTAGCCTAAGAGGCTAGTTTTCATCTGCTGTCCCCTGCCAGATATGTAAAAGGCAACCTAAAATTACAGAAATAAAATGCATGTATAAGCAATGATATATGGAAAATGAATCGCCCGTCTCCAGTCAGCAACCCCCCGCCCCTATAGCTCAGCTGTCAGCGGCTCATTTCGCCTCTGTGTGATTGGCAATAGCTGGCCAAGACTTCCTGTAATAGGTCCGAACCATCCAATGTGCCCTCAAATTGAACACAAACTGAACCATGGTTCAGTATAATCCGGACCAAGACCACCTCTTTAGGTTTGACCAAGGTCCGCCGGTTTAGTCTGGACCGAGGTCCATCGGAGGTTTCACACCTGTACTTAAAAGATCTACTTCAACGGTGGAAATATGAAGCTTTATTGAAGTCTGAGATCCTATGTAGGATAAATGTGCAACAATTTTAGAAATCGGTTGATCCTAGCCTGAGAAAAGGCAGAAACAGTGTTTTATGATCTCACTGTCTAACCCTACATTTTCCCATGTGTGACATCAACATTTAGGGTTAGGATTAACAGGATAGCTGGGCCAAGGGAAGACTGAGTAAAGCCTTAGGGAAGGAAAAACCTCATTCGTTATATTATAAAAGCGATTTTATAATGACAGAACGCTGGTTCCGTATGGGTGAAGTATTCCTTTAGGTTTGAATAAAACGTAAAATGTCTGAAAGTCTGGATCAAACAAGGTAGGTGTGTGAAAGCCCCCTTAGGCATGTTTTCTACAGTTCTCAGTTCAAATGTGAGCGAAACATCTTTACTTCATAATGATGGAAACTTATTTGAAGGCTATTTTTATTTTCCGGTTCAAAACAAACAAAGTAATACAATAACTCTTAACATTTTAATATTGTCCATCTGTGAGGAAATGTTGAGGTTTTTTAGTGTGGATATGTGTTTTACTGTGTGCATATACTCACCAGACTTCACATCTGTTAAACTCTAACAGAACAATAGTGAATGTTGAAATGAGCCAGACTGCCCCTCATAATCCCAAGGCTTGCCAGAAGGGAATCATCTGTTGATCTTCTCTCCAGCTCTCTCTGGTACACAGTTCAGGGTTAAATAACCTGTGGACAGGTATTTAAGGGTGGCTACATTACATACAACACAAGCATATTAATCGATGTGAGTGAATCAAGTCTTTTGATACATTTTTCCCTACTGTATGAATTTATTTCATATCTGTTTGCTTCATGTCCTGCTTGTGTTAGGGTATTGAAACACAGTACGCTTGAGTTTAGAGTGTGTGTTCAAATGGCTGTCTATCTGGCCAGGGGCCAGTGCTTCAGCATATTGGAGCCAGAAAAGAATAAAAGTATTGTTTGTTCTCTGAGTATTTCATTTTCTCTCTCTCTCTCTCTCTCTCTCTCTCTCTCTCTCTCTCTCTCTCTTTCTCTCTTCTCTCTCTGTCTCTCTCTCTCTCTTTCACACACACACACACACACACACACACACACACACACACTAACGCAAACACATACACCTACTGTACGACATCTTGCTGCCCAATATTGGGTAACACTTTACAATAAGGCACACAAAAAAGAGTAGTTACCGTTCAAAAAAGAATAAATATAATATGAGAAAAAAATATTTTACATTCCAAATCTTGAAAGTCCTGCATCACAACCATGATACGTCAACACCAACTTACAATTTCTGAAGACAGTAACTACTCTTTTTTTGGAAGAGTAACAACTCTTTTTTGTGTACCTTATTGTAAAGTGTTACCCAATATTGAAAGCAAAACCATAGAAATACAGAAAACAAAGATAAAAATAAAAACAGAAGAAAAGAAAAAAAATATTGGCCGACAAGAACCACAATCACCATCCTCTCCAAACACCACAGAAATGAAAACCAGATGCTGAATGTATGTGGTACTGTATTAATGGAAGGATCTCTGTTTCGGAAAAACAGAAAAGAGAAGAAAATGTTTTGCTGTTATGGCAGCCATTCAGGATGTAATTTACTGTTGCTTTATTTTTTAATGACTGGAATAGCTGATGATGTATTGATTCAATTCAATGTAGTGTTCCTAAGATTTAATAATATGGTAGCATTTGTGCAAAAAAAATGTGTTTATTCTGTGGGTGTTTTAGAGGAACAGTTATGTGGTAAATTTAATAAATTAATTAATCCTTGTGGGAGCATATATCTGCTCAGCAAAGATCATGACAATCTACCTACTAGATTATGAGATGTCTTGTGGTAAAATGAACAATGATAATAATTTATCAAAGTGGACAAAGTAGTTTATAGCAGACTCAACATGACAATTGGAATTATAATCCTAGTAACATTAAAATTACAGGCAGAGTTTGTAAAACAATGTTTAATCTGATGAATGTGGTTTATTTTTTGCTAAATTCAGTGGATGAATTCATTTAAAGGGGTAGTCAGAAAGCCATAATGATTTGGTGGGGCAACGTCCAACTTCAACAATTGCATCATCAACACTTAAACTGCACATCTTTCCTAAGGCTATCGTGTGTGTGTGTGTGTGTGTGTGTGTGTGTGTGTGTGTGTGTGTGTGTGTGTGTGTGTGTATGTATGTGTGTATGTGTGTGTGTGTGTGTGTGTGTGTTATGGCAAAGTAAGCACCCTAAACTAACGGGTGGAGCAATGGTTGGGCAAACAGCCAAACCAGTCCATTAAAATCAACCTGGGAGGCCCCGCAGCTATAAACCCAGAAAGTCAACTATTAACCTAAAGCCAAGAATAAAGTCCAAATTCCTTTTCAGGATTTATTGATACGAGGGGACATTGACAAGACACTGTGAGAGCAGGACCTTTACATGGGGCCAAATGATATGCCCATAATGTGCACGCACGCACGCATGCACACGCACGCACACACACACACACACACAAATCAAATCAAATCAAATCAGTTTTATTTGTATAGCCCAAAATCACAAATAGCATTCGTCTCAATGGGCTTTACAGTCCATACAATATGATACAGTATGGTACAATATGACACAACATGATAAAATATGAAACAATATGACACCCTGCCCTTACACCCTTAGCTCGGCTGAGAAAAAACTCCCAGTAAAAAACCCTTTACCGGGACAGTAAAAAACACACACACACACACACACACACACACACACACACACACACACACACACACACACACACACACACACACACAAGGAATGTCATGGGCTCCCACATATCCAGAAAGTACTGAACTACGATTTGCTTAGCCACACAACATAGTACAACTTTTGGAGGCAATGTTGTGGACAGTGGGTGCAGTGAAGTAGATTGTGGGGCTGACTAAATCATGGGGTATGTAGATTTAAACTTTACAATAAGCAATTATTTAACTGCATGTCAGAAGCAAAGTACATCTTTTTTGTATACAGTGTATATATTCTATGTTTACATACAATTCAGTCCGCTGAATTATTGTCACAGGAAACTTTTCAGATCCTCCAACATGCTTGCGTTACACAACTTGCAAATGAGAGACTTATCATGAATGGATTTACTTTTGATTTTCACAGTAGACTCTGGAGTCTCCTCCAAGCTGTAATCAAACATATGATAATGGACTGAAATAGGCCACAGAGCCTCTCTCTGTAAAATGCTCCTCACTGCAGCTGCTTATTTATTGTCTCCCTCGTAACCTAGCGCAAACACCATTCACATACAGTCCCCTCCAATAGTATTGGAAAGGTGAGGCCAATTCCTATATTTTTGCTGTAGACTGGAAACATTTGGGTTTGACACCAAAAGATGAATATGAGACAATAGATCAACATTTCAGCTTTCATTTCCAGGTATTAACATCTGGATCCGATACACAACTTAGAAGATAGCATTTTCTGTAAAGGAACATCACATTTTTACGCGAGCAGAAGTATTGGAACAGATAGACTTAAAATAAATTAAAGTGAATAAAACGTAATATTTTGTCGCAAATCCTTTGCTTGCAATAACCGCATCAAGCCTGTGACCCATTGGCATCACCAAACCTTTGCATTCTTCTTTTGTGATGCTTTTCCAGGCTTTCAACGCAGCCTCTTTCAGTTGTTGTTTCTGTTAGGGGGTTACTCTCTTAAGTCTCCTCTTTGGCAGGTAAAATGCATGCTCTATAGGGTTTAAGTCAGGAGATTGACTTGGCCAGTCTGTAAACTTCCACTTCTTGCCCCTGATTAACGCCTTTGTTGTGTTTTGGGTCATTATCTTGCTGCATGATGGAGGATCTTCCAATCAGTTTGGTTGCATCTTTCCTTAAATTGGCAGACAAAATGTTTCTGTAGACTTAGAGTTCATTTTGCTGTTGCCATCATGTGTTACATCATCAATGAAGATTAATGAGCCCGTCCCAGAA
The DNA here is from genome assembly GCA_026929865.2 of Hyperoplus lanceolatus. Taxonomy (NCBI): domain Eukaryota; kingdom Metazoa; phylum Chordata; class Actinopteri; order Uranoscopiformes; family Ammodytidae; genus Hyperoplus; species Hyperoplus lanceolatus. The sequence continues at coordinate 7,303,390 of CM049404.1, read as the reverse complement.
GAAGCCATGCAAGCCCAAGCCATGACATTGCCTCCACCGTGTTTCACAGATGAGCTTGTGTTAGGAAAAATAAACTCTAATTTGTGATATTATGCCCCCCCCCATTAATATGCATTTACTCTTTTATAATCAATTGATCCATTGATATATTCTTTACATTTGACTTTAAGAAATGATTCACTTCAGTCTCAGTTTGGAGGCTGAGCAATAAAAACTGAAGCTGATCTCCCATGAGATAAGATACATTCCTAAGGGTAGAGGTTCTGTTAGAACAAAGGGCCTTCTGGCCATGCACGTCTTAGAGGATGCTCCGGGCCGGGGGAGGAAAACTTCATGATCTCTGGTTTCGGACAAGAGGAGGACACTGAAATCTGCCTGACAACAACATTCGACCAATCAGTAGACATGTTAGACAATATAATACTCTGATGTAGAGAAGGACTTCACTTCTTCTGGCTTTTCTGTCCTGTCAACCTGCCTTGTCAATTTACTCAAATAAAATACTGAGGCCTAGATCCTGGATTTTTACACCTTTGTCCATAGTCATTTTTCCTTCATAAATAGGCATTTGTACACGCATCTGACACTTGTATGTTTGGGATCATGGGCAGATTATTTCTTTCTCTAAACTTTAGCCTTTCCATCACTTTGGTAAAGGTGCATCTTGACAGCAACACAGTAACACATGATGGCAACAGCAAAATGAACTCAGAAGTCTACAGGAACATTTTGACTACCAATTTAAAGAAAGATGCAACCAAACTGATTGGACTATCCTTCATCATGCAACAAGATAATGATCCAAAAAAACTGCAAAAACAACAAAGGAGTTCATCAGGGGACAAGAAGTGGAAGGTTTTAGACTGGCCAAGTCAATCCCCAGACTTAAACCCTATAGAGCATGCATGTTACCTGCTAAAGAGGAGACCGAAGGGAGTAACCCCCCAAAACAAACAGCAACTGAATGAGGCTGCGGTGAAAGCCTGGAAAAGCATCACAAAAGAAGAATGCAAAAGTTTGGTGATGTCAATGGGTCACAGGCTTGATGCGGTTATTGCAAGCAAAGTATTTGCGACAAAATATTACGGTTTATTCACTTTAATTTATTTAAAGTCTATCTGTTCCAATACTTTTGCTTGCCTAAAAATTTGGCGTTCTTTTTCAAAAAATACTATCTTCTAAGTTGTGTATCAGATCCAGTTGTTAATACCTGGAAATGAAAGCTGAAATGTTGAGCTATTGTCTCATATTCATCGTTTGGTGTTAAACCCAAATGTTTCCAGTCTACAGCAAAAATAAAGGAATTGGCCTCACCGTTCCAATACTATTGGAGGGGACTGTATTTGGTGTTCACTATCACAAGGCTATGTCATCCTCAAGAGCATGGCTTATCTACACTTAACCTTTTGAACACACACACACATTCATTACTACCCAACTTCAAATATGAGGTTTACCTAGAACTGTTAATACCGTGAGGCACACACGTAAAGTTTTCGAGCCCTGAAAATATTTCCAAATTAATTAAAGGACGGGATTTTACTGTAAGGGGAAATCTCTTTGACAGCAGACCGGTTTGACAAGTTTGTACAGCTACTGTATTGAATTTACACAGGCCGTTTTGTAAAGCAGTTGGTGGACATTAATGGCTGGGAGCTATAGGCTATGATCACACTAAATCAGATGTGTCAGTAAAAGCACCATGGGGTAGGATTCCCATAAATTACAATCTCCTAGCCAGCAGATTTTTCCAGTGCACATGTTTACAGCATGCTGTGCAGGGAAATCCAATACATTCACTCCAGTAAGTGCCTTGTCAACTTAACTGAATTAACTGAGATTAATATATGCATATGTGTGTGGTTTACAAGGAAAAAAAACAAAGAGGTACACTTACTGTTAATTATGTGCAGCAGAACACATATTGCTGAGATTCAAAACAAAGAAATAAACCATAAAAATAAGCGATAAATTACTGCCAGTATACTGTATCATTTTCTGCAGCAGCCAACTACCCAATTGCACGATACATAATGCATTACTCTATTAAGACATCCTTGAACCCTTAAACAAGATTAGGTATGTATCATGTTGCCTACTGATAATTCACAGCACATGTTATCCGCATAAAATCATAACGATCCCACAACGTTGTAAAATATACTGTTAACTACCTGAATGTGATGTATGTGGCATTATTGAACGCACACAAGAACTTAAGGAGCTTTGCACATCAACCTTGGACATAATCATCATAATCTGTCCATTCCTGCTGGAGCTGTGTCTGAACTGTGTTTGATTGAAGCCTACACATCTTTAAAGGAATAGTTCAACACATTTAATGTTTAGCTGTTTGCCTTACTTTCTGGCTCAAGACAAGGTGACAGAAACTATTCCTGTGGGGGCGCCTTTAGCTCAGTTGGTAAGGCGTCCCCCTCCCGGGCCGGGCCAAGCAGCAGATCCGGGTTCGATTACCACCCACGGTCGTTCCTTGCATGTCACTCCCCTCTCTGCCCCATTTCACCTCTGTCTCTCTGCACTATCAATAAAGCATAAAAATGCCCAAAAAATATCTTTAAAACAAAAGAAACTGTTCCTGTGACTGTGGGTGCATTGTTTGATGTACAGATGGGCAAAGGTCGCTCATCTAGGTTAGCTTAGCTCAAACACTGGTATTCAAGGGGAGCAAGTCAAAATATACACTTTATAAACATCACTAAATGCTTGTGTGCGCTTGTTGGGTCTTGTCAATTTACACTCAACAAAAATATAAACGCAACACTTTTGTTTTTGCTCCCATTTTTCATGAGATGGACTTAAAGATCTAAAATTCATTCCAGATACACAATTGTACCGTTTCTCTCAAACATTGTACACAAATCTGTCTAAATGTGTGATAGTGAGCACTTCTGCTTTGCTGAGATAATCCATCCCACCTCACAGGTGTGCCACATCAATATGCTGATCTGACATCATGATTAGTGCACAGGTGTGCCTTAGACTGTCCACAATAAAAGGCCACTCTGAAATGTGCATTTTTTTGCTTTATTGGGGGTCTAGGGACTCAGAACCAGTCAGTATCTGGTGTGACCACCATTTGCCTCATGCAGTGCAAGACATCTTCTTCGCATAGAGTTTAACAGATTGTCAATTGTGGCCTGTGGAATGTTGGTCCACTCCTCTTCAATGGCTGTGCAAAGTGGCTGGAGACGGCTTATGGTGGAGAAATTAACATTCAATGCACGAGCAACAGATCTGGTTGACATTCCTGCTGTCAGCATGCCAATTGCACGCTCCCTCAATGCTTGTGGCATCTGTGGCATTTTGCTATGAGACAAAACTGCACATTTCAGGGTGGCCTTTTATTGTGGACAGTCTAAGGCACACCTGTGCACTAATCATGATGTCAAATCAGCATCTTGATGTGGCACACCTGTGAGGTGGGATGGAATATCTCTGCAAAGCAGAAGTGCTCACTATCACACATTTAGACAGATTTGTGAACAATGTTTGAGAGAAATGGTACAATTGTGTATCTGGAATGAATTTTAGATCTTTAAGTCCATCTCATGTTGCGTTTATATTTTTGTTGAGTGTATGTTATGTTGCGTTTTATATATATTTTTAAATTGATATTAAATTATTTTTAAAGAAATATGATTTGGACTCTGAAAATATATGATGTGGTCTGCACATTCATGGCATCAAACTGCCTATGGTGTGTGAATATATCCGTTATTTCTTTTTTTTACTGGGAGTTTTTCCTCAGTCGAGCTAAGAGTCTAAGGGCAGAGGGTATCATATTGTGTACCGACTGTGAAGCCCACTAATGCCCAATTGTTTTGTGATATTGGGTTATATAAATAAAACTGATTTGTTATGATCGTTCACTGTGTGTATTGGAAGGCGTTTTATGTGGAAAACATATCTTTGTTTTGTGAGTAACTGGCTGTATCTCCGCTGACCTGGCCCCCAGCCCACAGTGTCACTGACCTGGTGGAAACACAGCTCAGCTTTGCCAGCTGGACCACACATTAACACACACACAAATAGCACACACACAGAGCACACACAGCACACATACACACAAGTACATGCACACACACGGCACACAGACACACAAGTACATGCCCCACACACACACACACACACACACACACACACACACACACACCCCTACTTGCACACTACAAACGCCCACATAGCACACACACACACACACAAACACTCGCTAACAAAGGCATACATACAGATTACGTTTTTATCAGCTGACTGTCAGTGTCTTGGCCAGCACGCTGTCAGGTCATGATCACCTAGCTGACACACACACACACACACACACACACACACACACACACACACACACACTGCTTGACGGGCATAGCTCACCACTAGGAATAGACCCTGGGGTGTGTGCTGTAATCCAACAGTTATATAAAACAAAAACTAAACTAAGTTCAGTTGTATTCATTTTTGATAATTCTACTTTAATGTATGGGATAAAAAAAAATCTAAAATATGAATAATAATTAAATATATTAATAAGCTTTAGTGATATAACAGTTATCAAACGAAGAACAACGTGCTTTACAGGAATACAATACAGTTAAACCACAGGTAAATTAAATAAAACACAATAAAAGCTCAAAATAAAAAAAAATGTAATAGAAAAAAAGACAAAATTCAAGATTTTCTTTCAGTTTCTGATATATCTACTCTACAAGTTGACATAAAATAAAATTAGTTTCCTGTTAGTTATTAGTTCTACTTCCCAGGTAGAGCTGTGGGGTAAACTGATCCACTTACTTTTTCCACTCTGAAACTACCATAACAACACATATTGTAACAGTAAGAATCCTGAAAGCTAGCCACACATTCCAGAACTAATGTCGGACTAGTAAAAGAATGATGGGGTTTGGTCAATTAAGCAAAGCAAATTTTCTAAACACTTGAAAGTAACTCTGAACAAAATCAAATACAACATATTATAATTCAAAAGGTTTTAATAAGATTCAAATGAAAGATAGAACCAGTTTGATTAGAACACAGTCTGGGGGTTAGAACACAGGACCCTTAGAGCCAGCTAGTGTCTAGGGGTCAAAGCATAGGAAAATCAGAACCAGCAAGAACAGCCTGGGACTCAGAACACAGGAGAAGACGCAACTGGATTATAACATCAGCCTGTCATACTCTACAACTAGGCCTACTCTACCTTCCAGCCCTGAAGGTTACAGGGAACGATGAGAAGGTGCTCTTTCCGTGTGGTTGCCCCAGGTCGTCTTCCTGGTGTATTTCTTTGGCATGATGGCTTTTCTACAATGTGTATGACATTAAAATAAAACATATGTTATGTAATATTACATTAAAATATGTTTAAGACTAAACTTAACTTGTGCCTCATGGTGAGGGAAAGTGAGACAGTGGCTCACTTTCCCCCACAGCATTTGGCTCACTTTCCCCCACCACCACAATTTGAGAAAAAACTACCTCTCTTAGCATTTCAGGCTAATCTTCAGTTATCAGCATCACATGGTTTCATATATTGGTAGTTCATCAACACGTATGATAGAAGTTTTTCTACGTGAATACATTTGCTTTGGCACAACAGTTGATTAACAGCAAGAAAATTTACTTTTACATGCAAAATACCTGTTTTGGTGAAAAAAAACATGCTTACCATAGCACCATGAGGTCCTCTCTTTCAGGGCCATGGGGAAATGAGAGGGTCTTGAACACATATATCTCACATGACCACAAATGTTTTCCGTTGCCTAGATACAGGGGGTGGCTCACATTACCCGATGCCTCAGATTCCCCTGTTCTCCCCTACATATACTCTACCTTGTCAATCTAGCTTACTACTGTATGTTGAGCCAGCCTGATGGGGTTACAAGAAATGACCAAATTTGAGATCCAAATCATGACCTTCATTGCAATTTCAAATAATTCTCCCCAATTCTGGGGCAAATGACTTCCAATAAACACCTCCATTATGAGATATCCACCCAACCACAAGAGTTTCCTTGTGAATCTGTTTTTGGTAGTATGGGTGTGGTTGAGCACTTAAGCCAGTCGGACAGTTGAAGAGACTGTTGATCTTTTTAAACGTCATTTGATCAGGTTTAGTCAAAAAAGAGGTCCAAGCCGTGTCATAAAACAGCTTTGGAATGTAAACTGGTTGATGGCACAAGTGTTGCAAGAGGAGAGGGGAATGCGCCACATGCTACTTCATTTAGAAAATGTTGCATTTGCAGGGTAATCTTCTCCATAACATAAGGCAGGCAATAATGAATAATATAATGGTGACTATTATAACTTCATTTCAAAACTACTGAGCTATCCCTTTAACAACTGGAAAGTGCCCCAGGTTGGTGGAGATCAACAACATAGTTAAACGGGAAGTCCACCAGGCAAATGGGAAGAAAAAGGAATTTAAATGAATGATAATTCTTCAAATGAAAGTAGAAAGTAAAACACATGGTGTTGGAAATTTAGCAACAGAGAAGACAAAGGATATAAAGCAAAAACAAAGCAAAAATGGAGCCTGACCCTGATGGGGTTCGGCAAAGAAAGATCGGAAGAAGAAAAATGGAGAAAGCAATTAAAAGTATGAGAGAAGCTTTCAAAGATCCCATGTCTTTGATGTTGGTTTGATGAAAATAAGATGTTAGTTTGGGTTTGGTGGGTCATCCTTCCTTTTGAAGTTAAGACGTGGAAATCACCAAAAGTGCATTTTCAGAGGGAGAGAGCTGGTCCACACTTACCATTTGGAGCCAGCTGTCATATATTGTAGGGCAATTACTTTTTCTGCAACATTTTTCCTGGCTGTTTTGGTGGCTTAGTGATTTGCAGTGGCAGCATCTCTGGTGTCTAAATAAAGACATGGGGGTATGTCGGTGATCCTGTGATTTCTGACATTTCTCTAGAACCCAGTTGTTGTAAACCATAGCGCTACATTTCACTGTAACTCACAGAGCTACAGTAAATGACTGGAAAGGTAATTTGAGACGCGCTACAAAGTCCACCAGATGAAATCTATTAGGTAAAATGCTCCCTTCCTTTTTACCCCCCACAAGGGTGGGTGTGTGTGTGTGTGTGTGTGTGTGTGTGTGTGTGCGTGCGTGCGTGCGTGCGTGCGTGCGTGCGTGTGTGCGTGTGTGTGCGTGCGTGCGTGTGTGCGTGCGTGTGTGTGTGTGTGTGTGTGTGTGTGTGTGTGCTTGGTTAGAGATATACTGCATAGTACTGCATGCTTGAACTTTACCCACCTCACATGCATGGAGACGCAGCTCTCCCTCTTTGTCCCATTCACACACACAGACACACACACACACGCACTTACATCGGAAAAGTAAACTTCCTAAGGTGTTCTATGAAAGCTGCTTGTGTTTTGACTTGATTTTCCACCACACTTGGTGGACTCAAGTGAACACAAGCCAGCACTCATGGAAACAAGTACGCCATGAGCTTACCCAACCTACCCCCAAAAACCGGATTTTGCAATACGCCTTTAATCCCTGTAGGATTCTCCAAATGGACATCAGAGGTCAGCTACAGACAAGAGCATTCCATGAGCCAGTGAGGAAGTGTCTTCCACTCAGACGTTCTGACCACTTATTGAACTGCATTGAACCACATTTAATCAGCTGATAGTCAAAACAGCATTGGTCAACATGGTTTGGTGCTGCAACACTGCCCGTACAGTTGACTCAGGGCGGGTTTATTTGAGGTTTGGAGTCAATGGGCCTAATGTAGTTCCAGTTTAAACAAGTCAGAGCTAGAGATGTGTAATTCTGCCTGTTGGTTCTATGCCTCGGTCAACAAGGTATACAGTTGCCAAACGGTTAAAGTACAGTAGTGGTAGATAATGCTTTAAAGACGGTAAACCTCACATGTGAATAAGACACTGTGACATGATGTTATGTAAGGTTGCAGTAACCTCCGACCTCCAAATCCTATTCAGTCCATATTTGCGTCTGAGTCCACATCTGTGCAAAGTATGAAGAAAATCCCTCTAAGCGTTCTTGAGATATTGCGTTCGCAATACGCGAGGTCACATTGATGTTGACCTTTAAAATGTAATCAGTTTATCCTTTAATCAAATTATGAGTTAGTTCCAAATGTGAAGGCTTTCATGAGACATTGGGCTCACAAGACAGAAGGACAGACAAACTGTAAACATGATGCCTATGGCCTTCATCTATCCCCTCCGCCGGTGCAGAGGTATTAAAATAGTTAAGGGTGTTTCTATAACTATGAACTTTGTTTCACAATACAATCCTTTCAGTGGGTTGCCGCTGCACCAACATAGCTAAAGTTGGTTAACTCAGAACAGGCTAATGTTAATTTAGCTCAGTTAAAAGTCAATGAAAAACGGACCAAATCTCAGTATGCATAGCAAGCACCTCTCCAATCCTCAATACAAATCCCCTCATGCTTTAATTATTGCCTTATTTAATCTGAAAAACAGTTGCAGCTTTGTCATTACAACCAGGACATAGAATAGACAACATTTAAGAAGAGGGGAACTTGACATTGCCGTAGAAAGTATTTTTCATAGGACAATGATGAAATTAATTTAATATTTAAATTGAGTTTTGTATGAATTGAAGTCTTCATGAAACAGTTTTGTGCAGAAGGAAAACCGTAGATGACAGATGTTTGTGTTTGTATTAGAACATGCTAGATGAAACCAAATGATGAAAGCTATTATGGATTTACTCAAAAAGTATAGGTGTGTGCTCCTGCATATTTATGCTAACAATGGGCCTGTGAGTTTGGTTAAAAAGGCTCCTGCTGTGTGTGTGTGTGTGTGTGTGTGTGTGTGTGTGTGTGTGTGTGTGTGTGTGTGTGTGTGTGTGTGTGTGTGTGTGTGTGTGTGTGTGTGTGTGTGAATGAATGTGTGTCACACATCTCTCCATCTGCACAACAGCAGACACAGCGCTAACAAAAACACATTTTGCCTCTACCCCATGCTGTGAATTCCTTACATTCACAAGACCTGAGGGCAACAACTCTCAAAGAAAGCGTTCGGCTCGAGTTATGTGTTATGTTTCCCCTGTTCTCCTTTTTACAAAGATCTTTAAAGGTGTGTGTGTTTGTGTGTGTGTGTGTGTGTGTGTGTGTGTGTGTGTGTGTGTGTGTGTGTGTGTGTGTGTGTGTGTGTGTGCATGCCTCTTAATTCATGGCTTTTATTTTCCTTTGCTGTTAGAGTGAGTGTAAATAAGTATAATTTAGCCACAGAGCTCCTATGCAGCTGTAAATAATGTGTGGTAAAAAGGTGGCAAGGGTGGGAGGGTGGTGAATGTAGTACTTTTTATATGGCTCCCATGTGCAAGAGTACGCACACGTATACGTAAGCCAAACCACAGACACACACACACACACACTACACATACACATGATTACATAAGAGAGAGTGTGTGTAAGTGTGTGACAGAGAGAGTGTGTTTTGAGGTTAGGGTACTTGAGACACTGCAGGTTCATGCTGACAAAATTAACCCTGCCCCCCCCTCCCCCCCCCCCCCCTCCACCAACAGCTCAAATTGCCCAGTTTTCCCTAAACACAGCTTCTTTTGTCTCTGGCCCCTGCCCGTTCCCATATACTTTCATCAGAGTTAAGTGTTTTACCCCAGTCCTCTTCTACATGATGATCACTTGACACAGATTGACGCTGACATACAGCACATAAGCAGGGAAACTAACATTTCTAAATAAACAAGTCAGGTCTGTGAGTATAAAAACAACCTGTGTGTTGTACTCCTATTAAAGGAAGTGACTGGTCTTATTGGGTGATGTAATGTGTGTATGGCATTTGCATGTCATGCTGCTATGTGATGTTGTTTTCATGAGCGAAGTTTTAATCTTAAATTACCCCTGGCCCGTTTCCTATTTGTGGTTGTTCTAAAACAATTCACACACACACGGAAAAAAACACAAAACAACAAGATGAAATATGCTTGCAATTGTTTTCACAGCCAAGGAGCCAATAAGATGAGAAAACTGACTCTGAAATTCTTAAAATGAGTTAAAGCTGGGGTATGTGATTTCTGATTGGTCAAAGTTAACACGAGCTGTACACTTTGACCAATCAGAGCGAGGCTCCGATTCTCTGTTCTTATTGGCTGTTGGGACTGTCCATTCACTTTGGCACTTTGTTGGTGTAGAGCATGTCAGGGAGGGACCATCGGGGAGGGACCAAAGAGAACAAGTGGAGCAGTTGAGGTATTTAGATTCGAATCTCTATCCCACCTAACATTTTCTCCCCAAATTCTCCACCCCAGCTTTAATGAAAACTGCCAGAAGCAGCACATTGTCCCTCTTTTCCATTTCTCTGTTTCCGTCTCCTGCCAAGCTACTTGACCTCTGCACACCTGGCCAATCACAGCATGAAGTGCTTGTTCTTGTTTTCTGGAAAGTTGCATAAACTAATAGATATAGCCATATTTTATACGATACAATATAGGCCTACTTTATTTTCCCCTCAGGAAAATTGGTGTTGGACTCAAAAGCTGCACACATCATTAAATGCCATGACAGTTACAATAAACAAACACAAAAACAAACATATGAATGCCTTGGCAAAGAAATATAGCACCTAACACATACTGTATTGTCCTCACCCCACAGTAAAACTCCATTAAACTATTGAACTATCTCTAGAGCCTCAAGCAGCATTGTTTAAAAGTTTGACGGAGGTAAGAACAAATTAGTTTTTAAAACGGTTAGAGATTACAGTGAGGTTGCCATACCATGCTGACTCAGCTTTCTAGTACAGCATTATAGATAAAAACCATTATCCTCTTGTCCACCACACCGTACACTCCAAGCCTGCTTAAAAAAATATACGCTGCATTCCAAATCGCATACTCTTCTCTTTTTTCTATTATACATACTACAGCTGATCATAAAAATAATCTAGTTAGCATGCAGTATGCTACAATTGGGACGTACAGTACTTTTACTGATTTATTTCATCATAACATTGCGCCTTGATCTGGGCTGCGTTCCAAATCGCAAATCTTTTTTTTCCATTCTACATACTACGTCTGACTATAAAAATAATCTACTGTAGTTAGCATGCAGTAGGCATACAATTGGGACATACTTTTACTTATTCATTTCATCATAACATTGCGCCTTGATCTTGCCTCTTGCTTATATATCAGTCGCATTCCCGGTTGTTCATACGGAGGCTACATCAATGTGACATCAATTCCGGTGTGCACTGGATGTGGGTAAGAATTGCCGAAATACCATGCTGATTTCAATACTAAAAATCTCGGTCCGTCCAGCTGAAGGTTTTGTCCAAGTGAAAGACCTGTCCTGATGGATGTGTGTGTGTCATGTATGACAACACAAACATGACTCCCCACTGATCTAGGATCCAGGACCATCTCCTTAGTTTTCTTCTTTCAAAGTTTTTTTTATTAAATGTTAGTAACGAAATTGTAGCACAATGAATACACATTTTTTCCCCTTTTTTTCCCGAACATACCCCACCCACATCCCACCCTCACACCCAACAACACGAAATATACACTACAAGAAACAAAAATAAACAATCAATATGAAAAAAAAAATTAAAATTAAAAAAAAAAATTAAATCGAATACAAGAGGGGGGTGGTGGGAGGGTAGCTACTCTTCTATAGTTGTTGTTGGTTTTTTAAAATAATTTAGGAAGGGGCGCCCAATTCTGTCAAATTTATTCTCGGATCCCTGGGTAGTATAACATATTTTCTCTAAATTCATACGTGCCATAATGTCTCAAATCCAATGTGAGTGGGAAGGAGGAGCAGGATCTTTCCACTTGAGTAGGATAGCCCTACGAGCAAGTAATGAGGTGTAGGCTAGTACCCTCAGCTTCACTTTAGGTAAGCCCGAATTTGGAGCAATAACAAAAATTGCAGTGAAAGGGATCAGCTTAATTTGATGCTGAAGTACTTCAGAAATTGTTTGAAAAACTGATGTCCAGAACTCAGTCAAGGTGGGACACAACCAGTACATGTGAAAGAGTCATGCCTGTGCGCTCTTACAACTATCACAGGTCGGATCTACATCCGGGAACGTACGAGCTAATTTAGTTTTAGATATGTGGATACGATGTACTACTTTAAATTGCACAAGAGCATGTCGGGGCGCACATGGAGGTAGAGTGTATACGATCCAGGACTGAATCCAACATGTGATCTGTGAAAGCAGAACCTAGGTCCTGCTCCCACAGGGTTCTTATAGCTGCTAATGAGGGGCTATGCAACTTCGAAATAAGGTTGAAAAACACAAGAAATTGAGCCTTTTAATGTGAGTTTTACAGAAAGAAACAAATCGACATGATTGACTGGCGGTTTATAAGGGAATTGGGGAATTAACTTCTGCATAAAATGCCTGATTTGCAGAAATCGGAAAAAATGTGCCTTTTCGATACCGAAGTGTTTTGTCAATTGACAAAAACTAGCAAATAGATCATTAATAAATAAATCACCGATGCATTTTAAGCCTTTTTTATGGCAGGTCTTGAATGCACCATCCACCGTCGAGGGAGTAAACAAATGATTAGCTGCAATTGGGCTGAAAAGTGAAAAATTCTGCATTCCAAAATTCTTCCTAAATTGGGTCCAGATTCGAAGGGAGTGCTTAATCACGGGATTACTGTTGGGATTAGCCGAAGAGAGTGGAAGTGCGGCGCTTAAGAGGGAAGATAGAGACAATGGGCTAATAGCGCTGGACTCCATTGTTACCCAGACTGGGGCTGAGTCGTCAAGGTGAAAATGCACCCAATACACTAAAGAACGGATATTAGCAGCCCAGTAATAGTATTGGAAATTAGGGAGGGCCATTCCACCTGTTTCTTACCTTTATTTATAGAGGTATATCCCATTGAGTCCGAACACTCTTTTGCTGTTTGTTTGGGTCTTTGAAGAAAAGCTTTCCGTAACCGAGGGTGTTTACCATTCCAAATATAATTTATCATTAAAGAGTCAAGGGCCTGAAAAAAGGATTTGGGGAGAAAGATGGGGAGACATTGGAATAGATATAGGAACTTTGGGAGTAATGTCATTTTAATTGAATTTATTCTACCTATAAGAGAGAAAGCCAGAGGAGACCACTTCGATAATATTTGATTCGCCTGATCCAATAATTTGAGGAAGTTCGATTTAAATAGGTTTTTAAAATTTCTGGTAAAACATACCCCAAGGTAACTCAGATGATCTGTCACCACTTTGAGTGGGAGAGCTGTATAATCAAGTTTAAGAGCTTCTTTATTAATCGGAAAGAGTTCGCTCTTACTCAAGTTAAGTTTATAGCCAGAAAACTGACTAAAGACCTCCAACACAGAAAGTGGGTAAAGAGGTGGCTGGCTTGGCGACAAACAAAAATAAGTCATCGGCAGAGGTGGAAAGAGTACAAAAATATTCTACTCAAGTAAAAGTATGATTACTTGGATGAAATTTTACTTAAGTAAAAGTAAAAGTACTAGTCTAAAAATCTACTGAAGTAAAAGTGAAAAAGTAGCTGATTTAAAATGTACTTAAAAGTACAAGTTACTAGTTACTTTTTAACAGCGGGAAGGGGCAGGGGTTTCTTCTGTGTAGGGCATTATATATATAGACAAGGGGATATAAATCTCAAACTAGTTTTGTTTAATTAATGCATCACTTTTACAAATTAAAGTGCACAAATTAAACAAATCATGTCACCACACATGTATGGATGTTTAATATGTCATTATACTTTAGATAAGCAAATATGGAGCAAATAGTCTGTTAATGGGGAATGGGAATGTAACCGGTCTACAGACCTAAACAGACTGCAGCTGCAGTTCTAATAATGTAATTGTGTATAATTGATCTAAACCATGGACATTGCAAGTTTAGGCTGCTCGATTTTGACAAAAATCATAATCATGATTATTTTGATTGACATTGTGTAATCACAATTATTAGACAATTATTCATTGATTTAAGAACTGCAACATGCACTTATTTAACATTTGAAACCATGACTTTTGACTTTAAACATATCCTAATTGAACTGAAAACAAGGAAAATGCAAATAGGTAATAATGTAATAAGTAATTCATATTTTTTATAATTAAATAAAATAAGTGTCAAAATCAAAATAAACCGTTGCAAATGTTGTTGATAGGGCACTTCTTTTGCTAGCAGGAATGTGAGGGCATATTTTTATGTATATCTCATGGAGCTGGCTGGATAAGCAAGTTTCATTGTAGGCTACAGTGTTCTTAATTGATGACTGTTGTGGTGGCAAGAGTCAAGGAGCTTTAAACTTCCAGTGTTTTTTATTCCTTTATTGCTTGGTCATAGACCACTTGGATTTGACTTAAAGTGAGTAAACTAATTGGTCGTGATGTTTTGAGGTGCAGCTGGGTCGCGTATGACTTTTTTTCTCTCTCTCACGGTCGTGCATGTCATCTGACTCGCGTGTCCGCGCATAACATATCTTGCACATTGTTTTAGTCTATTACTTTTACCTTTCTTCTCGAGCAAAGGCTGACTTTCTGCCGTCTTCTGGAAGCTTTTCAAAGCTCCTGGCAACACGCACCGTCTCCATCCTACTCTGCACTGTTAAACTGAAAGCTATAGGTGAGGGAGGGGCCGATCGCACGGCTGGATGAAAGGTTTGCTGCATTTAAAAGCCTTCACGTCTTCACGTGCGGTACAATGACAGTTTAACTAGGATTATTTTGTTTTAATGATAGAGGGAAGCAATGTTTGTTGTTATCATTTAGTCGCAATGATCCTGTCGATCATTCTCTGTGTTAGTTTCCGGTATTGTGCCGTAAAAATAAAAGCCCCCGCGATATTTCTTTTCTTTTCTCTCCTTTCCCTATCTATTTTTTTACTCAGTAACGCAGGTGATATAAAATGTAGCGAAGTACAATACCTCAAAATAAACATACTCAAAGTAAAAGTAAAAGCATAGGTTTTAAAAATCACTTAAAAAATTACAAGTACACGAAAAAAAACTACTCAATTACAGGAACGCGAGTAAATGTAATTCGCTACTTTACACCCCTAGTCATCGGCGTATAATGATATCTTATGTTCAATTCCTCCTCTCCATATCCCCTGAATCTGTTTGTTACTGCGAATGGCAATTGCAAGTGGTTCGATTGCAATAGCAAAAAGGAGCGGTCTCAAAGGACAACCCTGCCGGGTCCCACAGTGCAGATCAAAACTACTTGAGTAACGGCTGTTTGTTAATACTGAGGCAGAAGGGCATGCATATAATAATTTAACCCAAGAAGTGAAAACAGGACCCAAACAGAATTTTTCAAGGGTTAAAAACAAATAATTCCATTCTACTCTATCAAATGCTTTTTCAGCATCCATAGAAGCAAGGCATTCTGATTCAGTATTTCTGGGGGAATATAAAATGTTCATTAGCCGGCGGATATTATAAAATGATTGGCGTCCCTTTATAAACCCAGTTTGGCCGGGGGATATGATAGAGGGGAGAGCATCTTCCAATCTGTGGGCGAGAATTTTAGCAAGTATCTTCACATCCGTATTTAATAGTGAAATTGGTCGGTATGATGCACAATCTAGAGGATCTTTATCCTTTTTTAACAACAGGGAAATACAGGCCTGGTAGGACGAAGGCGGGAGTTTACCTGAGTCAAATGAGTCTGAGAATACTGAACATAAAAAAGGCAACAATTCGGCTGAAAATGTCTTTAATAAGTCAGATGGAAGTCCGTCTGGACCAGGAGATTTGCCTGATTGCATAGATGTTATTGCTGCAATAATTTCCTTCTGAGTAATAGGTGCCTCAAGGCTATGTCTCAGGTCTTGAGAAAGGGAAGGCATGTTTAGGTTACTGAAAAAGGTTTCCATCACCGTTACGTCTACTGTACAATCAGAACTATACAAATTTGAATAGAATGTTTTGAACTTTTCGTTTATCAATTTCTGATCTGATGTTGTACACCCACTGTCTGTCCGTATTCCAGGGATGAGTTGCTTCGCTCTAAATCCGCGCAGTTGATTGGCCAGGAGTTTACCAATCTTGTCACCATGTAAAAAGTACTTCTGCTCCTAAGCAACTGGTCAGCAACTTGACGAGAGGAAAGAAGGTTGAATTCTGTCTGAAGTTTTAAACGTTCTTTGTAAAGTTCAGATGAAGGTGAATTAGCATATTGTCTGTCTATGTTCAGAATCTGATCAGCAATTTCAGTTTGTTTCTGTTTTGTACACTTATTTTTGTATGCTGCAAATGATATAATTTCACCTCTCAAATAGGCTTTCAGGGCTTCCCAAATTGTAGCATTGGACACATCTTGTGTTTTATTTATACTCAAAAAAGTTTTAATATGTGTAGAGATGTGTGAAAGAAAACTCTCATCTGTGAGCAACAATGGATCCAGTCTCCACTGCCTTCTTGTATACTCAACGTCAGAGAAAGCCAGTTGAAGGAGCAGAGGAGCGTGATCTGACATCACAATACTTTCATAACTGCATGACTTTAGGTCTGACATCAATGAATTATCAACAAAAAAATAATCAATTCGGGTGTAAGTGTGGTGGACATGTGAGAAGAATGAATATTCTCTTCCTGTGGGGTATCTCCTTAGTTTTCTTAACATTTAAAATGAGATTGGAGTCGCACCACTGCACAGAATTTTCTATTTCACAGAAATGGGCTGATGGCCTTGTGTCTTGACCTGCATTCTGAAAGGATGTTATCGACTCTTACGTGCCGACTTTAATTAGTTATAATAGAAAATATACCATCTCATTTAAAAGAAAAGTTACTTTCGAACATTTCTGGTTGTATCCCATTTGAAAAAGAATCATTGTAAATAAGGGCTTCATCATCAATATTTAATTAAAAATAAGATGAATTTAGCCTCAGATCAGGAGAAAGGATCAGTGTTGTTCATGAGGAGTTCTCTGCAGGCAGCATTTTGTTTTTCGAATGTTGTGTCAGAAGAAGCAGTGCTGATGTATTGCTTTGAGGTAAATAAGCAAACAATGATAAAAAACCTTCTCCCTAAGACAGTATGTTTTACATTTCAGTTTCCACTAGAGTGAACTGAAAAAGTTGTTTTCCCCCTGCAAACTTTTTAAATTATTTACTGGTTTATTGGGTGAACCCCCCAATCCTTTGAGCCAACCCATCCAGACAAGATTGATGATTTTTCTTATTGATCTAAATCATAACAATGACATTTTTTGGAATCCTCCCATTCCACAACTTCTGCACACATGGCATCTACAACGTGGTCAGGGCTATAGAGAGAGTTGTGGTTATGGCAAATAAACTCTGAGTCTGCGTACACATTTGGTTACGGTTGAGAAAAGATTGTGAATTGTGGTTGGAGAGGTCTGCTAAAAGTGTTACTTAAATAATGGGCAAACTTGTTAATTCAGTGAATATTGGCATTGGATATATAATGTGAAATTGTCCAGTGTATAAATGTAATAGGGATACTGTGCTGGAGCAATTATTTAGGAGGAATGCTTGGTGACACTTCAAACCCACAACTCACTGCCTTTGCCAATGTATTTTGAATAAACAATGACAAACATTGTAGGATAATTTATTTATGCAATATCAACCCTTGATAAGTATGGAATGATTAAGGTCAGTCAACTTATAACCCAACACTGGCTTCTTGAGTCAAAGTTGGACAGGCTATATGTGCTCATTAAGCACCCAAACCAAACCAATCCAATCCAAAAATTGGGATTGAACTTTAAAGATGCACTATTTATACATGTATTACTGTTCTAATACTAAGAATTACACGAGTCAATATGTTTTGTAAACTAAAATTGACACCAACCTCCTGTTTTTACATTCCCGTATCATAAAGTTCAATGACCTGGTTGAATATCAAGTTGCACAAATCATGTTCAAAGCTAGAAATAAACTGCTACCAGCTAACATTCAAAAACTTTTTTTTGACCGAGAGGGGGGTTACAATTTGAGGGAACAATTAAACTTTAAGACACTGGCTGTACGCATGACTTTGAAATGTCATTGCATCTCAATTGGGGGTGTGAAACTGTGGAATGGGATGAGCATGGAGCTAAAGCAATGTCCAAACATGATCCAGTTTAAAAAAGGTTCAAAGCAATGATTTTCAAAAGGTACAGGGATGAGTGTGAGAAGTAAGAAGGAAATAATAAATACATAAATAAATAATAATAATATTGATGATAAAATAAATATATATATATATATATATATATATATATATATATATATATAGATATATGGGTTGTATTGATACATATGGATATATATATATACTGATTTTATAGATATGTATGTAGATATGGATATATTGATTGAATATAAATATAGATATATGCATTGTATAAATATATAACATGTAAAAAATCATAGTGTATTAAGTTGTATGTATGTATAGATCGTAAATGTCAAATATAGTATCGCCAATTGTATAGATAGATTGTATAGAGATTATATGGATTACAAGAAGGAAAAGGGGTAGGATTAAATAAGTGTATACTTCTTCCTGCTCCTTTTTAGGCATATCATATCAATATATGCAATTTGTTTTCTTTTTTTTCTTTTTCTGAAGTCATTTAAACATAAATTTTGTTTATTGTATTTTTATGCTTTTCATTTAGTTTTGTATTGTTTTTGATATGTCTGAAATAAAATAAAAAATTCAAAATTCAAAAATTCAAATGTAAACAATCCCCTTCTTCTGAAACTGTATAATGCACCTTTAATTGAGAGCTGCCAAATCATCCATAATGAATACAGTTAATACTGGACTGCATAGCAGTAGACAGTTGTTGTATTATCGCTTTATTCATCTTTGTTTCTTGTCACTCTCTGCCATTGCCTTTTGTTCTGCATCCCACAATGACTATGACATGTACCCATCAGATAACAAGAAACCCCAGGGTTACTTTATATAAATTCCTTTGCAATATTTAATTGGTCATTTTAAAAAGGGTAGTGTATAAGTAAGTGGAAATCCCTCAATGACTAAGATTTATTATTCAAGATGGTTTATTTGTCATATGTACAACAATAACAGCAGCAGTCGTTGGCAATGCAAATATAGAAGAAGACAATTTATAAAAGAAACCCACAAGTGAAGAGAGCCACCTAGGAGACACAAATAAAAAAACATTAAAAGGTGTTAAAGTCCCAATTGAACCTTAAGTACTACACACATGAGGAATGTTTTAAAAGCTTCACCCTGGAGGTGAGGACTCTTGACAGTCACACAAGAGCTGATAATGCTCCCCAGGCCTGCAGATGTTGTTGAGGAGAGATTACGGTCATCATGTGGCTCAGGAGAAATGACTCACTAGATAAATACATGATGAAGCGAGGGGGCTCACATTAACACTCCACATCAAAGCCTGTTAAGCGTTCTCCACAACACTGGAAAAGTTCTGTGTAAAACGGACACAGATAATGGTACTAACGGCTAATGGACCAAACTCCTCTAAAAGTATTCCAACACTTACTTTACTTTCTCAGTTTGTCAAATGATATTGGTCTGACAGTAAACTACTGTGAAAGGAGTAACATTTATCTAGATCTTTATTTTCAAGTGGTTTGATACATAAATTAAATTTTTACAGAGCAATGTTATCATATCTAGATCAAAAGAAAGGCTTATACACTGTGTAACTTTGGGTGTGTCAGAGAAGTGAAACGTTCTAAGGTAATCTCATAACTTGATAAACAAGCAATCCTCACAGGAAAATTGGATCCCTGGAACACTGTTTGAAGTCAGAAAGTTAAATAATTGTGTTTTGATTTATCATGATAGAATTATTCAATATGAAGAATTGTAAAGGAAATATGTTTTGTAAACTAACTGCAGGCTTTGCAAATGCAAACAAGTCACCCTCCCATGACACAGTAGAGTGCACCTTTAATAATTTTGACATGATGACGTTCACCCTGAGCCTCTCAGAATAACAACACGCTTGGTGTAAATCGGCTGTGACAGCGAGGGATGATCTAACCTGTTTACTTGCTTCCTTCTTGTCAAACCATGCACACTTGCACAACAACTTGAAACATGTCATTTAAGTTCCAACCTGTAAGTTGACAGTTATAGTGTAATTTTAGCCTCTGGTTATTTGCCATGATTCACAGGGTATTTCTTAATTAACCAGTGCTTAGTGTATGAGTTCAATTTTTGCTTGTTCAAGGAAACAACCCACTGAAACTCTGTTGTGATAATGTTATTCTCATCCCCTTTGTTCTTGAAAATCCAATTAAAGGTCAACTATGCATTTTTTCATGTTTTTTTAACATATGTATGGGTCCCTGGTATGAAGAGAGAAAAAAAACTTTCTCTTTTTTTCCTCTACCGCCACTTTTTTGAAAACCTGTGTTCAAAAAACCCAGATTCCTCTGCGCTTATGACGTCATAGTAACAGAAGCCACCCCCTCTCTTCCTCCCCCCAGATTCAGCAATGGCAGTGTGATAAATAAATAATAAAGTTTCTTTTGACCACTACACAATGAAAACAGTTTTTCTAGTAGAAAACCAAATTACAATTTTGAAACTGAAAATTAGCACAATATGTGACCTTTAGCGTTTAAAGTTTGCACCTTCATGGAGGACAGCAACTGTTGCTAGCTTAATTTAGTGCAGGGACAATTGATTTCAACTGCGGCCAACTCTAAAGGCAAAAACGTATACAAAATCAGCAGAAACTTCTCAACCTCTTCCTGCGGCATAAAGGCCCTTTATACAGGATACATTTGGACATGTTCATGTAGGAAAAAGCACACTATATAAACATATGAATGGTGGCTGAATTTAATTTGCTGCTTCAGTTCCAGGGTCCAGGTATCATGCATGTTGGCTCACTTACTCAGTGTCATGTCTCATGTCTAACCGGGACACTTGAATAGAACAGAGCCATAGTAAATCTTATGAGTTAACACCTTTGTTGTTCCAACCATGTCAAGTCAAAATGTCTGCTGTTAAATAGAAAGACTACCCGCTTCTCCGCTGCCTTTCTTCATTCCGAGCATGTAATATTTTCAGCAAAATAGGGCCAAATACAAATTTAGACCAACAAATCACCATCTGATGCTAGAAATTGATTGCTGTGGTTGCCATTCAAAATCAAGGCAAACGTAGTAGTGTGCCACACAAGCCAAATGCCTAGCTGCTATAAACAGACGCTTCACATTCAACCATATGTCGTTGAAATGTTCCACTGTGCCAGCTGTGAATCAAACAGACTGACAAGTCACCGGTTATCAGTAATGTGTAAATAGGCAAGTTGCTAACAAACGTGCCCTATCAATTTAATTTACTGAATCCATCTAGGTTGCTATGTTGCTTACCTCATCCTAAAAAACTGGTCGTAACATCTAACATTTTGCATCATTTCACATAGCTGCCAAGCAGATAACTATCTTTGAAGTAAAATGTATTTGATTTATTTGATTTTGATTTGCAATTTATGCATCCCAGTGAGGCCACTAAGTTTGTCACACCAGTTTAAAAAAGGCTTTGAAAGCCTGGGTCTTGTGGTCACGATCCAATCCCAACCTCATGAGTGCCTGGCCTCTCTGGCCCTCCACTCTCTGACTCGTAGACAGTTTGATGGGATTTTAATGAAGCAGAACAAACTGGCAGAGAAGAGAGAGAGAGAGAGAGAGAGAGAGAGAGAGAGAGAGAGAGAGAGAGAGAAATACGTGAACTGATTAATTTCTCCCGACTGCTCTGCCCTGGTTAGAAGTCAGAATAGAATATAATCTTTATTGTCATTGCACAACAGGTAAACAATGAAATTGCAGTGCTTCTTCGACCTGTGCATAATACATATAAAAAAAGGAAAACAGTAATAAGTTAATTAATTAAATAGCAAAGAATAAAAGGAGAAACATAGCAATATATACTTTGTTTATCCAGCATAGCACACACACACGTCATGAATTCAAGGACCTGATGGCCCAGGGAAAGAAACTGTTTTTTAGTCTATTTGTCCTGCTGTTGAGGCACCTGTACCTCCTGCCCCGAGGGAAGTAGATTGAACAAGTGCTGTCCTGGGTGTGAGGGGTCTGCATTTATTGCCCTAGCTCTCCTGAGACACCGATTGCTGGCGATGTCTTCAAGTGAGGGTAGGGGACTGTCAGTGATGCGTTGTGCTGTTGTTAATGACCCTCTGCAGGTTCTTTCTGTCTGCCACACTGCAATTGGAGAACCAAGCCGTAATGCAGTACCTCAGGACGCTCTCAATGGTGCTGTGGTAAAAAGCCACTAACAGTTTCTCCTCCAGATGGTTGCGTCTAAGTATCCTTAGAAAGTGAAGTCGCTGTCGGGCCTTTTTCACCACCGCGGATGCGTTGGTAGTCCAGGACAGGTCCTCGGCTAGGTGTGTTCCGAGGAATTTGAAGGAGGAAACCCGCTGAACACAGTCCCCGTTTATGCTCAGTGGGGCTGGTTCCCCCTTTTGTTTCCTGAAGTCTATTACCATCTCCTTGGTTTTACTGGTGTTGAGCAGCAGGTTGTGTTCTGAGCACTAACCTGCCAGCCTGTTGACCTCGTCCCTGTACGCGGTCTCATCCCCTCCGGTGATGAGGCCGATGACCGTAGTGTCATCTGCAAATTTAATTATGGTGTTGGAGGGGTTGATGGGTGTGCAGTCATGCGTGTACAGGGAGTACAGGAGAGGGCTCAGCACACAGCCCTGGGGGGAACCTGTGCTGAGGGTCAGGGTGGAGGAGCAGGTGGTGCCTACCTTAACCGTTTGAAGTCACTGGTCAATGGATATAATGTAAAACATATGTTAATGTGAACATATACAGGAAAGAAAGAAAAATAGAAATAAGTTTTTAAGATAGATTAAATATACGTATATTAAACAAAAAGGGAGAGTTCAGAGAAGGTAAGGGTGGCAAACTTATGCGAGTTTGAAGCCTCAGCATTTTCCTCAAGAGCAAATGAATGCTTAAACTGACAGTCCACTACTTTGCATGCCACACAGCTTTCTTTCTCCCTTGACTTTGAACTACAGGTTCCATAGACTTCACTTATTTTCCCAGTAGGTGGGTTTTAGTAATCTCAGTGACAAATTGGCACCGTGCTCAGCTAGTTTATATGTCCAGCTTAATCAGTGAGTCAAGAACATGCATTTTCACAGCTGCTGTAGCCCTGAATCTACTGAATAATGTATGTCATGGAAAGTAAACGAGCAGGAATGAAGGAAAAACAGGTTGAATAGAGAGGCAAACAAGCATAAAGCAGTTTGCACCAGTTTAATGTAAATGCTGCCATACTGAGAAATATACAGAGATCATTTTGTGTAGCTGATGAGGCTAAATCAACATTAACTCATCTCGTTTGGCAATGGCTTGAATGTAACCGATATTAATATATATAAAACAGCTAGGCACCATAGCTTTAAGTACATTTCTGCATTATTATTTCTCCTCTGATCAACACATTGTCTTGCTGGACAGCCGCTGCTGTCCAACGTTTGTATTAGAGACTACTCTCTATTGAGTGCGATTGCTACAAGTCTCAATGGAAC
Organism: Hyperoplus lanceolatus; assembly: GCA_026929865.2. Classification (NCBI taxonomy): domain Eukaryota; kingdom Metazoa; phylum Chordata; class Actinopteri; order Uranoscopiformes; family Ammodytidae; genus Hyperoplus; species Hyperoplus lanceolatus. Next base: position 7,279,870 of record CM049404.1, on the reverse strand, counting down.
CTTTCTATTTTTGACAAAGCAAGCCCAAACTTTTTACTGAGGGCTGATGGTTATGTAGCTCCTGAAAATGGCTTGAAAACTCTCCCCTTAGGCAATTTTCCACATCTTTACTGGATGAAGTGAAACGCCGTAACACAGTCATGTTTTTGTTTGAGATCATTGTGTACATAAACTAGAGCTCGGCAACACGCTGTGACCAGCTTGATGCTGTAACGGCTGGATCCGGAGGACACAGGCGCGGAGACAGAAACAGTTTTAAGAAGATTTATTTTGGAAGTAACCAGCAGGGGATTAGGACTGTGATCCGGGGGGGAAGCTGGCTATCATGGGGCTCCAGGGAGAGAGCAACGGGGTAAGTCCAGGGAGCTGAGTGTGAGCAGGCAAGAGCAGGCAGGCAGAGGGGTCCGGGAGGAAGTGCTGGCGGGCGAGGGCTGGAGCTGGTGGCTGGAGTCAGGCCGGGAGAGCTGTGGCAGAAAAGACAGGAGTTAGCCAGGACAAATGCAAAAAGCGGGCTGACTGTGTGGAAACAGAATCTACAATCTGGCAGTGTCTGGCAGGTAGGGCCGGGTATATGAAGAGCAGTTGATTGATGGCAGCTGTGAATGCTGGTGATTGACTCCAGCACACCTGACTCCAACCCTGCAATAGACCAGCACATAGACAAGGGTAAAAGGGAAAAACAACACAAGGGCTAGAGGCCCAAGCAGGATCATAACAGATGCTAAATTGAATCACTATGGATCAGAGCCCTGGAAAGGAAGAGTGGCAAACCTGTGTTTTACCAACTGAGCCAACCTTGTGTGCAATATGGCTGTTCTTTGGTGCAGATGAATAGAACAGAGAAACAGGCCGAGTTATTTTAAGTGATATGTACAGCTACTTTGTCTGACATGTAAGAGCCAGTTGTGCCAGTATGATATCCGTACATACAAACAATACATATTTTTATATACAGTGCATGTTAAGGCTCTTCTCTATGTAAGCTTAACATTAAAATTCAAGTCAGTCATGAAAATGCCACAGTGAGATTCCTGTCAGCTACACTGGTTTTACCCTCAGGAAGATACTTTGTCTACACCAATCTGTTGTGCAGTGTCCTATTGGAATTATGTAACACATGTGGTCCCTCTGAAACTCACAAGTAGCCTAATTGCCTGAAAGTTGACTCCAGCCCCTTTCTGCTGTCCGTTGGCTTTGTAGTTTCCCCTTGTTGACATACAGGAGAATTCCCCATTCATCCACAAGAGTGTTTGTTTCTGTGCGCACACATTTACACACAGTAGGGGAGAACGGGGTAATGTGAGACACTTTTTACATTTGCTCCCCTTTAAGCGAGCTAAAATGATCTACAAGTGAAATATACACATTTCCCATTAATTCAGGATGTTTCCTAGCAATGGACATTATCAGAATTTATTCTGGACGAAGGGCAGTGAAAATATAATTGTTTAAAAATAAGTTGTCTTGTGTCTCACTTTACCCCAGCGTAGGAGTAAACTGAGACAGACCAGAGAAATCAAGGGAGTGAACTGATCCACTTACTTTTTCCACTCTGAAACTACCATAAAAACCATAATGTAACAGTTAGAATCCTGAAAGCTAGCCTGAAAACGAAATATTCCAAAACTAATGTCGGACTAGTTAAATTATCATGGGGTTTGGTCAATTAAGCAAAAAAAAATTCTAAACACTTAAAAGTAACTCTGATCAAATACAACATATAATTCATATTAAATAATTAACATTCAATGACATATAGAACCAGTCTAGGGGTCCGAACACAGGACCCTTAGAGCCAGCTAGTGTCTGGGGATCAGAGCAAAGGACGATCAGAACCAGCTAGAACAGCCTGGGACTCAGAACACAGGACTAGACCCAGCAGTCATTTTCCATCTTTTCAGTCTTTGATTAATATTTTTCTGCATTTGTTTGATTGAGACCATTCATTGAATAAAGACATATTAGAGTCTATTGATCTTAAATGTCACTCTCTTGTCCCCCACATACATACAGTACGTGCCAAACCATGCCCTTGCTGACACCCCTTCAACCATTCAACACCCACTTCCAGCTCGCATTGTCTTTTGTCTTATTCAAACTAGTGTCTTTGCTACCTCACCTATAATGGATTCATTAAAAGAGGGCACAGACACTGTCTCACTTTACCCCACAGCATTTGTCTCACTTTACCCCACTGACACAATTTGAGAAAAAAACTACCTCTCTTCAGTTATCATCATTACATGGTTTCATATGACTGGTTTTCCTTTTTTCTGTAGGAAAAGGATTATCGAGGCAGTTTTTATGTCTGTCCTGGATTATGGTGATGTGATTTATCGGAATGCATCACATTCATGTCTTAAACTCCTGGACTCTGTTTTTCACTCTGCTTTAAGGATCATCACAGGAGATGCTTATGACACACATCATTGTGATTTGTACAGAAATGTTGGGTGGTCATCTCTTAATGAAAGACGTGACGCACATTGGCATGTTTTTATTTACAAAGCCCTGACCGGGAAGCTCCCCCATTATTTGACTTGATGATGCAAATTTCAGATGGGCCTCATCAGACCCGCTCCACTGACTTGCTCATGTTATATGTACCTTATGCCAGGTCTGAGCTTGGTAAAACAGCTTTTAGCTTTAGTGCCCCTGACTCCTGGAACAATTTACAACTTAAAATTAAAATAAATACATTAATATCTTTTAACAAGTTTAGACATATTATTTTGAATCTGCCCCACATAAACTGTAACTGTTTTGGCTAAGCAATGTTCTTCTTCTCCAATTTTGGAATGTTTTAATTGTTTTTTCTCTCCTTGTAAATGGTTGTGTATTTGTATTGTATATTGTACATTTGTAATACTCGACGTCATTGTAAGAGGGTCACACCTCAATTGATCTTTCTAGGTTAAATAAAGGAAAAAAAAAGAAAAATATATATATATATATATATATATAGGGGAGAGTGGCCTAAGTTGTGCAACTTTTCACTCAAAGTGACTTTAAAGTAAGTTGTGCGGTTGGAGAGAATACCATGGGGTGAATTGTGCCATTGATATATATCTCATAAACTGTAATGCAAGACAAATTCATTAGACAATCACTTATTTAAGGTATATTTAAAGTAAATAAAGTAAATAGTTGACAAAGATTGAAGGACAATTTTCTTAAACAAGGCCTAGCAGATCTAGGTGGTTTTACCTGCAAAGCTCACAATGACAAAGTCACCATCATCATCTTTCTGGCCATCTGAACTCTCATCAGTGGTGTCGTTAAGTGGATTTGAGATGTCACTCTCTTCTGAGCTACTGTAGACAATCACTTTCTTTTGGTGACCAGCGTATACAGCCATGCCACTGGCACAACTCTCAGAAATGTAATTTGCACTAGTTGCTCCGTGCTTGTGGAACCAACTGCCACCTGACAAATGTGATTCCCCTACATTTCTGCCTTTAAATCAAGGCTCAAAACCCATATGTACACCCTGGTGTTTCCTCCCCATTAACTATCTTACCTCTGCACTACTATCTGTGTTTATGTGGATGTATGGGCTTTCCGTCTTTTATTTTGGTTATTGTTATTTTACCTTCATTGTTTACCTACTGAATGCACTATGTACAGCACTTTGGACAGTGCAAACTGTCATAAATGTGCTTTTATAAATACATTTTACTTACTTACTTACTTACTTACTTACTTACTTACTTACTTACTTACTTACTTATAACTCACCCAGGCCCTTTGGCACAAATCACCCCAATCCCAGAAATTTGGATAATAAGCATGATGCAGCAATTTAGGGCTGACATCGTGCTAACTGTATAGACTCAAAATGTAGCATACCAAAGCACTAAAACATGTGTCAAATGTTTTCAAACTTGTCTATAATTGTTCAGACACAATAATCAAAAGACCTTGATCATGGAAATTTTACTTTGAAAGGCAAAACACAGTTTTTTTAGATTAAATGTGCTTATATCTTATTCCTTGTGTCTCCCTTCTTTACAGGATGAGTCAGATGGATGGCTCTTCTTAAATATGTGGTCACATTTCCAATTTCCTCCACGGTTTTCTAGAAACAAGGGGTGGCACAACTTCCAAAATGCACAACTTAGGCCACTCTCCCCTATATATATATATATATAAAAAAAAGAATGTTCTGTATGTGGTGGGGGGGAGTGAAAGGGGGTGGGGGGGGATAAGGGAGTTTTTTGTGGGGTGACGGAGGGGGGGTGGGGGGGGGGGGGGGTGGGGGAAATATATATATATATATATATATATATATATATATATATATATATATATATATATATATATATATATATATATATATATATGTTGGTAGTTAATCAACATGTATGATAGAGGTTTTCTTACCTGAATCAAAACATGCTTACAACATCACAATGAGGTCCTCTCCTTCATGGCCAAGGGGAAGTGAGAGGGGCTTGAATACATAAATCTCAGATGACCAAAAATGTGTTCCGTTGCCTGGATACAGGGGGTGTCTCACATTACCCGATGTCTCACATTCCCCAGTTCTCCCCTATCTATATAATACCAACCCAATGTGTATTTCTGGTATACAAAGTGTTGTGTTTTGGTTTCTGTTGAGTTTCTTTTGATGTATGTGTGTGTAAAGGGTTCTCCTGCTTGCAAGTGAACTACCCCTTGTGTCTATATAAAGTACCATTGTTGCAGTCCAATAAAATGAACTGTACTGGCATTTTGCTGGACCCAGGAGACCCATTTCAGCCCACTGTGTAGATATACTGTATGTGTGTTAGCTCAGTCTTGACATACCTAGCCAAGCAGAGGAGAAGAACATTGTGTGCCTGAGATCTGACAATAATTTGTAAAACACTTTTTAAATAAAAAAATTATTACAATGTGCTTTATAGAGCAGATTACAAAACAAGAATACATTAATTAAAACAAAGTTCCTATAACCAGAACAAATTGTGTTCTTAAAAAGGGGTACGCAATAGAGGCCAGATTTATAGTAAAACAGCACTATGATAAAAGTGAGTTTTTAACTGTGTTTTAAAATGAATTAGTGAGTTTGCTGACCTCAAGGAGTTCAAGAGTGTTTGAGCCCTGTCCGAAAAAACTCTGTGACTTCTATGACCTTTTGCAGTGACATGGTGGAGGGAAGGGTCAGGAGGTTCAAATACGAAGATCTTAGGGAATGTCTGGGTTCAAAGGGTAGAAGCCAGTCTAGTCCTGCGAGGATGGGAGTCTGGCAGCAGAGTTTTAAATGAGTGTGTACAACAGATGGCCTTTTGACTGAGTCCAAAAAAGATGGAGTTGCAATAGTCTAAGCGGAAAGAGATAAAAGCATGAATTACTCTTTACAGGTTTCTCAGTTGGAAGAAGCATGGTGGTTCAATATCTAAACTGAGGTCAGAATCAAGGATAAGAGCAATATCTCGAGCGAAGAGCTTAACATTGGTTGACAGAAAACCAAAGGTTTTATTAAGGTCAGAGGTCAAGTGTGTGGGGCCAATAAGCGTAATTTCCGTTTTGGATTTGTTGAGCTGGGTTGAAGTTTTGTGCCATCCAGGATTTGATGTCAGAGACAAGCCATGAGTTTAGAGGAAGTGATGAGACTACTGCCGGTTAGTGGGACATAAAGTTGCATATCATCAGTCATGTATCCAGAAAATATTAAAGGGCCCAACATTGAGCCATGGGGAACGTCACATGAGATGGGGGCGGAGGATGAGGAGAATTGACCTATGGAGAAAGAAAAAGATCTGTCGGACACATAGGGACCAAACCAGGTGAGATCTGTTACCACTGAGGCCAACAGAGTTCTTTTAGGGTGTTCTTAAGAATATTGTGGTCAACTGAGTCAAAAGCAGAACTCAAGTTGAGACAAAATAGGAGAAACTTCTTTCAGGAATTTGGTAGGGATGCTTTCTATTGCACAGTTGTATGAGTTTGAGTTAAGAATTAACTTTGTGGCATTTTTCCCATGTTCTTTATTTTATTGACAAAACAGTTTCGAAACTGTTGACATATCTCAGAGGAGGCTTCCACATTCTGGCTGGATGGAGGGTTAATTACTGAATTGATTGTTTGAAATTAAGCTCTAGGTTTGTGGCAGTTATTAGTAATCAGGTTGAAGAAATAAAAATGCCATGCCTATTTAACTGTATGCTGTTGTGCAGGGTCATAAACAATGTTTGGAGCCTATCCTTCTTCATTTACTCTCTGCTATTATTTTTTTTTTTTAAATCTCTTGTGGTATCATAAGCCAGGGGAGAGTGTTCTGTTTTTTACAATTCACCTTGCAAGGAGCAATTTCATGAAGTATGGACATACATCTCATGTAAAACGTATCCAATAAGTCAATAGCAGAGAGACTAGGAAGTTAAAACTGCTGGCATAAACTATAGGTTTACTTGGAGTTAAAAGTTTTCAAACAGATGCAAGTAGGCATCTTTTGGGTAGAATTCAGCATGTTCGTGAAGTTGTCCAAGAGGGAGCGTGTCTACGTTCCCACAGTCCTGTTTCCACATTTCAAAATAATCTAACTATACTATATAATAGACAACAGTATGTCTGTGTGTGTGTGTCACTCCTATTTTAACATCTCCCTGTCCCCTTAACCTAACCACAGAGCTTTGTTGCCTGAACCTGATCACTCATTTCAGGAACTAATTAAACAGAAATTAACTGAAGCAAATGAACTCACCTCACTTCCACCTCCTACCACAGGAAGCATAGTGCCAGGATCCATAACATGAATTAATAAATACAATATAATGAAATAAGGCTTTTGGTGGCATGTCAAATGATATTTTACATGAACCCACAAGCGTTACAATGAAAGGACTTCAAACTGCTTGTGGTTTTAAAATCAGGAATATTTATTATTATTCTTTCGGACAATTCCACACAATACACAATTTTCTCTTGCAAATATTCATACATCATACTTTGTGTTGTCCGAAGGGAGACGGAAGAAGCCAAAGGCTTATCAGGTAATATTTACAACATGTGCAACAAAGTTATTATTGTCTCATAGGAAACCCACACATGTTGCAATATGTGATGACAGCTCAAGCATGCTGGAAAGGTAACACACACACACACACACACACACACACACACACACACACACACAACACACACACACACACACACACACACACACACACACACACACACACACACACACACACACTATCTTTCTTTTGAGTCTGACCATCTGATTTTAGTGCTGTTGCATCGTCACACGCATTCATGGAAACATTCACACACGTGCATGCTGGCCGAACTTGGCTCAGAGTTTGTAAGCTGTTGCATAACAGTTATAATCTGATCCAACATGTCAAAAGAGCACATGGCCCCGTTGTAGTTTGCAGCTGGGTAACTTGCCTCTGACCTTCAGATTTGTGTACAGTATCGGTTTCTCCTGCTGCTATCTCAAACATATTGACAAGATCACATGTAGCTGCTGGTCACTCGACCTTTTCAGGAACTGAAATGAACTCCAGCTGGTGTTGTTTTGTATCTTTATTCTGACAAAATAGATTCTAAAATTAATTTTCATAATAAAGAAATACGTCGTAACTTTAATCTTAAATCGTACACCTTTAAATCATAATCGACAGAGCTGCCAAGAAAACCTTAAAGAGGTATGTTAATGGCATTGGGAGAACAGTTTGACAGTTTATTATTTCACATCCCCTAAAGTCCGGTCTCATTTACAAGAAAAACATCAGACGTAACAGCTGCATTCGTAGATTTGTGACCACTACAGCGCACTGTATCACATGATCAAGCTGACCATACCTCCAACTCATACAGTTCCTATGGCTAACATTGTGCCTACTTGCCCATCTAGCAGACACAGCATTATAATTTGATAAGAGTCGTGTCTCTGGCTGCCTGATGACTGTTGATGAGTGACATTCTTTTTTAATCTAATCTAATTGTTGCTAACTATAGCACTCCATGAACACTAGTTGCTACGTTGCTTTGTTACGGCAAGGCAAATGTTCAACATCTTGGTTGCAATCATAACAACATGGTTATGGTTAGGAAATGATTGTGGTTAAACCAAACCAATGTTAATAGATCGTAGGAAACTGAAAACCTCAGAGCGGTCTCCCATGTTTAGGTCTGGCATTTTGTGGACCTCCATATGCAGATGTGGATCACCCCTTTGCTCACTTCATAATCTATTTAGCCACTACATGGCTTTGGTCATTGCAAATAGAAGTTGTATCAGGACACTTGCTAAAAGGTACTGATCCTTTTGTTTTTTTCTCAGAAGGACACTCTCTTTCTGAATAAAGAATAACAATACATGACATATATATATATATGTAAGACACAGGCCTGTCAATTAAAACCAAGCAGCAAAGGCATCAAAGGGTTAATCAGAGTGTTTTTCCTGTTAATGCTTGTAGGTGTTCAGAACGTGACCGAAACTCATACACAAGTTGTTGATCCTCTCCAGAACTCCATATACAACCATAAAATCCATTATTACACGTTTTAATTTATGTTTTCCTTTAGAAACGCTCTGAGTTGCTTCCTTTCTAATTGTATGCCTGAAAGGTTTATTCTCTTTCCTTCTTAGTTGGGTTATAAATGAAGCCTATATGGCTATCATATTGAGTCGGATTACAACTATTAAATAAATATAAGAATGAACATGAACATGTTATTTAAAAGCTATGGTATTGACTGTAATATGATTCTGCTGGTGTAGATAAGCAATCAGTGTTAAGTTTGCCTTGGTATTTGGTGTCCAGTAAACGTATGTAACCTGCAATTCTTTATGTTAGAAGCCATCAACAAAAAAGTAGTCTCACTCCTGAACTTAAAATAAGCAGCCAATAGATCTTAGTTCGCATCCAGATGTGTTAAATTAAATCCTCCTGCTTCATCCCAGAATGCCTCTGAGGACTGGGACCGGCTCATAAATCAACATGATCTATATCCAGAACAGACATCATACAGACACACAGCTTGCTTGTGCTACCTCTTTCTGATCCCTCTTCCTTTTGCCTTTTACACAATGACTCAGCAAACATGTTCAGAACCCCCAAAACACATCCAAAGCTATTCCCTAAAATGTTGTTAAGAAAAGGTTGTGAAGGGTGAGGGGGAAAACAAGAGCAGAGAATGGAGCTATAGTTTCCATGCAAATTTGCCATGTGGTACAAATCTAACATTGACAGTTTGCACGTCTCCCAGCTGCATGTTCCTTATGCAACTTTACGGGAAACTCCTTTTTTTTCATTGTGTCTCTCTACAAGTGAATGAAAAGCCTGAGGAGAATATATTTGAATGAATCACTTAACCTTTCTTTTGTTAAGGGACTTTATTTTTTACCTTAAAATTCAAATACTTAAAATTCATGCCAGAAAAAAATCATGCAATCTAGCAGCCTCGTGGTGTACTTACTGCTGTATTCTGACTGAAGTAAGTGAAATACCGTAAATGAGTCCTTTTAGAATAGAATCCTTTTATTGTCATTGCGCAGTGAACAACTAAATGTAGCAGCAATCCTCAAATGTGCAACATTAATATGAACAAGAGTTATAGTTTGTAGCTAAGGTAAAACAATTAATATTCATCTAACCAAAATATATATTTACATATTTAAAATGCCAATTGAATGTGCACAGCTGTTATTTTAACATCTATACAATTGCAAAACATTAGTGTACTGAGTTGTTTGCAGACAGTAGTTTTCATGTAATGAATACATATTCTGTTGTTGGAATTTTTGAGTTCACTAGCCTATAGGCTATAGTGTGCACTCAATACTCAAATGGCGGAAGGAAATTATATTGCCCTTTACTAAATAGGGTTGATTTCAGTCAGATGATTATCACCTTATAAAGTTGATACAGCTAAAGGTCTAACAAACAGTTGGCTTCTTTCATTTAGAGTCTCTGTTTCTGGCAACCCGGTGCAATTCCATTATAATACATTCAACTTATATAGCGCTTTTCTAAAACTCAAAGTCCTATTCACTCGTCTTTCAGCTCAATTTGTGGGGAAATATCGGAATCTCTAGCTGCTACGTGATGTTCAACGAATACGGGGCGACTGTGGCTCACCGATCCAAGGGTCGGCGGTTCGATTCCCGCCCGGCCACCTGTGTCATGGTTGTTGTGTCCTTGGGCAAGACACTTCACCCAGCTTCACCGTGCCTTGTGTGAATGTGTATGATAGCTGTGTGTTTGAGGTGGTGGTCGAAGGGGCTGATGGCGCTGAATGGCAGCCTTGCTTCTGTCAGCCTGCCCCAGGGCAGCTGTGGCTACTCTCGTAGTTTACCACCACCGGTATGACTGTGTGTGAACGAATGGAACCTGGAACCCTGTAAAGCGCTTTGAGTGCCTTGAAAAGTGCTATATAAATCCAATCCAATCCATTATTACTTACAGCCTGAAGTTATACGGTGAGTTCTTGTAAAGGTAGAACAGTTGGGCAGTAAAACCTTGTTTGTTTGTTTTATTAGTAACCCTGCTTAGTGATTGATAAGAAGATGCCACTCAGGAAGCAGCTGGTTAGCTAAAGCTAAGCTAGGGACTCTCTGTAGGTGTGGACCTTTATTCACAGCAGACACATGGCATTGCAAAAAAATAACTGTGTTCCATTTACATTTTGTGTGTGTGTGTGTGTGTGTGTGTGTGCGTGTGTGTGCGTGCGTGCGTGCGTGTGTGTGTGTGTGTGTGTGTGTGTGTGTGAGAGAGAGAGAAAGATTTGTTCATGCTGGCTCCCTAAAGAGGCTGGGGTACCTGAATGTACGTTAACGATATTGGTCACACCTGTAGCCTTTGTAAAACAGCTAGTAGTCCAACTCAATCTTACAATACAGGCAATTGTGTCATTAAAACACACAAGGGGAAATCAATTTCCTTGTTTCAAACCTCAAAAACAAAAATTCTGAATGAAGGACTGGAAAAAGGTAGTGAAATGTGAAGCTAGTCAAATTCACAACAAACAATAGAAACATGTGACATAAATATGCTTTCCAGTGTTGCCAATTATAGCCGCTAACATTCTTCAAGGAACTTGCTAACAGCGATGGAGGAAGCTCAGAGGTACCTTTTATGACGTGGAAACTGAAAGAAAAGGAAGAGGACATCAAAACTGTGAGTCAGAAACTCTGTGTGTGTATGTTTCTTCTCAGTTTATCTTTGCTAACTGCTAGCTTGTTTCCTGGCAGCTTTCTCTCTGTGGTGTGAAGCCTATACTTATTGCTGCTGTGTGATACAATGTACTGTATTGTTGTAGGCCTATTAAAGGCAGTGTAGGATGAACACATTGAAAGTAAGTTCAAGCACACACAATGCAATTGTGCAAACACAAATACAAAAATGTTAAATTTTAATGAGTGTGTGCATTTAATAGGTTTGTATTTGATTATGTGTGTGTGCATGGTTTCAGTGTCACTTCTGCTGTCACAAGGCGCGCACACACACACACACACACACACACACACACACACACACACACCAAGCATGCACACATTCAAGCACATTGGGAAGAAGAAGCCCGCCGTGGCTAATGTATCTAATTGAGCATTTTCTTGGTTGTTTAGTCCCTTGTTGACTGTGTGTAGTGATGTGTACCTTGTGCAGAATGTCTGCAAGTAATTGGTGATTGGTGAATAATGTAGGCCCTTTGTTGACTGTTGTTTGAATGTCAAGAACTGTGTTATAATTCATTATTTATTGTTTGCCCAGAAACTGAAGTTTCTGTGTTGTCACTGTTGTCCTAGTCTCGCGAAGCCAGACCAAACTACAGCAAGTAGTATGGTCTGGAAGCACACCGTTTAGAGCCGTCTATTTGGGGGGGAAACTGGGCTGGCCTGTTTTTATTTCTTTAAACCAATCACAATCATCTAGGGCGGGGTTAACCCCGGGAAACAGCAGCGGTGTCCATGCAAAATAGTGCTGGGGGGGAACTTATTCTGATGGAACATCTTCACGTCCAGAGGCTGTCAGAGAAATGGCTAAATCTAACCCGCAAACGCCACAAAAAAACTATTAAAGACAAAAGGAATACACATAGTGTGTTGCTTTCTAACCAGCATGTCAAGACACCATACACTTTAGCCCCCGAGGAGCTCACGGGATAACTTAACCGGAATTAACTAGCCACGTAGTCACGCAGTGTTTTCTCTGTTAACATTATCATTGGCGGCCCGTTGTCCTGTAAATCACCAAAGAAAGGGAACGGCGGATCTTAATCTAGCTGGTTATCAGGTCCGGTACTCAATCCAAACCACCACACTTCATTTTCCAGAGTTTATGAGGCTATTTCTGCCCGGGGGAAGTTGTACAATGAAGTTGGACAGCTAGGCTAGGCTAAGCTAGGCTGCGCAGCGTCCCGGACCGCCGCCGCCGATATTATTATCCCATAGTATCGCCACACTTTATTATTTCTGTCTACAGTAATGTGACTTTTCACACCCTGTGTGTGTGTGTGTGTGTGTGTGTGTGTGTGAGAGAGAGAGAGGGAGAGCGCTGCACACAGGTTGACTGTGAGCGAATTGTTTCCTAGTTTGAGGGGGAGCTCAATATGGGAACGCCAGTAACAGGAAATGGAGGCGAAGCGTTGTTAGCCTGGCGGAAACGGTTCAGCCAGACTACTGTTGTCCTTAAACACTGCTGTTTAGCACCTGATGAGTATGTGTTTTGTGATTGGTTTGTACCATGTGTAGAATGTCTGCCATTATTTGGTGAAACATTTTATTGATTTGTTGCATTGTTGCTGAATGAATCAACTGCTTTTCGAACTAAATGTATTGTAGGCCATGTGTAGGCTATTGTTTGAATGACAAGCTTATGGATAAGAGTATATATGAGTATAATATACTCGGATATATATATATATATATATATATATATATATATATATATATATATATATATATATATATATATATATATATATATATATATATATATATACATCTGCTATATATATATATATACATCTGCTATATATATGTTTCAGATGGGCTTTATCAGACCCGCTCCACTGACATGCTCATGCTTTATGTCCCACAAGCGCGGTCTGAGCTGGGAAAGACAGCTTTTAGCTTCAGTGCCCCCGACTCCTGGAACAACTTACAGCAACACATTAAACTAAATACCTTCATATCCTTTAATCAATTTAAACAAACTATCTTGAATCTGCCAAACTCTACCTGTAACTGTTTTAATTAGGCTATATTGTACTTTCACCCATTTCATTTTAATTGCTGCCACTCTTCACCACTATGTAAATGTTTCAATTGTTTGTTTTTTTTTTTTTTTTTCTCTCTTCACCTGCTGTTGTGTATTTGATGTATTTGCATTGAATATTGTGTATGTATTGTTGTTTTTCCTTGGAATTTATTTGAACTCGACACCATTGTAAATGAGGGTCACCCCTCAATTGGTCTCTCGAGGATAAATAAAAGTTAAATGAAAAATGAAATGAAATGTTATATATATATATATATATATATATATATATATATATATATATACCATATACAGGCCCGTGCTCAAATAGGCCCACACAAATCTGAATATGATCACTTTCATAATCCATTATTCATTATAGTCAGTGCAAAATAACAGTTCAACTGTTTCGTATTCAAGAACTCTCTTGTAATGACCATGTAGGTTTTCAAAATCATCAGAGACTTTGAGGGCATTTTGCAACTACTTGCCTACTACTAGCTCCTAGTCGAACACAGACCTTCTTTCTTCCCGGGAAAAGGGGGCTTTTTCCTTTCTGTTCTTTATTCCTTCCACTTTTTCTTCTATTATGCCAGCAGCCAACTTGAATAACTGAGTACCATTAGCCATCTATTTGAAACTTGCGTCCCAGGAGTATCTTAGCAACGCTTGACAACACGTTTCATTGGTCAATGTGAACAGCACTGGGCAACAAAATACCCTTATCAGTTCAGTAGGGAATGGGTCTTTTAGTTTCCAAATACAGGACAATTCTGTATGTTAAGGGACGGTTGGCAACCCTAACTAGCCTATAGGATAGTGAACACTCAATATTTAGACACATAAAATGCTGGAAGGAAATGTATCCTTTTTACTAAATAGGGTTGATTTCAGTCAGATGATTATCACCTTATAAAGTTGATACAGCAATGGTCTAACAAACAATTTGCTTCATTAAGAGTCTGTTTCTGGCAACCTGTTGCATTTCCATAGCCTAAACTTGTCTTTTAGCTCTTGTTTATGGGGAAATATCTGAATATCTAGCTGCACCGTGATGCTCAACGACTAGCCCACGTGATAGCTTGGATTCTTGTAGCAGTAGAACAGTTGTGGACAGTAACACTTTATTTGATTTATTACTGACTGCTGAGTGCTTGATAGGAACATAATGTCACTCTCATGTCTGTGCGCCACATATAAAGTTACAGGCAGCTGGTTAGCTATAGCCTAACTAGCCTGACTGTTTCCAAAGGTAGTAAAATCAACCCAACTACACACACCCCTAAAGCTCAGTAACCAACACTTTATACTGTTATATCCATGTTCCTTGGATTTTGTCATCACCAGATAGTCAAATTTGTTTGCTATTCGACAGGCATTGTCAAGTCAGATCATTGATGTGTGTATCTTGCTACCTATCCATACTGTGTGCCTTGAAACAAATTGGAGTCAATTGAGAATTTTTTTGCTGGGTGCCCCTAATGATTGTTAAGGTAAATATTCCAAATATTATATAAATTAAAAAGTGATGATTCCCTACTTATGGTATTGTTTTGAATTTCCCTTGTTCCCACAAATTAATTGTGGAAGGGTATTCAACTTAAATTATCGTTCCAACATTTATTTTTGTGGTCTGGGGTTGTGGTTTGTTGGGAAAGGTATTAGCAGGTTTCTATGCCACCACCCGGCCTTCATCCAAGCAAGTTAGAATATCCATATTCTAGCAAAGTAAAAGAAAAATCAGGATGCCAATGTGAAGAGAGGAAATATGGAGGCTTGAGTGATGAAAGTTTAAAAATAATTTGGGCTTTTAAGTATCAGAAAAAAAGAAAGAAAACACATCTTTTGTTTTGGTATTTTTTTTTATTGTAAATGGGTTTTACGTAAGAAGGAAAGCAAAAATAGAACATCTCAAGCAACTTTCATTGTAACATGTTTACAGAGCACAACATACAGACTCGTAATGTGTTATGCAACTTCCAATGAGCCTTTTTTAAGAATGTGTCGCGTAAAAACCTGACAAAAAAAAAGTGAGTTACCACATTTTTCACAAAAAGCATTTGAATTATCATTGTATGTACATTTTCTTTACACATTTGTTAAAAACTCTTTCACAATCAAAATAAATCACCGGGAGAATATTTCAGTTCTCCTTTCATATGCATGTACAGTATTTACATACATTCATGGGCTCACATATGACACCCGTTTCAGAAAAGGGTTTCTTCTGATTGTACGGAAGGAATGCCTGACATAGATAACACACTTTCTCCATATACAGCATGTCATTCCTGCGCTGTGTGTGTGTCCTCATTCTAAGGGTCGGTACATTTTTGTTTTACATTCATTCCTTCAAATAATTTCAATACCGAATGTTGTCAACTGATCCGCAACCATATAGCACAGAAAACCATCTTTGGACTCAGCATTTTGTATCATAAGACAAAAAACTAAAGCAATCTAAAAACAGGTAAAATGTAAAGTGAACTTAAAAAGACAGTCACTGTTCCCTTTTACAGTACAAGACGAAGGCAATGAGATGTGATGTTCAAGACCAGGGTCAGATAAATGTGCTTTTAATATGCTCTTTGATTTATATTCACCTTTGACAAATAATCTGTAACATTAAAAGGGTAAACCAAAGTAAATGAAAGAAATTCACAAATATTCCGTATGAATTTGTTAATTGATGTTGTAAAGGCACATGATTCCAGTCTCAACTAATGCTTACCAAGTACAATAAATTCCAGTTAGTTTGATATTCAAATACTTTCCTTCCATGAATTGAATTTGTGGAAGGAAGAGGACAACAAGAAGAGGCTTCAATGGGAGCTAACGGAGAGCCATGTTTTACTTGAAGCCTTTATATAAATGTACAAAAATATATGACAGCGAGTATGTAACTTTTGAAAGAAGACATAGCACATGTATTATTTTACAAATTACTATTTAAATTGATAGGCAATATAGGTTCAATCAATACACACAGGTGCTTGGCTGCTATAGTTTGACTTGGTCTGGTAGAAACGGCAGCATATGGTGGCTAATGTTAGCTAACTTTTTCTACTAAGATTTGAAGAATTTGTCTCTTCTCTACATGTGCTACTGTTATGCTACGTTTAAACATTCAATACTATCCTGTTATGTATTGCCATATGTCACAAAAGACAACACTCTTCAGCAAAAGTTCCATAGTCTTGTTTAGATACATTTATTATTATTGTGGTCTAGGGTGAACGTTGTATTTAATTATATTATGGTTTATCATTTCAAATAGACAAGTACAACTATAATCCATCTCATTTTGATATGTTAATCTTTTTCATTTCATCTGATATGTAAAAATGAGAAGAAACCTGATTTGGCAAGAGTATGATATGTTCAGTGTGAATCAATAGTTTAGACTGATTCACAATAAAGTAGATAAAGTGACATAAAGTAATAAATGACATGGTGTCAAATAGCATCAACAAACCACAGACATTAGACCATGTTTCTGTAATTACTTTTGTTGTTTTTAACCTTGGTTTTAAAATGTTTATGTGGGTAATATTTGGATGTGGCTGCACGCCACATTTCTTTTGATGGAAAAAAAAGTCCATAAACACGACAAATGTTGTATTAAAACAGTATATTGACCAGATGAAACAAAAAAGGTGGTGCCGAACATTGTGTAAAGTCAGAACACAATTACAGCAACAACACAAGATACTCTCAAATGCTTGGTGTGGGCATACAAACAGAAATAATTTTTTTCTTTGGCCAGTACGAATTTAACAGTGACATGATCATCTTTTGTTGGTGAGGCAGTAATTCAACATGAACTTAAGCTTTGTTATTGTGCTTGAGGTTCCTACAGCGTTTCTTGCCTGTAATGAGACCCAAAGGCAACACAGACACTTACTCAAAGCAAAAGGAATGTTGAAGCAAAATTTAAATAATTAAACCAAGGCCCCAATAGTTCCCAATGTCCAGTAAGGTAGTGTTGGTAAATAATTCAAATCCCCGCCACCCCCCATTATACGGTTGATTTTTGGCAAACTTCTTGACAAACAATTGGCTCCAGTAAAGTTAAAAACCGGGGGGGGGGTTTAGAATAGTAGCAAGACCCCTTAGTGTTGCACCTTTTTATTGATAAGGCTTTTGACTCCAACAACTAGCAAGAAAAACACATCTTGAAAGTGTAAAAATACTATATAAGAATAGCAAATATTTCTTCCAATTACAGTATAGATCAAATTTGAGTGAGACAAAAAAAAGTCGGAAGATTCAAGAAAAGCTTATTCCACCGGTGAAGGTGTGTCGAGTCAAGTAACAGTTGTCTGCTTTTAGTTCAGTTTTTTTTTCCTCTTTTTTTTTTTTATATAGTCTTTTCCTCTCGCCACCCAATAAATTATCACAGTACCATGAATGTACGTCACTTGTACATATTCGAACATGAGCACACACACAAACTAAACAGTTCCTTTATAAGGTGTTTGGACTTCCAGCTCTTCTGTCCTCCGTCATACACACACACCCCTCCCCCCCCTGGCCTAGCGTCAGTCCGTCAGAGAGCGGGGGGTCAGAGGAGTCAGTTTGCAGAGCGTCCTGTCCTGCTGCTTCGTGGAAAGCGATGGACTTTGAGGTGTTTGGACAGGTGATCGCTGCGGGCAAACTTCTTCTCACACACGATGCACTGGTACGGCTTTACTCCCGAGTGGGAGCGCCGGTGTCGCGACAGCTCGTCGGACCGCGAGAACCTGCACAGGAGGCAAACAAAAAAGAAAGAGGACAGGATTTAGCAAATTATTCTGATCGTTAAAACCTATTTTTTGCAGGATATGTCACCCAGTCATTACTCATTGATCTTGTCAGTTATCAGCCAACAGTCAGTTCACAAATGTAATTTGATGGTAGATTTTGTGTACATGTAAAAGTGTATTGACAACATAATGAAAACTTTGTCTGTTCCACAGTTTGAAAGGATTCTATAGCAAGTGGTCACCATACACTTATCATTGCTTCTATCAATCTCCTTATTGCATAGTATCCTCTCACTATTGTGAAAAATTGACATCTTATTGGTGGAGTCAAAATCACCTGTCAAAATCACTTTGTTAACATCAGTGAATATCTCTTCACGATCTGCTACCTGCCCACACTGTGTTTGCCCTCTTCCACTTCTGTGCATGAACTAACTCAATCTGCTTGCAACACAACACTATACAATAATGGCTTGGGTCATGCTTCAGTCGGTGGTATAACGTTAAAGCCATGTCAAGCTAACCCTTACACGAGTGGTAATCTGAGAAATGTGACGCTAGACATGTGTACTACCCTGCGTCTTCTCTGCCAAAGTCAAAAGTCATCCCATATTTAGCTCAACACTGCAAATCCAAGCTTGGTCTATTCCTGGCCTGCTCTGCTCCGGTCTCTATGGGGCTCTGGGCAGTTAGAATATTGTGAAAGTGAAGGGGTTAAGAGTATGATAGAGCTGTGACCGTTGTGTGTGTGTGTGTGTGTGTGTGTGTGTGTGTGTGTGTGTGTGTGTGTGTGTGTGTGTGTGTGTGTGTGTGTGTGTGTGTGTATATATTAGTGAATCTTTGCAGATCAGATTAATCTGGAACACAATTGATTTCTGGCAGCAGGCATTAGAGGCGATGTAAAAATGTCACTCTCGGTTATTACTAAACCATTTCTACTCTAGTCGTGGATTACACAACCAGAACTATTCATCATTTTAATGGTGCAGCATTAACAATACTTATGAAGCATGCTGTGAATCCTGAAAAGCTAAGTTTCAATTAGGTTGTTTTTGTTGGTGTTATAAGACACATATATGAGTTATATACTAACTAGATCTATAACACAGGCAGTGTGTTAACCATATAGGACAACTTTAGGGATAACTTGCTATTTTTTTTTTTTTTTTTTAACCTTTATTTATTGAGACCGAAGACTCTTTTGCAAGGGAGACCTGTTTTCCTTTCCCACGTTACCATTCACACACACATTCGTACACCGATAGCAGGCTAACTATCGACATTCACACAAGGCAAGGTGGGTTAAGTGTCTTGCCCAAGAACACAACAACTATGACACAGGTGGCAGGGCGGGGATCGAACCTCCAACCCTTTGATCATCGGCCAATCCGCTCTACTAACTGAGCCACAGTCGCCCCATTTCTAATCTATGTGTAGCTGATCTATGTGCAAATCAGCAGTGCACACAGCTGAGCACATGCACAGAAAAAGACCTGCCCTCTTACGGGCAGGGCAATAAGCTGAGAACATTTGACATATTATCACTTTTAAAGTGGAAAGGGTAAATGTTGCCTGTTATACATTTAGCCCACACAGAGAATCATTGGCTTTTTTCAATTAAGACGGATGATAGCTGTGATCTTCACTCGCCTTTCGGTCTTCAACAACTCATGAAAGACCACATATCTGACTATTTAGCCGCTAAAAGCTCCAGTTTGTTCACTAGCTAGCTGCTAACTGTGTCTATTTGATGCTGGGTAGGTAGTGTAGAGTGTGTTTATCAGAGTACAAACAGCTGCTGGAAACAAGGGTGATGAGAGCCGTGGGACTCAACATACACAATGATGTTGAAGTCCACTAAATAAAAAACAATAGGCTTAAAGCTTTAACCTTCCGTAAAGCTAAATAAATATTCTTTCTCATTCTGTGACCACTTATACACTAGAGAGTCAGCTGATACATTATTAACAACAAATATTGAATAGTGCAGGTAACATTCGAAAGCTCTCTTTAACAGGCGACAAAAGCAACTATTTCTGGTCTTGAGTATATTTTCCGTGTTTTACAAATGTTTGAGATAAGCAGGTCTTTTAATCTACAACACCAAGAGAAAAGTCAATATTAAGATAAAGACCATACATCTCATACGTCTCTCATGCAGTGGACTTTATTTAACTGTGCATGTGTTCCTTATGGTAATCTGTGTGTGATTCACATAGACATATACACCCAAACACTGTACTAAATCAGCCTCAAGCTATAGGGCAGGGGTGGCCAACCCGCGGCTCGTGAGCCGCATGCGGCTCTCTGCCCAGCTTCGTGCGGCTCTTCAGTTCATATCAAATTATGTGATTATAATTTTTTTTTTTTATATACTTTTTTTTTGTGTGGGCCTATGTGTGTGCATGTTCGCAAACGTTTCATGCGGCTCTTACGTTCGTTTTACATGGTGTCTATTATTTAATTTTTTATTTTATTAATGTGTAGGCCCTATGTGTATGCCTGTTCGCAAATGTTTAATTGAGGACGCAACATAACGTTCGCAACATAAAACTGCCCGCTCAGCTTGGAGGGAGGTTTTCCGTGAGTAAACTATTTGTGTCAAGTTCGCTCCGAAACAGAGTGGGAGAGTTCATATTTTTTGTTGAACGTTATGCCAAGCCATTCTGCCTTATATGCCAGGTGTCATTTGCGCATTTAAAGGCTTCAAATCTGCAGCGCCACTTCAGCTCACTCCATGCTACAAGTAAGTCCCACAAAGCAACATGTATAGTAAGAGAAAAACGCTATTTTAAATTGTTATGTTTTTGTTTGTGGACTTGGTTGAACTGAGAGTTTGTGTGTGAGGCAGTGCACACAATGTTCATTGTTGAAAATGACTGCCCTGTCGTCTTTAGTCCAGTCCTGTCATTATCACAGGGGCGGCCTTAACGATCTGGGGGCCCGTTTCAAGTCCTAGTGTGGGGCCCCTTTTTTTTTTTTTTTAATAAATAATGCTTGTGCATGCATGTGCAAGCTCCCCGCTAAAATAAAAACGCCCCCCCCCCCTGAAATCTTATTGGCCACCCCAGTGCCCCCCCCCCAGTTCAAATGTTATTTTTTATTTTCATTTTATTTTTTTAATTACATTTTTTTCCTGATATGTATCCTAGTTCAGAGATGATATGTATTTTTTTTCTTTCTTAACTTTTTTTGATAGGTAGTTGCCAAGTTCATCACACAAACACTCCAATCCACTGATATGAGATCAGTTTGCAATTTTCTATTACTAAATTAATGGTAGGACTGTGGCCACTAGAACTGGTCTCTGGTCAGCAAAGGTCTTGAAAACAGCATAAGTGTGCTTGTGACATGCGTGCCACCCATGCATGTGTATAGGCACGTGTCCCAGCAGATTTTTGAAATCTGAATAAAAAAATTAAAGTTTGTAGTTAGCGAGTGTAACATGTTCTTAGCAAGGGCAGACTTTCATAAATAAAGGTTTATTTTTTTTAGCAAGATATTTGGTCAAAAGCTAGTGGTCATCCGTCCCTCTGTCCAGTTGTTAGGCATCTGGCTGCTAGCAAGTTATGTTGTCTTGCTAATTTTACTATTCATCTGAGCTGAAATAAATATTGACTTTTTCCTTTATTATCTTCGCGAGAATGCACCAGAATGCTTAGATTACATGTTAAAAACACAAAAAAATCTTCTGGGGGGGGATGCCCCCAGATCCCTCTTCAGGGGTTTAGTTTTCTGACAAACATTACAATGGATACTAACATGGGCATTGGGCATTTGGGATTATAAATCATCTTTGAATTGGTTGTACAGCATATCACATGCTATTCATTCAGGGGTGCGATGGCCACCCCACTCTAACTCTGTGGCCCACCTTGGCCACCCCCAGTCAAAATTTCCTGGAATCGCCACTGTGTGTACCCGTGTGTACGATGTGGCTCTTTGCAGTAACACAGTAAAAAATGTGGCTCTTTGTCTCTGACTGGTTGGCCACCCCTGCTATAGGGCTTGAAAAATACCATGTACAGCTTATTCAAACTGGGCCTTAGCCCAAATATAATATACTGCACTGCACCGGGGGAGGATCTGTCAACAGAACATGCATAGAGTCCAAATTCGACGGCCTGATTGTTCTTTTTTTCATCAGTTCTCTCTCCCCATCTGTCTTTCTTACTCACGTGCCGTAGTGCTATAGTTCTTCCTAAATTTATTTCCCCTTCACTAAGCTAATTGCATATGGTTTCTCAGCTGTGTGTGTTCTCAAGATGGCTGGCAAGGTCACTGAGTTCATAGCTCCAAAGGGTGAGGTGTTAGTCGACTCTCTAGATCAATTGAGTGTGTTTTTTAACTTGAGGTTTTTAAATGCACCTTTAGTCCCCGGGGCTGCTTGGCGTGGCCACGGCTCGACACAATACTATACATAAGTGGAGGGCACCTTGGAAAACACATATGCAGGCTTTGTCCTAGCTTGTCCCTAAATTCTGCTCCGCAAACCAACAGAACATAGAGAAAAAAACTGCTGAGAAAAGGTGGGGCAATGAGGCTAGTGGTTACACACCTGGAGGCGTATACATTGGGAAGCACGTGCTCAGTACTGTGCTAGAGTTTTATCTGTCATCTTTATTTTTTTTCCTGGCTAAAATCCCTGTGTGTGCCTCCCAGCCGCTGAGTTTATGAGTGGGACACAACTTCAACAATGTGTAAGTTGAAAGGGAGATCACATTAATGCATGACAGCACTAATCAGTGGCAGGAGTTTGCCTCCTGCATGCTAAGCAACCATAAAACCTCTTTTTTACTGGAAAAATATTTTTTTTTAAACCAGAGGGGGCTGGATTCAATTTACCAATATGTTCCATAGAAGGAAACTAAAGGCCTTCTATAGCTCAACAGAAGCTCTCTGGTAGATGACCCCCAAAATTGGTCAGTTTTGTACAAGGTTCAATAGCGCATAATAGCTGGACGTATGGTGAGGTAAAAGTATTCTGTCCATTGCTAAATTAAACTGTGCTAGCCCCCTGTCACCACCCAACAACAACATTGCTTTGTGTTGACGATGAATGCATCAGCTGACAAGGACAACAATCCACTGCCCCTGATGACAGGTGTCTAGTGCACACACACACACACACACACACACACACACACACACACACACACACACACACACACACACACACGTCACAGTGTTATTACAGCAAACTGTTAAGGTTTGAGCCTAGCCCTTCAACACTGTGAGTCTCCGTAGGCCTGAGCTGAAAATACTGCACCTCGCGTGTGTGTGTTGCCTGCATCGGTGCCTTTAAAGTGTTAACATGTAACTGTCTGTACATATAGACCTGTACATGAGCAATAACAACAAAGTAGAGAATGGAGAGAAAGAGAGTGATGAAAGTCCAGAAGAAACCCTTAAAAAAGAGAAATGTTTGGCGTCGGGCCAATGAAATAGCACTCCTCTCTACTTCAAAAGGAGCCAACACATGGATGTATTCTCAGGTTACAGAGGGTATAACGTGCCTGACTTACCAAGCTCACCTCACCATTTCCTGGCCCAGAGGCAGAGTACATTGCTGCCTGTCATGTATAGACTACAGAGGTCTAGTTTACGGAGGTACTGGGGGTGCTGTGTTCTAAAGTCCAATTCAACAAAATGCATGGTCCCCGATGACTTCATCATATGACAACATATTAGATGTGTCACCCAAACTAAGTCATATTGCTTAAAAAAATTATTCTCACTACCATTCTTGGTTGAAATAAGAGATTCAGCAAGTTTGACAAATGCTGCTCTGTTTGGATGTTGTTGTTACTTCTGACTTTTACTGATGTCACGTTACACAATTGTTGTGCATGAAAGTATATTGTAGCAATTTTGAATTAAATTTTTTTCATACCGTCTCCCTTTCTGCAACAAGGAACTGCACATTTTTTAAGATTCCTAGTTAAGTTGACACTCGAGATGCAAAAAGCCAAATATAAAGGCATAGTTCTACTTTTGTTTGTGCTTTCTAGACAAGAGTTGGATAAAAAGATTGTTACTAATCTCATATCTGTGGATTAATTTTGGAACATGAGCCAGGATTCAATTATTTTTCATTTTAGCATAAAGGCTGTTAACAGAGAGAAACAGCCTGGCTCTGTGTCCACCCAACAGGACTTCTAAATTTGACTAATTGTCATATCGTGTTTGCTTAAGCTATAAACAAGCAAAACTATAACCATCATATTGGTCACGTCATTGTGCAGGCTTCTACAAAAAAAGTGTATGCTACAAATGGATTCAGCAACTTATCTTACTTGTGAAAGAAAACATGCGTTTGCTATAGCCATCTTTTCTTTAAAAGTCTAAGGGTAAAATAATTAATTTTTTTTTGGTCCAGAATAACTTGATTTTCATTGTATACCTATATACAGTACGCTTAGATGTATGCCCAGACATGACACATATTGGTAAAATGATTGGTGTCTGTAATCAGGGGGATTTTAAATGGTTGATGCAGTAAAGCCTCGTCACACAGTGGGGCTGTTGAGCGGAAACTGATAAAGCGTGGGCCAGCACTGTCTGCTGAGCACAGCCAAGGGCATTAATTTCCTTTCCTAAACCCAGTACAAATTCTGACCTCCCCCCTTAAACTCAAATCCTTGTCATATTTTAACTTCAATCAAATGCAACTTAACCCCCATTTACACACACACTTTATAAACACCCTTGGGCAATGACTATGTGTAAAACCATTGATCTCCAGGTCAAAAGTTAGCATTCGTACTTTTTCAATTAATTATTGAAGGACAGAAAATGTACTACCAGGGAATATTACAAGATGTGTCACAGATATGAAATGTACAACGGGTTACCTGAGTGCTTGTCTGTAGTATACACTTTGAACTCGATTCTGCAATAATCCAGTGTATCTCTACTGCATTCATGGTTGCAGACAGTGAGCAAACAAGTGGAATAACTAGCAGGGTGCAAAGTCTTCATGCAGCCAACTTCAAAAGGCACTCTAATCTAATCTACAACTTTACCATGGTACAAAAACATACAGATAGTGGGGTCAAAAAATTATAACCTTCGTAAAAAGGTTTAGTAGTCTCCCTGGAAATTAGCCCATTTCCCTTCCCCTCATATCCATAACTTATGTAAACTGAGTTATGCAAAGTGTTTCCGTATACAACCTTTTGTATTTTATGTTTTACTTATATTTGCAAGTGTTGACATCAAAGAGACCCTGTGGAATAACTTAAAGGACTTGGGCACCAAATATGTTTCTGTTACAATGATGAAAGCCTGAAACAACAACGTTTTAATAGTTCCATCTTATTGCACTTGATCCTTTCTGTACTCTTCTAAAAAATGTGCTTACAACCCCACCGTAAAGAGCACCTTCATCACTGCATGACAAACTAGTACGAATCAGTCTTTGTATCTCATTGAAGACTACACACATTGGGAAAGGAAATCATATCCAAGTTTAAGACCACAACAGAAGTTGATAACCCGGGTGACTGTAATCTCTACAGCGTATATTCACATGTTTCACACTTCACATTGCAAATGCAATAGGTACTATTATAGTACACAGTTGGATGCAATATCAAACTGTTCATTCATCTAAATTTACTCATCCAACTTTTGATAAGTTCTTGATTGCAGTGTTCAAATGTACTGTAATCTCTAATACATCTTCATCTCTCCGCTCAATGACTGCTCTTCTTCAGTCTTGATCATTATTTCAATCATTTGATCTTAAATAAAAACACTCACCTCCATCCACAGCCGGGCCATGTGCAGGCGAAGGGCTTCTCCCCAGTGTGCCTCCTCAGATGGGCTTTGAGGTGGCTGCTCTTGGTGTACATCTTATTACAGCTGGGAAAAGAGCACTTGTGCATTTTAATAAGGTCTGCTACTGCACTTTTCTGGTACCTCTGACCTCCAGAGAGGACCCCTGCAGTTGAACCGCCACCTAACCCTCCTTCCCCAATCCCGATTGGTTTTGCAGCAATCGGAACTGGTGCAATCCGGACAAACTTGTTCGAAGCCACGCTTCCGGTTTTGCTTGCGCTAGCAATGCTTGCTGGGGAAAGCAGCTGAGGCACCAGGGCAAAGGTCTGCCCCTGGATGTTGACCAAAAGTTGGGTGATTTTGATGTCCGACTGGGCCTGGGTTTCAGTTTGCTGGGGTTGGGTTTGCTGGGTTACAGGCTCTGATATGGCACTAGTGTTGGGTTCTTGTTTTATCTGTATGGGCTGGATTTGTAGGATGACAGGCACAGTGGAGGCAGCACCATTACCTTCTGATGAGGCTTGTGGTGAATCACAGTCCTCCTGTTTGATTCCATCAGCTCCACTGCTAGAACTAGATCTCGTTATGCAGTTAAGTTCCACTGCTGATAGCAAGCTGTCCACACATGGCATATGTTTGGTCTCTGTATAGGAGGAGAGTGGAGAATGAGCGACGGGCACAGTCTGATCTAAGTTCTGTGACATTAAAATTAATTCTCCTGCCAATGTCCGTAAACCTTCCCCCTCAGCATCCTCTGACGCTGGGGACATGGCCTCGTCGCTCCCCTCCTCTCCTTTCTCCATGGCCACCACCATGTTCTCCTCCAGGAACTCCTCGATCTCCTCCAGCGTGGGCTGGAAGAGGAGCGCTGCAGGGTCCTGTAGCTCGTCCATGAACACAGGGAACTCGTAGCAGTCCTCTTTGGTCTGCTGCTGGAGAAGACTCAGACGCTGCTCCCTCTTTGACTCCCAGGCCAGGCCCATGGGTAAAAGAGGAGCTGACGAGGAGCAAGAAGAAGGTATGCAGGATGGGGAAGTCACAGGTGAAGCATGAGAGTTGCTGCTGGTGTTGGAGCTGAACGAGGTGGTGAGGGAAGCCTGGGAGAGGAGCAGGTCCAGCAGGCTGTCTTGACTTTCTCCCCCTGAGGAGCTAGAGCTCCCACTGCTTCGGCTACTCTTGCTTTCGTAGGTGGTACCGACAACGTGCCGAAACGTCAGTGAGGAGGCCTCCGGGCTGGAGCACAGGGAGGAACAAGGGCTGGATGAGTCACTGAGGTCGTCCTCAGAAAGGCCAGGGGAGGAGGACAGCGTCGCCCCATCGTACGGGTGGTGGTGGTTGTAGATGCAAGCATCGGTTACCATGGCGCCCGGCGACACGCCACCATTGGCGTGGCGACGAAGGCAGTTGTAGTCAGAACCCGGGGAGCCGATGTAATACAGGAAGGTCTCCTCACCAAGCGGCAAGTGATCCACCATTCCTGGGCGGATGGATGGCAGCCGGACTCTGAAGATCCAGCTGTTCTGCTGGAGATTGACCAAATGTTAATAAAGAGAGTCTTCCTGCTAAAGACAAACGAGTGCTTTCATCAGTTATGAAAATGAAACACAGTTGTCTCTACTTGCCAGCCACACCTACACTGTCCTTTTAGAAATATTGACCATCAAGTAACTCCTACTCTGGCAATGCTCAAATACAATTTAATTCTAATTAAAGGTAGAGTCACTGATCCTGGAGAACGCTTGTTGTCATAATACATTTTTGTCAAAATCAGTGAATATCTCCTAATGATCTGCAACCTGTACGTACTATGTGTGCGTAAGCATTTGTAAACTGATGTCTTTCTAGCTAAGATGGACTCCTTAGTTTAGACACACTTTCACAGCAGTTTACAGAGCATAGGCAGTGTATTACCACTGGACACTTGGTACACATAGTGTGTACGGGGTAGAGTATCGATAGGAGATATTCACTGATTTTGAAAAAAAGTCATTTTGACAAGCGTTCTCCAGAACTGACTCCACCTTTTAAATCTAACTGTATAAATAAATTCCTGCACTTGGGTGATCATTGTTTAAAGGGGGAAACAACTGAATGGCAACACAGTAACAGTGTGGTCAGTCTCATTGTGGGTTAATGCTTTACAAGACAACACCTAAAGTTTATACTGTATACAAATAAGTTAACCAGCAGACTAAAACAATACTCTCATGATTTGGTCTTCATACACTAAATGCTGCTTGTTTAAGAGGTGTGCAGCTGATGGCTGTTCAAATGGAAAGATTCACATGTGAGGGAAGTGGAATTCAAATAAGTTTGTGTGTGTGTGTGTGTGTGTGTGTGTGTGTGTGTGTGTGTGTGTGTGTGTGTGTGTGTGTGTGTGTGTGTGTGTGTGTGCATTCAGACTGCAGCTGCTGTTTCAGACAAGCTGACCATGTGGAATCAGGGGTTCCCATTTCTCACCACCTCGAACATTAAAGCCACATGGTTCTGCTGTCATTTTATGACGTGTTTCTATTTATTTCCCTCTAGTGGTCCTTTTTACAATTAAAAAACAAAACAAAAAAAACAATTGCAATGCCTCAGAACGTTCCGAGACACGTATTTGATATACTCTCAGGTATTAAAATAAAATTCACTAAAAAAGTTCCCCCTAGAAAGGCAGTCTGTCAATGCGAAGAGGTAATAACAGCAGTTTAAAGGGTGTTTTTTTCATCACAGTCCTTCAGCAGATTTATATGGGATGATGATTGGGGGATTTAGTGTCTATTTTGATCCACCAACAGCCCACAACCAATGTACTGTGTCGGCATTTACATGGATTAAAAATGTTACACACTATCAAATGGCCAATGCAATCAGTCTCTAAAGGCTTAATGTGAGCTGGATGAAAAAACAATAGCAACACAATTGGACTGAATTGAAAAAAACTATTGTGCGCCCTCTTCTGTAAAGCTAAAAAGAAATGGTGTCCATAATAAGGTCCAGGGACCTCCAGGGGTCCTTAACAGAGATTTCCGAGCAAAAAGACTTTTAGATTATTACTTCATTGACTTTGAGTTGTGGCAATCACAATCATGGGATGGTTCAAAAAACATTGTTATTATTGTGTACGGTTGTTACCGTCTTTCAGTTAGTTATGTAATGACTGATCAAACGATCTTGCTGTTTATGTGATACCATCAGATGACATCAGTGAGCCCGAGTCTCCCGCTGCTGTGTCTAAACGATACCTCATGGAAAAAAGTTATGGAGGAGAGTTTGGAAACACCTTGGCCTGCCCAAAATCGTAAGTAATTTGCCAGACGGCAACCCATGCCGTCGTCAAACATCAAATAAAGCTTTGACAGCATGCGTTCGCTCCTGGTCTTCCTCTCACTGCAGGAATAATCACTTATGAACGTAAACCCTGGATTCATGGCAGGTTTCAACACTGCGGGCTGTGACAGCTGGTCAGATCACAGACAAACAAATAGTCCCAACATTTGTTTTACGCGATAAAGCTATTAACGCAGCAATGCCGTAAACGTGAACTATACATTCCAAATTCCTCTCCATTCACTCAGCGGAGCCATGCTTCTAGCAGCACCCCGCATTGACAGACAGAAGACACATATCCGCACACAAATAAACGAACACTATTTCTCATGCACTCACCAGTGTTTTGGATAATCCTAATTTGCGCTCGATTGCGCTAAACGCTCTTTTTAATGAAAGTAGCTGTCAGTGCGTAGTGCGTAATGGCAACGCAATGCAACTCCACGACACGGTCTTTGCACAGCTGTACTCCTCCTCCTCTCTCTCTCTCGCGCGCTCTCTCTCCCTCTCTGGTAGTTCGCTTAACCGTCACATGATCAGAACTGTGTGTGTTGGGTATACCAGTCAAATGAGGGGGTCGGCTCATGAAGGCTCGCCTGCTCGGCGCACCGCAATTGGCTCTCGGTAGAGGGAGGCCGGCCTCAGCGGAGAGGTATGTGTGAGTGAGACCAGATCATACAATCACTTTCATAATAACCACAGGGAAGTTTTATAGGCCATGCATTTTATTTAAATGTTTTTAACATCTGTTCATTATTTATTTACATTTTGCTGTTTGTATAATATTCCCATTAGGACTTTCAGTGAGTGTGTTATCTTGCAGGTTTTGTGTGGCTCATTTAATGTAATTTGGTATTTTTTGCTTTCTAATGCAGTATCATTCTGTATGCAAATTAAGTTACTTTATCAACTCAACTTTGAGATTTATTTATTAAACAAAAGGAGTACAATGATCCTGAGGTAACACGTAACAGTCTATATCTTAACTTCAAATTGAAGGGGGAGGGGTGGGGGAGTAATTTCTGTGTTAATAATAACACAACCACCTGCTGTATTTTTAGAGATGTATGTATATTCCTATACATGGATTCATACTAGGGTACTTTAGCTGCTAAGGTACACACACCTAGATCATATCCCTGCACAGCAAACAGCTGGCAGGCCAAATATCAGCCTTTTGGTTCATAAGAGTCCTCTATGATGCCTAGGGTGGACTGAGCATTTTGCCTGTTGCAGACGACCATGGCTGAATAGGCGGCTGGGTGAATGAGAGTAGCCATTGAGAGGCTATGTGAGTGTGTTTACATGTTCCTAATAACATCTAGACGTTTTGCTTTAACTTCAGCTGAGCAGACCTCATATAAACACCTCCGCACCGGGCTGAAGTCACTTTACTGGCTCCAAGCTAATTTGATTTGCCTGCGTAGGTTTGGATTACCTTCCAGTGTGTGTGGATAAATGAGCCCACTCTCAGCCTGCTTAAACATCAGGAGTCTCTCAGTGTGTACGTGTATACAGTAAACAGTCGGTGGCTATTACGCTGTGTAAAAGGATACACAATGTCACACTCAGGTCGGTTTTGTATAGGACTGCCATTGAATACTACTACTACTGCTACCTGCTACCCTCCCTCCTACTACTAATGCTGCTAGAACTATTTTACTGCATCTAAGAATACCACTACCTGTAATATTGCTACAGCTGCTATTTTCACTGCTACTGTTTAAACGGCTACATAAGCAACAACTGCCCTGACAATAAGGAAAACACATTAAAGCTGGGGTATATGATTTCTGATTGGTCAAAGTTAACATGAGCTTTACACTTTGACCAATCAGAGCGAGGTTCCGATTCTCTGTTCTTATTGGCTGTTGGGACCAGGGTGGGAAATTAGCACCCACCACCCGCCAATGGCGGGTATTTTTTCAAATTGGCGGGTGACTTTGCCATGTCTACCCGCCACAGTGGCAGGTGGATTTTTTTCAAAATATACTACAACGTGTTCACGGTTTCAAGCGCTGTGTACAGAAACATAGATGCTCTCCCGGGCTTTGCCTCGGTGCATTAGTTTTCGTCACACAAACGTGGCAGCCGCCCATTGGTGTACAGGTGTATGACGTAACCAACCAAACCTTTGATTGGTCCAAGACTCTCCCAGAGCATCATGGGAAATCATTTGCCGCGAGCATCGAAGCTAACCTTCTTAATACATCCATGAAGCTAACGATAACAACGGATCAAAGTCGATTATAGATATAGATTATAGATAGGAAAAAAGATAGACACACAATTAAACACACACCGTGTGTGTCGCCAAAAGGACGCATGTACGAGTTCCAGGCATCGAGTTAAAACTATTTCACACTACAGATGTTTTTTAATGTTTTTTTTTTGTTTTGTTCATTAAACATGTAGAAAGTTTAACTGTCTGATCAAATGTTTTATCTAGTTTACTTCTATTTTGATTAGAGACAGTCTTTTGTTTTAGATAGTCGGTCACACAAGAGGCACTGTCAGTCTGTTTTGTTCACCATTAAAGGGTAACTGAACCCCCTGTTTGAGCTACTGCACGATTTTGAAAAATGCTTTCAGACCATGGATTCTAAAATTCCGTTTGAGAACCTTTGTTTTTAAGCATTCCGACATCAGCCGGCTGACATTCAGGAGGGAGGGGGGCGCGCGGTGTCTTTGAAGGAGGCGGGCTAGCTGGTAGCTGTCACTCTGAATGACATGACTTCATTGAAAAATGGAGTGACACAAAGTCTAACGGCACGGTCGCTACACAGTGAGCTCATATGCCACACAGATGGGTTGTCTGAGGTGGAGTACTTTTCTTATTCTAAATTGTTGGCGGGTTTCTAGCTATCGTAGAGTTAGGAGACAGAGTAGCGCAAGTGAGCTAGCGGCAGTGTGTATGTGTGTGTGAGTGAGCGAGGAGAGCGAGCGGTAGCGTGTGTCAATCAAGTGAAGCAACGAACGAGTCCGGACGGGTGTGTGTGTGTGCACAAGCAAGATAATGCAGACACACTGCCGGTAGAAGTTAAGGGTGTTAACCCCCGAAATAACATCCTTGGAGGGACTGTATAACAGTAGTAGCTCATGGACCAGCTATGGACCTGTAAAGAGCGTGACCGGCTTTGCGGCGACGTGATGACGTACTGCTGCACCAAAAGTACAGCAGTACGTCATTTATCGAACCCGACGGAAAAACCTTTTTTTCAAATCTTAGTAAAGTTCTAAAATAATTTACAATACAAAACATTTCTTACATTGCTGATATTTAACATATTGCATTTTTTTTCAATATTAACACCAGCATATATGTGTTCCTTCACAACATAGTGATTTAATTCAGCTTATATCTCAAAAAACAAGTACAAGGGTTCAGTTACACTTTAAGGCAAGGTACGTTTACTTTTATAGTACATTTCCATTTGCCTATCTCCAATTTTAATTATGAAAAAGAATGTAGGCCTATTAGAGCAATTCAAAATATGCTAGTGCATTTTCTTTTATAGATTTGATTTCTGGAAAAAGGTGGCAGGTTAAAAATAAAAGTGACGGGTAAAATTTGGCATCCACCCGCCACTGTGGCAGGTGGGCAAAAAAGTTAATTTCCCACTCTGGTTGGGACTGTCCATTCACTTTGGCACAGCTTTGTTGGTGTAGAGCGTGTCAGGGGGGGGACCATAGGGGAGGGACCTAAGAGAACAAGTGGAGCGGTTGAGGTATTTGAATTTGAATCTCTATCCCAACTGCCATTTTCTCCCCAAATCCTCCACCCCAGCTTTTACTGCTAACTACAATTACTTGTTGAACAGCTAGCTACCACAACAGCAGTGATACTACTGCTACTTCTACTTCTACTGCTGCTTCTTCCATCACAGCTGCAACTACTAACATTGAATCGACTATCCCCAATAGAAAAAGGCTCTTGCACATGTGGTTTTTCGCATCCGTTATCAGATAAAATGTATTACGCTCAGTCAACCTTGAATGTGTTGCGTTTTTTTTTTTTTGTTTGTTTTGCAGAAAACAAAATATTTTGTCCACCCAATCCTGAGATTGCGTACACAGGAAGGAGAATTTCATCATCTGACCAAGAAGCTATGGAATTATCTTCATGGTTTTAAAGTCTAATTTGAGGATGTCTGTGAACGAAATATACAGACTCACATTTTTATTCATTTATTTGAGTTGGGTTTATTTGAGTTTGAGACTTTTTTTTTCTCATGT
Organism: Hyperoplus lanceolatus; assembly: GCA_026929865.2. NCBI lineage: Eukaryota > Metazoa > Chordata > Actinopteri > Uranoscopiformes > Ammodytidae > Hyperoplus > Hyperoplus lanceolatus. Next base: position 7,246,578 of record CM049404.1, on the reverse strand, counting down.
CAATACGTTTGGTTACCCCACAAGTAAAGCCACTACGAGTAAGTCGGCACGTTGGCGACACCTTTGAACAAAAGCGGTAGTATTTTAACAACGCCAGCTGTCGTGAAGCTGTTTTCTAGCTCGTGCAGGGAGTGCAAGATTCAAATAATCAGGAAGCAATATGGTGCGTGTCCGTGTGTTGAAAGCAGGCCCCCAGGATTGTGCCTTTTCCGAGCAGCCAGCATGGACAGGTGGCCACGCCTGGTATAACACGCATTAGACTGGGACGGGTCCGTAAATCAAAATGGCGATCATATGAGCTCAGCCCCATTCATTCCCAATACAATTTTCGTCTAACAAGAATGTATCTCCGCTAAATTTTTCTGGATATCAATCAAAGGCTCATACTTTTCTTTAGACCATGTACTAATAGGATGGAAGCTTTCGCTTTTCAAAACGTCACCGAAAGCGTTTTATAGCCGTTTTATTTTCAGTTTTAGCCGTTAGGCGTGTAGCCGCTAAAAGGAGCCGTAGTGAAACAACCGTTGCTTCGGCCGGCCCGGCCTCCGATGGCGGGAGGAATCTTCGTTTATCACTATATTACTTTACAACGACGGGGTGTAATTTAAAGATTACATACAGAGAATCATCGGGGATACGTAATTTATACTTCCATGGTCGATAAACAATGCAACTGTGCTCGTCCCGCTTAGCTTAATGCACGGACATATCATAACGTTACACTGCTCGAGAATGAAACGTACCCTGCGCGTCATGCTTTAGGGGTGTGCCAGGCTCACATGAAAGCAGTATGGCAGCTTCCTTGTTGCTTCTCTGCGCCAATGAGCAACTTCATAGGAATGAATGGGCGCCATGTTTCAATACGGTGTCCATTTCTTTCTAGGTCCATGGTTGAAAGTGTGGAGGGCACCGGACTCTTTTTGGCTCTGTGAGTCTATGGGTGACACAGCATCAACTAATGGCAGTAAGTGCTAAACACACCTGATTGCAATGAGTTGATGCATTGTCACCTCTCACAGAGCTGAACGAGTCTGTGTCCTCACACCAAGCGAATGAACGAGAGATGGCAGTTAGTTAGTATGGATCACGATGAGGTAATGTGTTTATGTTGTAAATAATGACTATTTCAGATGAATAATGGTCATCTGATGATGCTGGTGAGGCAAAGTAAACTTTGTTTTAGTAGGCTACCGCTCATTCATTTACGAGTAAACACTGCAGTCTAGGTTCGCTGCGTGAAATTGTGTATACGTTGCTTGGCAACGCCCTCCCGCCCGCCTATCACTCTCCCTTTTAGCTTTTCTTCATTGCATTTTCTTTTTTTTCTTTGATGGTTCAGCCCCGTTATCAGTCATTATGAACAAACAACTGTCTCAAACAAGGCTCCCGCTCCCCTTCCCTCACCTGGAGCCATAGGCTTCTCAAATCGCGTTCCTGCGCCGCACTGAAATCTGCGACCAATACGGATATGTGACTATAGAGCATGCACGCGTGAACCGAAAATCGGACTGGGTGTACGACCAGATCAAATGCAGTAATAAAAACTATATAAAAAAGTCTTTCTTTGCACAGATGGTCTCGTTTGCTGTTAAAGGTAATTTATTATTATGAGAGGAAACATGAGGCTGTTTAAAAGATATTTAAATGTTACTCGTTGCTGCTTTAAATAGACCATGGCTCATTTAGCAAGGTCTCAGCCTCTCTTAGTCAATGCCATGCAGGCAGACAGACAGACAGACAGACAGACAGACGGACGGACGGACGGACAGACAGACAGAGGTCCTGTAAGGTTGTTGCTTAAAGAGTGCCTAAAGAGAAGCAGGGCGGCTGCTGTTCACCGAGTCCACTCACCACCTCTCTGATTCTCAACACAGATTACATCTTTGCTCACATCAATAGTCAGCTTGTTGAATATATTAGAACGTTACAGTATGTTGTAAGCCTGAGGTATACAGTAGTTAACTGTGACACATTTTAGGTCCCAAGGTAATATTTTTAAGTCTAATTTGATGTTAAATTTGAGGAAATGCAGGAATAGCGATTACTCACTAACAGAGTCTCATGGAGTCTGGTTCTTTTTCTCTGTCCCCACAAATTAATTGGTTTCGCCTGCTCTATTCAAAACACACAAACACCTTCACATTATGCATAATATGTAAGCCAGACCAGATGGACATAATCAATCAAATTGATTTATTTCCACACTGGTAATGCTTGTAATGTGCCAAATGTGAAATGGGGAAAATGTGTTCTTCTTGGAGGCCATTTTTTCAAGGTTGTAACAATTACAGACGAGAAGCACTAGAAGGGGGCCATGGTTACTGTATACTTTCAAGGCAGTAAACGTTTCTTATGTTTAAACAAGTAAGTTAGCTAGATCATGGAACCCTTTTTTTAATCCCTTCTAAACTGTTGGCAACCTTGGGTAATGTAGGGTATAGTGGAAGCTTCTAGTTATGACCAGGAAGCGTTTTCTTTAGTTTGAAATATTTAATGTTTCAAACTAACATTAGTTAGCCTATTGCTACAATCATCCTTCGTAGCAAAATGCACTAAACTGTGGAATACACTACCATCAAAAATCAAAACATTGACAGAGCTCAAGGTTTTTAACACACAAGTAAAACAATGGTTGAAACTGAATAAACCCTGTGAACATTGACACACATGCACATGGGCGTGTGTGCACATACACACAGTAATCATTGTCCTTGTTTTTTTCTCTATGTCTCCTGTATATGATGTCATCTGTATTTGTATTCATGTGTAGGCCTACTTTTTAGTTAAAGGGGACATATTATGAAAAACCAAACATTGTCGGTGTTTGGGCACACTGTTTAGGTTCTTGGCGTCCCTACCAGCACACACAAGCTTCAAAAAGACAAATATGTCAGTTTCTTCTGGGACACTTATTTCGAAAAAGGGGGGATTTGAAGGTTTCTTCCAAAAAACACCGACTGATGACGAAATCGGTCGGTTTTCATTATCATAAATACTCCCACGGGAAAGCTCACCAGAAACTTGGCAGTTGATTGGCAAATCAAGATGCCCCGTTGGTAACCACACACACCTGGCTGAGCCTCCACTCGCTCATGCAACAACAGAGGAGAAGCAAGCTGCAGTGTGAGCTCAACATCAAGCTACCATCTCACTAGGCCTGAATGGATTTACTTCATTTTTTGTTAGGCTATCTCCAGCAAAGGTTTGCAATCTGTTAGTGTGATCAAAGCCTTTTTACTGGAGTGTGGAGGAGACTGTGCCAGGAAGACTGAGAGACACCATCCGTCCGAAATGTAAGTAGTCCTATTTTAAAAATAATGCTGTCCGTTTGTTAGTTCAATGTCTGTAATGTGCTTTATTTTATCCCTCCTATAATAACCAATACCGACTGAAATGAGAGAATGCGGGGTTTAGTCGTTAGCATTAGCGCCCGCTAGCTTTACCGTTAGCTTTACCGTTAGCTTTATGCTAACAGTTAGAGCTGTGAGTCTTTTGCAGTGACTGTTATTTGGCTCTTTTGTGAGCTCACGTTAGTCCTGCCGTGACAGCCCCTGAGTGAAAAACAGACGGTGAAACTGTAGGGTGTGTTGGAAACTGAAGAGTATTTTTTTAATAGCTTCATCCTGCTACCTGCTAGCTGTCTGATTGTATAGCTCAAGTACACACCGCAATAAGTCTGCGGACAGTGTGTAGTTAGGGTGACCAGATCCCAATTCACCAGATGTGGGACAAAGACTACGTTTGTGCGGGAGAATGCGGGACAAAGTGCCGTTTTTTAAGCAAAATAAACCTGTAGTACAAGCAGCAGTAAGCCTATTACATGATCTCCAGTATAATGTACACATAGACAGGAATACTGTAAGTTGTCTCTACTGGTGTTTGTTTCCTGTCCATTATATTTCAAAAAGCACACAGTATCACTCAGAACTTGTTGCTTATCGAGCCAGGGCTTTACTGAATTTGTTGTAGCTTTGCCATAACAGATGTATGATGTAGGCCTATACATGTCAGCTAGGCTACATGATGTAACATTGAATGTGCCATGTTTTACAGGTGTCTGAGTGGGGTGCATGCTGACAGTCCGACAGGCCCCCACTCCGACAGCCCTCTTTCCTCCATCCCTCCACTCCGACGTACTTCCATTCCTCCAGCCCCCCACTACGACACACTTTCGTACCGCCATTCCGACAGAATAATTTTACCTGTAGCCTATTTCCCCAACTATGTAGATAGCCGCCTCGTTTTTTTAAGCGACTGGAAAACCGTTTTGCTGAATAAGCGCCCAGCGCAAATAACGGCAGGCGATTGTTTAGGCCTACACTATTTTACAATGACGGTTTTCTGCGCCAATTTCCCGCCAAACATGAATATTTTCAACAAAATAATATACGAAATACTGTAGAGCAACGAAAATTAAATCACAAGGCGTGAAATGATGGTTCTAGGCCAGTGACGGCGCTACACCGGGGCTATAGCCCCGTTAGAAATCTGGTTAGCCCCGGTTCAGCCCCCCCACGATTCAGTCCCCGCCCCTGGCTAAGTTTCATAAACTGTAGGATAGGCCTATATGAAAATATCGGGCTCATCCATTTCCTTAACTTCATGTTTTTGTTTGATAGGCACTATGGTTTTCACGTTATAGCTTTATATAGCCTACTGTAGGCTGCTACTTGTAGTATGCAATATGAATGATAACCCTTGTAGATACGTCTCGGCCGGTCCACTTGGTAAGGGGCCGCACTTGCCAGGCCACCTGAATGATGTGAGAGGGTCCTCGCTGCACCGCGAGCCGCCGCCCAGAAAAAAACTGTGGTTTAAGGCTGAAATGATTACCAGGAATTGCTCGTAAACGCTTTTTACTGTGGGCTTATGAGGGCTTTGCTTACATCTGAAAATGACGGTGGCAGTAGTGGTGCGTAAAGCGACAGCGCAATTGGCAATCTCTCCTCAAAACCCCACAAAAAAAGCCACCGTTGGACAATACATCCGCCCATTGCATTCGCATTATGTCGTTTTATTTTCTTTTTTTTCTTTTGCTAATTTCTTTGCTCTTTTAATTTGTAATGCTATTTTTTAGGCTTATATTTTGAATAATATAGGCTATTTATTTGTTTATTGTTTTATTTATTATTTCCCTTTTTTAAGGGTTAGCCTACGAATTAAACTATTTGAATGTGTTGTATTTGATAAGTTATAGCTCAATTTGTTGTTGAGGTTTTTAGACCGTTCAAATAAGTTAACCGCTGGACTAGTTAATACACAGTTGCATCAGCTGTCAAGCCTATTGTGTCTTAATTGGCCTACTTCAAGGTTTAAGTTGTATAAAATGCAATACGCTGTCGGTGTTTGACGTTTATTGCTGAAATGGCCTAATTCAGCAGCATTTGTCAGTCCGAGCATTTGATGTTTTTTTTTGTCCCTGCCTATTTGGAAAACACTTTTTAGGTTTGGCAATGGGATATCGATATACCGCTGCTGCGGCGAGACAAATGGTTTGGAGATTTGTTTTCAAACTAAATGAGATAGTGCAGTGAAAAGTATGCAGCATAAAAACTCTGTGGTTTGACGGCTAAAATGATAAACGGGGATATTCTGCCCCTTAAGGGCTGCGGCTTCCACGATCTTGTGGCATTTCTAAAGCCCGAAAAACACAGCGACATGTTGCCAAACTTACTGCGCGGTAGGAGAACATGTAAAGTGAAACGGCCGCAATCAGTCACCACCGTCGCATGGACAGCATTTAAATAGAGATTCTCTTCATTGTTATCATTAGGGCTTGGGTGCAAATTCTGATCATTACAGCGGTCGCTGTCTGTGGTGCTTAAAGGAAGATCGCAATGTCTTTGCTCTGCCGCTGCAAAAAGTCACAGTTAATCGACCGATTTGTGATTAAATGCCTCTGACACGTCTATGCAATATAATGAGTTGTTCATATGCCTAAAACAAACGGGCTTATATATTATAAAGTGCCGTCTGCTGCATCCCTGGGCATGGCCTCAGCCGTCTCTTCGGAGTCAGAGTCATCTTCACTTACTTCAGACTCGCTGCTGCTTGGTATTAAGTAATTCTTATATATAATATTTCCTTGTTTTGCCATGGCTTAGGCTTTGACTTTTCCACTTGCTTTTCGCTGTTTGTAGTTTGTTAACCAGTCCATAGAGAGCGTCATGTAGATTTTTCCTTTTACGCATATGCTACACTGTAGCGTATGCGTAAAAGGAAAAATCAGTCTACATACAGTCATTGTTTTAATTGAATGAAACATGGGTTTTCATCGTTTCAGTGGAATTGAATATTTGATAATCACTGTAGCATATTTTAACACAATTCAAATTGTGCAGCGGGATTGATTTCAACCGGACATTAGCCTTCAAAACACATAAACATTTAGCCTTTGTGTTGCGTGCCTTGCGTCTATAATCATCATGGAATATGTGACAACATCAACCAACCAAATAACACTTATTTGTTGAAAAGTATTTAGCAAAACTAATCTAAAACTACATTTATATCGAATATAGTATGTGCCATATCTGCTTTTATTGAATAAAAGAAGATATTCCTTCTAATGTAACTGTAGCTATGGAAACTCAACTATTTTCTTAGCACCCCCACGTTTTGGTCAAGCCCCTCCTTAGCCCCAGTAGAGAAAAAATCCTGGCGCCGTGCCTGTTCTAGGCCCAGGGAACCATCACTGAAATAACGTCGGTAGTAGGCTATGCATCCGTCTGTCTTGTCTTTGTCTTGAGACTGCTATCTATCTATCTATCTATCTATCTATCTATCTATCTATCTATCTATCTATCTATCTATCTATCTATCTATCTATCTATCTATCTAATTATTTGGTCAGAAAAACGCACGGAGACTATTTCATCCCGATGCTTGTGGGACAGTCAGTTTTTTGACAGACGCACTTCGGCATTAATATAAACCGTTTGAGCCCCTGGTTGTTTCTTAGAAAATCAAAGCGAGTCCTGTTTGGTTTTAATCAAATGCAAATAGGCTAGCCTATGAGTTGTATTTTAGGATATAAATATTTGAAGGGGGGGAAAAAAGCACAGTGTCCATTAGACCTACGTTTGCTTCTTTCATTAGTAGGCCTAGGATGAACTGAACAGCGAAACAGACGCATTTATGAAGCACCCAAAAGCTACACCTGCACCTTGAAATCAGCACCTTTAATTGAACAGCGACACAGAGGCAGAGGCGATATGACCGGCGACACAGAAGGAATCGCTTGTCGGAATGATGGGCCGTTTCTTATCGACAAAGGAAACTTAAAATGTCGGAGTCGCGACCCCTTTTTAATTAAATAAAGTGCCGCCTTTGCGACAACAAGAAGTCAATTGTCGGAGTGGCAGCATGTCGGAATGAACGTCCGCCCCCGTCTGGGGGTGACCTGATGGAGCCGGACGGAGCCACCAAGACCGTCACACTATCCGTTCCTTCAGAGGGGGATGTGTTCACTGGGTGGGACAGGTGGTCTTCCTCAGGGCCCAACAACAACTGGACAGTTACATGAAAGTTATGGCTTTGCTTCTGTTTGATATGTACACTTCATATTTTCATTCCACTGGCTATGAATAAACTGCTTTATTTTCAATGATGTTTTTGGTCTTTTTAAAATGTAATGATACTGTTTTATCAGAGAAAATCTTCAGCGAGATGAAAATGTGAGTTTCAAGTAATCCTTTACTACAGGTAGCAAACAGTGACAGTAAGCAACACAATACATTTTTTAACGGTAACTTTATTATGAATGAGTGATCACAATACAAATGATACATTATCTACTAGATATTGAAATGTTGTCAGATAATTTGCAGCTCTGACAAACCTAAAGCATAATTATTTCAACCATACATTTTACAAAAGATAATGCCTTTCCAGTGAATCTTGACATGATTCAGGATACATTCTTTTCCATTATGGTTACTGTACATTTTTACACGTCAACTCAGTATCGGTTCACAACCAAAGCTTTTTCACTCCACTGGGCTGTAGATCATTCCACAGACCTGTAAAGACAAACGTAAAACAGGGTGTATGTTACCAGTTTAGAGAGTTTATGCATAAATACTTAGCTCAAATTATGTTATTGACTGTGACATAATTAAACAGTATTTACCTGAGGATAATGTCAGGGAAATCAGAAATCTTGATGCCATTTTCACAGTTTTCAGCTCAGACTCCTGTCTGAACAGGTTCAGTTGTACATCTTTTAGTTTAGAACTGGTTAGTGTGCCGATATTTGTGGTAGAAATGAAGCTAAACATGTTTACATTGGTCTCCATGCTGCATTGGTCAAAAGTAAACAAAACTGACTGCTGGGCGTGTGCCATGCCCATGTAGGTAGGTATAGAGTAAATGAGCAGGGCGGTGCATGCACGCCCATGTAGATCTGACCAGTCAGAGCAGACTAGTATTTTGCAAAGGGGGGTAAGCTTTCAAAACCTACCTTTTGAGATAGAGGGCAGAGAAGGCTGGAAAAGGCGATGAAGAAATGGGAAATGGTAGAAAACTATTGGGTTTTTTGAACAATAAACCATGAAAACCTTTTCTAGTAGACCTTGGAAATACACCTTTAAAACCGAGATTTTACATAATATGTCCCCTTTAAGGCCTAACCAGGGACAGGGGTTGCAAATTAGTCTCGACTACAAACCTGTATGCATGGCATCTATTTTATATTTCATATGAAACAATGTAAAATGCATTTGTCCCTGCTCAATAAACTTCTAAACAAAAAAAAAAATAATCTTTGAAATGTTGTTACAGTGTTACAAAACCAAGGTAAACAAAGGTACTTTGGACATAATGTGCACCTCGTAGGATACTCGTTTCAGTCGAAAAGTAGCGTCAAAGCTTGAGATTTTTAGTGTAAAAATCAGCATGCTATGTGGACGATTCCGACCCACTATCTAGTGCCCACCGGAAGTAACGTCACATCGGAAGTGAGCCTCTGTATGAAAACAACCAGGAATGCAACCGATATAAACAGTCCCAATTGTATGCCTACTGCATGCTAACTAGATTATGTGTATGGTCAGCTGTAGTATGATGAATAGAAAACAACAAAGTATGCGATTTGGAACACAGGTAGATGTTGTTAAAATGGTGGAATTTAAATGATCTCCTCTGTATCAAAGCAGTGGAGGAAACATTGATCCAACTTTGACCTCTTATGGTGTTTTTCTCTGTTTGTTTTTATCACTAAGATGGTAAAAATAACGCATTTCCAAGAAAAAATCCTTGAGTCTATTTCACCCCTAGCCTAAAATTGCTGTATGTCTCAAGTAGCCCCCCCCCCACCACACACACACAGACACACAAACAATCTATTTTCTGACCCTCCCCTGAGACGCTCACAGTGCCAACAGCAACGTGAAAAATGTGTAAAAAACCCAAGCTTGTTGTCGAGAACAAAGATTCCCCCAGAGAATTGCGCAATACGTTTTTTTAATAAAGCCAAAACCTCAACCCTTGCGTCCTCTAACCAATCACTGCCACCACCAACACACCAACACAAACACTCCTCATCTGTCTAATGCACTTCAGCTTAGCTGGCTTTTAAGCACACTGGGCGAGTCTCATCCAATTTGACGCATTACGTGTCTTATCCTTTTGCCTACATACAGACTGGCATTCAAGGCTATAAGATCATTCACACAGAGCAGTGGATATCTATTATAGGCTGTTGCAAGTGACCCTGAATGCATGGTGTATTTGCATGATATTGTTTGTGTGTTTATACTTTATAAAGCATATATAAGCGAGATACACATAATGTTATCTAGCAATTAATGGGAAGCTGAAAGACTGGGAGACCTTTTATGAACTGTGCAAACTAAAAGAAAAAATCACATACTTCATTACTTTTCTTAGAAATGGTTACATTGAAATATGTCTTTTCGCATATCAGTTGCTGCACTTTTGAGTTTAATACACACCAAATGATTACGTGATAGACTAAAAGTCGCCAATATAATAAGTGACTCTAGTTGCAGGGGACGAAGGGTGAAGCTAAAAAACATTAGACTTTGGTCCAGGTTTGTTCCAAGGTTAAAGAGTGAGGGAGGAAGCGAGGGAGACAGGTTAATGAACCATAACTTGGGACACAATGACACACTTGATATGTAACAGTGTACACACTGTCGCACACCACGTTCAGGTTTGAAAAAGGAGAGAAGGGACAGACAGACAGACAGACAAACATAGAGACAGACAAAAAAAAGAGAAGACATAAAAACAGTCTGACCTAGATCAGTCCATACATCCAGCACCTGTTTACTCCCCTCGTCTCTTTTACGTTTGTTTAAACTATGAAAACACCGCCAGGGCCAGGGTTCATCACCGGCCTTTTAAGGTCACCAAAGAATTCTGTTGTCAACACACCTCAGAGTCCACGTGCGTGCTTGTGCTTGCACAGACGTGTTTAGTGGGAGGCAATCCTTTGAACCCTTTCTGATAATGTTTATTTGTCTCTTTAAATAAATCTTTCATCATTTATAACCCACAGCACAGTTCTTCTCCCATCGAATATCTGACAACATGAAGCTAATACTGTCCTGTGTGACTAGTAATATAACTTTGCAACCATAATGGAGCAGTAGCCCCTCTCTCTGTGAGTGGATTTTTGATAAATACCCATGTGGAAGAAAGGCAGTTTACTCAGACCCAAACACCACCCCCACAATGCCTGCTGTGAGATTAATGTCCCTGCTTTGTTGTCTCTGCTAATGCTTTCTACTGGCTGCTGTCCATGTGGATAAGATGCATAAAAGATCATCTTGTTTGCTTTTCATTTGACCGTGTTTTTCTTCTTCATTTATATTGAGGTAAAGAACTAAAAGGTAGATAACAGGTTAGTCAGCTTGTCAGTTTCAATGAAATAAGTCAAATGTTGCATTAGAAGGATTTTAATATGATAAATGAATACTTTGTTATATTAACAATGGATCAGATTGCAAGGTGTGTGTTAGGTAGGGCAAACGATTCTGGAGAACGCTTGTTGTGAAAATAATTTGTTGTCAAAATGAGTTTGTTGAGTCTTAATAATTTAGTTAATTAACTAAGATGTAATAACATTAATGCTATTAGATGTTAGTTAATCTGTAGTTGATATTTACTAGGCATCAACTAACTGTAACTGCTTGGTTATTAACTGTAGGTTAATGCTCGGTAGCATTTACTATGCCTGGTTAACTAATGTTTGGTTAAGCATTAACCAAACATGGCAGTTAGTTAATGATGAAGTAATGCTCATTAAGCATTCGTTAAGCAGTTATTAATGGTAAGGTTAATGCTTATTGAGCATGAACTAACAGTTAAATAATGAACCCTTATTGTCAAGTGTTACCAATATATCCCAATGCTTTTTGGATTTGCTTTGCTGCAAAAAGTATAATAACATATTCAGTCATCAGTGCCATTGTTTTTCAAAACTCTCCAGATACTTCTGTGTGTTTGTGTTTTTTCCCCTCCAGTACAGAGGGCTGCAGTGTTTTTTAGCATTGCTGTCATGGATACTGCCACGCTCCGCAGAGAATATTATGCTTCCAAGTCCTGGACCTAGTAGTCCTAATCCAAACCGTTTACAGACACAGAGAACAAAGCTTTGCCTTTATTCAAACTTACCAAAACAGGGCTATTATATGTCCCCTTCTTCCTCCTCTCTTTGTTCTGATCTATAAACGGGGTTGGCTTGAGCATGTACGGTAGGCCAACTCTTTATGTAATGGGTTTAAGTCCATGTTTCTGCCAATTTAGAGATTCAAAAGAAGGGAAGGGACAGGGAATTACGTGATGTATGCTGTCAAACACTTTTTGGACATGGACTGGCTGCTCACATTGAGATCATCAGTTGTGAGTGGGTGTAAGGGAATTCACTTAAAATGAGGTTCAAGTACCGGTACAATATGTAAGTTGCAGTGTCATCCAAGTATGCTGTTAGCCTAAGTGTAGCTATTTACACGGCCATTAAGAGGAGGAATATATCCAAACTACCGGCTCACATTTCAGTAAGTGAGTAATAGTTTCAGCAGGAAGGAGCAGTGGGAGCTGGGAGCTTGTCCTCCAGTGTCCTACCTCAAACTGTTATCCAACCAGTGTATCCTCTTTAATGTTTTACAATGTTTGTCACACCCTTCTAGGGCCTGCAGCCATGTCTGGTCTGTCGGCATATATTACCTACTAAACCTTGTAAAACATGTGCCCTGTGATGTTTCTTCAGGACAACATAGGCTATAAGAATATACATTCTGCAGTGATGTCAGTTGAATGTAAACATTTTACAGATACCTGTTGATATGACACCCAACACACACACGGAGCAAGTAGTAAGCTGATGTGTGCGCATGAAAAGATCCGTAGGAGATACAAATACAGCAGTTAAAGTGTCCGCCTAATCTGCTCCCACAAACGGCTTTCCTCCCTATGTAATTTTAAGTCACTCATTTCGGGTAAACAGAGTCGGAAAAAAGGACTTTCTCTTCCGTCTTCATGGTTGCCAAGGCGACGAGTCCAGATGATCTACTATCTGATTGGCTCGTTGATAAAAACGCCCGTTACGTCCCCGCCACTTTTCTGAAAAGTTTAGTTTTCAACTCGAAACGGTTGAAGCGGCCGTAGAAAAAAGGGCAAAACGCTAAAAGAAAACACTGGGCGCTGCACCTCAGAGTCTTTTGCAGAGGCGGCTGCTTCACATTGGGAATCAATTTAAAAAAGGTGAGTCGATCTGTGATCGACCACGATCCCTCACACTTATGGAGGTTAAAATGCAGACAATCCAATCAAAAGTTCCACATTTCAGGATTTGCTCTCATTTTCTTCTGGCGCCTTTCCAAAAGTTAGACGAGAAGATTCTTGCCAATATCATATTGCAATGCTAAGTTTACCATAATAATGACGAAGCCAGCGAGAGTGGTCTTTTAGCTTAGCTTAGAGTCAAATCAACAGCAACCCTAAAGATCACTAAATAACATATTGATCTTTAATACTCCATGTTTCCAGTCTTTATGTGAAGCTTGCATGTGAGTGGTATCAATCTACTTGACTTTCAGAATGGAAGCAAATAATCGTATTTCGTCCCGTTTTAAACTATTCTTTCAACAGTATTCCACTCAGCCCCTCTGGAGAGACATTGTATGGATTTTTACACAGCGTATGATTGTGCTGACTTTTGGCGCTGGTGGTTCCCGTTGGTTTATAACTCCGTCCACACAGCAGCACTCAGCTGTGACAGCATAACAACAACACAAAGCTGTTTTATAAAGCACGCTCAGTGGTGAGGTAAGTGGAAAATCAGAAAGGCTACATTGTTGTTATTGGTAATACCCTACTGGAACTTTTATGGAGTCTTTTAAAAATTCGACACGATTAAGTCTCCTTGATTATTTACCCCCAGCATTCCTTCGCAGCAGAATCTGTCACTTTGACTTGAGTGCAAGTCATTCTATACTCACGTAACTAATCACATAAGCTTTCTTCAGCCACACTTTCACTTCCAGTTCCAGTTAATATTTAAGGGGACCACTTAAGAACATGCATAAAAAAAAAACTCTCAATGGCCCTTGTTTGAGAGCTTTAGTTTAAGCATTTTTTTACAGTAGCCTGTCCAACTCTAGTAGCCTTTAAGCAAACATCACAAGTGTGCCTCCGTTTTCTTTTTCTAGCTTGAAAAGCCTCATTTATATTTGCCACAAAGTTTCCCTGAGCTAAGCCTCTCTGACCTATTACCCAAAGTCCCACAAAACCCGGTTTGTTCGAGTCCCTTTAAAAAAAAAACACACGTTTTTGCCAGATGTTGTCCTTGTTTCTTTTCCACACACTCATAAAAAATGATGTTTAGAAAAAGAAAAAAAAGAAGCTGTAATGACATCACAATCTGCTTGTTGTTGTCCAAAAACTGTCGGGGACTCATTATGCTAATACGTGTCTGAAAATGAAATCATCCTTTTTTTGATGAGTGCACCTACACGGGAGGCAGATCAGTGTGACAGTGTGTTCATTCTCTCTCTCTCTCTCTCTCTCTCTCTCTCTCTCTCTCTCTCTCTCTCTCTCTCTCTCTCTCTCTCTCTCTCTCTCTCTCTCTCTCTCTCTCTCTCTCTCTCTCTCTCTCTCTATGAACCCTTCTCCTGTATGCCTCTCCTGGGCTCCTGTCTGCTTCTGACCCTCCTTTAGTAGCATGTTTACACCCAGGCACAGCTACACATCTCCTCTGCCTCTTTAAGTCATTATGTGTAATAGGCCGTTGCAGCATGCAGGGCCCCGACTGTTCCTCTGTGCAATCAGCAGTGATGTGTTTAAGCACTTTTTCTTCCCCTTTGGCCACTGTCTAGTACATAACAGCATACTTATCCAAAAATAAACAGCCTGTTTCGGACTCCCTGTGGAGGGAATTGAGCATGTTTTGTTAAACTACATACACATATAAATACCATATTATTTTCCATTTTCCAAAGTATGTGTGTGTATATATATAATTTTAAAAACACTCCATGAAACCATTCTTTTTTATATGGGATTAAATGTGGTTATCATTCATTGTCCACATGGTCCATTTCATTACTGTCTATCATGTCATTATCACATTAGTGTGAGAAGGGACTGTTTTGTAACCTTCCACTTCATTTACAGACAGACAACGCTTATTGTGGTCAGCTTTCACTGGTTCCCATGTAAGTTTCCAGATACACTGGGCCTGTATGAATTACTGCTGGGTTTCACAAATGCAATTTTGTAACCATTTGAGCACGACATCAACATTCTAGTCACCATCAATATATATATGGTGGAATTCTCAGCTTATATATATATATACATATATATTCCATCTGTCTGTTTTGTGATGATTTTACACAAATGAATGTGGACACTCCGGTCCAAATCATCGTGCTAGCATACACTATTTATTTAATGAAATATTCCATATATATATATATATATATATATATACCAGAACAAGACAAGTTTTCTTTTACTCAGACAGAACTTTCTATACAGAGCCCTGACCTGCACGCAAATCATGTAATATGAAAGTAAGACAGCAAAGCCAGCCTTCACAGAACAGAGGAGGCATCTTATTAATGTCTATAATTTTTGCCATGTAGTTTATTATTCAGTATTTTATTTAATCATCCATCCCTCTCTACTTACCTGACTGACTGACATCCAATGGACAAGTGTTGCTAAATCAGCAGCTTTTGACCTTACAATCCCATTAAGCTAAAATGTATCTCCTACTATATTTCAACCTTTAAAGCTATTAAACCTTTCTCTGTAAATTGATGGTAAGCATAAAAACTGGCACTTTCCAACTACATATGCATGTCAATCTTGCTAGCACAGACAGATAGACTCAACACCTCCTCATTAAAACATTATGTATTGAAGCTAGGGATGGGAATCGAGAACCGGTTCTTGTTCAGACCCGGTTCCGAGTCAACCAATTCCTTGGAATCGTTAACATGCCTGCTTAACGATGCCGCTTATCGGTTCCGCTCGTAGCAAATGCGTCATGACTTCAGACACGTGCTGCCTTGTTTTGGTTCAGAACGCAGCAAACATGACGTCGAGGCAGAAGCACTCTAAAGTGTGGTTGTATTACACATGAAAAGGCAACAATACTAAAGTTTCCATTTCATCAAATGACTCGTGCACAAGCAAGAGCGCAGACAGCGATCCTGACGGTTGAACGTTTAAACGTCCGCTGCCTTACTCGGCACCAGAATTGCCCATCACTTGGATTTGAACATACAATGTAGGCTATATGAATTAATGTGTGTGTAAGCCTAGGTGTGGGAAAGTGAAAGAGGGAGATACATAAAAAGGCGAGAGCAGCATACAGACAGGAAAAAAGGATTTCTTATTCGCTTCCAAAGGCCCGCTGTTTACTCTCGTTCAACAGCTGTTAAATGCCTCCTTGAAGCACGGCAGTGGGGACGAACGCAAAACAACACACAGCGGGACTCGGCGGTCCGGTGGTAAGGAAACTTTAACAATACGCTTTATAAAGACAGTAAGACACACTTAAAATAACGCTCTCTGCCCGATACAAAAAGCTCTGCCTTGGATTACTTGAGCGATCAATGTGTATAAAACCATCCGCTACGTGTCAGATGAAGGGACATTATATTAGCCTAATAAACAGCGCGGTGAACATAACAGCGTACATTGTAAAGCTGAGATGGAGCGGTGACTCCTTGTCGTTGGCGTGGTGAAGAATAAGCAAAGTGATACATTCTCTTAAAGCCTTTATGGCGTATTTATTCTCTTCTTGAGTAGCCTACATGACTGTCTACTGTGCAGTCGTGACAGTTTGACCTGAGGCGTTAACATAGTGACATCATCACGTTGGCCTTTCAGAGTAAGGGCGCAATCATATAATAACACTTAACATACATTAAAGATCTCGTATCCTTCCTGAGAGGGCAAACATGATAATTGTTCTGCATAAAAAGAGTTGGTATTATCTTTTCAAAAGACTTATTTGTATTTGTTCTGTCAGTTGAATTTTGTTTCAAGTGCCAATGAGCACTGTTAATATTCCAAAAGGCACAAGCTCTTCCTTGACTGTTTTAAGTATGTGTTTTTAGTTTGTAGGGCACATAAGGGCATTTGGGCTTAAAAACCAAAAAAAAAATTGTCTGGACCAATTAATGTGAAAATTGACAATTTCCTAATCCCAAAGTAGCTTGATAATCTTTCAATGCATACACTAGACACTTCTGATCAGATATTAAAGAGAGTTAATACAAACAAACTAATTTGTACATATTCTCTCACCCAATGAGAATCGATAAGAGAATCGATAAGGAATCGGATCGATAAGCAGAATCGGAACCGGAATCGGAATCGCTAAATTCTTATCAATTCCCATCCCTATTTGAAGCTGTTTGTCACTGATTCAATTTCAGACATGGCTATCCATTTATATATTATGCATCACAACTCTCTGTCAGATACTGCATTTATTTTCATCACAAGATGGAAACGGATACAGGGGATAGTGATGAATGCATGCTGTTGCCGTGTGCAATCAGTTATCAGGCAAGCGTTATATAAAGTGTGTGAAAGTCTGTGTGTTGAATGACTTTACTGAATCAACCATTTTTAAATCCTCAACTCATTTCCATGGGAGGAGTCTCTCTGTGTGATGCTGCAGAATGAATTACTATAATGTAATAGAATTATACCAGCCACTTTAAATCCTCCTCGTGTGGACAAACAGCAAAATACAATACACAAGATTGTGTCACTTAATGCTTAATATTGACGCAATGCAGTTCCACAACTTTAGGAGATGTGAGTTAACACAAACATTGTCAAACGTCATATCAAAACACAACATATTTGTCAAAACAGTTAAGGGGGTTTCTAGTTCAAACAAATACATTCCTCTTATTTGGACAATGATAACAACATCAACATACAATATAGATTTATTATTAGAGACACAATTGTGACGGACTTTTAGTAGCTCTACTGTAAGCAAAGGAGTGCGAAACATGTTTCCTTATGTCAGTTTATACTGTATATACAATGATATTTTATGAGTCATCCTGCTTTAATCTTTATGATAAGTGGGCAGTATATACATGTTTATACAGCCATAACACAAAGATAGGAGATGGACAAAAAAGTTATTGTACAAAAATCTCACAACAGGCTTATAGGTGCTCTCAGAATACCTTTTTCAAATGCCATTTGTGTCTTGCAGAGACCTTACATGTCTATTTTATTGACTTGGGAACATTACAGAATATCAAAAATACACATCTATCTAAGGGGAACTTCACAAGTCTCCCTTACTATAATTAGCAGCTTTTTTTGCAAGACACATCAAGAAGGTTTCTGAAATCTGCAAACGAAAATGTACAGTTACACAAGAAAAATGCATATTACTTTGAGATATATGGTTTCTTTTTTTGAACAGTTACAATAACAACAATTGGACTCATATTTGTTCTTCAACATGCAAAAATGTAAATAATCATTGTAGAAGTTAATACAAAATGTCAATGCTTACACAACACATACAACAGCATAAACAACCCTCTAAGCCACCATCATCACACTGACATTAACAAAACGTCTCCAAATAGTCACATTTCACATAAGAACATAGATGTTTTATAGCTTTTAGTTCATTTTAATTGGACATTTTTAGGAGGGAATGCCTGAATTCACTTTGCTTTACAGTCAGTTGTGGTAGCAAGGACTGTTGCATCGTGTGTGTGTGTGTGTGTGTGTGTGTGTGTGTGTGTGTGTGTGTGTGTGTGTGTGTGTGTGTGTGTGTGTGTGTGTGTGTGTGTGTGTGTGTGTGTGTGTGTGCAGGCCCGGATTAAGAGGAAAGATTACACTAGGCATACCGCATTTTTCGGGCCCCCTCCAAACGGATACTTCACGATTTAGTGACAAAACTACATACATTTGAACTGCCACAAGAGTATTATGCTCATTCATTTGTTTAAAAGTTGCGCGTTTGTAAACGGGAGTAAAGAGAAACGTAACCGTGTGCGACTTCACGTCTGTTTGTGAGCGCACTGTAGGAGCACTTCTGTAAAGTGGTGCAGAGTCCAGTGTGCAAGGACGGATTAACATGACCACGGGCCCTGGACACAAACCAGCCATGGACCCCTACCAACACGCAAATACACGCACTAGCACACCGTGCAATCCACAATCACACACATTATAATGCAGCGCACAGCCTAGAGAGAGAAAGAGAGAGAGAGCGAAATATAATTCTATAAAGTCTCTATGGTGCTGCGCAAGAGAAAGAGAGTCTTTGCGTCGGAGCCTACTAGACAGTTAGATTAGGGCAGAGATACCGACGATGCGAGCGCGCTCTAAGCGCACGAGCAGATTCTTTTTGCCTTTGTAAGATCTCTGCGCCTGCTTTTTCCCCCCCCCCCTCGGAGCCTACACTCAATGTCTGAGCGAAGCAACGCGTCACCCCGTGAAACGCTGTGTTGGTGTCGTTCACAGTGAGACAGACACACTCTGTGGTTTAAAACTAAATTATCACAGGGGATTCCTGCACGTTAACGGGTGTCGAGGGGACAGGCTCCGCGATCTGATTGCATGTCCCGAGCCTGGATACCCCAATCCCCAATCTCACTGCCGACTAACTGTAAAGTGAAACAACCGCCTCGCTCGTTACACTGGTACTGGTGCGTAAAGGGAACGCACAGTTAGCAAACTTTCCTCACTACAACTGCCACAGCAGAAAAGCCACGGTAGGTCGATCGCTTTGTCGATTCGTGCCTCTGACACGTTGACTCGCAACATAATGAGTCGAGGCTTTGATTTCAGTGGGGATGTGGAGCTCTTTGGCCATTTCCCGTGCCTTTTTTTCTCTAGACACATTGTTCTCTCTCCAAGCGCACACACGCTTGTCCCGGCCGAATATAAGACCCCGAATATAAAACAACCCGACTTTTTACGACCCATTCCCAGGGGGGAAACCCCCGTCAAATTGTTTTAATTAAAAAAAAAATCAAGGGCCCCCTATTGGCCAGGGCCCTGGACATGTGCCCACTTTGCCCATGCGGTAAGGAGCAATTTTTCAAACTGGATGAAAAACAGTGCAGTGCAATGCTTTATTCAGCATAAAGTTAAAATACTCGTGCAAGCCAGATTTAAACACAAAAGCCTTGCGCGAGCGAAGCAGCGATTCACCTGGTGAAACCTGGCGTGGAACTCTGTGGTGGGTAACGGCGAAATTCACACTGATGAGACATCGCCGGTGTGAGCCGCCGCACAGAAAAACTCTGGTTTGACGGCTAAAATAATAACCGGGGAGCAGAACCGGCCCAAGCCTTGATTAGGGCCCCCCTCTCCAATGTTATCGTGGCCAAATGATTGACTATTGTTAAATGTCATTCACACACCCAGTTCATTGCTAGTGCCTCCAATGTCCAGCTTAGTGAAAATAGTAGCTAGCCGAGATCCTGACTCTCCAAGGTGGGTCCGGGGGTATGCCCCCCCCGGGAGATTTTTTGTACCTTTTTAAAGTGAAATGCATGAATCTGGTGCACTTTGAGAGGGAAATTAAATCTGAGGAATTTTTTGTGAACAAATAATTTGGAGATACTGGCTCAAATGAAGTAGAATTAAAAGCTATTGAAGAAAGACATATGGATTTTCCATAAAAATATTAATATAGAAAACATATAATTCAGTGTCCTCTGGGATGGGCTTGGTGCTTTTTTTTCTTTTATGGGACATATTTCTCTGTAATTTAATGAATGCATTTAAATGCAGTGAGAGGAACGTAGCAGAAGAACTCTGTTGTCCAGCTTTTTTTTTCCACAGATGAGGCTGAAATAGGCTATAGACTATACACAGTGCATGGGCAACTGAGGGCAGCCCCATTTCCAATTTTTTTAAATAAACTCAATACCGAGTGATAAGTTAACCTCGGATAAACTGATTCAATTATTAGACTATTAACTATCCAGACCAAAACATTGTATTAATTTTTTGTATGATAACTTACATTTGCATAATATGATGTTAATATCAAACACACATACTAATTATTATTATTATTTTTTTTTTTATCCTTCTCACTGGGCCCCCTAGTGGAAATGGGCCCTAGGCACGTGCCTAGAATGCCTATGCCTAGATCCGGCCCTTGTGTGTGTGTGTGTGTGTGTGTGTGTGTGTGTGTGTGTGTGTGTGTGTGTGTCTGTTAGTAGAGCAATACACTCATGCATAATAAAATAGACCCTGCTATACAAAACACTAGATGGCAGACTTTGCCCACTTTGTACACGGCTCCAATGAAATGAGATGTCAAGTCATGGCAGGGGAGAGGAGGGAGTGCCATGCATAAGGCAAAACATTACTCCAGGAGTCAGGTATATTGCTTTTTTCGGAGAATGTGCGTCCTTCATTGAGATTTCAGCCCCCCCCAACAATATGCATACAAAGACTTTAAGACTGAGCTACAGTTGCTTTTCTCCAACCCAGGCTCTCATCTTGTCTGTTTCCATTTCCTCCTCTCAAACAAACTAACCTATTGATCTGTGCTCGTCCTGTCTTTTTTTAAAACTTTTTTACAATAAAACCAAGACACATACACACAATACACTAACAACAAGGAAAAACTGAAGACAAAAAAACAGACAAAAGGAAAACATAACTTGAAGGTGGCTTCCTCTGTATTTGTCCATCCATGTCCCTTCCCTTCCAACCCTCACCCTTTCTATTTTCCATTAAGGTTGGGCGGTACTATAGTGATACCCCATTGAAGATGCTAAGTGTTACAGGCTTTGGCTCCCCCTGATGGCCTGATGAGAAATGTTTTAGGATTGACATTGTTGAGCAAATGATTGGTAGACGCTGGAAACACATTTGTTTGATGATGGTGCAGCCAATGCTACAGGTGTTTTTGATGTTAGTTGGCATTAAAAAAATGCTATCAAGCGCCACGTTTAAGTGTAACATTTAGCATTAGTGTTAAAATAAAGCTTGTCTATTATACGCCACTGCAATCTCTCACTACTTTATTCCTCGGCAAAAAAGTTGATCGGACCGCTAAAGCTATAGTGAGCCTACCAGCTACGACAACAAAGGTGTTTGGGCCAAGATGCTGTCGGATAACAGAACTCCTGTACTTGATGGATGCCAATTTTGTCAAATAAAGAACCTGTCAATAAAAGGACATGGCTATTTGTAGTCACTAGATGGTAAAAATGAGTATTTGGCGAATGTAACATGATCATGATTAGTTCAATGTAATCTCATAAAATGTAGTGTAAGGCGAGAAACTAAAACAACTACACAACAGTTAAAGAATACTGTCGGGTATTACCATGACCAGGGGTAGAATTTGGGGGATCGTTTAAAAGGGATCAAAGATTGGATGAGGCCCAACCCCTACATCCCATGACTCCCTCTCCCTGTTTTACACCCTCATCTCTCTTCCTTTCTGCGTTCTCTCTCCTTCTCTCTGTCTCTCCTTTTTATTTATTTCCTCTTCCTCCTCCGCGCTGCAGGGCCGGAGACACTGGCATTTCTCTCACAGCGGGAAGTGAACCGGCATCCACCCTTCAGCCCACGCTGGGCAAAGGAGAGGAGCCGAGTGTGTTATGGCAGAGAGTAGTGTGTGTTGTGTGTAAGTGCATTTTATCCATGTGAAGGTGTGTGAGTGGTTATCACGACCATGTGATGGGAAACCCCCACACTAGAACCTGCCAACAATAGTCTGCTTTACACTCTGAATCACATCCACAACACACTCAAAAACTATCCCTGAATAATCTCTGTTACTAATTCATCTAGCTGCATGACACAGTGCACCCAAACATATAATACGGAAAATAATTGTGTTAACGTTAGTAATCAACTAGCAAAGGTACATGGTGATATCTATAAATTGAACATTTTACCCTATTCACCTGCAGTGTCTCACCTGAATCTAAACATATGTGTATGAGGACTGCGGGTTTAGATATTACCAAACACAGTTATGACTCAGAGAGGAAGCGGTGCGCTACCCTAACTGCATCAATCTAAGAATAGGGATTTGCCTTTGAAGTTTTGTGTTTAAAGTACCTCAATTGCCACAATGAGCTGTTTTTCAGCACCACTGTTACAGATCCAACTGCTATCTATGGGGGCACTCACACTTTGGCCATAAGCACAGTGCCTAAGGTTTGCCTCAATATTTGAAAAAAATCGAATACAATTATGCTCCAAATCCCAAACCTGCATGCGTTAAGACGTGGTGACGCATTGACAAAAAGCAATGGTGCCTAGGGCCGGATCTTTAGGAGCAGTGTGAGTTCAGGCCAGCAGGGGAGTGAGGAGGGGGGGCCATCGTGCCTCGGCATGGCACGGGGAAACTGGAACCAGTGTGACAGCGCCCTATGTCAAAGTGGGTTGGATGGACGGGGCAAAAACTACAATAACTAACTTTTTTATCACCTACATGCAGCTGTCCCTTTCAGTGTATGTGCCTCATGTAGTTCCCTTCTCTTCCAACCTTCCTGAACCCCCTGGGAATGTCCACCTGACAGTCTGAAAACCCCCTTATGGCGCTTTTCCACCGCATGGTATCAGCTCGACTCAACTCGACTCGACTCGCATGTTTGGCTTTTCCACCGCAATTTCATGGTACCTGGTACCACGTAGCGGCTGCTTTTTTGGTATCGCCTCGCTCTAGGGTCCAAGCGAGCTGAGCCGATGCTAAAAGGTGACGTCGGCAGACGGCCGGCCACTGATTGGCCAGAGACTATTGTCTGGCCAATCAGTGGCCAGAGACTACCGGCTTCATTCTGTTGTTTATTCTCCCCAACTCTCCGGGACTTTTGAGTCTATTTACGCCGCGTGCAGCCTTCTCTGGCTCTCTTTCATTTGATTTGCATCACAGATCCGAATTTATTTTCCATATATTCGCTAAGCTCACCCAGTGTTGGTTGTTGGGGAAGTTACTTACATACGAGAGGAGACATGTAGGGCAGCTAGCAGCTAGGCTAAATAGTAGCCAGCTGGGACAGACATGATAGCGAGCGATTACATTACAAGCCTCGGACTGAACTGATTACCTCAATAAAATATTCAGGCTGAGACACGGCTTGCATTTGAAAACACCTATCCTGAAACAAGCACTAAACAGTCA
This sequence comes from Hyperoplus lanceolatus, assembly GCA_026929865.2. Taxonomy (NCBI): domain Eukaryota; kingdom Metazoa; phylum Chordata; class Actinopteri; order Uranoscopiformes; family Ammodytidae; genus Hyperoplus; species Hyperoplus lanceolatus. The sequence continues at coordinate 7,222,943 of CM049404.1, read as the reverse complement.
ACTTTATCATGCCCGTGTTTACGTGCATAGGGATGTACGTGACGCATCCCTACAGCTGACTGTGTGGCAGAGTCACACATCGGGACAACAACCATCCCTTTTAATGGCCCGTAGCAATATTCTTCTACTTCTTTTAGCAAACAGATACAAGGGGGGTATTTCTTAAACATTTTTCATCCGTGTTTTTGGCGGTTGGTTCAGTTAATAATGCAACAACTGCTCGTAATTTCTGCTTTGCTACTTTGCTCTGGAGTAGGCTTTCAGCCCCTTACGACGACCCCGCCCACGTTCAGCAGGTACTAATTGCGGTGGAAAACAACCCGTGCTGCTACCAAACCAAGTTGAGTCGAGTCGAGTTGAGTCGAGTCGAGCTACATGTGCGGTGGAAAAGCGCCATTAGTTTCAACAGATTGGGCACAGACGACAGTAAAGTATAAATCACAAACACCTATCTCATGGTGACCAATTACTCCAAAGAACTGGGTCAAAACTTGGAAAGAAAAACACACCACACATGCTGTCATACACTGCTCATTAAGGGTTCTGCTTTCACTTGGGGGAACTAGGTTCAATTTAATTTTGTGTCTAAAAATCCGGGGGACTCCTGCCAAATGTCACTGGAGTTAACACTTGCTGAGGGCAAAAGGACAACAATAAAAACTCTGATGGGCAAATGTGCCTGGTGAAGGGAATTTGAAAAGTCAAAGCTTTCAATGATAGTCAGTGGGGAAGGAGAGGGGAAAGTCATGGTTTAAGAGTCAATTTTCTTTTCGTACAGTAAATTAAACGTGAATTTGAGAGCCAGAGATGGGAAACAGCAGTGTGTGAGTTAGTCGGGTATGAGTGAGTGTGTGATGGGGCCTGTTTAGCTTCACAAGTCATAAGAGAGGAAAGAGGGGTCGATCACTCCTTTTTAAAATGACAAATAACTGCATGGGAAGTGAGCATAGATAAAGCATAGGATAGGCAGGGACATGGCTGTGGCTGTGTGAGGGGCTCAGATATTATGCTGGTGTAGCTCTGGTAGCGGTGAGGAGGAGAGGGCCGGTCGCGGTTCAACCCCTTTGCTCTTCATAAAAGACAGCAGCTGCTCGGGGATCTCTGCGAGGACATCCTTAGCCAGCCGGGCCATGCTGAGGACCTGGTTGCCAGATCTGTCGATGTAATCTCTGAATGGAACAAACTGGTAGTGGGAAGAAATAGTTATTTAGATTTTTTTATGTACATTGTATATAGACGTTGTAGAGTGTTCACATATTCTGCTCTTTTTCAGGTTTGAAATCTTAATTTGGGTTTGCACTTGAAGAGTGGTAGAGTAAAAAAAAAAAACTTTTATATTCTCACAGTGCCATTGCCGAATCTCCTATTTTCAGCCTCTGTCTGAAATGCTCTGTTTTAGAACCATGTCTCTTTAAGCCCCGCCTTCCAAAATGCCCAGTCTGCGATGATTGGGTGTTTTTTAATCTACCTGCCAGTTAGTTTCAAGGGGATCTGGGGCTGAGACTTATCACATGTGGAGGTAGAAGTAAGTCAGGTTGGTAATGAGGGGGCGTGTCTTCTCCAGTTGTGATGTCATACGTTTTCAGAAAGGTGGAGATGGAGAAAAAGAAAGGGTTGTTTTTTTTCTCATACTTTGGGAGTCTTTAGTCATGCCGGGGACCCATATTAATGTTGAAAACCCATGAAAAAGTGCATCTTACATAATAGGTGACCTTTTAGTAAAAAACATATCTCATTGAAGGGATTGAGAAACATGTAGTCTTTTTCTCATTATGTTATTGTTCCACAAGCCCTTTTCATACAGTAAATAACATTGCTGAAGCCATCAGTCTGGTGGACACAGACAACGTCGGTGACATAAATGTATGTTGCTGTTATATTGAGATTTATATTGAGATTGACACAATTTGTATTTTCTCGAGGGTCGTATTTTATTATATGGCGAATGGTGCTGCATACCATGACACATAAACAAAGATAGAACATGACGTTGTGTTATGACATTGTCATGTGTAATTCCTATTTGCACACAGTCTGCGGGTCAAGTGTTTATCCCGGAAGTTATTTTTATTTGACCTCTTTTGCCCTTTCTGACCTTTATTGCATACTTTAAACAACTCCTTTAGCCTCCTTCGGCCCATTTTTGGTCCCTTGGGATTCATATGAATATTAAAATAATATGAATGTATTTTTCAATAATTTCTACATGATTTTTTCAACTTTGGTCTTTACCATACCATACAAACCATATTCATGATTGTTTGAAGGATTTTAACCATTTATATGCCAGCTGGTTGACATAATGTCACTAGGTTTAAAAAGAATAAATTAAAAGCCGAGGCCCAGTTGCCAAATTTAATGCCAGAATTATAATATGCAGCTACTTGACCTCTGACCGTTTGCTTGAAGATTCAAGTGTGTGATGCTCAAGCAGAGATGTTGAGTGGGCTACAGAGGTCTGGTACGCTAACAAAAGATGATTTATTGAGTGATATATTCACAGTGGAGGTGGAACAAGACGTGAGAACAAATCTCTATCTGTATAAATAATCAGTGTTGCCGCAGTACAGGCAGCCATCACATTGAATCAGGAACTGAAAATGCATTTAAAGCAAACTTAAGTGAAAAAAAATTCTGCTACACCTGTGATGATGTAATGATTGAATTATTGTCATAAGGTTAGAGGCATTTGAAGGATTACTTCAAGCATGCAAATTAGATTACAGCTGTCAGAGATACAGTTGAGGGTTAGGGTTTTAAAACACAATATACAGTACATTTCAATACATCTAGAAACTGTACATTTATCATTTTAAACAAGGCTTTAACATTTTAGCAAATGCTCTGCCGGCTGACTGACCCGTCTGCACATTAAACTACAATAGTACTGTGGTGATAATATGTGTTTCTTGTTTTCTCATATCTCTTAAAGCTATTTAAAGAAATAACTACTTGTTCTTGTTGAGTTAAAAAATCACAGGGCGCTCCGGTGGCGTAGTGGATAGAGCGTGTACCATATTGGCTCCGGCCTTCGTTGCAGTGGTCACGGGTTCGAATCCGACACGTGGACCTTTACTGCAGGTCATCCCCCCTCTCTCTCTGTCTCCCCATTTCAATTCTGTACTATCAAAATAAAGCTTGAAAATGCCAAAAAATAATCATGAAAAAAATCAAACAAAACCATAGTAGGTAAAATGTCTTTGAGGGCATAAACGGTAAGGAAATATCTTTCTTCTTGTCAGTTTTCATAGTGACTTTTGACATATGTCTTTTTCAAGTTATAACCTTCTGCTTTGAGTTACTTCAATTCGTCCAATTGTATTACCTAATATATAGGGGCTGTCAAAATTACAGCATTAACGCGGTGTGATTAATTTCTGGAATTAATGCACTTAATGCATTATTAAACCTCTTTAAAGCCTGGTACAAAAATGTTTTGTACATAATTTTTATTCTATTGGAGGTTAAAATCTAATTAGAGGCGCAACCTTTTGAGTGACAGCTCGTCGCAGGCCTTCGCTTTGCCTCAGAGGTATACGTAAGTTAGATGGGCATATCTCCCTCCCCCTGACGTCAAGTGTTTTTGGTAAGAGGAAATGAGGCGGAGTCAAAATCTAACAAGATGGCGAAGCGCATAGGAGAGGACGATTGGATGCAATTTTACATAACTGAGATCAGGCCGGATGCTACATCCATTTTATATACCACTGGAATGGTATATAAAATGCATGAAAAAACAATGCATGTTCTAGTTTGTGTTGTGAATGTAAGACATTCTCATCTGGGGTATACTCCCCATGCTGCTGTTAACAGGAACATACTGAAGGCTTTCTAGCAAAGTTGAATAGAATGATGATGGTACCTGTACAATGTCTCTCTCAGCAAGACGTCCTCTGGAGGACACTCTAACTTCGTCTCCATCCAGCTCCTCCATAGCTAAAAGATTCAAGATGGTGTATTTGTCAAATGCACAACAATAACAGGAGCAGTCATTGTGAATGAAATTATTAAGTCCCATGCTCCTCTCAACAATGCAATATAGAGGAAGAACATGTATAATAGAAACACACAAGTGATGAAAGCCTCCTGAAACACCAATACACACAAAAGTAGTGCAAGGACACAGTGCAGATAAATAGTGTAGAGGTAAGGTGTACCATTATAAATATAAAGTAAAATGCAAATTAAAGTTGAATTAAATATAGAAAAAATAGAACACTGTACATGGAATAAAAAACAAAATGATAATAACTAGTGAAATAGGATACTGTTCATGTAATAGAAATAATGTTGAACATAATATAAACAATTTGTATAAGCGATATGGTGTGGTTAACATTATTTTAAAACAGATGTTAACTGTTACAAAGTGGCATAGTGATGAGCTTAGTAGCTCAGGAGTTCAACAGTCAGGAGAGGAAGCCATAGAGAGAATATTACTTAATACTGGAGCCACCCAAGGACAATATACAGCAGGTACACTCTGTTCTTTTGGGTTTTCATAGTGGAAAGCCCCACTGGATGTGTGACACTGCCATGAAAAGGTGACAGAGCACATGCTTAGGTCACATCATCAAAAGGACACACAAGGAACCAGAACAAAATAACAGGACTAACACTAGAACTGTTAAAGTGACATGCTAGAAGCTGTAAAACACTTGGTCAAAAAGTACACATACTCAAGACAGAGAAAATAACAAACAGAGGCAATTAGGTTTGGCAATAAAGTACAAATACAAACACACACACACACACACACACACACACACTCTATATCTTTCCGAGTTTGTTATTGAGCCACTTTGACCTGTGACCCCCGTACATTCCTGATTACTTCTTCTACCAATCCAACCAATTGAGTGCTGAAACAAATGAAGAATGATGACCCATCCAACCCAAGTATGAGTTGTGAAGTATTCACACCCTGCCGAGCAGTAACACACTGAACACACTCACACACAACAGGTCCCCACTGAACAGTCATTGATCTGTGGGCTGGAAGATGCCTGGACACTTGACTCCATTGACTTGTGCAGCAACCCTCCCAGGAAAAGTAAGACCTTACTGAGATTAAATATAATGCAGCCGCTATAGTGGTTTCCTGTTTGTTCACATGATCCCCATCAAGTAAGATAAAAGTCAAATGCTGCCTCCCATATAACCGATCCCACATTTAAATGTAAACTGTTTACTAGGGCTGTACGGTATGTTCTAAAATGTATATCACGGTATAATTTGAAGCATAGACGGTAACGGTATTATATCACGGTATTTTCATTTATCTTTAAATGAATGCTTGTGAAGGGGTAAAATACTTGCTATTACTGTAGGCCTATACTCTTGTATTAATAGGACATCTATTGCTTATAAAATAAATACAATTTATATTAACAAGTAGAGCACAGTACAACACAGAATGAATTATCCAAATTGTTCAAGATGTTTTTGACTAATCAAAAAACAAAAAGTGTTACACTTGCCCCCGGTCTCCGCTACAGAGGGATTTAAACAACATTCATAGTGCAATCTGCAATGTTCTGCTCTGTGGATGGGTATGGGAGGGCGTCTGTTTAGTCAAGTTTCCTTTTCCTTCTCCCTCGTTGTGTGACCGTGCAAGTTGCCGCAGTGAACTATCATTCCACGTTGCTTTCCCTGAGTTTGTTTTGCATCACCTGTTTGGTCTCATTACAGACACACACACACACACACACACACACACACACACACACACACACACACACACACACACACACACACACACACGTGTTAGAGCTAACGTCCTACCTGTGAACCAAAGTAACAAACTAGTAGAACACACCTGCCTGTTGGTCCCATTACATACTATGGTCTACAATGGCTCAGGACATGAATGAATGTTTGATCTAGCAGCATTGTCATGGATGTATTGGGCACGTGCTGGCTGATGACGCAGCGGCCGCCCGCATTCATTGTGGTAGCGCTCATCACTGCTTTATAACTGCTATACCGGTGACATGGTAGAGTCAAAATCTATATCATAGCGCAACTTCATAATGGTTTACCTTCTATACCGTTTATACGGCGTACACCCCTACTGTTTACTGTCCATGCTGTATGAAAAGTTTTCAGTGCACGTTGCTTCCTATTGGAAAGGACATTTTAAAATAATTTGACCAGTGAAACATAGCAATTGTGCAAATGTGACCGCCAGCCGGTTTGGCCCGAAATGGACCAGCCTTTCAGGGAAACTCCCGAACCTGGCCTGTCCAACCCTGCTTATATATGCACAAGTAATTAAAATGGAGTCAGGTATCAGATCGGTGATGTCAATTATGAAGTGTTTTGTGCAAAATGGCCAGGGTTAAAGTGTCAAAGTGCAGGAGGTTGTTCAGAGTGCTGGGGCCTATCCGAAAAGTCCAATCTCCTAACCTATAAGCCTCCTTTCCTATTACCTTAACCCCTAAACGTCATCGGGGTTAAGGAGAGATGAAAGGTGCTTCCTATCGAACATAGGAAAGGACAGTGCTGTTTCAAATGAATTCGACTCCACTTTTCCTAACCGACGTCATTGCGCGACGGCGAGTATTGCTGACGTGAGTCACTAGCGTGAAACTTCACTATTCTCCGAAAATGGACTACAACAAGCGCTCGTCTGATCCATGCGTTCTTTTCATATTGATTTTAATCAGGTTGTCGCCAACAGAGTGAGAATCACTCCCATATATCCCAATTCACATGTGGAATAAAAAGAGGCTACACTTGTGTTGATGTTGAAATGAACTGCCCCCAGTAACTTCATTAAATGTGAAGTTGGTATTTTATTTTCTTATGGTGTAAATTATGTGCTACCAAAATAACTATTATGATGTTGGTCTTTTATGAGTTCTTTATTATCTTTAGCCTGTGTGTGTGTGGGGGGGGGGGGGTATTTTGTTTTAGCCGAGTTAAATCTTCCTCTCTTCTCTTCTCCTCTCCTCTCTTCTGTTTTACCTCTCGTTCGTATTCGTGTAGAGTCGGTAAACTCCGGCGGTGGCCTGTTGCTTTAAATCTTGCCGCCGTAAAGGATTATGGGATACCACTATCTCCTTTCCTTTAGCATAGGTTAGCCAGGAGTAACCTATGCTAAAGGAGGGTTAAAGGATGAATCGAGGCTCCTTTCCTATGCCTTTCCTAAGCATTTTGGTTATTCGGATCACCTATCTGCCGAGCACTTCCGGGTCATCTCGATAGGAAAGGAAATTTCCTATGCAAAAAAAGCCCCTGCTCTGGGGAGCATTGTCTATAATGTTGTGACTGAGTTCAGGGTTCTGATTGCCTGGGGAAAAATAATTTTCCTCAGTCTTTGTGTGTGTGTTTTTGGTCTAACCTCAGAGTCACAAAAAGTCTATTTCAGGTGTGATAGGGATTCTTGATAATCCTTCTTGCTCTGCTAGTACACAGTCTGGTGTAGCTATACATCCTGCAGAGAGGGGAGTGGGGTGCCGACCTGCAGGGCTCGCTGGTCCCGGGAGGAGCTATTTCCATACCAGACAGTGATAGCTTCAGTCAGTATTCTCTGTATGGTGGCAGAGTACAAGGATTTCAGGATCTCCTGGGAGACCTTAATTCTCCTGAGCTTTCTGATGTGATGTCGGTGTTCCTTGCCTTCTTCACCACATTGTCCGTTTGCCACAGGAGGAGACAGTGGCCTGGCACCACGTTGTCAGGTGTGACACCTTCTGAGGGTAGGCCCTTTCATCATTGTTCGTGATCGGGCCCACCACCACCACTTCATCCACACGTGTGAGGATGGTATTGTGGCTGGGCCTGGTGTACAGGAAATACAGCAAAGGGCTCAGCACAGCCCTGGGGGACTCCAGAGTTAAGGATGAGGGGATTTGACATGTGCCCACCAGCCATGACAGCCTGAGGCCTGGTTGTCAGGAAGTCCAAGATCCAGGCACACATTGAGGGGTTCAGGCCTCAGAAATCAGCCTGGAGATCTGTATTGGCCAGGGCACTTTGAAAAACACATTTAAATCTCAACTGGGCTCTTTTGTCATTTGCTAACAATTGTTCAAATGCTCAAAATGTAAATATGTTTTCATTGCTTTTAGAAAATGTGCATTCAATGACCACAATTTCAAAATTCATCAACTTGTTTCGCATTTGTACTCCACCACCGAAACATTATAATTATGATGTGTTGCATCCCCTCAGTAACCATTGTGATGTATATATCGAGAATGTTAGCAGAATAATAGCAATGAAATGAAAAACAATCTGGATGATTTGGTTGGGAAACAGGTAACAGAGAAGACAGGTGTATTGTGGCATGGAGAGGGAGAAAGTGTGGCAGAAAAAGGAGAAGAAACCAGAGATGAACTAGTTTGCTCCTTCTTCTAATGCCAGTTGCTCATCTATTGTTTTGTGGCTGATTGCCTTGCCAGGTGTAGTGGCAGAGTGAATCACCTGTGAGTGTTCCACAGGGCGTTGCTGAGACACTGTTTGAACGTGTTGTCTCCTGGAAATAAAATCACTTTATTTACAGAAGAGTAAAGGGTAGGGGAGATTTTGACCCTCCACTCTCATGTGGACTAATGTTGAGTTTCTGATGAATTATACCTATTACTAAAATGGATTACTCACCATCAAATTCAGCCGGTCCAACACCCACAATTATTATGGACAGGGGGAGTGATGATGCCTGCACAGAAGTCAAATATAAAAGACAAGCAATTATCAGTTCTGTGGATTGAAACAATTAAGGATCCATATATAATAGTTGGGAGAACAACAGCTTTCAAGAGCCTTGAATTATTATAACGAAGGTAGCACTGTCTAGTAAATGCATTCATTAATTTTATTGTATTCTGACAGGTGTGGTGAAAGGTGAAACATGAGTTGTATTCTGATGTGTCTAATTTATTTCTCAGGTATAACTTCAAACAGAACTGATTGGCGGACCAAACTGTTTTAATCTTAGAAAGCGCATAGAAATATAATGGAGCTTTTGCCCACAACATTCCCTGTAAAAGAGAGAAGCACTGCTATCCATGTGTGTGTGTGTGTGTGTGTGTGTGTGTGTGTGTGTGTGTGTGTGTGTGTGTGTGTGTGTGTGTGTGTGTGTGTGTGTGTGTGGTACTCACATTGACCACAGCCTCTTTGGTCTGGACCATATCAGATATCACACCATCTGTGATCATCAATAGTACAAAGTACTGAGAGCCATCTGTAATCTCAGCTGCACAGCTGGGGAAAGCGCACGCACACACATATCAAACACACACACACACACGAGTGTTAGAGCATCCTACCTGTGAACCAAAGTAGTAGAACACACCTGCCTGTTGGTCTCATTACATACATTATACTATGGTCTACAGTGGCTCAGGACTTGAATGAAGCATTGGCAGTTAAACACACAGTAACTTATTACTCTGACCTTTTGACCTTCCTGAAGTTATGTTGGCCATATCACCTGCATGGCCATTTCTTTTCTCCTTTCTGTTCGATAGGTGCTGCAATTTTAATTCCTCTGAGAAAAATGCTCTCATGATCATGTCTTCACTAGTGTACATTTGATTCTGGTGTAAAACTAATGCCTGAAGAATTATTGTAATAAATAGAAGTTATTCGACATGGCACCCAGAGATACACTACATGTCTAATGTTTCTTGGTCAACTAACCTAGTGTTACTTCCAATGCCAAGTAAGTCAGAACTACATTATTTTGTGGGATGAAGTATTTTACAGTGAAACATTCACTAACTCAAACCAGTATGTGATGCAAAGCCATAAGCCAGTACCACTACAATACTACATTGCAGGATAACAGTTTACCAACATCTGCTCTATCCTGTTAAGTTAAGAGTCAGACTTGAATTAACATGGGTTTTAAGAAGTGCTTTTGTAAGGGTGAAGAGAACAAGAGTAATATGTGTTTTCATAAATATAAATTCAAAATGCATTTAATATCCAATACTTTTGAATGCTAATGTTGTTAGCAAATGACCACAGATGACAACCTAATAGTCATCGCTGGAAAATGTAAATGGTAGGTGATCCATGGTGCAATATGTACAAAGGATAAAGAAAGATAGGTAATATATGCAATAAATCTAGATATACAAAGCAGTATCTAACTGTAAATCAATTAATCTTGTGCAATATAAAGAACATTCTTTACAATGTTTGCAATACACAGTAAACCAAGAAATTGAAAAGATATAATATATGGATAATTGCTGAGTGAATATAGTAAATATTGAATAGAAAGCACTGATTTTAGGCGGAATATTGTCCGTGAGAGTCTTTACCTCTATCCTTTACCTGCTGTTTGTGCAAGGAGGCAGAATCTAATACCAGCATCTGAGCTGTTCCACCTGACTGAACCTGACATTGATCCGTGAATCAATCTTTCTCTTTTTCTCTGTGCACGAACAGTTTATATTCAGTGTACATTCATGTATGTTAATATCTCTTGCTGCTTGACACAGCTGGGGGTTCAAACGCAGGGTTGGATAAACTTGATAGTTCAGTAGGCTAAAATGTTTAACACTTTTATATGGTCTTACAACTAGGTAAAACCAAAAATTCACAGTTATGAAATGGAAACAGCTGCCTTAATTAGGTCTCCACCTATTTTACCGTTTAGTAACCCGTCACATATGGTAGGTCTTAGCTTTGAGGTGCAATAGACAAAGATATTCGGCCATACTTTAATCATTTATAAACTGATAAAGGTTTTAGACAAAAAAACTGTATTCTCAGCATTGGTAATTGTGTATCCAAAGTCATAATAATACCAAAAGCTCTTAGCACCGGTTCGGTTTTCCATTTTGATAAATAATAAAGGAACGACCAACCAGCGCAGATGAATTTAAATGCAAAACAGTTATCGATACAGTTTCACAATGCCTAAATCACTGACCTTCAGACTGCCTTTCACAAACTTCTGCTATCATTTAACTAATTAACATTTACTTTGAATGTACAAGAAACCTAATTTATAACATTCTCCAGAAACAATAGATAGATAAATATACTCTTCTGAGAGTAGCTGGAAATTAATTAGTAAAGGTATCTTTGCAGTGATATCTTGGCATATGGTTGAATGAAAAATTTGCTTTCCATACTCGCATAGATATGTATCCCATTTCATTCATTTTCAGGAAGTGTTTCTCCTTTAAAGACAGACAAAAATAATTCTGGATTATCGTGATGCCCTATGGATTGGATTTACATTAGTCCATCTCTTTACCTTTTACTTTGAATATTGGATCATGGGTTAACCTGATAGACCCTTACTAAAATATATAGAACTATTTATATAATACTTATTATACAACATTGTTTTTATAGAGAGCTTTTCTAGGAACTCAATGTCCCTGTCAACCTTTTTGAATAATGTGTTGTGTAATGCTCTTCTCATGAGAGCTCATCAAGATGGTTCATTTCAGAGTCTGTAATGAAACAACTGGCAATTGGCACGTTTCTATTACATGGTATCAACTCTTGTCTAGTCTACGTCATACAGGTCTTTTTATGGAGGTAGTTTTCCATCACAAGATAGTACAATGAATAGGACTGCCTCTGTGTAGCTGGTCTTCATAGCAACCTTAGCGGCTTACATTAAGCGCCCTTGTTCTGCTCTTCTTTAGTGCAGTTATTGTGAAATTTTGTTTTTGTATCAATTACCGCTTGGTCCTTTACCACTAAGAAAAACGTAGCGCGCCAAGCAGGATGTCTTATTGTTTGATTTTTCAAACATGAAACACTACAGTAGCTTGGCAGTTTGTTATGCCTTTGCAGGCTTACCCCTTCAAAGGGGTTACAGTCCCCCCCCCCCTAATTCCTGCATAAACTGCATGATGATAGCCCCTATGTTAGCTAGCTGCACCTGGACAGCCATGACTTTGCGTATCTTAGAAAAATAAATTGAAACGTTTAGACAGTGATGCAGATATCTTTGCCATCATCTGTGCTTGCCTGTTTATTCTTGCTCCAACTGTGTGCAATATGTTTGTTTGTCTTTTTCCCCTTCTTGATCAGGCCTGTTGTAATTATAAATGTAATGTATTTTTTTATTTTTTTTACTGTTATGTATTGTAGGTTGCCTACTGACATCTGGCCGGGGACTACAGCTGGAAATTAGCCAAATAGGCTAAAGCTGCTCCTTCTCAAAGGGGACTGTCCACGAAACTATAAACTAAAATAAACTAAACTAAACTAAACTAGAATGGCTGCAAAAAATTAATTGGGTGTAAGTAAAATATAGCCCAAATTAAAACGGTTACAGGTAGAGTTTGGCAAATATAAGATAATGTCTAAAAGGTGTCTATGGTTTGCTTACTTTCTATTTACGTTTTCCCTTGTTAAGCAGCTCTTCAACTGTCCTTTCTACTAAAAGTCTGATTAATAATTTTGTCAATTTATTAAAGTATAATATTGCAAGAATAATATAATATGAGGCATTTATCATGCCAATATGTGTATTTTATACACACATACAGCAAAAAAATAATTAAATATAACACAACTTTATAAAACTGTAATGCAATATGTTATGCCAAGGTAAATTACTGTTAAACTTGTATCCTTAAAAAAATCTCAGTGATACAGACATACATTAAATACTGTGTAAAAGCCCCACATAGTAAGCATGTTCCCTTTCAACTTCTCAACTTCTGTCTAGATGATATGCATACATAAACGCATGTTTTTATTAATAAAACCTGATGAATGGATACACTGATCTAGATACAGACATTTGAAATTGAAAAATTGTCCGCCATAACTGACTTGTTTGAGAAAACCACACAGTCATTGATAGCATCTTCTCATAGTTCATAGAACACAAACATATCCTCTGGATTCTAAATTTGAGATAAATTAATTCAATTATTCAAAATAAAAAGATTATTAGCTGATCGTTAATCCTGCACATGTTGAACTGACACGTGCTATGTCATAAATAACACACCATCTCTAATCCGGTGAAAAAGCATCTCATCAGTCATGTCAGTAAAAATGTTAGATAAGATCCAAGCCTATAAATACAAAAACAAATTGATTTAACTGGAACTTTGGATTGGAAAGTGTAATTGTAGCCTTAACCTCCGAACTTACTTTGCCACTTTACTAATCACAGGTGCAAAGTTGGTGGGTCCGTACAGCTGTACCGTCCGCAGGCTCTGGAAATAGGCTTCCAGAACTCCCTCTATGCCCACACAGTTTGGATTCTCACTGTCTCCACTCTGCAACAGATTCAAGATTCAAGATGGTTTTACAACAATTACAGCAGCAGTCACTGGCAATACAATGAAATAAGTCCCAAATAGGTACTCCAGTGAATGCATTTCCAAAAAGTAGATATACCTCAGGATTTGGTCCCTGACTTTAGTAGACACTGCCTAGCTCATAAAATGAAGAAAGAAAGAAAGAAAGAAAGAAAGAAAGAAAGAAAGAAAGAAAGAAAGAAAGAAAACGGAATCCTACAACTCCCACATTGCAAGTCTATAGAGTCAATTTGTGACATTTCTCCTGGGAAATGACTGTCTTTTAAACTATACTGTTGTATGCACCTAGTTGAAACTCAAGCTTTCAGTTTACCGCTCAATTTATCCGGTCCCAAGCTGAAATTACCCAGGTGACATCATGTTGAATTCAAACAGAACGTTGTAATACTTTTATAAAAACGCAACTGCCTACCCACTGCCTACATTCACCCTTTTAAACGAAGCTTTCAACATTGTAAAGGTGGTTTTATTTAAGCTAAATAGATCAATAGATAAGCAGGGAAAAAGTTGGCCTTGCTTGAGCTTAGCATCCAGCTGTTTCTGAATGGTTGCACTGATCCCTTAGGAGGACACAAGGAGGAAGTGGAGGGGATGCTGGGTAATTCCCGCTGGCAGGCAGATGAGCCGGCTTCTTAACATGTGCGGCCAGCTGTCCTCTAAACCGCAACCCTGCTATTTTGCTTGTGCATGTGTGACTTGTATGCGTGAATTCATTGGTTTGTGTGTGTGCGTTGGCATGTGTGTGTGCCTCACCAGTGGGAAGGCGTGGGAGATTTTGTCGTCGGGGGGCAGCTTAGCTCCGAAACCATAGGCAGGAAAGAGCTTGTCACTGTCGTAGTCCTGGATGATCTCACCTACTGCTTTCAGGGCCATGGCGTACGCATTCATCTGGTAGGGACTCATATAGTGGAGCGAGGTGGGCTGGGAGGGGTTACCTGGGAGGCAGACACACACAAACCGCATGTTGTCATCACTTCCTAGGACATTACACTGTTAAATCATTTCCTGGAGACTTGCCCTAACCACAACCACTACTTGCCTAACCCTACCCTAACCTAAACCTAAACCGAGATCCTAAGTCTACCCTTACCTCAAAGCAAGTCTTTACCCTAAAATGTATTTTTTTACATAATGGGCCTTCCATTTTGTCCCCAAAAGGAAGGAACATCCCCACAATATCACTGTGTAAACATAATAACGTCCCCACAACATGAGTAATACACACCCACACACACACACACACACACACACACACACACACACACACACACACACACACACACACACACACACACACACACACACACACACACACACACACACACACACACACACAAGTCTCCCTCCTTCTCTTTTTGGTTTTCACCTGCAAAATACAAAGTGAGTAAGTCATCAGTGGAACATAGGAGATGACTAATGCCTGACTGTCTGCTTTTAAACAGCTGTCCAAACACAGAGTTGCATTTGCATTTTTAATTCCAATATACAAAAGGCTATAACTATGATGAACTATGTTAATAACCATGGCTTTCACAGTCACTTGCAGAAAAATTAAAATGTTTCATCACTTGAAAATTAAAGATTCATGTGCTGATCATTATAACACTGCAACTTATATAAACGGACAATGTTTTTCCAGTTATTGCTCACATGTGAACGTACTAGATCAGACAAAAAGCAATGTGCTCTAATCTGCACTGTCCTTGGACTACTTTTGTGTTTATTTGTTAATCAGGTATTGCTCTCTTCACTTCTGTTTTTCAAGAGGCGCCTGGGACTTAAGAATTGCATTGCCAATAACTGCTGCTGTAGACTCTCTCCTCCATTTAAAAGCCTTGCCCTGCTTTAAAGGGAATGAAAACAGGGGGCCTGATTTGATCAGTATATGCCTGCCCCTAACACACCTATACTGATAATGTATTCCTGCTAATCCCATTTGGCTTCCAACTGCATTGCAAGTGTTGACACCGCTGGCCATGGAAACAGCAGACACATCCATTGTGCCCTGTGCAACTTGCATGGTTGATTGCACTTTCCACCATGTGAAAAGACAAGAGCCCGAATGTGGCAATGTATTCAAGCCACCATTACCAGAGAAAATGGAAATGGCCATGAAGAATAAAAAAAGGTCAGGTTACTGAGGGGGAAAGGGACAAATTGACTTTGATACTGAAGTATTATATTTTAAAACTAGCTGCTATACACACACTCCTAAACTGTACTGAAATGGTTGAGAGGTCATATCTGGTTTAATTGTGTTGTGATACAACTGCATAGAGGCAGTAGATAGTTATATAAACACACCTGCACACCACAATAAATGACGATATATGTCTTGGATGTATCGTTATTTTATTGTGGTGGGCATATATCTGAAAATAAACCAGGACGTGATTTACCATTGGATGCTGTGAAGTCTATAGCCACTGTGAAGTTCAGCTGTGTTCTGTTGCAAAGACAAGAATCAAAGAGGGAAAAAACTGAAAAAATGACAAATCATCAGACAATGAATTCATTATACAACACACACACACACACACACACACACACACACACCACACACACACACACACACACACACACACACACACACACACACACACACACACACACACACACACACACACACACACACACACACTGTCTCCCACACAATGAGTTGCAAATGTAATGAAATTACTGGTTCACTGGCTAATTAGTATGGCGGGACAATATTCCCTCCACCATCTTGATTGTTTAATTAGGCTAAAATGAATGGAACCAATAATTAAAAGAGAATGAACTGAATAAATTAGGTATTAACCAATGTAATTTACCACCAAAAACTTTGCTCCTAACCCTGTTAATATGAATTCAGTGCAATGCTCTGTAAAAAGGAGTTTTGGGGAAATTCAATCGAGTATCTTCAGGTTATTTCAAACACACACACACACACACACACACACACACACACATGTTGGGTTTTCATCACTTCTGAGGAAATTACATAGACTTACATTAATTTCCTGGAGACTTGCCTTAACCATAGCCACTGCTTGCCTAACCCTAACCCTAACCCTAACCCTAACCCTGACCTATACCTAAGTCTACCCTTACCTTAAAGCAAATCTTCACCCTAAAATGTCATTATTACGTTATGGGGGCTTTCATTTTGTCCCCAAAATATCACTGTGTGAACAGAAAAATGTCCCCACAACATGAGTAATACCAGCCCATGCAGACACACACACACACACACACACACAAACAACCAATAGCTATTGACACACACTGGGAAAGCAGGCTAATTATTATTCCACTCACCCTCCTCTGATGAAATCCACAAAGGTATACTCGGACTCCACTTTGAAGGACAGGAGAGTTACCTGGCGAGCACACACACACACACACACACACACATGGATACACACACACACGTTCCGCCACACATACAGGGTGATAAACAGAGGAGGAAGGTGGAAAAGACAAACAGGTGGCCAGACGGCAGAGGAGTCAGTGTGAGAGAGAAGCAGATGTAAGTTATATACATATATATAAGAAAGCTTAAAATACCAGGGGAAATGACATTGGTGAAGTGGGTGTACTCACAGTTCCAGAATTAATGTATTTCTTCTTTTTGCCTTTCTTCTTGGGATTTAAAACCTGCCCGGTTGATGGGGGGGGGAAAGTGGGTCAGTGATTGAGAGGGTGCTTGTGAAAATATCCTGGGATGATCTTCGATGATGAACATGAATTATTCAACAGATGCCTGATAATCATTGTAGCTCATTTAACTGCGTGTGTAGACAGTAGAGAAGAAAAAAATGGAGACCTGAGAGTTGAAAAGATCTATCTATCTATCTATCTATCTATCTATCTATCTATCTATCTATCTATCTATCTATCTATCTATCTATCCAAAAGACAGTGACTATAATGATACTATAATAAAAAAAAATATTTGGCTTGACATTGTTTCATACCTCATAGTCATTGAACTTAAGGGGGTAAAACTATTGGCCCAGGCCACAGAGTAGAGCAGCAGGAGAATTTATAGCAATTTAAAACAAAATTGACTAAAGACAAGATATAGAGAAGAACATTGTTTCATACCTCATAGACATTGAACTGGTTCTGCCCCCGAGACAGCTCTCTGTAGCTGGTCGTAAACTCTCCAATGAAGTCATGGCTGTAGACAAACAACACCAACACGGCAAACATTAACACACACTTTATAATCAGAGATCAATGGCTATGTCTTTGTGTATCTGTTTTGGCGATCTCACAAATGAAGCAGTTGCACTCCTAAATCCACACCACACAATATACACAAAGTATTTCTGATATCTGTGTGACACTTGAAAACATCAATGTGAATTAAAAGTCAACAGTGAAAGGTAATCCATAGAATGTTTTTGTTACCTTCCATCTCGATCCCAGTCAAAGACATCTACCTTCACCGTCCTGAAATAGACAGAGAATATCTCCAAAATAATATAATGAAACGTTTCTGAAATCTTCACTTTACCTAGTCACTTCCCGTCAGTAAACTAAGACTTGAACTAATGTTTCATAAAAAATAAAAACTGTTTTAAATTCATCACACAGGGAACAGAGCAATTACAAATTCACTGATGCAATAGTGTCTCACGGAAGAGGATGATTGGCATGGCAGGTACAGGGTGTTCTGATAATTACAAGGTATTTATATGCCAAGACTCGCTACCAGCATGGGAACTACTTCAATGCCACATCAAGCAGACAATGAATGTACAAAAGCTCTTGCCTGCAGTACCATGAAAATATGAATCCACCAGTATGTGAAGAGGCAGATATAATGTAATGTCTATGTTGGTATTTTCTTTGGTCAAATGCCACAGAATTTCCAAAGTCAAATATTTCCAACTTATACATTATATCTTAACATTACGTATTAATGATAAGTACCATCCACACTTCTACTTACCACACCATTTTGAGGGACCGAAAAGCTTTAACATATCACAAGGATAAATGGCACTGGATGCACATATGTATGCAGTGTGTACGTACACAAGTGGCTATCACAGGTGCTCAGCACAGACCAACATGACTGATGTATAGCATGGCTGTTTGAAAACTGAGTCAGTCTCAATAACACCAGTGCTGGTCCCTGGGACAGCATGACCGACTGCTGGCATTATTCTGACCGCCCCAGCAACAGGTGATGTCATCCACTTTAGATTTTACCTGTGCCCTAAGTGTTCCCATTCTTAATTGAATCATAGAATCCTTATGTGTGCTTCGCCAGGACACAGGGATTTACTTAGCTCAGGTTAACAACAATGAAAACCAGGTGAGCGTTTAACAGGTATGCTGTTTTTACTATGCTGCTTCATGCATGTTTCTGCAGTGTTTGTCGTTGTCATTAATTGGCTACAACAATTATTCACTCTTCAATCGCCTACATAATGGAGTTATGCTGAATGTTTCCTGACCTGTCAAAGTCGCCGTTGCAGAGGGCTCTAACAGGGATGGTGAAGTGCTGCCACACCGGGTTCAGTGTGTTCTTGACCACCTCTGTTTTATGACAGATAGTAAACCTGCCAGCAAAGAAAATACAGACATGATGCCACTTAAAAGGGAGAGGACATTCATTTCCACCCACATTGTACCTGAAGATAATCCCACATCACGTATCTGCCGCTCCCTTTGCTATACTACAACATATTTTGCAAGTTCTTATCTTATTTTTTTATTATTATTTATTCTTATATCAGCTTAAGTATATCTGTGGGGCATGACGGAATATGTCTTACAAACATCCCTCCAAGCCAGAGCAGTGGAATTAAACAATTATCTTAAAAGGAGGAGAAAAGTCTTAAATGATTCAGAATCTAATCATGGAAACAATAAATTTTATAAAATAAACAAGGGAGAACCAGATGAGAAATGTGAGGTTATTTGCATGGAAGTCTGTAGGCTTCAGTTCATGCCAATGAAACAATGTCCTTTCATTGTCTATTTGCAGCAACATTACACTTATAGGTATGAAAGCAGCTGTTTTTAAACAAAACAGTGACTCTACAGAGGCTGTAATGCTTCTATCAGCAGGGCATCAGTACATTTTACCCACTTGGATATAAGTGCCTAAATGGTTTGTAGCAACAGATCTCCCCTGCAAACCTTACATGGGAAATCGACAACACTTATATGCAGCCCTTTTATCCATAATGCTTTATATTTTTTTATTCTCGTTCTCAGCAGGCTCCCATGCAAGGTGCTGCAACCAGGCAATGTTGGGTTCAAAGTTGACCAATTTACCACTTAACTAAGGGTGACCTCAAAGTCAACATTTGATTCTACCCTTTAATGCTTAAAACTCACGTTCCATCTTCATTACTCCGATAGAAAACCAAGAAGGGGTCCGACTTGCCAAAAAAGTCTTTCTTGTCGAGCTTGTTAGCACACAACTGCATAGTAGCAATATCCTGGGAGTGAAGAAAAATAGTTTTAATTGAACATCAGTATAATTATTCTGATGCAATTTAATTTCTTCGTTTCTTCGGGAACTACTTTCTTGTGGATTAAGGCAAGGGTTTTTGCGAGACACAAGCACAAAAGTGTTCGAGCCGAGATTCACTTTGAATACAAATTAATTGGCAATGTTAAAACTCACCCATAATGACAATGCAAATGTTGATCACGATCGATAACACCATCAGTCTGAATGTCTCATGAATACATAGATTACAGTGATTGCAATCCAGAGTTTTATTTAATTTAAATTAGAGACCTTAATAGTGGGAGAAACAGATTTTATTATGGATTTGTCTGTAATATTGTCAGAGAGGCAGAATGAATAGCTTCATACATATGAATGAATGGTTTCACCATTTAATGAGGAACTCTATTATGCCTGCTTCTGTGTTAAGATACTTGGCACTAGAAAAGAATAATGGATACATATATAAATACTGTAGATGGAGATAGACAGAGAGATAGATGGATTGTCCCTAATGAGGCCTTTCAGTTATTGACTTTTGTTGGAAGGCATCATGGAAAACCTCAGCGTGTTATTGGCAGGTTGCCCCACCCTTCCTTCCCCCCACACACACACACCCAAACGACTTCTCAACATTTCTGGTGCGTATCTGATACTTTTCAGTGGCAGAACCTCTACGGCAGCGAATGCTGGTCCCTGAAGCCAACCTTGCAGAAGTCTCTAGACGGGTGATACACCAGGATGCTGCGTGCAGTACTTAACATCAGCAAGAGTACACGTGTTACCAACAGTATCCTGTACGAAGGAATACCAAGGGTTAGCGAGAAAGTAGCATCTAGAAGAATGAGACTGGCAGGACACTGCCAAAGACACCAAGAGCTGCCTGCCAGCAAATTGGTACTATGGGAACCAAATCATGGTCATCGGTCTTGTTGACGTCCTATACTAACCTACGTGGATGTACTCAAGAAAGATGCAAGAGCGCAAAGTACCAATGAACTGGCCAGATGTATTGGGAATCGGGATGACTGGAAGCAACGATGGAGGGCTTCTCTGAGGACGACCTAGAGAGACCTCCCTCTCACGGGCAATTCAATGATGGTTAACCTAGGGCTGTGCGATATGACGATATATATATCGTCTGACAAAAAACAAGAACGTCTATCGTTTCATTTTATGCAATATTGTTTATTTCGTTACGTTGCAAATCCCACTCTTTACGACATAAACTATAAATGTAGCTTGCAGTGAAGTTACTGTTAATTAAAACGAAGATTTCCTACAGCGTAACTTCACATTAAAAGCCTTTAACTGGTGAAATGTGAGAAATCAAAGTCAACTTTGACTTTTATTTTGAAGCAGAAACACTTAGCGCTTTCTAGCCCCGCTGCGCTTCCATCACACTACTTCCGCCCAACCGCACCAGGCTTTTCTCGCTTGTGTGATAATCAAAGTTCATTTCGGACACTATCCATCGGTAACAGACCTGTCTGTGTTTGCACACGTGTAGACGAGTATTCCATAAGGAGAGTAAGTAATGCGCGGCTCGGCTGCTCTCTCAGCGGTGAGAAGCTCCTGCGCTCCCCGGGGCGGTCACCCTGTCCGCGGGGTGAAATTACAAGCCACTGCAGCCTCAGCTAAAGAGGATAGCTCCATTAGGCTAATGAGCTAAGCTAAGGAGGACTCCACCAATTCAGTCAATTATGTGCCCTGAAACCCCACACGACCCAAAACTACTCAAATGTCACATTGCAATTTTCTGTTTTGTTGAATCCTTTTAAATTTGCATTTTAATAAAAGCTGAAAATAATCAAATATGGGTAAACACTTTTTTTGTTGAGTATTTAATTATGTATATTAAATGTGTATTAATTTAATTTACAGAAAATATGATATATCGTCAAATGTATCGTTATCGGGATAAGACATTTCTATATAGGGATTTGAGATTTTGGTCATTTCGCCCAGCCCGAGGTTAACCCCACCAAGACAAGCTTTATATTCACATGTTTGTGAAGCCAACACAAATAAACCAATAATGTTACTATATTGTTGTGGCAGGGGATTGGCAAAAGTGGAAGAAAAAAATCACTAAATCCATTATCAGATGGCTGTTCATTTTAAATATATTAAGATGACTCTGGGTCAGTATAACACAACATAAAGTACTTTATCAGTGCTGAGCACTTAAACAAACTTGAGGGTGCAATGCCGCCCTCAATCTATACTAAACTTAAAGGCCTACTTCACCGGTTTGAATATGAAGGTGTATTGAATTCTAAGATCCTATGTAGTATAAATGTGCAAAAAAAAAAATAAAATCGGTTCATCCTAGCCTGAGAAAAGGCAGAAAGAGTGTTTTTTTAACCCTATATTTCTCTTTCTTGTGACATCACAGAAAGAGAAATATAGGGTTAAAAAAATGTACTTTGTAAATATTACTGTGATGTCACAGTAAAAGACATCACAGTAATATTTACAAAGTAAGTTTTTTGAACACATTCACCAACAGTGGACCGCCGAGTCAAGAGAAGACATTTTTCAGGTCCCCTCTTTGAAATGCTTTAAATCATGTTAAAAACATTTCTCAAGCCCTCTGATTAATGTTCTCCACAGTGTGTTCATACATATATATATATATATATATATATATATATATATATATATATATATATATATATATATATATATATATATATATATATATATATATTTATTTATTTATTTATTTATTTATTTATTTTTCTTTCGGACAATCCCACACAATACACAATTATCTCTTTCACATCATAAATCTTAAATAGTGTTGTCCGAAGGGTGACGGAAGAAGCCTAAGGCTTATCGAGTCCCGCCCCCACTTTCATCAGATTCAAAATCAGATACACATTTACTGATCACAGAAAAGAAAATAAAAAAATAAAAAATAAAAAGTCAAAAATAAAATAAAGAAAAAATTAAAAATAAAAAGGAAGAAAACACACAATTCAATGGCATTTAGAGACCAATTTAGCAGTTCCATGATTAATCCACTTGCTTCAGCTTTTAAGATCAGTTCTGCTCCTTTCTGATTTTCTGTACAATGCAGAGTTTGTTTTGCCCTTTTATTGTGGCCTTTTCAATGTCATTATCTGGTAGTCTAAACACAACTGCATATATATATATATATATATATATATATATATATATATATATATATATATATATATATATATATATATATATATATATATATATATATTAGGGCTGTCAAGCGATTAAAAAAAATGTATCTAATTAATTACAGGCTCTGTGATTAATTAATCTAAATTAATCGCATACTTTTATGACACTTTTATACCTGTTTATAAACAGCTGTATAGCCTGCTACAGTTTGTTTCTCTCTCTCTCTCTCTCTCTCTCTCTCTCTCTCTCTCTCTCTCTCTCTCTCTCGTAAATTCTGTCTCCACAACAGACAGCGCTGCACTGCCACATATGCCTATGCCGATTCATTCACCATCGTCGTACTCATAGGCAAAACTATTGACACATACACACACACGGGGCGGGCGGCGGGAGACGAGACAGCTAGCAAACAAAATTGAGACACACAGAGGAAGATTGAGAGATACTGTTTTGCACCTATATTGTTGCACCACTAAATCAATAATGCACAGACACTGCGGAGAATAAAGTAAGATGTCTTGCTACCTTCATGCTTATTTTCCATATAGCCCTCGGCCCCGCCCTTTCCTCTGCTTCTCTCTCCCTTTCACCCGTGCGGGCTATATGCTACAGGTGCAGCTCGGTGCAGCTGCGATTAATCTGCGTTAATTTTTTTAATGGCGTTAATTTTTCTGTGATTAATTAATCGAAATTAACAGGTTAATTTGACAGCCCTAATATATATATATATATATATATATATATATATATATATAATATATTGTGTGTGTGTGTGTGTGTGTGTGTGTGTGTGTGTGTGTGTGTGTGTGTGTACTGACCCTGCAGTTACTGAGCTCCTCTGCAGCAAAGATAATGACTCCACACTTCTTCCCCGGAATCCCACTGTGAGTGTCAGAAGAAAGAGAATGATAGATGGAGAGAAGTTTGAGTCGTAGGGTAATTGTAGTATGACCTAAATAATACCAAGGAGATGTCATTTATAGCTTTGAGGCTATGAGCTGATATTGTGATAGGTGACAGCTCAACACACTAATGGGGTGCAACAGTGAACACAGTGAAATCAATTTAACTCTTAATATTTATTTCCCAAATATATTTTTTAACTTTCACATTTCACAAAAAAAGACGGGGAACACACTGTCAGAATCACGCAGCAATGTCCCATGGATCTTAAACACATTTTTGTCTCACTATTCCTAACACATATCAGGCCAGTTATCTACACACACACAGTGTGTTATGCAGTGTGAGCATCTTAAAGTGCTGCAATTTAAATAAAAATGTAGCACCTTGTAAAAGACGGTGATTTAATGAAATTACTATTTCTACTGAAGTAACTTATGTATGCTGTGAGTACAAAGTCTCGAGCCAACTAAAATAACCTGGCCACTCTGGAGCTGCAGTTGGACAGCAGAGGGGTTAAGTAGCTCTCTCTAGGAAACCTTGGATGTGGAAACAATGCAAATTCAAGATCGTTCAACTTCCTGTTCATGTTTATCTTACCAGTCCAGAATGCGAAACCAACATCACATACATCACTATGGCAATTAAAATATAGAAGAGGCATAAAGTCAGTATAATGATTTAGTACAGTCAATAGCAGAGGCATTTTTATCCAAGGATTTCTTACAATAGCTATAATCAGCCACAGTTTAAGATTTATCATCACTGAGTGAATTAGATTTGAAAATATTTTACTGCTTGAAAAGTAAAATAATCATGTTGCAATGATTTTCCTTTACAAATACAGTTGTCTTTGCAATTGTCTCTGCACAAAATGCATTGTGTGCCTTCTTTAGGCCAAATGTTCAATTCATTTCTAATGCATGTATTGTACAGAACCCTTCCATAACACCCAAAGTCTTTTATTTTCTACAACCTTAAAGTTTGTAAAGGTCTTTTCTTCTCCAGACTGAACTGACTGTGCAGAAAGTACAATCAACTGAATCGTCCCTAAAGAGGGAGAAAGTGAACAAAGAAGTTGTGGATGTGTGATGAGTAGACTGAGAAAGGGAAAGGAGGAAAAGATAAGGAGTGTGAGAAAAAAGAGGGCTAACCATCAGGTTGCAAAGCTTGGCAGCTGCTTTGTTATCATTTTTGGAATGACAGGATGATGAAAGGGGGTGGAGGAGAGAGAGAGAGAAAGAAAATGACAGATGAAGAGAGAGCCTTGGACAGAAGTGATATTGGCATGTAAACAACATTCAAACTTATTCTAATAACATCTTAATACGCCACAATACTATACATATACTAGGGATTCCATGGGCAACAAAAAAAAAAAACCTAGATATACAGATCAGATTCAATGGTGGTTTCATAACACTCTTAAAAGGTGCCACTGAAAATACATTTTACTTACTAACTTTATTCAAATAGTTCTCACTCTCCCTTGTTTCTGCTCACGTCTCAACAATCAACGATTCACTTTCCGCTTGACTTCAGCATTTTCTCCATGACCCCCTTGGGCCAATCCTCTCACTGGTGTCACATTTTAAAACTGTCATCTTCCTGCGCTGTCAGTTGTCATTTCGGTTTGATGGATGCAACCCTCCTCTACTTCTACGTCCTCATTCCATTCAGGGCCCAGGTATCCTTCTACCTATCAAAAGTATTTCCCCCCCCCCCCCCTTGTGTCTAGACTCCATCACAAGAGTTATTCTGCACAACCCCATGGGGTTTTAAAGCCAGAGACTCTTTATAACACGTTTTCCTATTCTTTAAATCTGTGATACATTAAGATTTGTCCTGATTGAAATGAACAATCGTTGTTTTTCAATCACTGGGGTTGGTCTTTGAATAAGAAGTGTTTCCATACGCCAGCACTGATTTAAAAACAGTGTATCGAAACAGCACAACAATAACGTCCATGTCATTGGATATTAGTTTATGTCCTTGGACTCTGTCGCTTTACATCTGTCATCAAGCTTAATTCTAAAGCTCGAGTAACAGAGGAATATTTGAGCCATCTGTGCTTTTGTAAAGTATTTAAAGAGCATCCATTGTTTCCACAGTGACAGCTCCAATGACAGCTAAATTAAATTGCATGAAACTATCCACAATGTGTTTGGACCTTCTTGGCAGCACATATTACCACGTTAAAATAATTTGCAATTCAGTACAGCTTGATTGGAATAGCGTCATTAGCATGAAAGTAAAAAAGCATGACAATGCTCACTTTTGGTAATTATTACTGTCTTTCATAACAGCCCTTGTGCTTTTGTAAGGGGTCCCTTTGTAAAAAAAAAATCTGCAAACTTGTGCTGTAGTGGGACGACTGAGACAAAGACAGAAGGTAAATCGGCTGTTCACTGAGCTTAAATACTTCAGCTGTGTCCCAGTTCAGTGCCACGATAAAGGAGACTACATAATAACAGCTCCATCAAAGGACATGGCCAAGCTTTATTTAGCTTTGATAATACAGAAAGAGAAGGAGGAGCAAGACAACTGACAGAGGGTGTGAGAAAAGGGAAAGGTAGTGAACATGTAAGGACACATTTCTCAGATATCATCATGAAAACTTTTCTAGTTGATTACTAGGCAACTGTGGCAATACCTAACTAATAATTTGTAAATGTTCTTGTTTAAAAAATCTAAATGTTGGATGAGGCCAGAGTTATCTCTATCTAGAATCTTTATTTCATTTTCAGAACATATTCAGAGTACACTAGTTTTACAGAACAGATTTTGGATACAAAATAAAACAAGAAATAGTATGAACAAGTCTTAAAAAGGATTTTTTTTCATGGAGAAAAGGTCTCATAAATCAGACAATTAACAACATACTGCATGAAGAAATCCTTCTGCAATAGCCAATAACCTTCATAATAGTGCTAATAATAAATATTGAAATGTATTTGATGTTTGTGCTTTAGAAGTTAAGCTTTTACAGATGCAAACCGATAGTTTAGTCAAATGAACACCTTAATGTACATGTAGACCTTTGTTTTATACAAGTCTGAAAGAGGACATTTTATGGAAGCAAAATAGACAAAAAAAATCCAGAATTGACCAGTGCTCAAAAAGGTTTTTGCCTGCAGTGTCTCACCTTAAGGACTGAAAGGAAAGAGGTATGAGGGAACAGATAAGGATTATCAAAAGAAAGTAAAATCTAGTGATGGTCTTTAATAATACACTGCCTTCCATAATGTGTTTTAGTTCCATCCGATTATATCGCTCATGTTCCAGCCAGCTGCAGCAGGCTACTACAGTGAGATTATTAATTATGAATATCTACTCAGTGTATCTAACCTCACCCCCGCCAGCTTCCCCCACCAGAAACTACAACTGCCTCTGGACTCTGGAGTATTTGTCCGAGCCTCGACTGCTCCATTTGACTACAGAATAATAAAGCCATGCTGTTCCCCTGCTAGATATTACAAGTATTAGGCATTGTCCAAAGCTTTTGAGAGGCAGCATTTATTTTATGCTCATAGTTAATCATATAGCAGTGCTGAAACGAAAGCTTCTCTCTTAAAATCGCGATCCGATTGCTTGTCCCTAACCTTGGATACACAGAGACATGTCCCCGAACTGACTGCGCGATAGTCTGTACAGTCAAACAGCCGCCTCCCTCGTTAGTTTCAGTCTACAGCCTACAATGCTAATATAACCACCACCTGCGCATAGAAAGCGTTTCATAAAGCCTCTTATTTTTATTAGGAATTATTGAGCTGTTTTGTCGTCAGAAAATGAAGAAGTACTTCAGCAGATTGTCTGTGATGTGTAGCCACATTGAGTCCACTCGGTGACCATAACATCACAAAGGCTGCCTGATGAGGCTTTACTAAGTTAGTCCGATGCTGTGTTGTCACTTGACTCAGTTAGTTAAGATGCAGTTTGAGGTTCACGCTGCAGGAGCCACCGGGAGTTTTTGCTCCACTTGAGTAAAATTGAATATTTGCAGTTTGCATAATCTATTTGAAATTGGTATACATTTTTTGATCGTTCAAGATCCAGTCCTCATTCAAGTGTACTGTGTAGGTTATGTCACGCAAGAGAAACGATAATAGTCAGCTATCACCTCAACATGAAGGAAAACTCCAACTTGAAATTTCTGTGTCTGGCTGTCGGAGGCCAAAGACTGTAGTGGCACATTGAATTTTCTCCTGTCTATTTTTTACTTAACTATTAGTAAAGATGAAGGGAGCAATCCTTTCCTTCTTTGGCTAAAATGCGAAAGTGCACAATGATGTGAACAACTCATTTTGTGTTTATAAAATCGCCAGAACGCGAGAAACAGTGTCTTTGAAGCTCAATTTTTTCCTGGGGGGGGGGAACCCACTGATCCCCCTTTTTTGTGAGCCCCACCTGTTTTTTACACCTAGAAACGCCACTGTCTGCTTCTCGTTATTTGAGGCCACAGAGACTTGTTAGAGCCCAAAGTTTTAAGGAGTGTGTAAAATGCTGTGAGCTTGAATGATGTGATGGAAAGAAACAACACCCGGTGCACTGATTTAGAATTCTTGCTTAAAAAATCTTCTACAATACCAAGGTAGAGTACCATCAAACTGAGGCAGCTGCGAGCTATCTCGTTAGCTGTAAACAGCTTGGGGGGAAATACAACATAATAAACTGCCATCTCCCATTAATGAGGTGGCATGAAGTCTAGTCTCTTGACAGTACGCTGGGTAATCCTGGGGTCCTTGCTGTCATTTAAAAAATGTCCCAGAGCATACAGGCCTTTTTCTGTCTGGTTTTGTTTTCTGGGAACGTTCCCAGTCATTTATCTAGCTCAGGCCAGACTCAGCCATCCATGTGGAAGCTTCATTGTGCGAATGGTCAATTCTCACCTAACAATGCAGAATGGGATATCACTGATTAACTTCTTGGGAGAGGCTTTACAAATATAGGTTTTTCATGTCTCATCTAATATGCCATATTTGCCACATTATTGCTATTATCATTGTGACCCTAGTCCTACTTATTATTGACTTTTAATTAAAAGAAGCATTAATATGACTGTGACGACTGTGGCTCAGGTGGTTAAGTGCGTCGGCCAATGATCAAAGGGTTGGTGGTTCAATCCCTGCCCTGCCACTTGCTTCATGGTTGTTGTGTACTCGGGAACGACACTCTCCTTGCCTCGTGTGGATGTGTATGACTGCTCTATGTTTGAGGTGGTGGTCGGAGGGGCTGTAGACGCTGAATGGCAGCCACGCTTTCCGTCAGTCTGTGGCTACTATCGTAGTTTACCACCGTTAACTGCCACCACTCTGTGTGAATGAATGGAACCTGGAATCATGTAAAGCACTTTGAGTACCTAGAAAAGTGTCTGTGTTTGTGTGTGTACTCTCCACACAATCTGTGTACTGAGCACTTCCCAACCACCACCATCTTTACGATTTTTTTCCCAGAGCAGCTTCCACCTCATTATATACATATTGTAAACTGTATGAGTCTGTATAAAGAATGAACCCATATAATGACACTTTGATGATGCACTATGTCTTCGCACAGAACTAGTGGGAGAGAATGAGAGAGGAGGAGAAAGGCGGTGCATGGAAAGTGGGAGACAGCCCAAACCTCCGCTTGCACGATAAGAGTTGTTCACATTTGCATATTTTTCTGTATCTGCTGTCGGTCGACGGAATGAGCATGAAATCCTATTGTGGCTCATAAACACTATGTTGACCTGCAGTCATTACCAAGCTGCAGGTAGAGCAATGATTTTAAGATTATTACAACACTGTCAGACATAATAAAGTGAAACACAGCTCAATATGACAGCCGGCCGTGCTTTGCCGCCGGCTTTAGTGACATTTTAGAATGAGGTGAGGACAGATAAGGTCAGCAGCAACAAGAAGTTGTTATATTCAATACAGCCAACAAACATCTGTCACCACATAAATGAGCCTGCAACACAGACAGCTCATTTATGCTTGAGGGGCCAATGCGATATTTAAATTGATTTATTGGTACAAATTACTTTCATTAGTGCGCCTACACGTACTGTACATGAACTTTGCACGTCTTTTATGATTTATACACAAGTTCTGCAAGCTCTCTAAGAGTTCATTTGTTATTGTTAGTTGAAGTCTGGCCGTATCGAGAAGTAACAGTGATGACTGTATGTTTCCATGCGATGATAATGCCTATACGATTGCTGTTTCCACCATCCTTGTGATGTTTGTTTATTGCTGTCATTAAATTTGGATTTTTAGTTGTTAATAGTATTGCAGAACAAATGAAATAGTTAATACTGTCATTTAAGAACAACCAGAACCTGGAGAAAAATGTATAATGATAAAACATTTGCTGTTTTTGTAGCAAAAGCTGTGATCAAGCTCTCCAAAACATCTTAGCCAAAAAAACTACATCTTTCCACTCCAAATCTTCTGTTGTTTCAACAGTGTTGCTGAAAGATTAGAGGTGCAGCCTGCATCCGTGACTGTCACACAACAACATTGTCACATTATTTGCCAAGATGCTCAAAGCTGGCAAGCATAAAACTAGCTCTCTAATCTAATTTCCACTCGCTCAAACAGAGCCAATTGCAAACATATCTTTGGTTTACAAGATAGAACTGAACTCAAACATGTCTTGTATTTTGACACGGAGGAACTATACTGTTAAATCACATTTGCAGCAGGGGGCGAGTTTAAATGTCATATACTCTGTTTGACTTTGGGGCCGATAAGGCTTAACATTCCGGCCAGATGAGACATGAACAGCCACACCAGATGGCAGGTGAGCTTTCAGTATAGGACACAAACCACAGGGGACAGACAATGACGACACTAGTGTGAATGGGGGTGTCTGTGAGGAAGAGAGATAAGTAATAAGGAAGAAAGAGAGCGAGAGAGACACAGCTTGAGTTGTATTGTAAAGATTGGAATTTTAATTACAAAAAATAACTTTGAACTACTCCGACATAAAGAAAATAATGATAATTTGCGACACCTTTTTAGCTGAGCTGTTGCAATATCTTTAAAATATCTTTAAAAAAAGTTAAGACATCTTTCTTTCACTATCTGAAACACCTAATGCCAACTGACAACTACATCCTCCTTAATACATATACAGCAAATGCTAATTGATAACCATGATCAGCAGGTATGCTTACTACATTGAAGAGCTATAAAAGCAAACCTGCCAACCCATCATGTAGATTCAGATACAACTTTACCTGCTTGTAGTGCTACGGGTCAAGTCATGGAATCACCATAGTATACTGTGGTTGACTGGTTTTCCTCTCTCCACGTGAATCTGCTTTTACAGACTGATTTTTCGTCCATATAGCCAAGACGCTATTATAGTTAGAAAACAAACAGTGTCATTGCTTTATAACACATTTCTAATACATTGATAGAGGATATATCAATATATAACTATACCCTGGATAGCTCTACAATACAAGGAAATGGACATCTTTTTTAATAAAACAATCTGTTGACATCTGGTCATGGCTTAATTCAGCAGAAGCCACTTTTTCTAACAATGCGTTCCTTCCTATCTGTCCTCCTATAGTGTATTGCAACAGAATACCACAGTGTACGCTCACGTCTCCTCCACTGGCAGTAGCTCATTAGCAGTGAAATAACACTGCCTGCAATCTGTCAATGTTTGCTACCTCTCATGGAGCAGAAATACCAGATTTTTTTGGGTGACTGACAATTCCCCCCCCCCCGAAATTCAGTTTGCATTAGTAAAGTATACTTTATGTGTGTTGGTCTTTGTCCATGTGACAGAGCAGAAGGCATCCCACCAACTGCTCCCAATTACACACCCTTCCCCTTATGAATTGACCAATGTCTCACAACGAAATCCAGACAGATCTAATTTTCATGACACGGTGTTTGCCGTCATACACCCAGCGACATAACAATCCATGCGATAGCTTGTTTAGGCCACTGTCTGCCTCATCAATCTACATCTGGGCACCTGGCAACGCGTGGAATACTTAATGGAGCTGCCTCATTTTCCAGTTTTCACTGTCAAATGGGTGATTTGTCTTGATTTTTGCTTCCTTGTCAACCGCCAAGTGACGAGATGTTGTTAGTTAAAAAGTTATAGATGATTAGGTAGATGTTTATACATCTGCTATGTGTGCCAAATATGTATTCCATTTAAAAAATAAAAAGTCTGCTATGGTATGCGGTCATACTATATGGGTGTACATGTAATACATCCTGCTGAGCTCCCCATATATTTTTTTCAAAAGGGTGCCTTTTGGATCATTGCTATACTTTTACCGCCTCGGCTAATAGCCCCCATTGGTTACCATGGAAACACAGGTAAGAGGAAAGAGTGCCTGGTTTGCCACGCAGCATGAAGCCCGTTTCTAAAACTAGTGTTGACCTATAAAAACATACACCCACCAACATGTGGAGGCTACCAGGACCATATATTGTATGTGTTGGACTTTTAGTGTGTGTGTGTGTGTGTGTGTGTGTTTGTGTCTTTAAGCAAGCAAACACTCATTGAGTGAAACGATAGGCACAGACAGCTCCTCTGCTGCAGTGTATGGAATCCCCTCTTTGATATGTACAGTAGATATTGCTGAAGACCCCTCTTGGCAACTTCTTCAAAAGAGCCCATTTGAAGTAACATGACACAATGCATTACACATTTTTGTACGTGTGCAATTTCTGTATTGAGTTTTTGTATTTTTAAAAAGACCAAAAATAGAGGTCCACACTTGGTCAATGTAGACCAATAGTCCACTGTTGGCAGGGTAGGAATGTGTGCGTGTGTGTATGTGTCTTACAAGTTGCTCCACAATTTGTCGAATCTAACTGACAGCAGTACTTATATGTACATAGGATTCAGTTAGTCAAGTAACTCACTAACACCTATCTTCCTGTCCCTCTTTAAGGAAATGTATTCTAACCATCATATATCTTCCTTCATTCAATCGCACCAACTCCCTTATCCCAACTTCAATCATCCTCCCTTCATTTCTTCATTTTATTTCTGACCTATCTTTTACACCTTGTCATTCTCTTTCACACACACTCCTGTTTTCTTCCTATCTCTACACCTTTACCTTCCTTCATCCCTCCATCCTCTTTTGTTTTTTTTATCCCCCTAGGCTTTGCTTGTGTCAGATCTATCGGCCGCTCCAGACGTCTGTCTATTCCCTGCAGGCAGCTCGTCAGAGAGTCAGACCAAATGGGAGGAATAGTGATTGTGCTCCGCAGGTCGGTCTCTTATTGCTTCCTTTCCCTCTTTTCATTTTTAACCTTTTCCCCCGAAACACTTTTGGTATATATACAGTATGTTCCCCTCGGTTCCTTTCTTTTTCCTTCTCGTTAAATCTTTCAGGACGTCAAGAAGAGCCAAGCTGCTTGTGGTGGGGGTGAGGGCAAGGGGTAGAGGGGGAAGCAGGAATGTCTGGGACAAAGCAATGGACATGAGCAGAATAGAGGGATCCATAAGGAATAATGTGACAGTTATGTATTTCTGCTCTGTTATTTTGTGTGTTTGGGCCGTTCTTTTTTTCATTCTAAATGTATGTTTGTCATTTAAGGGAATTTAGGCCAGGGGGGATTTTTGCTCTCAGATATTTTAGGATTGTTGTATGTATGGAAGAAAAACAATTGAGATCACAAAAGTATGTGTTGAGATTATGGAATATGAAATGTCCGCCTAAAGCTGACATAGTACAACTGGTTTACGAATAGAATATGAAATGGTGCTGCATATATAACATTTATCCCTTTCTTTTTATGAATGGAGGCAGAATGTTAAATCTGCACTTGTAGTTATTGTTATATAGAAAAGGATCAAATGACCACACAATGTTAAGGGGTTCGCCCGGTAAGCGCCAAACCCCCATTATCTCATTATTGGCTTCTTACAGCTCACAGCAGGCAGCCGTTTCAGTGGAATATCATAAAAAGAATGCAAGCTTTATCAGCTTTTCCTGCATGCTACCTGCCCAGCAACCCAATAACACATATAATTACTGATCAGCTGGTGAACATTGTGGAGCATTTAGCAGCTAAAAGGCCATATCTTTAACAAAGGGGTTGATGTGCATAATTTGGTAGACGGATGAGACCTTTTACTTAAACGCCAGTTTGTAAACGTTGCCATACTGAGAAATAGAGTGTTGTGGAGCTGATAGGCTAACGGACTTTGTGTCAACTCGTTCTGTTTGGGGATGACTTGAACTTTAGCAACACTCATTTATAGGAAAAAGTTACGCATATAGCTTTAACTTCATGAATTTGAGTTTTTAGTTGAACAGCTTTTTAATTGGTCATGCAATAATGCAAAGTCACTCACACAATTGGCCACACTGTTCTCTTGTTAAGGTTCTCAAACTATCACCAACTCTAAGAGCAGCAGACTTTCTTACTTTACAAGATTGAGAGTATGAAACAGCTGATATATTTGATTTTCAAAGGTTTGCACATCCGGTCACGTTTTCTTTTTGACTTGCACATTCACTTGTTTAAATTAAAATGTAGCGTCTCCAGCATGCTGCAAACACACTTCTAGGGTCCTACTCTTATTTAATGGATGGATCTGGCTGTCAATGTCGGACAATCCCCCCTGTCAGAGTCTTGAAGCTCCTTTGTCCCCCATTAATCACCGAATAAGTCATTATACCAATCTTTCAGACAGGGGTCATATTGTATGTAACCTTTCACGTATGTCTCTTTTCTCATTTCTCTCCTCAAGGTGAATTCCATTAATGGATACAGGGATGAGATGATTAATCAAATAGAACATATGACATGTTTGTGATAAATGTGAGTAATTGTCCTACATCTGTAATCACCTTATACTGTTTGTATCACACAGTTTACAAAGAGAGAATAGTCAAGGCTTTAAAAAGAACACTACTGGAGTTGTGCAGAAGGTATGGCTTGGATGTCTCCCTCAATAATTGTTTTATAATTTTGCCATTTTTTGTGTCAAAATGCATGTGCCTACTGGCATCACATTCACTTTACATTCCAATAATGCCAAATAGTAAAATACTTTATGCTCTCCCATTTCAACTCCCGCTGCGTTTTCTCTTTAACCATCATTTGCCAGCACTGTGTGGGCGGATATTGCACCTTCACTGGCGGATTGCTTGTCTGAGCATGATAGTCTTTTCTAAAACATGTCAATAGTGCTACTGGCAGGGGGCAGCTGCAGGGACTTTACATCATAGCTGACTGCAGTCAACACCAAGTCCAGCTGTATTCAGGCAGTGATTCATATACTGTACTACTATTCCAGACCCATTTGCTTTTGACAGTTTGTGAGTGCAAATTAGTTGACTTTGATAGCAAATACAAACCATTGTACGTTAGAACACATCTCCATTTACTGAGAAAGACAGTGAGATGTGAGTGAAAGGATTCATAGTTTTAGCTGTGCCAGATCTACTGTAGCCATTGACTGTTGGTTGGTCCGTCGACAACTTGGTCCAGACTGAAATCCCTCAGGTATTGGATCTATTGAAATCTGATGGTCCCCAGGGGTTAATTCCTAATCACTTTGATGACCCCCTGACTTTCACTCTAGTGCCACAAGCAGATCAAAGGCCCAATCCCAAATGACTCCCTAGGCACTCCCACTCCGTGAGCGAGTGTCACTCGCTGTGGAGTCACACTCGTGGCTGTGGAGTACCACTCGATCATTAAGGGCGGGGGTATAACAACGGTGCGACTTTGGCAAGCCCTCGCCCCTGTCAGACGGAAACAGGAAGAAACCTAGAGACGCCAGTTTGTCCAGTCTTTATTTCTCACCCTAAAATAAAATTCCACCACATTTATATTTAAATTCGAAAACAGAACCTTGTATTTGTAGGCCTGTCTATCACAAGTCCTAGTTATTTCATGCTAAACCTGTACACAGAACATTTCAGAAAGGATATTGATGATGATCTTATACAAAGCATTGACTTGAAACACTCTTTACATTCATATAGCCTATAATAATATAGGCTACGCATGTGAGAGTAAAATGTAGTATTGAATAAAAACAAACTCACTCCCATGCTTTTTGGCTGCATAATTTATTTTTTGTCAAACATTTTCTAACTGCATATTCTAAATTTTACCAGCTCAGTCTGTAGTGGAGAAAACGGATGGGTGTTTGATCCGCTGTTAAATTATCCTTTTAGTTTAAACTTTACATGCACAGCATACAAAACCAGGGAAAAGAACAATAGTCTGCTAAAGCATGTATTCTACTTGTCATGATACGTAAATCTGCCATTACGACCCGCTAATTGCGGCAGTTAATTAGCATGCATAAATTATAATGCACTGCAAGGGTGGTCATAAATAAGAAAAGTCATACGCTCCAGCTGACTGACGTCACCGCCGCTATTACTACCCTTCATCGGCTTTAAATAACAGTAAGACAAATCTTACTAACAATATAAGGAAATAATAATCACTGTCCATTATTAACTTGTGGGCATTTTCTTCATCTGCTTCGTTTTATCTTTTATCCACAGTCCTGAAAATACACTAACTGTAGACAAGTGGCATAATCAAATCAAGTGTAAAACAACATGTTCGTTCCGATATTGTAGGCTACCGTCCGGTTCCGTCATTTAGGGCTATGAATGAAAATAATCAATCAAATATAGATCTGTTTGAGGTAAGAGAACGTTTCATTTATAATTCAGAAAACAAACTCCATGGAACTCTCATTTGTAGGTTGGCTCTTCCATTCTGGACATATTTCATTGTCGGACACCTGCGTCAAACGTAGGGCTGAGCCAACATCGATGCAGACTCGGTGATCGAGGGCTTTATAACCCACTTACACTCGAGGCTCGGTGGTTTGGGACGGCACTCAATATGGTGGGCCCTCCCCGCGAACGCGCAAACGGAGGGATAGTGGATAGGGATAGGGTGTAGGGGGTGGATCTAGATTGGGCCAAAGTTTCCCCTTAATAACCTAATATCTACAAGATGAATTCACAGAGTTGTTAGTAAGTAAGTAAGTAAGCTTTATTTATATAGCGCCCTTCACAGACCAGGTTCACAAGGCGTTTCACAATACACATTTTTTATACATACACTCAAACACCGATGGCAGTAACTGCCAAGCAAGGCGCTGTCTGAACCATCGGGAGCAATTTGGGGTTCAGTGTCTTGCCCAGGGACACTTCGACATGTGGGTAGGCGGGGAATCGAACCTCCGACCCTGCACTCCAGAGGCAGACTCCCTACCCACTTCGCCACTGCCGCCCCAAACCCGAGATGATGTAACCCGATAACTCGATCCTCCAGTGTGTTTTATTTTAGTGCCATCACAAGGCTGACACTTGGGGTTTTGTGTAAAATGTCTGGACACCTGGTTTGATTCAGTTCTGACACTGGCATTCAAGATGGATAGCGTTCCTTCAGGTGTAACATAGTGCGGCTAGAAAGCTAGTTGGCCAGCTATGCTAAACGATCAAATCACCAGTCAACAGAAAATGAGTTGGTATCTTATGGTGCTATAATTTATTGAACTCAACAACTAAAGTTTCGTCGTTTTAAATCTAGTTTATTTGAGTTTTGGTCTGCAAGTTAGAAACAATTAACAATCAAAACCTTGGATTCTAAAAAGTGTTGTACATCTTTCCCAATTATGTAG
This sequence comes from Hyperoplus lanceolatus, assembly GCA_026929865.2. Taxonomy (NCBI): domain Eukaryota; kingdom Metazoa; phylum Chordata; class Actinopteri; order Uranoscopiformes; family Ammodytidae; genus Hyperoplus; species Hyperoplus lanceolatus. The sequence continues at coordinate 7,185,518 of CM049404.1, read as the reverse complement.
AAAAATGTATCAGATGATTCAACGTGTAAATCATCAAAAGTTGGAGTACAAGACAGCTCAAGGGATCCGAAATCACAGTTGTAAATATTTTGTCTTAAACTTTGAGTTACTTCTAGCTTTTAAAGCTCACATGTTCAGTTACCAGTCCACCCCCTACCCCGATATATACTATGTAATGAAAAAACATTGATTTCTACTATCCACGTATGACAAGCAGAAGATATTAGTAGATTCTGTATCCATCTATCAATATCCAAAGTTTTTCTTTGTCGCAAAACACTACTTCAACTACAGCTGGATGTTAAATGATGCAGCAGGATGATACAGCATGGCCTCTCACACTCAGATGAAACAATATTCAGTAATAGATGAGGCTATTTAAACTGGGTGATATGAGTGAGATGGCTCATATCGTGCTGTGCTGTGTTCCAGAGCAGTCATCAATAAATATGGAGCGAGGCTACAGAGGGGGACTCGTTTAATTTTTTCGCTCTCATGGACTTATTTATGTGCATCATTTCCAGCCCATTACGCAACACCTCAACAACCAAAGAGGGCAGAATTCTGTTAGTGATGTTACAATGTATTGGGACTCACGAGAGGCTCCTCTCCAGCCGCCCTCCTGTGGAGCCGATGATTTCTCCAAGGGTACAGAAGGTCTGGCCCAGAAAGTCCTTGAGGAGGAATGAAAAGAAAAAATTAAGTGCATGACCGGGCCAAGAGATGTTCAAGGCTTTAGACTTTTACAAAATGTTCTATCTATTTATACTCGAGAGATCATTGAGGGGTGACCATCATTTCCAATGACGTCAACTCAAACAAAAATGTAAAGCAAAAACAACACAAACACAATGTACAATGCAAGTACATCAAATACACAACATGCTTATAAAAAGAGCCACAACCACTGAGACATTTAGACAGATGAAGAATGGCTGCACTGGAAATTACACTACTTAAAGTACAACACACAACACTTATCCTACAATATAGCCTATTGAAAAAAGTAACAGGTAGATTTAGACAGACTTAAGATAATATGTCTAAATGTATTTAAGATAATGTCTAAATGAGTTAAGGGATGTGAAGGTATTTAAGATAAAAACAGTGATTGGAGATTTTAAAGATTTCACAAGGTTCACTTTTTAATACCAAATGACGTCTTTTTGGGGTCCCTGGTGTCACAGCTTGAGCCAGATACTATTATGTCTGTTTTTGTTCATATTAACTCTCTGCATTTTAAGGCCATGTCCACGCATTCACAGGTGTTTTCAGTAACCACATCTTTTTCTTTGCGGTTTGGATTTTTGTCCACATGCAAACATCACAATCAACCTAAGTAAAGTCATGTCCACACATACAGAGATATTTAAAAAATGCATTTTTCTTAATACTGTTTGCAGAAAAGGAGAAAATAAGTATTCTTAGTAAAAGGACAGGAGTATTGATTAAAGGAAATAAATCTGACTGATCAATCAAGACAAGTTTGAAAAAAATGTGAAGCTGTTCTTTTAAAATACCTTTCTCAATGCAGCAATGGTGGGATAAAATATTTATATTTCCCTATATATTTCCATCTAACTTTAATGCAATTTAAAATTAAACACACATTTTTAGGATTTAATCCCACCTTATATAAGCATGCAATAATATAAATAACTCAACCCCAGGAAGTCCTGGTTGGGTGCATTATTTATCAAGTAATTATTTCTAAAAACATCGCACTGTGTATATTGCATAAGGCAAAATAATGCCCTGAACCCACACACTGAATGTGTTTAGCTTGTATACATGTCCTGACATAAAACAACTGCTACTATCACTTTGAAGGCCCCTTCTGAAAGTTGGTTTACCTGAGCCAATGATAAAATGCAGACAGACAAAATGAGGAACAACACCAAGGGAGAGTTTCTCCGGGTGGGAGCTGTTGGTGTTTTTCCTCCATGGAATAAAATGTAAGAATGAGAGAAAAATACAATCAAATTAAAGTGAATGAAACATAAAATATACCACTGAAATACTATTGGGAAATACAAATTAACATTGATGAATACATTTAGAATACTGTAATACCAGGACAGGACAATACAACCTGTAAATACAGCACTCACCTTCTACTCGCCCCACAAGTGGATTTGTTAAAAAGAGAAAACAAATACTTTAACATGAGACAGAGTTACAGCGAACTTAATGCTAGGCCAAATTAAATTATTCACTTGAATCACAATTCATCATAATCCTCTTCACCCATTCAGTGTGAATTAGCTTTAACAGTATGATTAACGCTGAATACAATGTGATACATTAGAGGGCTGATGGAAATTGTCAGTCACAACTATCATTTGAGTTGGACATACTGTACTTACATATTTGGAAATGTTACAGCTTCTGGAGTCCACATTGTACCTAAGAGAAACAAATAGGGCATAAGAGTGGAAGAACTTGTGACATCTATTGCGGCTAGGCCTACGTGTACATATCAACTGGTATCAGTGTTGGACAGTGACACAGTACTAAGTATCTTGTTACAGTATAAGTAGTGTCAGAGAGTATGATTTGAAATTCTCAAATCAAATTGCGTTGAAAAATACCAGCTATGCTCTATTACTTCAGAGCATTACTGTTTCCGATTTGAGACTAGTCCAGGGAATGTTAGTTTGAGCCTGGGGCCTGCTGCTTGTTAAGCTTGATTTCTACATTTATTTCTACACCTACAGAACAGTCATGTGGGTTTGGCGTGTGTCCAACGGGAAGTATACAAAAGCTAGGTTGAGTAACTAAATGTCATTTAATGAGTTTTATGAGAATGTTGCTGTTTAGTGTTCAAATAAGTGAAGGAATACTTTACTTTAATAGCTTTACTAGCTAGTTCCCTCTCTTCTATCAATTCTAACACTGTCATCTATGTTTGCTATGCTAAGTTTATGGACTCCAAGCTCATACTTAACACACATACATGAGTTGTATCAATCCACTCATCAAACCCTTTGAAAAAAAAAATAATAAATAAATAAAAAAAGTTTTTCTTATTTAAAAACAACCCCCTTCCTTTTAAAAAAAAAAAAAGGGAACCCCAAAAAAAAAAATTTCAAAAAAAAAAAAAATGACCAAGAATTAGGATATTATCTAGTCCACGGTGAAATGAATGTATCTACAGTATATGCCTTGATTACAGCTACAGAGGCATGTCAGTGATCTTTCCCTGCATTGATTAAAGAGAACGGGTAGGCTACAGTAGGTGAATTGAACAGTATAGTTAAGTGGGTGAAGAAACTCTAATCTAATCAGAGTCTACCAAGTGGCCTTGATTAATGGCCATTTTGTTACTCTCTTTCCACGATTGGACATTCAAGTATCTAATTTTAGCATCCATTCATTTAATTGGGTTTAATGATCTTTTCTCTAAACTGAAAACCTGCAGGGAGAGACATCATTCAGATGTAATCCAATTGAGCTCCCTTAGCTTAGTTACTCTGAATCCACATTGCAATATGTGGATGGCAGAGTGTCACAGTTTGAATTCAATGAATTCTGATATGAGAAAGTGAATAAACAACACTACTGTATCAGACTATACTTACACATCAAACCTTAGATTTTGTTTCTCTTCAAAGAAGAAATCCAAGACAAACTTCCTGACAAAGTCTGGATTCCGAGTATTGTCGATGACCTCTGTCCTGCCAAACTACAAAATAACAGAAAACTATAATCAGAATCAGGTTTATTGGCAGGTGTATGTTAACGCATGTGCTATGGTCTGATATTGTTAACATCCAACACACATAAGCATAGAGAACATTAAAAGCAAGTCAAAGTATATTCATAAATAATTTAAAAGAACAATATCATAGTAAAGTAGGTGCTAATATTCCTTTCTTTAAAAAGAAAAGCTATACAATTGTCTGGAGTACACAAAATTATTACATTTATTTTGCAAATGATCTCAGTTTTTTAAGAATTAGTTTTAATGTAACACATTGATTATTTATATTGTACATTAATATGACATAACATTTATATGGGAGGGTATCAATGGGGCATTGGGGCCTTGGTGATGGGGCTGGCTGCTGATGGAAATAGTATGAGTAGATATTAGCTGATTTTTACCAAAACTATTCTAGATTACAATCACTTAGCCATAAGCCTTTACATGGTATTTTGCTAATAATCAAGAAAAACACACCAGAGAAAACAATCAATAAGGTTTAGCAGCAACCCATACATAATGTTATAAGTGTTACATTTCACACATGATTGTAATCCATGAATACAAGTCTCATTTGTAAAATATGAGTACACCTTATCACACTGAGCGTCAATGGGCTATGTTCAAAATTGTGTGTCTCCAGAGAAATGTACATATTTTTAGGCTACTATTAGAGCAACATTAGAGCCAGCTCTCCATCCTGCATGCTCACAGCCTGAGTCCCAGCCCAAGCACCTCCCTCCTGGGCCAGGGCCGTCTCTCCATCTCCCCGACAATCACCGCAGTAATCCCCCTTGTGGACTGCCAGCCTTCGCCTAACACTGCCTGGCTCCACAACACAGTGTAATGAGGTATTGATCTTGGCTTCTGCCTCAGCCGCGCAGCCTCAATACCTCTACTCATGTCTTTAGTGCCCGGTGCACATAATCCATGCTATCAACCCTGTCCCAAGCCTATCCATTACCATTAGGCCTTCCAAGATGGGTGCACTGGACCTCAGTGCCCATGCACCGGCTGTATCGATCTTAAAGGGACAATCCTGTGATATTTCCTTTATAGTGTTTCTATTTTGGGGAACTGGAGGCCTATGGTTAGATTGCGTGATTGGTTAATAGGTGCTGGGGCATTATAGGTAAAGATTAGGGAATTGCTCTGTTACTGGGTGGGCATGTTTTCCATTGGCCTAGACTAAAGTAAGCACAGTTATTGGTGGTTGCTAGGTAGGGCCCGACCGATATTGCTTTTGGAGTGCCGATACCGATTATTTTCAGAGCAAATTTACGATTACGATTTTAAAAAAATATGTTGAATTTTTTTTTTTGAACCCTTAAATACCTTTTACTGTCAAAAATGTGTACAAGAACTTTTTCTTTATTGCAATATGCATTGTCTAAAAAAAAGTGTTACAAATATGTCTAAATTTAGACATTATGCATTTTATCTTACTGCACCCAACCCTCTGGAACTCCCTCCCCCCAAACATCAGCATCTCAGACTCAATAAACTCATTCAAAAGTCAACTCAAAACTCACCTCTTTAAGGAAGCATGACACCTGACTCCTCTTCAAACCTTATATTAATTTTTTCTATAATTTGTTTTCTTTTTCTACATGTATGATTCTCTATGAAAAAGCGCAAAAAAAAAGTGCCATATAAATTCCATCAATTATTATTATTATTATTATTATTATTATTATTATTATTATTATTATTATTATTATTATTATTATTATTATTATTATTATTTTTATTATTATTAACAGTCAAGCAATGACCAATGCCTATTGGTTGCAGGGGGAACTGTCAAGTGTAAATTAATCCAATGTATTACAACACACCTGCTGCTGCTGTAAATATGCTATAGCATTAATGCTATTCATTTAGGCTACCTCCATGGCAGCAATACATTTCACACAAGATTGCTGAAAAAAAAAAAAAAAAAAAACGGCCGATGCCGATAATTTCGAAATATGCGATAATCGGCCGATATAATCGGCCGGGCCCTATTGCTGGGTTTCAACATAGGATATGCACATTAAGACGAAACCAAATAGATAACTGACAAAAACATATAATATCTCAAAAGTTTCTCTTTATTTTACTGCTCTTCAGTTCACTTCCTTATTTATTCAACTTCTTCACTTGCCCACACAAGTGTAACCACTGCTTGAAATGGACTTATTCAGCTTTTATTCGGGTTTAAACAAATAGATGAGATCACCAGTGCTGCACAAAAGAAGGATTTCTCCCAATGTGATGTTTTTTCCAGAATGGCTTGAGTTTGAGAATATGAGATGGAGTGTGTGCAGACCACAGTACAATATTTGCATAATTGGAAAACACTTAAGAACCAGTTAATTGCAGTGGTTTTTACAGAGATACTTTGCCATGGAAATCTGAAGGTTTCAAGCTGGCAATCGGCTTTTGGTCAAAGATATTGCAGTAAAAGTACTTGAGTAGAGCCCCAAAAAGAAAACAGGAAAATAAGAAATGAAGCACAAAAAAACAATAACATTAAGTGGGTTAGTTTCCATAAAAAGAAAAACTATTCACAATGGAGGGTGGAAGATGGTCGGAGACATCATGTTAGATCTTTAGTGATAAAAGAAGTGCTACTTCCGAAGATTGATTTTTTTTCTCTGCTTAAACAATGCAGATACAATAATCCTGTCCTTCAAAGGACAACATTTCATCTACAAAATGAACCATTTTCTATTGAAAATAGCAAAATATGTCAAAAGAAAACCAAAGATTTGTCAGGTTTCCATTCAAGAACATTTATCTGCTTGTGGTGTCGGTGAGATGTTTACTCTGCTGATTGCATTTAAATCATGCCGTGTTTCTGATTAAGCCCTGCCGCATGCAATGAAAGGTGTGATGTGTCTTGAAGTGAGGGGATCAGCGGTATACCGTATACTCATTCAGTGTTGACTTTGAATTTGCAAAAGGGTAAATACACCCATTTGCAAAGTGTCATAGGCAAGTTAGTTTGGACTAAAAGATTACATCAGAATATGTCCTTGTGCCAGAGAGACATAGCGATAAAAGAGCACAGTGAGAGGTCAAGGAGAGCAGATGGCGCATATTTAATGAGAAAACAAAAGGAAGCTCCCTTGTCTTACTACCAGCTCTGAGTCATGAGGTGAATAAATTTAGTCTAACATAAGATATACGTGATACATTTGTATTAATTTACTCTATTGCCTGTGCTATTAATTAATCAGCTTGGGTCACATATGAAGCATTTTCTTCCCTATACCAGAGTCCATTTCAAGCAGTGGTTAAACGTGTATGGACCAAGTGAAGAGGTTGACATTTTAAATGTCCAACTTACAACAATGTTCTTAGGTTTTTTTGCAATGAGTTGATATGCCACTCTCTTAGTTCTGACTGAAAGGTAAACTCTTGAAGTTAATTAAATTGACTTCCTAACGCATACACACATTTCTGGCAGACAGGTAGGTACAAATGATATTGATATCAAAGAAGAAAGTGTTGCATAACTCACCTCCCTCCATTCTTTGGTTCCCACAGCTTGCAAATACAACACGACCACTGGCAGGAAGAGAGGAAGCCGTAGGGGGAACATAAGGAAAGATAAGAAAAAAATGGAAAGTTGTTCAATTTTAGTGATTACCCTGATGGTTTTCACATGTTGGGACCTGCAGCCCTCTAACAGATATTAAAACGCCCAGATAAGAAAATCAATGTGACCCAAATCCATTTTCATTATATCTATGTAAGATTTAATGAAAATGGATGGGGCTGGTGCTATCTACACTAGACCTTCTTGTATAGCTAGAAGCAACGGTCAATAATTCTTAATAAAAGTACATGTGTTGGTCTGAAAAACTCTCAATTTCACTTTCAGTTTATCTAATCCATAGCAAATACATGATATTTGGGATAATTAAAATACATCAGCATAATCTATTTAGTTGGCTAAATTCTCTTTTTTTCCAGTAGTATACCTACCCAATAATGCAGAAGTAATAAATCAATAGGTTTTCCACCTTGGAAATATGCAGTCCCTACCTTAATCAAGACATATCACTGGCTATCAATGTATGATTTCCAATAAACAGAATTGCTGTGTATAAGCGGCATTACTATGTTGATCAAATGATACTGAAAATAAAACTCAAATGAAAATCAATTGGAAGACGAAACACAGGGAGTGACTGTGAACTCTGCCAATTAGAATTAAAGGACATTTCAGGGATATTTTTACGGCCAAAACATAGAACTTTAACAGGGGAGACCACTGTTGATTTCCTGTTTCTTACTGACAGTCAATGTCGGTGTCTCGTAAAAATGACCACGATCATTCGCTATTCGCTAATATCACCCAAGTTTATCATTAAAGCTATAACTATGAAGATGAGGTAAACCTAACCAAACCAAAATCTCCCCCTAGACCTCACCAATTTGTATTTGTGCCATAATCAAACTTTGAGTCTAGCATACACATACTGTATTTGTCTTATTTATTACTTAGTTAATTACTTATTTGTAGTTTAATATGGAGGATTACTATTAACGACAATGTCAATCTATCTGTGGTGCCACAACATTGGTCCTGTTAAATACTGTTGGATGTCTTGCCATTAAATGTTGTAGATAACTTCATTGAATGCTAGAGTATGAATCCTACACACTTTTGCAATCCCCTGTCGTTTCCTCAAACACCACCATGAGATTCACAGTTTTTTGTTTAGAGTTGAGTACAGAATTGAGTACAATACCACCCTTTGGCCAATTATTACATTCATTTTTCGATTTCTGGAAACCAAATCCTACTTTAAGACCTCAGCTTCAGCCTCACAAAGTTGTTGACATGGCTTTAGACTTTTAGTAGTGTTAAAACACAGCCCCAAGCAGTGTGCATAAGATTGTTCACCAAATATTACATTGGTTATCAGAGGAAAACAACTGCATAAGGATGCAATAAGGCAGAGGCAGCAACATTATAACACTCACATTCATCATCTTGTTATGTTGGTATCATCATATTATTTATATGTAATGCATAAGCAAATAAACTCACTAAAGACTCTTATGGGATGTGTTACCAATTGCGCAAGTATTGCTGTCTGTGTCTATGCATGCACCATCAGCCACTGTGTGCGTCTGTGAAGTTTGGCTATTAGCTCTAATGAACTTCAAACTGTCTGGGCCGGCAGACAATTAAAACCACATTTTCTCCTCTAATGGGCAATTAATAGCGGGGAGATCAAACGGAGAGGACAGCAGACAGCCAACCTTTTGGGCCTTTAGAACTAAACAATTTTGTATTTTTCAAATAGCTAACCAAGAAGCATGCAGTGATGTTTAAAAAGTGTTTTTTTTAAACTGAGTATTAGGAGTTAATCAGTTTGTGAATAACTTGTTGGCCTTCGTGGAAGGCAAACACACTCCAGGGATTAAAGACATTTGTATCAAAGTCATATCCCAATGCTCTACCCTGCCACAACAACAAAAAGTGTTCAAGAGGCCGAAAGTACATATTTTTGCTAAGATACAAATCACAAGACCTTGATGTTCCTACAAGGTTACAGAGAAACAGCACCATAGCCCGACCGTGGATACAGACTTATCTCAGGCTGTATCAGTGTCGGCCATGTCCCAAGAACCTGGCTGATTACCTGCTTTATGGAAAATGTCGGAGAAAGAAAAGAGCCCATCTGGTAAGCCATGGAGCGGCCAAATCACGAGGCTCCAAGCAATTAGTTGTCACTCCACACCCCACTCAGACTAGAACTCCTGACAGTAGTCTGGCTGTGGGACAGGTACCCAGGTGACTCTTAACATGAAGGAATCAGAACTGAGCAAAAACTGTATTATGGTCTCTCTGGATGTGGATCCAGAGATAAAAAAAAGACTGACAATGACATACACTGACATTTTGGATTTGGACAGCTTAGGTCAAAATGTCGATGGGATATATCTGCTTTATTAATGTAGCTTTTTTTAGATTCCACGTGACCTGGATGTCTGCCTTATCAAAAGAATTGCATTTGGTGTTACAGTGATGGAGTGACAGTGATCAGAAATAGATAATATAAATTATTAACCATGTTAATTAACCTTTTGATTATTACAATAATGAGTTAAGGTGATTCAATAGCGCACTTCAGCCTACGGGTGCATTCACATCTGATAGTCTGCTTTAAGTCATTTTCCTTGGTTCTCACCAGATGAGAGAATGATATAATTTTGTTTTCATACTAGGTTCAGTTCTCTTTCACACCTATCATTTCCTCTGGTCTAAATCAGTTGGTGAATAACCAAAAGCGGCACAAGCTATGTGAAAACGTTCTCTTCACCCATTGGTCTGATGTGATTGTGGTGAAGCAATGACATAGTTCCTGAACTGCTCTACAATTGGTCAGAATTTACATGCAGAAAAACTACAAAAAGAAACTACAGGATTTATTGTATCCAGCTATGCTGGTGCTCGTGACACATTGCTTCTTGCAGTTGACTTGGACTCAGTCCCCTCCTGTTCTCACACAAACAGACCACAATGATTCCTTTGAAAGTGAACTGAGACCACCACAAGGTTTTGGTACGCTTGTTTGATCCACTTTTGTTGCAGGGTATGATTGCAGAGAGGGTCACCTGTGTGACGTTTTTATTTTTCCACTGTGGATTTCTTGCTGCCTGCTTTTTGGATTTGCGCTGCAGGAAAATCTAATCAGAGAGTAGGCAGACACAGGTTCCACAGGCTTGCGTACAGTGGGGGGGAAGGGGGAAGGCACAAGCCGCTCACTGTGAGTTGGTCGTGTGGTGGGGGGTCGAGCTGTGTAAGAATGACTGAAGGAGGAAAACAGGGAATATTAAAGGGAAGGCCAGAAAGGGAAGGTGGAATATAAATATAGAAATAATGGGATAACGGATAGAGAGATACATTCTGGCACAGGTGAGCATGGGAGAAGAGAAGATGGAGGTAATGGGATGGATGGATGGATGGATGGATAATTGTTTGGCAAACACAAGCGGAGAGGAAAACCGACTCTAACACAGCCTAGGGTGGAATATTTGAGCTAAAAAGGAGGGGGTAGGTTTTAAAGGGTTTGGCTGTCAGATAATCCCTTATAGATACACCTCTCAATACAGCAATTTAGGTGAAGCAGGGTGGGCACACATCCCCACTAATCTCTTGATATGTTTCCAAAGGAGGGATAAGGAAAGAAATCCCTGAACCTTCGGAGGACAATTCTTGAACCGTGGAGGAGAAGCTCTCCAGCCCCTCAGTTGCTCATGAATACATTGTTTCTTGATTGTTCAACCCATTCACCCACAATAGTGTAAAACATAATTTGGTTATGTGTAAAGGAATGTGAAGATGTTCTATAAAATCACAACTCATGTTAATAATGTAAACCGAAAATTGCTTTGTGAAATTATCGACAAGTGTAAATCACTTTCTGCCCCTAGGATCGATAAAAATGTCATTAATTAATTTCATTTTATATTTTATCTTTTCCAACCTAAATATGGGTCCCCGGTGTGACTAAAGACTCCCAACATCACAAGAAATCACAACCCACTCTCTTCTGAATACCTCTGCTCAATATCCTGCCAGATATCTCCCCCGTATGACGTCATAAGAGAGGAGAAGTCAAGCCCCCAATACAAAATGCATTAGCCTCGTTCGACTTGGAGCCGTCTTCCTCAGACCTGCGCAACTATGACACGCGTCTTGCTGAGCGCACAACAAAAATGCTGCATAAATGCTGTGCGCTCAGCAAGACGAGCGTCATAATTGTGCAGGTCTTAGCAAGACGGCGGCATCTCAAACGAGGCTAATTAGAACTACCTCCACCTGCAATAAGCCACACCCCCAGATACCCTGAATATAACTGGCAGTTGCATTTAAACTAGCAGTTAGATTCAGTTAGATTTTCTGGATACTACACGATGAAAACATGATTTCATAGAAACCTAAATTATATTTTTTTACCTGAAAATTAACATAAAATGTTACATTTTAAATATTTTCTTTAACGAATGTGGTGATTTAATGCCATGGGTGAGTCAACAGGGGTTGCTTACACTTTCCGCAGACCTCAGGGCTAATTAGACACCAATGACCTTTAATGAGATGGTATGACTCAGGCCTTGCCTTCATTCCCTTCTTCCACTGAGCGGCAAGTGGAATTCAACAAAATTTGTATGCTGTGGAACAAAGCATTATGTTATAAAATGTCAAAGGGCTCTAATAAAAATGGCACAGAAAATCACTGTGGTTTGACGGCTAAAATGCTATACATAGAATGCTACAGACTAGCGTTGTCGAGGTGAATTAACAGATCCATGAGAGATACTGTGGGAGATGCTGCAGGAGTATGATGTGAGGGGTGCCTTCTCAGAGCAAGAGCTGTGTCTGGGTTCTTGGCAGTTAATCTGACTTGTTTCCTGTGGAGGTTGGCCTCCACCAGGGCTGTGCTATTTAACCAATCCTGTTTGTGATATTCATGGATACAGGATATTCAGGCGTACGTCGTAGTCGGGAGGGTTTGCAGTTCAGTGGGCTGAGGATGTTATCGTTGCTTTTTGCGGATGTTGTGGTCCTGATGGTAACATCGGTCTATGACCTTCAGCTCTCACTGAATAAGTTTGAGTGTGAAGTGGCTGGGATGAGGACCAGCACCTCTAAATCTGAGGCCATGGTTCTCAGCAGGAAACCAATGGAGTGTGTACTCCGGTAGGGAATGAGCCCTAACCCCAAGTGAAAGGGTTCATGTACCTCTGGGTCTGGGAGCGTGAGTTTGGCCAGAGAATCGGAGCAGCAGGGGACGTGATGCACTCGCTTTACCACACAGTTGTGACGAAAAGAGAGCTGAACGATCTACGGGTCTTTGTTCCTACCTTAACATTTGGTAATGAAGGCTGGCTAATTAATAAAGGAATGATAGGTGGTACAAGCGGACAAAATGGGTTTTCTCAGGAGGGTCGCTGGCGTCTCACTTAGGGATAGGGTGAGAAGCTCAGTTATTCATGAGACATAAAATAAGTTCTACTTTACATCTTCCTGTTAAACACAATTTTCAAAACTTTTATAGTCACAAACTTAGAACAGCATATACTGTATGTACATTTATATACCTGATGAGTCATTTTAGGAAATGGAACAAACTCTCCAATTTAAAACCATACCTACTGTACGATAGCAAAACATTCCCTCCTGCCTGTCAGTGAGTTAGAACCCTCAACATGAATCTAGAAGAAGTATCACATATCAAATTGATGATCGCTCGCTTTGCAATGAAAGATTACAAATAATAATATATAAATAAAGCAAATATTAAAATAATTGATCCGATACACATAACTATATCTAATCTTAAATACTACTGGACTGTTGAGGTCGGGAGGCCGTCTCTCTACAGATTTTAATGGAATGAAACACTCCTGCATTTGGATGAAAACTGTGAGCACCGGCAAATAATGTTACATAAGAGAAGTGGGATGTTTCATACGGGAGCCTGATGGCGTCTTAGATGGTGGATAGAAATAAAGGAGACGGATAAAGTGTTGAAGTAGTGTGTGGCTTCAAGAGCTTCACAGTGAGAACATGAAGCTGCTAAAAGATTTTCTTATTTTTTTAAAGTGTTCTCCTTAAAACTTTCAACGTTTTAATGAGCCATTGCCATCAACAATATTCTATCTACTTTGGAACTGAGGTATTATCAATGAAATATCAACCTTGAATAGGAATTAGTTCAGGAAAGAGCTTTGCCAAACACAAAGAAGTACATCGTCATGGCTATTCGGAATGATGCTAAAAAAAATCTCATGAATTCCATTATTTTCATCTCGGTCCAAAAGAATGTATCATTCAGATGCATTTGTCTCGGACTGACTGACATACGTTTTTTTTTCCCCATTACATCCCATGATCTCCTCAGACAGGCAACAGTGGAAAATGAGTTTCTAAAAATATTTTCATGTTATCACTCATCTCTTCAAGAACAAAGAAAAATATTTCCACATCAATTTTTTTTATACTTTGTATATTTTGGGTTTTACGAGTTGTATCTCCCAGGATATGTTGCCCTATTAAGGTATAAAAAAAGCCGAAATCGTAAAAATATAAATTTTTTATTTGATGAACAGAAATTATAAATTGTTGTTTATCTTGTCCATTTAAATTACAAATACTACTTTTTAAGTACATTGTATTCAGTTTTAGACGGTCCATAGTGACCCGCTCTAGCTTATCCAGGACACAGAAGGGCCCATCATAGGGGAGTCTTCAGGGGGACCTGAGTGAAGGGGCTGGAGTTGCCCAGGGCAAAAGTCCAATGTGACGCGCCCATCCACAGAACCGCAGCATCCTGAAGGAACTTTCCCGGGACCACCAGTGGCTGTCTGTAAACCAATTCAGCAGATGAAAACTGCAGGTCCTCCTTAGGGGCAGAGAGCCAAACAGGCCAACAACCACAGGAGGCAGTCAACCCAGTTGCGACCCTTTAGCCATGCAGCTCGGATGTGAACTGTGGGCCTCTGTACAAGGTGAGGTCAGCCGGCATACCAAAACGGGCCACCTATGACCTGAGGAACGCCCAGTCCACCTCAGCGAATGCAGAGGAATGGCTTCCGGCTACCTGGTGGTGCTGTCCACCAAGGTGAGGAGGTCAGTGAACCTATGGGAGGAAGGCAGGGGGCCCACCAGGTCCTTTTTGACCTGGTCGAAATGCCTCTCGGGGACCAGAATCAGCGCCAAGGGGGCTTTGGTATCATGTGTACCTTGAACACGCTGACAGGCCAAACTGAAGCTAGCCCAGGTCTTTACATCACTCCTGAGGCGGGGCCAGACAAATGTAACACCCACCAGCTTAGTATACGGCTTGTGGTCCACGAAGGCAGTGAAATGGAGGCCGTCCAACAGGAATGTAGGGACTTTATGGTGCCGTGTGCATGAACCTGGCACGGTGTCCTACTTGTGTACCAGTTTAATGGCTCCCTTTGTGGAAAGCAGTGCCCAAGGAAAGCAATGGATGACAGGCCAAACTGTAACTAAGCAGGATTGACTATTAGTCATTGCACCCTGATCCTTTCAAACAGCTGCCACAGGTGCGTCAGAGGCTCCTCTGAAGCCGATGCAGGCATGATGCTACACTGTGCGCCTACAACGACCAGCAGCCACCAGCTGGAAATTATATATTTAATTAACAGCAGCTTACTTTCCCTGCCAGTGGCTTTGGCCATCCCTGGGCAGTTAAGTTTGTGTTTTGTGCCTGGAAGGCACTCCCCTCCCCCAACGGTTAGGGATAGGGCTTTCCGGGCAGCACTGCCCTAAGTATACATAAATACAGAAAGATCATTTTAAAAGTGAAATACAGTAATAATGTTGTAATGGGCACAACTGTTCATGATAATATATGGTTCTGCAGTCATTATCAACATGCTTTCAAGTTTTAAATAAAATTCAGAATAATGAACATTGACCAAATTTCTACCCCCTAAGCAGGCAACGTATCTCCGGGGATACATACATTTCAAATTCTGCTAAAAAACCCACAAAGACGATGGATTTTTTTTTTCTTCATCAGCATGTTAAGACAAATGTCCTAATTCAATATATGAATTTAGATTGTTATTTTAACAAAAATAAGTATGTCTAATATATGATTACTTACACCCTGGGAAGCTGGCGCTTCACCACTGTTGATTTCTGATCAGGCTGACTAAACAATGAAAGATAGCTTGAACCAAATCATGTCACCTAGATGCTAATAACAGACAAGTCTTTTGATAAATGCTAACTAGATTAGCGAAAACCTTCCAGCAAGCCCCCTACAGGATGTTAAAGAGTATGTATCTCCCAGTGCACGTTGCCTGTTTTAGGGTTAAATTATTTGTATTACTGCAGTGCAAATGGAGAGGAATTTTACTTACTCTGGGGAAATGCATGAGAGCTATTCGCATTTCTCCAAGGGTAACGTCAATATAGTTGAGGTCACACCTGCCTAGAATATGTTTAAATCCAGGCAAGACTGGACTGAATAAACTTGTGCAAGTGGTCAGAGTGAGTTTCTAATACAAAAAAACAACAGCAAGGCAGAGACTTTGCATATGAATAGAGCTTTGTTTTAATATGAAACATCCATCACTTAAAAAGTGACACTTACTTTGAAGCTCTGACTGACAGCGTACATTGGTACACAGCATGCATGAATACTTTTCAAAAGGGCTTGCATAACTTCCTTAGTAAAAAGAAAAAAAATTCAGAGTTAAATCGGCCAGTGATTGATGGATTAATTCAATTAGTATACTACATGTTGATGTCAAGGCTGTTGAAAGGACTTCTTTAGTCCCCTCCAAGATCAAGCCAAATGAGACAAACAAGCAATGTCTATTTGATACTATTCATACTATTGTCTCACTGCTGGAGTGGTCATAGAGATAGTAAATTGTGATATAATTGTAATCATTTAATACAATCATTTGGATTAATAATGTGTAATGTGTTCATGAATAAAAAATAGCTTGATGTAGCATTATTTGCAGATACACTCAACAAAAATATAAACGCAACACTTTTGTTTTTGCTCCCATTTTTCATGAGATGGACTTAAAGATCTAAAATTCATTCCAGATACACAATATTACCTTTTCTCTCAAACATTGTTCACAAATCTGTCTAAATGTGTGATAGTGAGCACTCCTGCTTTGCTGAGATAATCCATCCCACCTCACAGGTGTGCCACATCAAGATGCTGATCTGACATCATGATTAGTGCACAGGTGTGCCTTAGACTGTCCACAATAAAAGGCCACTCTGAAATGTGCATTTCTTTGCTTTATTGGGGGTCTGGGGACTCAGAACCAGTCAGTATCTGGTGTGACCACCATTTGCCTCATGCAGTACAACACATCTTCTTCGCATAGAGTTTATCAGATTGTCAATTGTGGCCTGTGGAATGTTGGTCCACTCCTCTTCAATGGCTGTGCGAAGTTGCTGGATATTAGTGGGAAGTGGTGCACGCCGTCGTATACGCCGGTCAAGCACATCCCGAACATGCTCAATGGGTGACATGTCCGGTGAGTATGCTGGCCACGCAAGAACTGGGACATTTTCAGCTACCAAGAATTGTGTACAGATCCTTGAAACATTGGGCCGTGCATTATCTTGCTGAAACGTGAGGTGATGTTGATGGATGTATGGCACAACAATGGGCCTCAGGATCTCATCACGGTATCTCTGTGCATTCAAAATGCCATCAATAAAATGCACCTGTGTTCTTCGTCCATAACAGATACCTGCCCATACCATAACCCCACCACCACCATGGGCCACTCGATCCACAACATTGAGATCAGCAAAGCGCTCACCCACACGACGCCACACACGCTGTCTGCCATCTGCCCTGAACAATATAAAGCGAGATTCATCCGTGAAGAGAACACCTCTCCAACGTGCCAGACGCCATTGAATGTGAGCATTTGCCCACTCAAGTCTGTTTCGGCGACGAGCTGGAGTCAAGTCAAGACCCCGATGAGGACGACGAGCATGCAGTTGAGCTTCCCTGAGACGGTTTCTGACAGTTTGTGCAGAAATTGTTTGGTTATGCAAACCAATTGTTTCAGCAGCTGTCTCAGTGGCTGGTCTCAGACGATCTTGGAGGTGAACCTGCTGGATGTGGAGGTCCTGGGCTGGTGTGGTTACACATGGTCTGCGGTTGTGAGGCCGGTTGGATGTACTGCCATATTCTCTGAAACGCCTTTGGAGACGGCTTATGGTGGGGAAATGAACATTCAATGCACAAGCAACAGATCTGGTTGACATTCCTGCTGTCAGCATGCCAATTGCATGCTCCCTCAATGCTTGTGGCATCTGTGGCATTTTGCTGTGAGACAAAACTGCACATTTCAGGGTGGCCTTTTATTGTTGACAGTCTAAGGCACACCTGTGCACTAATCATGTTGTCAGATCAGCATCTTGATGTGGCACACCTGTGAGGTGGGATGGATTATCTCAGCAAAGCAGAAGTGCTCACTATCACACATTTAGACAGATTTGTGAACAATCTTTGAGAGAAATGGTAATATTGTGTATCTGGAATGAATTTTAGATCTTTAAGTCCATCTCATGAAAAATGGGAGCAAAAACAAAAGTGTTGCGTTCATATTTTTGTTGAGTGTATTTTGAAAACTATAAAAGTATTGATTATGTCAACTAACTATGAAAGTATCAGAACTGATGAATTTTGCATAAACATACATGTCTCAAATGAAGTAGCTTGGTTGTTATATGAAAAAGATATTACTTTGATACTAGGTGTTATGGAAAAATAAGCATTAAATGCACTAGTTTTTCTTTTTCTTTTCTTTTTTGGCCACTAAATAATTCAACAATATTATTTGGCAACAAAACCAATGCAAGTCCAATATACGCTCTCCTTTAGCTGTGTATTGCTCTCATTTGCTCTCATCTCCTGAGGGAAACTCCTCTATAGCAGCCAACACTACGGCCCCACCAAAAGCGACACTGGCAGCCGACCACTATTTACATTCAATGTGCACGTGCAAGAGCGTTGGGAGCAATGGCGGGCAGCGGGATTGAAGCCATCTGAGCCCCCAGAGCGTCAATATGAAGTTGAGCAGAGCCAAACTATGCGAATGAGGCGCGGCAACGCAGAAGCAGCAGCCAATTACAGAAAAAAGGAAGTCACTCAAAAGAGCAAATCTAATAAATCCCAACATGATTTTAAAAATAAAACCTCAGTTAGATTGTTTTGAATGAAAGCCTAATTGAATCTGAATTAGCAAATTTTTAATTTTTTGAGTCATATACAGAGAAAACTACTCCCTATCTGCGTCTTTCTGCTACAGAGACATTTACTCAAAACAAAACAAATTGTGAAGGTGAAGATTTTATGAAAAAAAAAGTTAAATAATTGAAACACTAAAATCAAACTTAGTTTTTTTCAATATTAAGTATGTATTAATTCATGTTACAAACTAAAGTAGTTTAATCTTGTCCACAAAGAGAACTGTCCTGCCTTCTCCTTTGGCGTCCGACATAAGAGACAATAACAAATTGATACCAATATGGGATTTGAGCTGAATATTGCATGGCTAAAATCTTTGTATGTTAATATATATTCATGTCCCTCTGACACATCAATAAGCCAACTCTCTTCAATATATACACACACACACACACATCGTATATGCATCATTCATGTGTGTATTCTAAAACAGAGGGTGTAGGTAACTGGTGTAGTTAAAGTAACTCAAATCTAATTTGCACCATGACCAGGCGATGTCCCCAAGGACAAACAGTGTCATAAATAAATTGGATAAGGAGCGGTGATCCATATCTTGACATATTGTGCAAAGCTGCAACACACAAACACATGCCACGGGAAACACACACACACACACTTTTTGCTCAAGACTGTGGGGCAAGGGTTAATGTCTCAAACTCTAATGAGGGGGACATAGAAGAAGAAAAGGTACTTGTTATGACTTTCCCAGCGCATTCTTTGTTATGCCATTTTGTTTATTGACTTTACAATATAGAAATACATCATAATATACAAAAGTAAAAACTGTTTCACCCATGGACAAACGGACAGACATAAATAGATAATAATAATAAAACAAATAACAACAACAAAAAGAACAAGCGTGTGCACAGTTTGGAGTTATTAGGACCCATAGCAAATAAAAAGTGAAAAAGAAAATCTTGTACATTCTCACAGCATGGTCAAGCAGATAACAAATGAATATGACCCTGTAAAGCAAATCTAATCTCTTCAAGCTTAAAAAATTGTAGCGTTTCCTGCATTCTTGAGGAATATTAAATGAAGCTCTGACTACCTACGGTGTACGAAACCAAAGAGGAATTCAATACTGCACAGACATGAGAGTGAATAGCGCTGGCTGGATCCCTGGATACCATGAAGTATTACCATCTGCCATGAAGCAACATCAAAGGGTATAGGAGCCTTTGGGTCTCTCATTTGCTCTATCTACTTTGTTATTGGTCTCAAATGAGATTCCATGTTCCATATCTGTGTTGTTGTCTCTTCTGTGATCTCTGTACAGTAGGACTGTCATTGAACACTAACTTTGATCCCTGCAGACCTCATGATAATGTGCACTCTCATCATCATTGCCTCAGAGGCCCTCACATGGCTTTTTGAATAGTCTCTTTTTATCTGCAGTATACTTCGCCAGAAGTTTATTCCTCATAAAAAGCCTGTTGAGATGTGTAGAGTAGAGATGGAAGGCTTTGTCAAAGTATGCTCAATTTCTATCAACAAACTATATAATCAAATGTTTTACTATTTTTATAAAAAAAAATCAAAAGTAGCCATAGTGCATCAGGACATGCTTATCTGCAAGACGTTTCTGCGAGAGGGATTTGTAAATATTCTATACAAATATATATTAGTTTAACTTTAGAGAAATTAATGATAAAATCATACTTTAAGATGTTTGAAAGGTTTATTAAATTCATTTTAAAGCTATTGGCCCTCATTTATCAAACCCGCGTGGAAACTGGTGCAGATTCTGGCGCAAATACCTCCCTACGCCTGGTATCGCGTGGGATTTATCAAACAGTCGTATCTCGCCAATCTCGGCGTACGCCAGGCCATTATCCATAAATGCGGCGGCTGAAAACAATCGTTATTTGAATCACGGCCATTTTCTGAATTTAGAGGCCTCGCCCAGAGGTTTTACGACATGGATATGCGCATTACGGCAAAGAAGAGGAACTTCTCTGAAGTAGAAATTGACAGAATAACAGCGAAAGTAGAAGAAAACGACAGAAGGCAGCAGTTAGGAAAGAAATAACTGCTGCGGTCAACAGCGTTGGTGTTGACAACGATCTCCAGCTGAGGATTTTGCATTTCAGGTTTACTTCAGTAGGCTACTATCGCTCAAATGCTATAAAACAGCATGTACAATTATATGTCGCCATTTCTTTACATAGATGAAGAAAAAGTGGTCTGACTCAAAAATCGCCACCTATACTCAACAAAAATAGAAACGCAACACTTTTGTTTTTGCTCCCATTTTTCATGAGTTGGACTTAAAGATCTAAAATTCATTCCAGATACACAATTGTACCATTTCTCTCAAACATTGTTCACAAATCTGTCTAAATGTTTGATAGTGAGCACCTCTGCTTTGCTGAGATAATCCATCCCACCTCACAGGTGTGCCACATCAAGATGCTGATCTGACATCATGATTAGTGCACAGGTGTGCCTTAGACTGTCCACAATAAAAGGCCACTCTGAAATGTGCATTTTTTTTGCTTTATTGGGGGTCTGGGGACTCAGAACCAGTCAGTATCTGGTGTGACCACCATTTGCCTCATGCAGTGCAACACATCTTCTTCGCATAGAGTTTATCAGATTGTCAATTGTGGCCTGTGGAATGTTGGTCCACTCCTCTTCAATGGCTGTGCGAAGTTGCTGGAGACGGCTTATGGTGGAGAAATGAACATTCAATGCACGAGCAACAGATCTGGTTGACATTCCTGCTGTCAGCATGCCAATTGCACGCTCCTTCAATGCTTGTGGCATCTGTGGCATTTTGCTGTGAGACAAAACTGCACATTTCAGGGTGGCCTTTTATTGTGGACAGTCTAAGGCACACCTGTGCACTAATCATGATGTCACATCAGCATCTTGATGTGGCACACCTGTGAGGTGGGATGGATTATCTCAGCAAAGCAGAAGTGCTCACTATCACACATTTAGACAGATTTGTGAACAATGTTTGAGAGAAATGGTACAATTGTGTATCTGGAATGAATTTTAGATCTTTAAGTCCATCTCATGAAAAATAGGAGCAAAAACAAAAGTGTTGCATTTATATTTTTGTTGAGTGTAAAAAGCGTGTTGCTGCTCTGAAATGCAACCAACTGGAGGTGCGGGCATAATATAAGTGGTAGAGGAGAAAAAGACGCACCAATTGTCTGATGATGGTCCCCATGAAAGAAATACACGTCTGCAGAGATTTGAATGATTAAAATGTATTGGCCTTTTAAGGCCAGGACACACCAGTCCGACTACCCGAAAATGGTGACTGCCGATTCAGGGAGCTCCAGCGGCCGAAAAAGTGCAAAGAACACACCAAACCGACTGTTGCCTTTCCGTACGCTCTGCACTTGCGCGGGACGTATTGTCTCTATAACAGCAGGCGGCGCTAATCTGTATTGTGGCCCGAAAAAATACGGAAGCCGGAAATGATGGGACGGCTCTCTAGACCATTAACAGATAGAAATACGTATTTATATTTATGGACCATAAAGAGCACCATTTTTAGCAAAGAGTGTCGAGCATGGTGTCGAGCAGTCAACAAGGGTTGATGCATGTGAGTACTCGCTGAACGAAACAAACAAACACATTAAAACGATGGCTAACTGTTGTTAGCTGTTTGTGCTACCCGCCTCACTTCCGGGCTTCACTGATTCGCTAGCCCTCCACAAATCAAATTGCTCAAACTGAAAGACTGTCTGCCGCCGATTGAAAAAGAAGCCCGACGACATCAACTACGACCGATTTCACGGCATACACCAAACAGATTCGTGTCCCCGTCCCCTCGAAACTCTACGACGGCGATTATCGGGCCGGTGTGTGTCCTGGCCTTTAGATAGCACTACTCAAATGGGTTTTAAAAACTAAAAATAACACATTTTGCGTTTTACTGTATGACAGCATGCGCTTGGCACGAGTGGTCAGCCCGGCCGTCAGCTGCACAAGCCGACCCGGCAACGATCAGCTGTGAGAGCGCCCACCGTCCTGCTCCACCAGCAGATCGGAAAAACAAGCCGAAATGTGCCGGTTAATGGTGGAAATAAATCGCTCGCTTAAGCGATCAATTACACATTAAAACAGGAACTAAAATCTCAAAAGTGCCTCAAATAAATAAAATGTTAAGCTGAATGTTGTGCCGTGTATTTTTTATCATAAAGAGCAGCGTAGTACTTGCATAGCCTACATATTAAATACGTAGGTTAACATTTTGAATGAATGCAGCCCCCGTGCCTCAGACCCTGTTTCCACCTGGCATTAACATCTGACTTTTTGAATCTGGATACAAGTGGACAGCTCTCAGTCCAATGTGTTCCCACTTGTATTTTCAAATGTGACTTCTCTGTCTTTTTGTGATCGGATTCCATTTACCCGCGCTGTATTTAAATCAACACGTTCATCATTTCCGTTTGCATTGGTGTTTTTAACCGGTGGGGTTCAAACAAGTAAACATACAGGGCTGTACAGTGCCACAGTTTTAATCGCATTTGCTATTAAAATGCATTACATGCGAAGATAATTACCAGTCTAGGTTGACGAGATATGCTACTGTCTCATTTAGACAAGGAGGCGCGATGCACAGCACTGCTTAGAGGACTCTCGCCGAATGCGGGAAATATCATAGATAGTATATAAAAGTAAAAACTCTTAGGCGAGTAAGTTATTACGCCTCTTTGGCTGGTGAAAGATGTGTGTTTGCCGGGCGTCTTTTCTTACGTCTGCTACACTCTTGTCACCACCACCAGTAGGCTACACGGGCGGCTTTCTGTATGAAGTTAAGATACTGTATGCGAACAGAATATTTCCTGTGCACCTTCACATTAAAAGCCTGTAACTACCCAAACGCGAGTTGACTTTTATTCTTAAGCAGATAAGAACAGGAAGTTGTTGCCTTGCAGCTCTCCAGTCAATAGCAGCGATTTCCGTGTTTTCAGATGTACGCAGTGAAATGAAAACAGAGGAGTAAG
The DNA here is from genome assembly GCA_026929865.2 of Hyperoplus lanceolatus. Classification (NCBI taxonomy): domain Eukaryota; kingdom Metazoa; phylum Chordata; class Actinopteri; order Uranoscopiformes; family Ammodytidae; genus Hyperoplus; species Hyperoplus lanceolatus. The sequence goes on along the minus strand of CM049404.1, from coordinate 7,162,056 downwards.
CTTGTCATTTGCAACTCGTTCATGAGGCTTCTATAAACGCTGCATGAACGCCAGTGATGCATTTTCAACGTATTTCCGCCCAGGCAGGGGGCAGCAGTTGAGTAGGAGGTCCCTAATGTGGACACAAACCACATTTGTGTTTCCACTACCAAATGAATGCGAACACATCTGACACAAGCGACGTAAACCACCTCTGAATGTGGTTTTTGTGATCCGATCTCAATGCGTCTTGAGAGTGTTCTCACCTGTAGTTAGAGCTGTATACATGTGATCGGATCACAAAAACCACATGTTAATGCCAGGTGGAAACGGGGTCTCAGTGGCCCCCAGCTGCTCCAAGTCGGAGATAACTGCCCTTATGGCAGGGCTGTACAGTGCGACAGTTTTGATCGCATTTGCTACTGAAATTGATCACGTGCGATGATGAAAACAATTCCACTCGCACTAGTGCGATAGCTTGATAATGAGCTGATGCTGTCTCTTTGAGACACAGAGGAGAGATGCACAACACTGCTTGGAGGGCTCTACATTCTCCAGGCGGGTAGCCTAAATGTAGTCTTAGGTGAGTAAGTTATTGAGTCCACCCTCCACTTTGGCTGGTGAAAGATGTTTGCTCGGGATCTGTGCTTGTGCGGCGATTCTAGCGTCTAAAAACTTCACCATCGGTAATAACCGGAAGGAGACGGCTCTTAACATTAACGCGGTTAAGTTAGCGCGTGTGCAAACAACATTTCCTGTGCGCCTTCACATTAAAAGCCTATTACTAGCCAAACGTGAGTTGACTTTTATTTTGAAGCCGGTAAGAACAGGAAGTTAGTGCTTCAGCTAGTTAGCTAGCTTGAAAGGCAACTCATTCAGCTGCAGAGAAAAGTCAACAGTAGTCTATTTAAACAAAGTTTGAAATAAGCCACTGAAGAACTACTCCCGACATATTCACAACAACCTATTTAATTTATACTAAATTGTACCAATATGTATACTTATTTATTTAATAGGCTATGTTTAATGTTTTAAAGTTTGGTTTTAATTAACAGAAGGACATTTTCTAAACATGTTTATTACAATATAATAATTATATGTATATACAAAAAATATATAGATATAGATATTATTTTTATATTTTTATGGGGAGAAATAATTCTAAATCAGCAAAAAAAATGCAATTGGCAGGTTAGATTATTTTGTCTAAATTGCAATCAGTGCACCCCTATTAATTTTTCTACAATTATTACTGCACACACTAGGATATAATATTAATTGAGAATCTAAACGAGACCAAGATTACATGCTCAAAGGTAATTACAGTGAAATGCAAGGGTTAAGGTTATGCAAGTTTTCGATCATACTTTGTGTGCTACTGAATTTATTTTTGTGCTACTGAATTTTTTTGCTTGCTAGCACCAGTGCTACCACCTAAAAAAAAATAAGCGTACAGCCCTGGCGCCCTTACGCACTCCCATGCAGCGCTCCTAAGTGGCCGGTGTGCGCACTATTGAATCAGCTCTCCTACTCAGTTGAACACCATAAGCTGCACATTTTTAAGTGATTAATATCTTTATTTCGGTCTGAGCAAACAATGCATTTGTATTATCTTCTAATAATTGTCCAACAAGTCTTCGGCTACCCTGCACAGCCTGCATAGCCTACCCGCAGTGCACTCACGTCCACATTGATAAATGCCGAGGTTTGCGTAGAAATGTGCGTACACCCACTTTTCTGGTCTACGCACGGTTGATAAATGAGGGCCATTGTGTGCACCCAAAACTCTCTCTGTATTTCTGAGTATGTCAATATTCTTAAACTAGTGGAGACCGGTGACATTTGCACACAGAGACACTGTCAGTGATGTGTTTTACGTCATGACAGAGAAAAAACAAGGGCAGTGTTTCACTTTATAGACAAAGAGGACTGAGCAACAGGTTAAGGCTTGAGGGACTTTGGTATAGAATTAAATTTGTTCTTCAATTGTAGTTTATTTAGTAGTTAAGCTTCATTATCTGGCAGTAACACATATTGTAACACTGAACAAATTTACACCAAATCTAGTTTGATGTTGATCCCCTCTCAACTAGACAAACTTGTAATATACCGCTGACCTGTTACTCAGTGATTCATATTTGTCCGAAAGGGTACTTATGTCATGTCTTCACCTTTGTAATGTAAAGAAACCTTTTGCTATATTTAGCCTTTACACAATCAGAAGTCTACAGTAAAACCAGGTATTCCAGATGATTAAGCATGCATAATGTGATCAAATATTTTACATGTGAAGTGGAAAAAAGGCTGACTGATTAGAGTAAATCAATCTCCTCTCTCCTGCATGGCACCCACATTCTTTAATGACTTCCTTCCTGTTATACACTGCAGTCACATTACTGCTATGTGTGTGTGTGTGTGTGTGTGTGTGTGTGTGTGTGTGTGTGTGTGTGTGTGTGTGTGTGTGTGTGTGTGTGTGTGTGTGTGTGTGTGTGTGTGTGTGTGTGTTTGTGTGTGTGTAGCTCTGCTGCCAAATATCCAACAGCTGACACCGTCTAACAGCAGGGAGCAGCTGTTAACTGTAACATACTGTATCACTTAGCTGAAGGTTTAAGGGCTTTTTTTCAACCATTGCTAACGTGATTTTAGGGCGCATTCACACTATCTCCCATCTGTACTGTGCCCTAGTACATTTGACCCCCTAAAGTCTAGTATGTTTGCTGATCCGTGCCATACTGAAGAGCGGCACACTTCCTCGGCCACGGCACAATTACACACTAGGCCATCTGTATAGTTAGGTTACACTTGCTCTGTTCCAATCCCCATACTTTCTGCTTTTTAGGATGAAACATGATTAGGTTGTCCCAATGTGTGTGGTCAGATTAAGCACGCTTAAAAATACCTACTACATCCAGTCAAGATTTTAAGTGTGGAAGTCAGTGTGCTATTTGGCCGATTCTGACCCACAATCCATTGCGCACCGAAAGTGATGTCACATCAACAGAGCCTCTGTATGAAAACAACCAATGAGGCACCGGATATATTAGCAAGAGGCATGTTCAAGGCCCAATGTTATGATGAAATAAATAAGTAAAACAATGTCCCAATTGTAGGCCTACTGCATGCTAGATTATTTTTTTATAATCAGCTGTAGTATAGAGAAAAAGAAAGAATATGCGATTTGAAATGCAGGGTATGTATCAGTTTATCTCCTCATTACATGCTCCAGCTGTAGTGCATCTAGCAACAGGCAGCTCCATGTTGCCCGGACTGAAACAAAAGGCTAGCGCACCACCTCTAATTGTGTAGACTGGTCCTCAGGCTGTAAGCACATCTGTTGCCAGTCAGAGACATTATCACTGGAGAGCCTGGAGAGCGACCCTGGGTGGGAGAGGTGTCAGACAGCTGGGCTCTCCAGATGTGATTTGTGTAACTCATTTAGAGCCAGACTGTGTGGCCGGTTAACGGTAACACTCTGGGCTCTTAAAGGCACCCAACTGATTGACTGGTCAAAGGCTACTTTCACTTTGGTCTTATGACTTTGGTCTTGGTGAAAGCTTGAAAGCCTCAGCAAATCCAAATGTATTAAAAAAATCAGTCTGATATCAAAGTTGTTTTTTTTCAATACATTTTTACATAAATCTGATTGAAAATAAATGTTGATAAATATTATAAAAACCTAGCTAAGAACTGTGTGGGCAGGGCCGTATAAAATGGTCTAAACGGCAACATCCATTGTTTGTATAGGCTGTTTAGGCAGAGAACTGCTGTGATTGGTTCAAATTAAATACTTATTGTGTAATAAGAACCGGAGTACGTTTATCAAACTTAAATGACAATAAATGTGCGACTAAATCCCCAAAGTACATTTTTAGAATGATTTTGTGGAAGGATTTTGGTTTACAGGGGCTTTAATATCATAAAGGCAAAAGGAATCAACACTTGAATCTAGTAATAGAGCGGTTTGGATTGTCAGGTGAAGAGATGCACTCCCTGCAATTCTATTTGGATTCTGTCCTTTCAGAGCGACAATGAACTCTGGTGCTCTTGTTGTCATAACATTTCCAACTAAAACTGACATTTCTTGGCATATTTTTTTTTTTACTTTGTCTGCCAAACTTTTGCTCTGATGATTGCGTTCAGAGACAGCACTCAAACATCTGAAAGACTGTTGTTTCATTATAGATGAAAACACAGCCGGAGATGAAGGGAGCTTTTCTTTCTCCCTTATGAAAATGATTGAGAAGTAAGTCAAAGGATCCTTTGTAACAGGCAGCTAACGCGAAATGATTTAATATCCTGTTCCATGCTCTTATAGCTTTTATTCAACATCATCCAGTTATTTGGCTTTCAACTGTTTCCGTCTTTACAAAACACAGATACAATCGTATACTTTTTTTTGTTTGTTTTTTTAACCTTTATTTATACAGGTAAATCCCATTGAGACCGAAGACTCTTTTGCAAGGGAGACCTGTTTTCCTTCCCCACGTTACCATTCACACACACATTCAAACATCGATAGCAGGCTAACTATCGACATTCACACGAGGCAAGGTGGGTGAAGTGTCTTCCCCAAGGACACAACAACTGTGACACAGGTGGCAGGGCGGGGATCGAACCTCCAACCCTTTGATCATCGGCCGACCCGCTCTACCAACTGAGCCACAGTCGCCCTTGTAGTAGTAGTATCGAAAGTTATATACAGTATACAAATAGATATACAGTACTGTATATACATGTACAGTATACCACTTGATATGATAGCCTATTTAATTTTCATATTACCTAATCCTATATAAAAACATAAATAATGCATTTCACATATTTATTCAACACCGATTTGAGTGTGCAAATAAAATCAATAAATGTCTCATTGGAAAGGCTGCCTTTGAGTCATATAGTCAAGCATCATATGTCATGACGTGCTTAGCTTGCTGAGTTAATAATCATCCCCCCATCCTGATGAAAATGCTTATGGTTCATACATAATCAATACATTGTGTGTGTGTGTGTGTGTGTGTGTGTGTGTGTGTGTGTGTGTGTGTGTGTGTGTGTGTGTGTGTGTGTGTGTGTGTGTGTGTGTGTGTGTCACACACACACACACATTAATTAGAACCTAATTAGACATTAGGTTCAAAGCGAGAGGTTTTTAAGAAGAAAATGTACCATAAATCAGACAATTAACAAAATACGAACAAGTCCTTGAGTTATAACCTTCATAATAGTGCTAAGAATGATTATGGAAGATGTAGTTGATGTAAGTGCTTTAGAAGTTTAGATTTCTGGTTCAGTTTTGAGGGGAAAAAACTAATGTTAAGATAATGGCTGTTAAAGATGGTTGCATTGGAGAAATATGCAGATGCAAACAGACGAGATTTAGTCCAATAAACACCTAAATGTACATTTTGGACCTTTGATTTATACTAGTATTAAAGAAGACAGCAAAAGATCTCAATTGACCAGTGCTTGACAAAAAAATAATATATATATTCCTGCAGTGTCTCACCTTAAGGCTCCCAGTATGTGGTTTTGAAAATATGCTGACCTTAATCTGAGGAGAAGCTAAAGGGCTAAACATGAACAGTGTGAGAGGCATTATCTCAGCTGGAAGAAAAATACAGTGTAGCAGAAATCTGTGTCGTAGATTGAGCATTTTCAAAAGTTCAGTGACATTTTATAAGACTGCCAATTTTCAATTGGTCATAGTTTTGTGACATTCTTTATACAGTTAACCTGGTTCCATGCAACACAAGGCTCAGGAGATATAAGACTTTTGCGGCATGTTTAAAACCGAAAGACAAGATGGATAATATGATATTTAGAAAAAAACAACAAGTTGAATATATATTTTGATCACATATGGATTTGTTAGCAGGGGGCAATAGGATACGCAGGATAGTCCCCTTAAATGTACAACTTTAAATGGTTAATGAGGAAGAGTTAATTAACGTTTTTCAATTGTTACCGGTTTGCCTGGAGACATAATACTGGCCTTAGTGCCGACTTGAAACGAAAAACCACTTCTTACGCGATTTCACTTTAACAGACACATGTCCAATGTCGGAATGAAATCATGAGTCTTGTTCGACTTGTGGCGTAATCAAACAGGTTTCGATATTATCTTTAGTTTTTAGTCTTGGCTCATGTAAAAAGTGAAGTTAACTGACGTGAACACTGTCAACAGCCAATGGGTGCGCTCTCTCCAGCACCAAACAGGAGGCAGGACGTGTGGCATGTGTCTGCCTATAAGACACTTTTTTGAGACACTTTTATCTGGCAGACCCAGTTGGAGAACCAAGTTGCCAACTGTGCATTCTTAGCGCAGTTGTTTTCATTATCTTCACATTTCGGGTTAGGAGTTAGAGTTATAAGGGGACGAGATCAGTAAATAAAGCCGGTCAAATACTGGTTCTGCCCCATACACACCTCCAGACATAATACCCCCCGCTCGGCTCCACAGTATATATGAAAACACTTTCCGTTTTAATAATCAATATAATATTGTGTTTGCAGTTTATAATGTGATCAGGCACGCCATGTAGCCTACGTTATTAAGGGATCTATACTTGTTTTTATTTACATGGGACATATTATAGCCAGTCTATTTCACCTGCTAAAATACCCTTTTATTTGAATGAAATCACTTTATAGCCCCGGAGCAGGATTGAAATTAATCATAATCTCAAAAGGAATCTACTGTAGTTGTATTCTTGCACATTTTAGATCCCCTGTCTTTGTAGCCTGTGGCAGAAAAAAAATGTAAAGACTAATGACAAATTGTCAGATGTGAATTGGTTGTTTTAAGGTTTTGGATTGAAAAATGTAAATATGTATTTTGGTTGGTAAAACTCATTAAATTATACATATGTCCTCATTGAGACGGTATACACGGGGTGAATGACCACAGGTTGCTGTGGAATGTTAGAACGCTTACAGGCATTTACGCTGGTTGTGTTTCAGCCAGTCTCACGTCCTAACCTTTCTTCAACCTTGACTTTTCAGACCATCCTTAGTCTCGTCCCTACTCTTTAGTCTGTCTCCTCACTCACCGCTGTCACCCACTGATAGCTCTGGCCTTCTGGGATATAAAACATTCATTGCATCTTACTGCATCCCTTGCTGTCAGGAAGAATACTGATATACTACATGTGGAACATTTGGAAAGAAACACAAATGCATATATACATATACATATTGATATTCAGTTAAAAGTCTAAATTATTTAACCCTAATGATATTTATCAATACATACCTGGGTCTGACTTGGAGAACGTATCCACATCCAGTAAACTCCTGTGGAAACAAGCAAAAGTGCATGTAAAAATGGGCCCAAAATGGATTTATTTCTGATTTCAACAAGCAGACACTTTATTTTGTCAGATCTGTCACCCATGTCATCATGTATATAAGATGCCACAAGTTTAGAACTTGAAAACTGAAAATAAATGTCATTTTTTGTCAACATTCCACTTCTTTTTCTGGGACAAATTCAGGCATGTGACGTTTCAGACTTGGTAGCAACTAGGTCACATTTGAAGACTGGGGAAAAGGGCTTTGGGTAAAATATGTAAATGGTGAAACATCCACTGAACAGAAATGGATACAGACCAGACAGAAATAATGATTGCTCTCCTTTCGGATTGGATTTCATTCCGACCCTATAACAATGCATTATATTTCTGGAGCACATATATCAAATGTATTTACTGAAATGTGAAATTCAGGAAATACTTTCAGTGCCATGTGGTCAGCTGAGTTGGATCTTTTATTTATTAACCTTTATACAACCAGGAATATTCTCATATTAATATATTCAAGGGAGTCCTGGCCAAGAAAGCAGCATAAAAACCACAAAAGTTTTACATTAAAAACCAGATTTAAAATGTTAAAATACAAAACACAATAAGACAAATCACAATAACACAATCATTAAAATGTTAAGCAAGACGTGCAGTTTGTGGTTAAATAGCCCTTAATCCTACTATTGTAATCATCCATGGTGCTGAAGGAATTTGAGTTTAAAGTGATCTTGTAACTTACACCATGATGAGGGTGCAACAAATTTAACCCATTGATGACGGCTGTTGCGCAACGCTACATTGTATCTCCTGCCGGCTGCTGCGTAGCGCAGCATTGTTACTTTATCTAATTTTCATGTGCGCAGCATAGAATGCACTGTCATTGGTTCAAATACACATGAGGTGGGTTTTGTTGATTTTTTTAAGACCACGTGACCACCCAAATGTTGTGTGGTTTGCCGAAAATCGCGTCAATAAAAAAATTAATAAAAAAAAATAATAATAAAAAAAATAAGCCGGCTGTTTCCGCGATAATGTATTACAGAACAGTTAGTGGTGTTCGGAGCACAAAATATAGGTCATTTAGCACATTATTTTTAAATATCTTATATTATTTATTATTTATTTTTTCTCCCCCATCTAATTTTGACGATTTTTAGAAAAATGTGTTGGTGTGTAATCGCTAAGAGGGAGCATGTTTAAATAAAACCTGTGAACGTTAACTTTTAAATGTATTTTATTTCATGTTTCTAGTTTGTGCTACACAGGCTTAGATATTAAGGTTTTGGTAGACGTTGACAATTTGTAAAAAAAAATCAAAAAACCCTTAGGCATTAAGGACACGCATCCTAGATTGCCATAGTCATCAATGGGTTAAACTGACTTTCACAAAACGTAGTGCGGCTCCCAGGAATATTATACATAATTAGACTGCTAGACCGAGTGGTTGGAAGCACTGTTAGTTCTAGGAGCCAGTGGAGAACACCGATAAGGTTCATTTCCCTTCAGTAGTCAGTCTGGGTCTGCGGTATATTCTTTGGTTTTCTCTGGTCAGATTTTTGGCGGTCCAATCAGCGAACAGAGGGAGTAGCTCAGAAGCCGGCGCATGACATACGTCACAACCTAACATTATGCGATTGGTTGGCAGATCCAGAGTGGCACTGGGCACATCCAATAGTTTTAAACTTCAACAGACACCTGCCTTCAAGTGAGTTAACGTTTCTCACTTGAGCGATTCCATACCTTCTGTAAATGAAATTATTGGACATTTGGCAACCTGTGGTCAAATAATACTAATTTGCCGACCAGCACCTGTGAAGCTGGTTAATATGGAAAATGTACAGGGCAATTTAGACTTCTTAGTCCTGCACATGATCCCCTGTAAAACTAAAACCTAAAGTTTTACCACCTATTTTATGTTCTGATTGAACAGTTTATAAAGTTTCTTGTCTTGTTGTATTTGGAAAGAGTCAGACTAGCTGTTCCCCCTGCTGCCAATCTGTAGAGTACATAGACAACCAGCTGCAGGCTGGGATTTCCTGTCATTATTATATAACCAAAAGTCCTAAAAAAAACACACCAATATTTGAATGCAAAAAATGAATAGAATTTTTTTTTTTATGAAATCTCAAGACTCAACCTGATACATAATACTAATGTCTGATATTGTCTTGATAATTTAAGCTTTGAATCTTTTGGGGAAGAAATTAAAACACCAAGAGGTTCATCTCTGTCCCGTGTGCGCTCCCTCTGCCTCCCAGATGGGAGCTGTCTGACTCAGGTGTCTTCCAGTTTGGCTGATCTCAGGAGGGAGCAACATTCATTCATTATTCAGGAATGGATTGGAAGGTGACAGTCATCACACCGGCTGACAGGCTGAGGCAGGCAGCTACTCGGCCATGGCAGCCTGCCACCTAAAAGTAAATTAGGTGACAGGCTGGTAGGATGGCCTAGAGGAAAAGAGGGGCCGACCAGTAACCATGAGCTCGCTGGTTGGATCCCCAGCACTGGACAGGGGGGTGTTAGTAGTAAAACTAGGAGTGACTGGTATTACATCTACGGTGCCCACCATCTCTACCGTTGTGTCCTTGAGCAAGGCACTTAACCACAAAAATACTCCAGGGGTGCTGAACTCTGCTGACCATGCGTGAGGACCCTCTTCTGGAGAACTGTGTGTGTTGGATATGTAGGAGGGGTTAGCGAAGAAGTCATTTCAATTGCCAGACTTAGCGTGTTTGACTAACCATGTCAAGGGATATTTAGGGTTTTAAGTTAACATTTACAGTATGTATGTGGGGAAAAACTGATTTTCTTTTGGCCCCCTCTTCAACAATACAATGCTGACTTCTGCTACAGCCACGTATTCCCTAAACTCGTTAAAATGACTGCGCTGACCGCCAACTTCATAAGGAAACAAACTTACTATACCAAATTAATCCTTACAACCCAACTTCAAAAAAACTGAACTATCCCTTTAACTTAACTGAAGGTGCCTATGGATGCGTAAACTAATTATTTCACCTTTATTTCAACAGGCAAGTCTGGCCTAAAAAGCTACAAACGCCACTTAGGGGAAAATGGAAGGTGGGCTTGGAGCTAAAATGCATAAATACAATTTTAATGATAACTAAAAATCGGCAATGAGAACATAGACAGCAGTCAACAACTATGTAACATGAGAAGTGCACAGGTACATGTATGAAACCTTACAAATATGCCAGGGAACTAAAAAAACAATTGTTTAGATCAGTATAAATGGTTGAGATGGTGATTTGAAGGATGGTTATAGGTTATACAGTATAAAGGCCTACCATCAGCATTAATAATAAATAATACTATGAAGAGTATTACTGCATTTAATGACAGTTTATAATGGCATCATGCATAAGTTGATGTTTAACCGTCTCCGCACAAACACATTCGGCTATACGACACATCAGTAACCAACCATGCATGTCTGAGATGTCACTAGCAATCTGGCTCATTGGCTCCTGGAATCAAAAGAGTTTAAAGGATTTTCAGTGGCTTTGATATTGGAGGCAGCTGATTGGATAAACCATGATGCACCTAAGAGCCAAGGGCGTCCGAAAGTAAAAGGTCACTCATGGGAGAGAAATAAAATACAGATGAAAAATATCTATCTATCTATCTATCTATCTATCTATCTATCTATCTATCTATCTATCTATCTATCTATCTATCTATCTATATGATGTTATTATTATGTGGTATATATTAAAGTGCACAGATGCATTGACAGTTACCAAAAAAAACTTAAATATGACAAACATTGAGATTTGTGGAGGTACAAAATCGGAAAAATTCTCAGCAGAGTGGATCAGTGTTACATCAGAAGAAGAGAAAAACAGCTATCGACAACACACACACACACACACACACACACACACTACGCATCGAAATAACTTCCCACACTTGCCGATGATGCTGCTTGCTTGGAAATATCAATTTCATGATCTGACCCATTTTTACGTGATGCACGCTAAAATGACAGAGTTCTAATCTTGTGTTTTTGAATCCGAAACATATCATGCATAACAAATGTATAGCCCCTATGAGAGTTTGAGCTTACCTGCACGAGACGGTAACTTCTATTTTAGTTGCGGGGACTCTGGTGTTGAGCGGATCGAATTCCCCTATTGAAGCCATCATTATCTCCAACTCAACGACGCTAATTGAGCATCCGCAAAAAAAACAATACAAGATGTAATCAGTCACAGCGGGATGATCGCATGTAAATCCATTGTCGAGATCTTATTCTGGAGGTTTTTATTAGTATGCCTCTAGAGCAGCGGAGGAGGGAAAGAGAGGAAGGCGGACTAAGAGAGAGAGAGAGAGAGAAAGAGAGAGGCAGCGAAACAGACAGGGAGAGAGTCGGCGAAAGTTGTGATTTTAAAGTTCTTTCATTCATTCATCCTTCACGCGTTCACTTCACGGTGCTCTATGTGTCTGTTGGTGCCGAGGAGAGGAGAGGAGAGGAGAGCGCATCCAACCGGAGGCACCCGCAACTAAACGGTGCTCCCGTTCTCTCTCCGCGTGTGTGTGTGTGTGTGTGTGTGTGTGTGTGTGTGTGTGTGTGTGTGTGTGTGTGTGTGTGTGTGTGTGTGTGTGTGTGTGTGCGTGTAGGTTTGTGTGTATTAGGGGGATATTTGATATGAATACGTCGGACATTTTTGATTGGCGGGAGGACTATAAACGTTGTGTATTTAATATCTGAAGTGAAATTTGTGTTGTTGTAGCCTATGGCTCAAAATCGTTTTTGATATTAATAACATATTTGTAGATTAATGATATAAAATACCTGGTTGGGGATAAATGTCTTGTTCAGTACCTATAGAGCTGTGTGTGTGTGTGTGTGTGTGTGTGTGTGTGTGTGTGTGTGTGTGTGTGTGTGTGTGTGTGTGTGTGTGTGTGTGTGTGTCTTCGCCTACCTGTTCGGCTATTTATGAAATTATTAATTGAATAGGCTTCAGATAAGCAAGTGTTAGTTATACAGTCATTTCTTACCTTACCTAGAAATTCTGTCATATTTTTTTTTTCATCTCTGTCTCGGGTCTCTGCTGTCTCTTAAGGGTAGATTTCTCCTCACGTGTCAAAATGTGATGATGCACGTTCTGTTGTGTGGCACAAATTCAACAATTTATGTTAATATATTCCGTTTATTTGAGAAAAATATCCAATGCATGCTCTTTAAGTCGAAGTTAATGTGTGTGTGTTAGCAGAGGCAGTGACACTTTAGGATTGCAAAACATATATTTAAGTAATGCCTAATGCGTGACCAAAATAACTGGATTTCAGCTGCATCGAAAGGAGGCATCTAAAGTCCAGTTTTAATAGAAATTTAAAATATGATATTGTGTTTTTTGTTCTTTCTTTCCATCATGTGTTATTGCCAAGATGGTGAATAAAGGCCATGACTATGAACAAGGTTGATTATCCAACAGCGCTACCATTCTACCAACAGGTCAATTCATTTTTTAAATTAGATTTTTTTTTGCAAATTCTTTGTCTGTGAAGTTTGTACTAAAATACAACAACAACTCTTTGGAATCCAGCATCATATACTTTGCTAATACATCCTTTTTTTATAGTGGGCTCATAAGGTTTCTGTTCCGTTAGTTGTGTTTAATACATCTCAGTGTCCCCGTGAAGTACATATTATATATTTCCTATCTCAGGATTTGTGTTCAACAGTTGCTTAAGCAGGAAGTAGTACAGATCTCTATATGTAACTGAAAGTGAGGGTTTTCTTCCAAAGGGGAAACACCATCCTATTATAATGTATGGCTATGTTCCAAATCACATACTCTTTCTTCTTCTATTCTACTTACTACAGCTGATCATAAAAATAATCTAGGTAGCATGCAGTAGGCATACAATTGCGACCTTTCCCCCTCTTTATTTCATCATAACATTGCGCCTTGATCCTACCTGTTGCTTATACTGTAAATCCGTTACATCCCTGGTTGTTTTCATAAGGAAGGCTCCATTGATGTGATGTCACTTCCAGTGCGCACTGGATTGTGGGGTCATAATCGCCTAAATAGCATGCTGATCTCAATACTTAAAAAAATAGCCTATACCAAAATTAGCAGGGCATCCGGGTATTTTGAAGCACAATAATTAGGACATCCTAAATACCTTTTTTACCATACTAAATGGCAGAAAGTATGGGTATTGGAACTTTCTCACTTTTACAGTTTTTTTCGATCGCTAAACCACAGTGGGCACAACTGGAACGACACGAGCTAAACTCTAACTACACTATGCACAGCAGCGGTTCATTCGGACCAAACTCTAGCAAATTTTTCATTGATTAAACACAATTTTCAAAACTCTACACACTTATCTCATGGCTTAACCACAACCTGCACAACACTGTGGATTTCCAGCACTTTTTTTCAAACGCTAACACACTACTGCCACAACTGTAAACCACACATTCAAAACAGAATGAATGCCTAGTGCATTTCAAACACTGCAGATTGTACTTTCAACTGAAACACTAAGATGTCTTGTTTTAGACTTGTTAGTGAACATATACAGTATAAAGGGAAAGCTCAAAAATATATTTTTTTGTTGTAAATGGAGCAATGAAGACAGGTTGTTGGAGGGAGAAGAGTGGCAGTGAGAGTGTGGATGTGTGGAGGAAGACCTAGAAGACATTGAGCTGTAATGTCTGATGAAATACAGTAAGGGCAGCACTGATAGACCCTTTTGTGAATCATGGTCTCTCATTGAGAGAGGCAGGGTTGAGAGTGCAACCCAATCTGCAAAAATCTGAAGTTGCATCTGTAATACGAATTGTCCAGCAAACAAACAGCTTAGAGTTGCATCCTTACAGTAAATGACAACATTACAGGAATTGATTTCTGTATTAAAATTATAGAATATTTACACAGATAAATACTACATTTGGAAATGTTTTCAATAAAATATACAAAATGTCTATCTATTGAAGAAAACTTCTGATTTTAATTTATTTTTGGTTTCCTAAAAAAACTGGTATGTTATAAAATAAACAATTTTATCAAAGAAAATATTACGTAATTTGTGTGAAATAACTCAAATTATTCACACTGTAAAGATTAAAAGTTTGTAATTTATGTATTGGGGTTTGATGCTAGTGTTTGTACTCAGAGCATATTCTGAGTGACAGTGTGTGTTATCTCAGTGAGGACAATTCATAGTGTTTGCTGCACTGAGCCTATTTTGCAGGTGAAATGAACTGTTCAGCTCCAGTGACTTTTGGTAGTGCAGACTGTAGTTAGAGTTTTGCATATTGAGCTACAGTTGTGCCCACTGTGGGTTAGCAATCGAAAAAACTGTAACACTCAAGCCACCACTGTTCTCATTGCTCACTTTGTAATAGCGAATAGGGAGTGATTACATCATATCGTGCATATATTCACTGGAGCAGGTAATCCAACTGTCATGTTCGAACACAATGTGGGGATTTTGCGTCTAAATCTTGGCTACTCTGAAATTGTCCAACCAGCTCTCCTGAACGCATCATGCCACACTCACTCTAAAAGCCTCCCACTGTGGCCTCATCACCCACACTATATTTCTGAAAAAACCTTGAGTCTTCGAGTGTAAATAGATTTATAAGAACACTTAGTACAAGACTAAAGGTGATGCAAGGTGTCCAAGTGAAAGGGTTTTGCAACAACAAAAACACAGTATAGAGACTGTGGGAAAAAACCCAGGTTGAATCATTATGTGTCCAAAATAGACTCATCTAGAGAATGGTTCAGGGGGGTAATGGACAATGGACCTTTGCCTTTGTGTGTGTGTGTGTGTGTGTGTGTGTGTGTGTGTGTGTGTGTGTGTGTGTGTGTGTGTGTGTGTGTGTGTGTGTGTGTGTGTGTGTGTGTGTGTGTGTGTGTGTGTGTGTGTGTGTGTGTGTGTGGGCAGATCCATTCAATTTTGCAGCTGATCGGGCAGAAATTGAAATGTGGCATGGGCTGAAGGTAACAGAGAGAGAAATGTGCAGTGAGACAGAAAAGGAGGGGAAATGAAAAATGGAGAAAATGAGAGAATGAAAGAGTAGAGTGAGAGGACAGAACGAGAAATTGCACTTATTTAACATGTTTTCCAATCTCCTGTCTCTGAAAGGGTTAGCAGAGGCTGTGTGTGTGTGTGTGTGTGTGTGTGTGTGTGTGTGTGTGTGTGTGTGTGTGTGTGTGTGTGTGTTGAGAGAGAGAGAGAGAGAGAGAGCGCAGTGGCATCTAATTTTCTAAGAAAGCCTTCTTATTAGTTTTTATTTGAAATCAGATCAAACTGCAGGCGTCTGAAAAATAATGAAAGCCAGTAATGGAAAACAAGAAATAGATGTCCTACCCCAGTTAGGCTTTGGTTGTATTTATTGGAGAAATATCGGTGAGCGAGAAAAACAACAACCGATACACAATAAATGTGTTGTTCTTGAATTATAGTTTGCCTAAGATTTTTATTTTTCCTTTTCGCATACCCAGAGTTAGAGTGGTCCTTGTATGCTGTATCAATATCAATTCATTCATTTGTTTATTACACTTTTTGAATATTCCTTTGAAGGTCTGAATTGTAAGGGATAATTGTGATAACCATTGTCAAAGTGCACATCCACTGTTGATGCATAGTAAAGCTCAAACTATGAAGAAAAGAAGCAGAAGGCAATTTTAAATTTCAATATGAAGCATTTCACAAACATCGTTATTTTGGGTTATTCATGGTGGGATTTGCTAATCATGCTTGAAAGCAAAGAGAGAGCAATACATTATTTTGTTTTAAATTGAAGTCAGTAGTTTGTCAAAATATAGGACTCTATAAACAGCGGTGTGCCTTGTTTACCATATTCAAAAGTTCTCTCTGATTGGGATAAGATGCGCTAGGCTGAGTGTGCTAAATGAGATACAGCATGATTTGAGCGTACAGAGATCCACACAGATACACACAAGCACATATGCTTATTATAGCAAGGCAATCAGTAACACTCAATGTATGACTGAGTGAGTAGGTCTAAACAAAAGTGAGTTGAGGCAGGGATGAAGGTAGCTGAACGATATCACATTTACATGTATATATTTACATGGCTCTTTCCTTCACACTGTTACAAAGTGTGTAACAATGAAAAAGGAAGCAGAACCTATTTCCATTAAGACGACAGGCAGACAGACCTAAGCAGAGCAACTTTATAATATTATAATAAAGGATAGAAATAAAATTGGTATAAGAACAGAATAAATGAGCGCACAGCGACTTTGAATATGAAATACAATCAGAGATAACATAGGGTAAATTAACTAAAAACAAGTTTCTAAGTGCCTGATTCCCGAGAACCTTATTGCGAAAACCCACCCCCATTTAGTGTTCCTTTTCTTACAAAAGTTTGCTCTGAAAGACTACTAGATGAATGAGCTGGCCGCTGGTCTAGTTTTGTGTTTTGCCGAATGTGTCCAGCCTTTGCGATGTGTTCCCATTTCCTGCTTTTTTTTACAGCTCAAATCGCACTTTGAAATGCCTTCGATGATGTGACAGCATATTTGATTTGCAAAGGGCTTGTTGTGTCCGAAATAGCCCAAAGTCAGCACGATCACTGCCAGCATGCCAGTCTGTGATCAGCTTCACCAAGCATTCTGCAGAAGAACTGTGAAAAAAAATAGCTGGCTAACGCTTTGAGTGCAATAAACAAGTCTGAAACAAGAGGAAGGGAAGACATATTGAACAGCCTTTAGACCAGGCCTGCCCACACAAATGTCTGGGCCCCTGTTAATGTCCAGGCAATGGGCCCCCCTTCACATGTGCTTTACTCAGATTTATGTGTGAAGCATATGTGTTTTAGACAAATTAAAGCAAGGCACCAAAAAACACAAGCATAGCGATAGAACACTTGTACTATTTTTAGGTTTTCAGGATGAAATAGAATACAGTTTTTACTCCAGTTATGATAAATAAAATGCTTGTGCTATTAGCTGTACCATGTTTGATAAAATGCTGCCTTCCAGTGTTCAGTGCACACCATTGCAACTCAACTCAACTCTGTAGAGAAATGGGTGTGATCTTAAATAAAGGCATTCAAATGTTTAGTTGACAAAAAACTGCATGTTCTCATATAAATTCCTATATTTGACTTGTATGAGCATTTTTCTGCAGATTTCTTAAACCTAATCAAGAGAAAGATTGCTCTGTCTTTTGCTATGGCTTTGGAAGTTGATGATTTTACCACACAAATGACAGCCTAAAGAATGGGACCAATGGTTATCAACACATAATATGATTGAATAGATTTTAATAATGTTAATTTGATTAGAAAGTATTAAGAAAATTAACTATGTTTAAACTGAAAAATTAAGTATATTTTAATTCAAGCAACAGTTGTGAAATATAGCCCAGAAATAGGAATTAAATACAAATCCAATTTCTCAATACTTCTTTACAAAGTAGTTCACAGACAAGTACATGTGCCAAGTTATTTAAACATTTAATGTTTATGATCATAATAAGCACAATGGGCAAAGGAGACACTGATAAGTCTGGCATTATGCATTTATTCATCGTCAACAAAACAAAAATAAAATTATCCTTCCAACAAGTATTCTCTGTGCATCATATTCCTGATTCAAAGGCCCCTTCATTACCATGCACACACACTATTGTTTTTGAGTAAATCCAACACACACGCCATTCTATTGATACACTGTTAAAAATGATCCCCATCAACAATATTTACCGGTTTGAGTAACACTGAACTGCACAGCCCAAGTATTTGTTTGTAAAGATTCTGGTATGAATTAAGCCCGAGGTGGGGGATCTAGATAGAGTAGATTGGCCATAAAGTGCTGAGAGACAGACAAACAGGGTTAAGTGTTTTCAATTGACAGTAAAACATAGAATAGACTGGTAACCTCAAAGATGGACCATTAATAGGGAACAACCATAGATTCTACCCGTTGCATTCCTGCAATTCACTGCTTTTCCAACAGATGGAAACCTAAGACAAGTCTATGTGTCCAACCATGAAGTACTCCTGCTGAGATGGCGAAACAGTGTTGAACACACACACACACACACACACACTGCAAGGTTTAAAGTGTATCATATTTATTAATGTAATGTGATAACTGGACAAAAACACACATATTGAAATCATTATTCTTATTTTCTCTAACAGAGGGCAGGAGTTCTCTGAGAGTTGTTGAAGTTGAGGGCAAAAACACACGTTTCTTTACACAGCATGCAGATGTGCTACGTGTGTATAGAGCGTGTCTTTGGCCAGATGATGCAAACGTGAAGCCGTTGCATTCCTAATCAGATTTCTATGATCAAGAATGTGTTAAAACCTCTGATTACAATACATTTTTCACATTTTACTTGGAGAGCAGTCGTAGGTGAATTCTCTCTTATTCCCTTCGGGTTGTCGATACGTCCTACCTGTTCATAAGATAAAACCTGCTTTGCCAAATCACACATTCCCTCTGCATTCAAACTTTTCAATTTCTTCATAGTTTTTTTTAAATTATATTTATAATTTTCTTGGCATTCCTTGTTGTCTTGACATGTTTTTTCATGTCAAGCTGTGTATTTGGTTTGTTTTTCTTGTGTTTTGTATATAAGACAACCTGCTGCTCATAACTAATTGCCCCTTTTAGTGGGATTAATGAAGTTGTTTGAATTGAATGTAAATGAATTGAGACCAAATTGAGGGCAGCTATAGTGACAATCTTACACACTACTCTTTGTATGTTCCACCTCTATTAGACATACAGTGTACGCTCTCTCACAGAACACTGTCTTGGCCTAGTTTTCTGTGAATGTGCTATAGCTGCAGGGCAGATGTGTGTCTCTCTCCTCAGAGTGAGTAACTGAGCTTTTTTAATGGATAGAGAATGAAGGCTTCAATAGTTAAGGCAACATCTATCCCTTAAAGAACAAAAAGAATAAAGAATAAAGAACACACAAGCCATGCCAGAGCTGGTTCACACTCTGCTGTAGAGCGGTGTTTTGTGTTATTGGTGTGTGGAGATTATTTTGTTCTTTACTCATACCTCATGATGACTATATAAAGCATGATCACCAAGGCTGAAAGGAAAAGACTGGAAATGTAGCTCAACAAACATTGAATGGATGGTCCCATGAAAATCTTGTCTCACCAGACGGTCAAGATTTAGACCTGTCCCAACAAGTATCTTAAATTAGCAAGGAGTCACATTTTTCCTCAAAGGATCATACATTACATGGAACAGAAAAATGAGGAACAACAGCTGGCATCCTAAAAGAAACACTACCGCTTTTGTTCAAAGAGGCCACTAAAATGAATACAAACTGAAAGTTCCTCGTAGCCACTTTAATATCTGCTAAATAAAATGGCACCAAAATGTGGTGCATACTGTACATTCATAGTTCATCAAGGGATGCCACTTAATATCTTTGATCCCTTGAATCATCCTCTATAGCGCTATTCCATTAATAGTCATCACATCTGGTTAAGACGTGTATGTCCCCATCAGCACTAATAACTTGCTTTAACAATCAAATCTTTCAGAATTTAAAATCTAAATTTCAATGTTTTAATTGTCTCCTCCATTGTTTCATGACCAAATATCTACAAAGCAACATTCCAAAAAGCTTGCGCTGTACTTATTGTTTAGCACTGATCAGTAAACAGCAATCTAAGACACTTAAGGTGAGACTCCTTTTCAAGCACTGGTCAGTTTTGAGACTCTTTGTCTATTTTTCTTCCATAACATGTCTTCTTTCATATTGGTATAAGTAAAAGGTCCAAAAGGTACTCTTAAGGAGGAAGTAAGTGATATACATATTTATGTTAATATTCATGGTGTGCATGCTTCATAACACAGGTCTATCTGACACCCACTCTGCATGTGATTGGCAGACAACATTTTCTGGTACACCACCTGATGTCCAATCAGAAGGGAGAACGCTACAAACAGGCACACATTTTCAAGACTTCTATATAGTATTTTGTGTTTAATAAAATGAAAAAGGCTGTATCCAAAATCTGTTCAGTAAACATGTGACTAAAAGCGGGTGTCAGTGAGTTCCAGTTAATACAAGGGTCCTGTGTGTCTGTTTGATAAGTTTTTTTTAATGAAAACTCATCCGAACGGGAGAGGGGGAAAAAAACATATGTTGGTCTAATATTAAATTCAAGGTGAAAAGGGGCGGAGACGCGCTTTGATGCAAATTGCCCTATGCTGTTGCAGCTGCTGTGCGCGCGCACGTCGTGAACGCGCTCCCTCGCTTGCCATCAGTACAACATCAGCATCTTCCGAGGGGGTGCGGACAGACAAGGCAATACGAGAGAGAGAGTGAGAGAAAGAGAGAGAGGGAGAGGAGAGATACTGGATGAAGGCTACGATAAAAAAGCAGGATGATAATAGAGTCGAGGCGGTGGAGGGTGTCGGATTTACGAGAAAGGACTGTTGAGATTTGACAGAGGCTCTGTGTTGAAACCTGTTCTCGATTTTTTTTTAAATTTTATGCGTTCCGTATTGGTGTTTTTTTCCACAAGCTGCGTGGACAGTGAAGGGTCGAGCAGAGGGAAGGGGAGCAACCCCCGATGCCTCGGAAGGTAAAGCCGGGCTCCACCGCTGGCGCTACGGGCAAGCAGACGCATCTCACCCCCCGGATGGTAACAACACAGGATCCTGAAGAGAGCTCCGGACTGATGGACGAGGATGGAAAACAGCTTTAACCCCCCCTCTACTGTGACATGAGGAAAATCCTATTTTGAGGGAATCTTTTTTTAATCATTCATGGTGTAACCCCCCCCTCCCCCCCAAGCAAACGACCCTTTGACAGCAATGTTGAATCACTTCGTCTTGTTCAATTATTCATTAGTGGTGTAGGTAGGTTATGATTTGTTTGTATTGCTCCAATGTAGCATTTCCCCCCTCATTTATTATGACAATGTTGAGTCTTCTTGTGAAAGGCCACCACATATATATGTATGTAGGCCCATTGATTAGTATTTAAC
The DNA here is from genome assembly GCA_026929865.2 of Hyperoplus lanceolatus. NCBI lineage: Eukaryota > Metazoa > Chordata > Actinopteri > Uranoscopiformes > Ammodytidae > Hyperoplus > Hyperoplus lanceolatus. The sequence continues at coordinate 7,140,786 of CM049404.1, read as the reverse complement.
GGACACAGAAACAGCCGAAGCGGGCGAGATTTACAAAATAAAAAAGGGTTTGACATAGAGAAGCTGGCAGTGAGGGGTGTGGAGCGTTATGGGTATTTTATTTTTTTTGTAAGATTTACATTTGTAAAATCTAAAGTGGGAAAGGGGCAGGGGTTGGAATATTGATATAAGGAGAGAGAGAAAGAAAAAGACCAAACATGTTGCCTTCCCAAGAAGCCTCCAAGATCTACCATGACAATTACATGCGCAACTCGCGGGCCATCGGTGTGCTGTGGGCCATCTTCACCATCTGCTTCGCCATCGTCAACGTGGTGGTGTTCATCCAGCCCTACTGGATCGGCGACAGCGTCAGCACGCCGCAGGCTGGCTACTTCGGCCTCTTCCACTACTGCATGGGCGCCGCGGGGCCGTCGCCCAGCCGCGACCTCATCTGCGTGGGCAGCTTCAAAGACTTCAGCTCCATCCCGTCCGGAGCCTTCAAGGCGGCTTCGGTCTTTGTGCTGCTGTCCATGGTGCTGATCCTCACTTGCATCGCCTGCATGGCGCTCTTCTTCTTCTGCAACACCTCCACCGTTTACAAGACCTGCGCCTGGATGCAGCTGCTGTGCGGTAGGCATGCTGTTCCTATTAGTATACGGCCACTTCAGGTCTAGACCTATAGGCTATATTTTTTATTTTCAGTCAAGCAAAAAAAAGAGAGCCATTGAATAAGCAAAAATCTCAACCCAAAACACCCCCTGTTGTAATTGCACCAATAGCCACCTTACGCACCTACACAAAGGCATCCATGTATCAGTGTTGAAGTGTATCAAGCTTCAAGAGATTTAACAATGAATGCATTCTTCTTTTGTCAGAGCCTTAAGATGACCAATCACACTGGTTATAGCCACCTTTACATTCTCCGCTCCATTGCCACCTTATACTTTTGTAAGCAGCCTCTTGTTTGCCTTCTTAAATCCGCCACATAGTGTGGGATGAGACAATACAATTAAAGTTGGAGTCAGTGATTCTGGAGAATGCTTGTTGTCATAATACCTTTTTTGTCAAAATCACTGAATATGTTCTCAATATCTGCCTGTGCAGTCCTGTGTGTGCGCTGTAAAAGAAAATATCAAATGTTAATACACAGCCTATAGGCTCTGTAAACGGACATGTTACTAGCTACATCGGGCGCGTTTGTCTTCATAGCAGTTAACAGTGTCAAAGCTGTGGATTAACACTGGATGTTCACTGGATTTTGACATCAAGCGTTCTCCAGAATCTTTGACTCCACATTTACAGTATGTCATTTTTAATGCTCCAGAAGAAGATAAAAAAGAGTCCATATGAAAGCACAAAATGCAAATTCTCACGTGCAGGGTTATTGTATTGACCCCATCAAACATCAGTATGGACCTCTGAGGTCAGCATATTGAGAATGACTGGCTTCATGCTCCTTATAGCATATCATGTGACTTAAAGCCTAGGTAGTGAATAAGGCGAAAGGTGTAGATTCATTGTCTGTTCTGCTGAAACCAATATGCCGTGGACAAATGGCATCAGGCCTTGCCTTTGTTACAGGTAATTGGGATTGTTGTAGTGAGTTTTCCTTTCCTGCGACAACAGGACTGAGGAGGTGGGAATACCTTTTACCGATGTATTCACGCCCGCTGAAGTGCACTGTAAGCAATAACAGGAAGTCCCCTGTCTCCATTAACATTGTGATGATACACCACTGCATCTGGAAAGGAAGCAGCATGCGGGATCATAAGCTTTATGCTGATGAAATGCAAATGTCAATCATTCATCCATCATAGCGTCGCTGTCGGGAGGAAAAAAAACCTTGTACCTCCAAAATTGTAATTGTTCAGGTAATAGACAAGAAACACAGTTATTTTTCAAAAACAAATGAACCAATCTCACAATCCCTTTTAAAATACTTTTCATTGGTTAGAACTTTGTATGAAAACCTGCACACAGACAGTGAAGTGTTACCAATAGATTAGTCTGGCTTGACCACTTCCGCCAGCGTGAAGTGTTAGCCCCCGTAGATGATTGTGATTGGTTTAAAGAAATAAAAACAGGCCAGCCCAGTTTCCCCCGAATAGACTGCTCTAAACGGAGTGCTTAGACCAATATTGGAGTTTGGTTGGTTAACTACCAATAGATATAAAAATGAAATGTAAATAAAATGGAGATTTACGCCAGACAACCAAACTATACGATGTAATGTTATGTACGATCGGATGGAGTCATGAATTGAACTGAATGTACTGTGACGGAAGGCTTACATTGGGCAGTTTTGAGGGAAAATTCCAGGTTGATTGGATTATTGTCTTCAAGATGGTGATGTGTTTTTCTCTTGCTCATCAGTTTTTTAAACTGGGAAGGGTGGGGGGGGGGGGGCTTTCCCAACACATAGTGCATCCTTTGGCCTAACTGAATAGCTTTAGTATTTGCAACAAAAGAAACTTAGAGGGAAAAAAAGGGACAGTTACAAATGTCGGCGTTTGATGATCCAGGATAGGTGTGTGCAGGTGCAAGAGCCATGAGGGATTTTTGGAGATTGTGTTTTTGTATTGGAAAACATTGGATTGCGTGAGCACTTTAAAATAAGCACCAAGTATGATATCAAGGCTGAACTAACATTTATTTTCATGAGCAATTTATGTGCAGATTTTTATTTTTTTTTAAATAAGCTATTCCATGATGTAATGGATGGAGCGCGTATCATGTCGGCTCAGTCCTTGGTCGCAGGAGTTGCGGGTTCGAATCCAACACCGGGCCATTTACTGCATGTCACCCCCCCCCCCCCCCTCTCTCTCTCTCTCCCCGTTTTCAGTCTGCACTCTCAACTCTTCAACTGTCCAATCAAGCTAAAATTACCTTAAAAAGATAATTAATTTTCTGTAATTTTCCACTAATGCAGTCAAAATAATGTGAGCTGTATTTTCAGAATAATAACTCTGATGCTTATATTGACAATTGATTATTCTGAATAGCCCCCCCCCCCCAAAAAAAAAAAAAAAACTAAACATGTATGTGTATTAAAAATGATTGTCTAACCTATGGTGCCTAGATGTGTGGATGCAGAGACAGTAAAAAAGGACCGCGTCAGCACATATTTGAACCCTTGTGTATTAGTGAGAGAACCATATATTTCCCTGAAAGTGCGAAAACAATCAAGGTCTCTCTCTCTCTCTCTCTCTCTCTCTCATAAGCATTTGCAGCAATCCTCCTGTGTATATATCCTCTTCTCTATAAGCTGATCAATGTGATAAATAGGCCAGGCAGAATAGCGTGGGAGTCAGTTTCTTCTGTAGGGAAACAGTCAGCATTCTGAATAAAAGGGACGGAGAGAGCAAGATAGACACAGAGAGAGAGAGAGAGAGAGAGAGAGAGAGAGAGAGAGAGAGATCAGCACTTTCCTTTTCCTTCAGTATTGTTCTTACGCTCATCCCAATCTGCCCACTCGGTCTTGTGTTCTGCCGAGTGTGTCGAAAGCGTATGGTGGCCTGACAATCAGCACCAATCAGACAGAAAAGCCGAGCTACACAGTTTACTCTCTTTATTTAATAGATATTCATGACTTAAAGGTGGGGTAAGCAATTCTGGAGAATGTTTGTTTGACAAAATCACTTTTTGTCAAATCATTGAATATCTCCTCACAATCTTCTTCTTGTCCGTACCGTAAGTGCGCTGAACAACAGCTGGTGTTAATGCACAGCCCAGGCTCTGTAAACTGGCTCTGTATTAACACCAGATTATTTGTTCACGCTTACCCCATCTTTCATAGAAATTGAACCCATGTCTTTGCACATTAACCATTAATCAGGCAAAGCAAAAAATGACGAAATACAATGTCAAGATTAAACCGGACAGGTAAAAAGTGTTAACAACCGGGATCAATAACTCAAAAGCATCGTAATAAGGCAGACAATGCGCTTCAACCTTATTTTAGACTGCAAATAGATGCCCTCTAAGCTCTGCTAATAACTGCACTGCACTACTTTAGTGTTGCACTTATTACACAGCGCTCTCATCTCATCCTGCTGCACATAGAGAGCAATATTTCATAAGTGGAACTTAGAGGACGTATGGTTTTGGTCAAAATTTGGTTGTAGCCCATTGGCTGCCTTATGACGATAGCAAGGATGCATCCTTTGGGTTTTAATAACGTTTTATTTTTGAGTTAGTAATGCCGGAAGTAACAAAATAATTTTTTTTCTCGATGCTTGGAATGGCTACTGATAATGTCCGTCTTACTTTCAGGATGTTCAAGAAATTCTCTTTCAGTCATAAAAAAAGCATATCAATGCTAAACATTATTGGGCAACTTTATTACTTTATCACATAACTCTAAGTCTATTTTAAATATGCTGTATTAACGTTAACTGAGCAAAAGTTGATTTTTTTTTTTAGGAAAGTAACTGCATGTCCTTTTGATTTGGATATTCCTGGCATCCCACGTGCGATTTTGTTCTGACTGCAAATAGACTGGACACAATTTTAGTCTCTAACTTAATTTTTCCCTGCTTTGCGTGCCATTTGCAAGAACGTGTCAGGGTTCATGATACTTGCAAGGTTCTACTGTCTTTACAACGGATGTGTATGATTTGTGATGAAGGTCTACTAGACTTGGCAGACATCCTATTGCATGTTCACCACCTTGGAAGTGAGAATTGAATGATGCAGCTGCTGGGTTTGGCGGCCACTATTCTGGCCATGCACAGTGACGTTCCCTGCGTTCCAAATCGCATACTCTTTATGTTTTCTATTCCACATACTACACACCAAATAACATGCTGTTTTTAACACTAAAAATCTTGACTGGATGTAGTAGGCATCCAGGTATTTTTTTATAACATCATAAATCTGGCCACAAGAATTGGGACTCTACCATCTTTTTCCTACCATACTAAATAGCAGAACGTATGGGGAATACAGAATACCTGACAGCCTTACTGCATTATATTTCATCATAGTAGAGTGAAAGTACAATATACTGTAACCTAATTAAAACAGTTACAGGTAGAGTTTGGCAGATTTAAGATAGTATGTCTAAATTGGTTAAAGGATATGAATGTATTCATTTTAATTTGTTGCTGTAAGGTGTTCCAGGATTCAGGGGCACTGAAGCTAAAAGCTGTCTTTCCAAGATCAGACCGGGCTTGTGGAACATATAACATGAGCATGTCAGTGGAGCGGGTCTGATAAAGTCCATCTGAAATTTGCAGCATTGCTGTTGAATAATGTGGTAGCTTCCCGGTCAGAGCTTTATAAATAAAAATGTGCCAATGTGCGTCACGTCTTTCTTTAAAAGAGGACCACCCAACCCTTCCAATGGTGTGTGTCATATGCATCTCCTGTGATGAACCTTAAAGCCGATTGAAAAACAGAGTCCAGGACTTTAAGACATGAATGTGATGTGTGCCGGTAAACCACATCACCGTAATCAAGGACAGACATGAAAACTGCCTCAATTATCCTTTTCTTGCTACATAAAGGGAAGGTGGTTTTGTTCCGATACAACTATTTATATTATATACAATATTGACATATTGGTTAAGTAAAGGTAAAATTAAAGATGAGAAAATAAATAGCTAAAACCCTGGGATTTGCAAGTCTCTTTGCAAGAGCAGAGGGACACAGTGAGTGTCTTGGCTGCCTAAAGCTGATTACGGGCCAAAGTTGGATTATATGTATACTGAACTCCAACCAAGTGGCAATAAGGTTAATGCACGTGAAAAAGACTATTAGGTGCCCCTCATAATTCTTGGCAATAAAGAGTAACAGTATTTACAAGTATAGCCAAAATGAAGCCATTATGACTTGGATGTATAGTTTACCATTTATTGTAGAATTAGAGGAAAAGATGTGGGAACAGCAATGCTTGAGTTGGTTGGTTTTAAAAGTGGACAAGGACATGATAATCGCATAGTAGTTTTAGACTGAAGACAAAAATGAGGGGAAAGGTTGAAGGTTCTCTGTGTCAGAGAAGTGAACATTTTCTAAGGTTTATTCTCATGACGGAATAAACAAACTTTCCTCGCAGCAAAATTGGAATCCCCGGAACACTGTTTGATATCAGAAAACGACCCAATATGTTTGGTTAAAGGTGCCTCAAGATAATTTTCATTTGATTTATGACCACCGTTGTAAACTTATTAACATTCTCCAGCCAGAATCGTTGACCCGACCTTTATTCAAACAATGTCTGCTGTATCCCCACTATACATTACTCTAGTTATTTTCTTTTTCTTCCACCCCTTGGTAGGAAAGCTCAGCACTCTGTTGGCCATTGCAGCCAGTAATGCCACCCCCCCCCCTCTCTCTCTCTCTCTCTCTCTCTCTCTCTCTCTCTCTCTCTCTCTCTCTCTCTCTCTCTCTCCTCTATCAGCTCATGCCTCAATCCATCTTTCCCTGTCTGATGCAAAATTAAACAGAACTAAGCAGGACTTGGGACGTGGCACAGGGGACAAGCTGTCCTGGAAGACACGACCTGTGTGTGTGTGTGTGTGTGTGTGTGTGTGTGTGTGTGTGTGTGTGTGTGTGTGTGTGTGTGTGTGTGTGTGTGTGTGTGTGTGTGTGTGTGTGTGTGTGTGTGTGTGTGTGTGAGTGTGTGTGTGAGAGAGAAAGAGAGATATTGAGAGTGTGTGTGATGTTATTTGCTTTCTAGGTCACTTTGGTGTGGTGGAACGAGCTGAAATGTTAGCTTAAAGAGTTCTTGTGGCTATCTTAGCACCTGTCCATGGGGTTGATGATGGTCACCAAAACCTCTTGAAGTTCACCCCTGATCTTTGCTTTACCCTTTGTGTCCAGTGGTAATGTAGACGTTTTGAAATCAATATTGAAAACACTGAGTGAAAAGAGTTTTCCATTCATTTTGCTTGACATAAATCAGCCATTGGTTACAGAATCCTATATATGATTGACATAAATCTGTGTCAATGGCATGTGTTGCTATATTATTAAAACAGAAGAATGGATGGATCTACACATGAAGTTCTGTTTAGTTGACTTAATAATTTACTATCCTAAGGCTTCATTGAGAAACAACTCACTGTGTTTGAGAATGTATGTGACAGTAATGGAGGAACTTGTTAAATGTTTAGATTTGTGGTTGCAAAAACCTTTCTGCTAATCACAGCATAAGGGATTGCTGAGTGTGCAGTCATTGGTTCAAGAAGGGATCTTGATGTTCTTCCCATTTGACCGATTACTGTACGTGTTATTGCCTTGAATGGCCTCTAGTTTCACTGGGCTAAACTAGTAGAAAAGCACACATGTCTTCCACGTATCAACACAGGGATCATCAGTCCCTGTTTTTTAATATTGAAAAATATCACACTCAGTTTTGAGTAGCTAGAAAAGATTGATTGTTATTATTTAATGTGGTGCTCTATTTATTACAGTATTTTGACCAATTGTAATATACTTATCTACACACATATGCAGTACGTTATGATGAGAATTGTATGCAGGGCTAAAAAAGAGGATATTTATGGATACTATAAAATTGCTCTCAATTGCTCAGTTTGTGTTCTTACAAGCAGCATGTACTACATTTGTTCACTGGAAAGAGCGTGTGTGTGAGTTGGGAGAATGAGTGAAACACATCAGAGTGATTTGTATGATGCAACGCTGACCATATGTGTGTGTGTGTGTGTGTGTGTGTGTGTGTGTGTGTGTGTGTGTGTGTGTGTGTATTAGCGTATGGGCATGTAAGACAGCGGGTAAATGTGTATACGATGGTGTGAGGGATGAATAATTCATGAGAACATTTTCCTCCTCTAGTAGTGTTTTTTTCTCCTTGTTTTGATGCCCTGGTAAATGTGTGAGAAATAAAACATGTGCGTGTATTCTCTCTTTGTGCGTGCATGTGTATAGCTTCAGAAGTGTGGTGACAGCAATACACATATGTAGATAAATGAGCACACTTGCATGTTTTTAAATAGATGCTGCAGCGGACGAGTTAAATATAGAACTACAGAGAGAGAGAGAGAGAGAGAGAAGGGAAAGAGAGTTTCCCTAGGGGATATCCCTGCCTCTCATTCTCTCTCTCTCTCTCCTCTCTCTCGCTCTCTGAGATTGCTGGACGGCTTTTCCCATCCAAATGTACATGTTTTAATGATCAGGCGCTTAATAAATAATTCCAAAGTCACCAGGGTGTTTCTAAAAATATCCTGACAGCTGAATAATGGATTTTCCTTTGACCCTTTCGCAGCATTGTCACTGTGTGTGTGTGTGTGTGTGTGTGTGTGTGTGTGTGTGTGTGTGTGTGTGTGTGTGTGTGTGGCTGTTCAGATGGCTGTTTACACAGCACTTCTTGTTTCTAATGGGGTTTCTTGAATTTGCCCACTACATGACTACACTACATTAACACATTTTAAAGTAAAATAGGATCCCTGGAACACTGTTTGAAGTAAGAAAGCTTTCCTGAAAAGTTGCTATTTTACTGTTGTTGTTTACAGCAGCAGGGCCCACAGTTTGGTTAACAAAACATATTCTAGCCTTACGTTTGGTTCCAAGTGCCTCAAAATAATTTGATTCATGATGATATAATCAATCAACACTAAGGATTCCATATATAGTACATATGTTTTGTAAACTAATTACAGGCTCTGCAAATGTTAACAAATCATGTTCCCCTCAACTGCATAGGGCACCTTTAAGGACCAAACTAAAAGTGGCTGTACACAGTTTAGTATTTGACAATAAAATAGTTTTTAAAACCCGAAATCCAGTGTGGTTAGGTTTAGTAAAGGATAGTTTCTGTATGAGTGCCTTGTTCAGAGAGATACTCTTACTTTAATTATGAATTAGATGCTTTGCCAGAGGGGGCCACTCGTCCCTCGGCATATCACAAAACTGCTTTGCGTGGCTCAATATAAAAAGTATGCCTGGACTTATGGGATGACACATTATTATGTGGTTATGTACAAGCCTCTGTACGCCTGCCAGTTCTCTCTCCAGATAGGGGAACCTCATGCCAGCAACTTCCTCCTCAGGCAGTGGAGGGCACAGGGATGATCCAAGAAAAAGTACTAAAAGCACAGTGTTCTATGATGCTCTGTGGACGTTCCCCAAATGAATAAATGACAAATATACAAACAAATATGGAAATGTACTGTGACTTATAGAAGTCAACTGTGTAAAGATTAAAAAAGAAAGAGTAAAAAAAGTAGGGAGACTCCACATCTCGCTCTCTCTCGCTGGTAAACAGTATTGCCAAAGCATTACAGATATAAAAAACATTTTAAAATAAATCAGGACAATATGTATGTAACAATATGATGAGTACAAATGTACATATAATATAGAAAATAATACAAACAATATAGTATATAAAAGAGTACACTTTAATTATTACAGGTAAGACATTTAAAATAAAATCCAATAATGGTAATACAAATTAAAATAAATAAATAATGGTAAAATAGAGTTGTTTCTATTACTATTAAAAGCTAAAGCTACATATTATATGAAAGCTACTAAGCACTCTCTCTCTCTCTCTCTCTCTCTCTCTCTCTCTCTCTCTCTCTCTCTCTCTCTCTCTCTCTCTCTCTCTCTCTCTGTGTCCGTCACACACACACACACTCACACACACACACACTAATGTATTCTTGATCCCGACTTGGATGCCGTCCATTAGACAGATTGAGGGCAGCAGGCCAAGGTCTAGACACAGTAGCAGAGGGAAGGGCAGACCTCAGGCAGCTAGATTCAATTATATAGACAGGACATGCTGATCTCTTAATGCAGTCCTGTTCACACCTTAACACCCATGTGTAGGACTTCTTACAATCTGTTCATGGATGGCCTTGTTGTAAGCTTTTAAAAGTAGTTTAGGGTGACTTCTGGATTTTCAAATGGGCTCACAAATAGGTTCTAGAACGGTATAACAAGTTATACTGTATACCATGGCCAAAGCAAGAGTGATTCTGGACACAGTTTCGGACTCTCCCCGCAGTGATGATGTCACCACATTATTTTAGCCTCAGCTAACATTAGTTTTTCACGCTGACATGACCATCATATACTGCTATATATACAGCAGGAGCAATGGAGAAAAACAATATGGATATTTGTTTAGCTTGATTTGAGATGCAAGGTATTTCAATGTGTGGATGCATCAATTTACATCGACTAGAATTTTCTAATTCTAGTTGATGCAAATTGTGGTCTGTCTATAAATATATATACGGCATGTATAAATATGCTTCCATTGAACAACTCAGTGAGGACATGACACAGAGTTGGATGGCATCATGGTCGTACACAGCAAACACAGAGACAAGCTGCTTAGTTCGAAAATACTTCACACACTCATACACACTTATTTGTAGCACACTGTTGCTGTTTTAGAGATCTTATACATAATCCTTTTTGGCTGTTTGTCTATAATGAATAAAAAGGATATGTGTGTAAATCTGACCAAATTATTATGTAATAACAAGTCTATACATATCTTGAGGGGTGCTTTAAATAAATTGGTCCACAATTATTTTTAACTGGCTGGATCACAACCGTCTCCCGGCAACGCATTTTCAAATGTTTGTTTGATCTGCTTTGTTCCTAACAGCTTGACAGGCTGCAATGGAAAAGGAAAGAAAAGGAGACGCATGGACTGAGATTATAAAAAGGCCATCATGGAGTGGAGCAGTTGTAGTTGCCAATCCTGCTGTCTTTCTCTGTCTTCATATGGATTGTTTGTTTCCTCCTTTCATTCTTCCTCTCTCTCTCTCCATTTCTCCTCCCATTCTCCCTCTGTGCCTGGTGCCTTTGAAGTTCCTCCCCTCCACGTTCAGAATGCAGTGTTTAGAGAGAGAGAGAGGGGGGGGGGAAAGAGGGAAACACCCCAACAACTTCAAAGGGCTTTTCTCTGGTTGTGGGTAGGTGTTATTTTTAGCCTGAAACAAGTTGGAGACGGAGGAGAAGAAAGGGGGGGGGGGCGGGGGCGCAGGGAGAGCATGTCACACGGTCATTACTGACATACTGCCTATCTTAAGAATATAACTGTAGAAATGACTCATACGGCTTGAAGTTCTAGTTCTGTCACGACACAGTTACAGAATGTGTGGACCGATAAAGGTGTTTTAAGTATAGAAGTCGGTTGGAGGGATTCCCCTAATGTACGATTACTGTATACTGTATCTTTAAGAACTATACTGAATACATCACTTTTAGTAGTGGAGCACTGTTGTCAGCTCAGCACTGATTATATTCTGGTAAAAAGCTGAGCTAAAGACAAAAATCATTATGTGAAAATGCTGCTGCAAAGAGTTTGCTGCTGGGCCATTCATCTTATAAATTGCACTTGTATGTGCTTGAAGACAGTCTGAATCAATGAATAGCATAACAGCTGTATTAATGACGATGGTTTCACTTACTGCTACGTACTGGAGTGTATTTGAATGGAGATGCATTCACTCGCTGTTGTACATACTGAAGTGTATTTGAACCAAGATACAATCGCTCATATTAGGAAAAACAAAGGGAATGAAAAACATATTTCGTTAACATATGAAATACACAGCATCTTAGAAAGACTACCATACATGTTCTCTCACAAAGACAAACAACATACACAAATGCACAAATGCGCGGGGGGTGCGAGACATGGTCTGATTTTGGCGATGTTTTCGGAGGTGATAGATTGAATTTTGTTGAATGTTGATTTGGAGCCTACGGAGGAGGAGTTCGGGTTTGAATTACTGATAGGCAGGAGTCGATAGTGGAGAGAGGGGGTGGGTTGTGGGGGGATTTGGTGCTAAGGTAAATCTGGGTGTTGTTGGCATAGCAGTGGAAGTCCAGGTGGAAGTGACATATTAACTGACGGAGGGGGAGGATGTAGTATAGATGGTGAAGAGGAGGGGGCCGAGTACTGAACCTTGGGGAACCCCTTGTGTGACTGTTTTAACGTTTAAAAAAAAACACAAACACATCTCTATGGATCTACACAGGGGAGGGTGTTATGGGTAAAAGTAGGATTTGAGTCTTCCTTATGTTGTGAGGAGAGTTTAGAGCAGGAAAAAGTGTTAATATGTAGCCTAGGCTCTGTAAACGGGCATGTTGCTTGCTACGGTGGCTAGGCGATGCATTAGCACACCATTACGTTAAGCACACACACAGTACGTATGGTAGCGGTTTGGGAAAAAAGTGATATTGTCAACAAGCATTTTCATGAATTGCTGATTCCACCTTTAAAGAAAAACTGCTGTATATTGCAACCTAATTTGATTTTTTATAGGTACTGCAATCAGCTCTCTTTCTATTTCCAATAGACAGTTTGTGTTGTGATGTTGGATCTATGTGTGATGATTGTAATTACAGACCACACCAATAGCCGGAGCCACGATAATGAAACCCCAGCTGAATTCAACCTGAGTTTTCCCCTTGACATAAAATAACAAAAGAGTACATTTCAGATTCAAACATGATGTGATTCAGGAAAACCTGATTTGAATTGCTCCCAGCTCAATCACGCCATAATACCGTAAATGTGTTTTGTGCTGGTAAACAAAATTGGTGTTCGCTCCACCACATATTACAGTGTTTTATATTGAAATGTGAGATAATAACATTCACCACAAAGGAAATGGGACCGGTTAATGAGCTTGGTTAATGAAAGCATTTTTGCTCATCATCAGGATTCTTTCAATTTGGCGCTGCGTCAAAAAAAAAGCCCACACTCAATAACTTTGGACAAGTTTAATGGCGAACCGGGAAACATTCATCAAAAAAATCCCATAAAAAACATGTGACGCTCATTAGTCAGTTAATGATGGTATCATCTCTCATCTGTGTTAATATCTGGTATGAAGGTCATAAAAGGAAGCCAATAACGTGATGATTTCCCACGACGATTACTTCCAATGGTTCTTCTGTTCTCCCATTACTTACTGTATTACCGTCATTATAATTCTCATTACGTTCTCTCATTACGCCCCGCAATAATTTTGTCCAAAGCAGCGGTTCCCATTTTCAGACGGTGCACGCCTCTGCCTGAAATCAGACTCCTCATATTTGCACGGTGTTCTGAACCGGTGACTAATTTGATCCCCTCCCTCGTCTCTTGCCAGTGAGTTCACCACCCACCATTGTCTCCTGATGGATGGCTGCTATAGGTGGAACACAGGCTCTTCACAGGCAATCACTTATGTGACAGCTTTCAACCGCATGAATAATGGACTTTGCTTTAATACACTCCGATCCATCACCGTCACACACCCTACTACAAGCACACAAACATTCTCCTACTTTTCTACGCTTCCGCACTCTTGGCCTAATTCATTAACTCCTTTTAAAGGTGGTGTCAGCCATTCTGGAGAAAGCTTTTTGTGAAAATCGTTTTTTTCTTTTTTCAAAATCAGTGAATATCTCCTTATGATCAGCTATCGTATGGTAAGTGCGCTGAAACAACTAAAATCCAGTGTTAATGCACTTCCACAGCTATGTAAACGGATATGCTTTTGCCTAAGTGGGCCCCTTTGTTTACAAACCCTTTGTTTGCATACAGTTTACAGAACCTAGGCAGTGTATGGATTTATTCAGAAATAGCCACGGCACTGCAGTCCAACATTAACAAAAGGTCTCATCTCCCACTTATTCTGCTTTTATGCGTTACCAAACATGTCGATTTATTCCTTTAAGATTGGAGCAAAAAAAAAATTTGCTGTTTGGACTGCCAAACTCAGCATACAATCTTACCTTTTCAGCTTTTCTACAACTAACTGCCACCTGTTGAAATTGAAGCATAACAGCATCAAAAAGGTGTACTCTAACCCATCATTTAAGCAGATAGGGGATTTACTGACTGACTGACTGACCTGACTTATCCATTTTCAAATTTGTATCCATTGATGTCTCTGTGCTGTGCTGTACACCTCATCGCACACAGCAGCTACTGTGTTTGTGTGCCACTGCGCCTGTTGAAGGTTGTTGGGCAGCATTCAAAGCACAAACAAATATTCAAACTGTCGCACACCAATTGTGTTTATAGATGTTATATCTTTTGAGATTTCTCTTGCACTGAAGCGTATCTATCACACTCTCAGGCAAATGTCTCTGACTTGGTGTGTGTATCATATAAGTGAGCATGCTGGTGGAACAGATATGGCTGGTATGGAATGGACTCTAGATTCAGTGTTACGTCTGCCATATGTTCCCCATCTCCCAGTGGAGCCCATGCTTTACTTACGGCCCCTCAGGCAGGCTATTGAAACAGTCCTGGGGAGCGGGGAATATGGCACAATCCCCTAGTCATGCAGACTTTGATGAATGAGCAGAACTGTAATTTTTGTTATAGTCTCGAAAAATGCATGATTGCAGTCCCCTGTATGCGTGTGTATGTGTACATTGCTTGCACTCTCCTTTGATTTTTGCAGTGCGAGTGTGCACAGTTTTATGTGTGTGTGATCTGTGTTTTGAATCCCAATACATAAATCATCTCCAGGTTAATAATGTCATCACTTTTAAATCTGTCAACAGACATTTTTTTCTTTTTCCCACATCAACTTCCAAATGTCTTTTTTCAGTTAAGAATCTTTCACTTGTACCATCCCTTTGTCCTCACCCTTACTACCCCCTTGCTTTGTTTTTTTATACTCATGCTTTATTTCGTCCCAGGTTGTTGTCCACTTTACAATTGTATACATCCAATTATACAATTCATCGCAAGGCGAAATTATAATCCACCTTTTCAACCTAAAAAACAACAACCCATCAAGTTAAAAAAAAATTGCATTAATAAAAATAGAAAGCTCCCTTGTACTCTCTTATATTTCTCTATCTCCTCTCATACCTGGCTGTCCTTGTACGAATCCCAAATATTCCAATTCTCACTTGTACCTTGTTCCCCCTGCAGGAGTGTGCCTGGTGCTGGGTTGCATGATCTTTCCCAACGGCTGGGATGCGGAGGTGATCCGGGACATGTGTGGGGACCATGCGGGAAGGTACGCCCTGGGGGACTGCTCTGTCCGCTGGGCCTATATGCTAGCCATCATGGGCATCCTGGACGCCCTCATCCTCTCCTTCTTAGCCTTCGTCCTGGGCAACCGGCAGACGGATTTCTATCTGGATGATTTGCAGACAGACAACAAAGGTACATCAAAGGAACGATGAAACACAATGCTTTAAAAGTTGTGTAAGCCCAAAATTAAACTTCTTTACCTATGTACAATATACAGTATGTCTTCCTCCAGCAAAAGAGGAGTCAGCGACTA
This sequence comes from Hyperoplus lanceolatus, assembly GCA_026929865.2. Taxonomy (NCBI): domain Eukaryota; kingdom Metazoa; phylum Chordata; class Actinopteri; order Uranoscopiformes; family Ammodytidae; genus Hyperoplus; species Hyperoplus lanceolatus. Next base: position 7,125,580 of record CM049404.1, on the reverse strand, counting down.
TGGAGAATGCTTGTTGACAGTAATTCATTTTAGTCAAAATCAGTAAATATCACTTCACGATTCGCTATTTGACCATACTGTTAATGCCTAAAAGAATATGTTGTTGATACACAGCCTATACTCTGTAAACGGGTATGTAAATAAAGGGCATGTTTTACATGTTTTCAGCGTTCACACAGTAAAGACAAGTAGCGTATCGCGAACAGATATTCACTGATTGTGAGGTAAAAGTGATCTTTTCAACAAGCGTTCTCCAGAATCGCTGACTCCACCTTTAAATGTGAGTTACTTGATTTCTAAAAATTGGCCAACTGACAGTAAAAAATGACAACACTCCAACCTGAACTGGGTCTCTACAGCCAAACAGCTTTCAGTGGTGTATTGAAGAGGTGGGAGAGAGTTCTCCAGAGGCTTTCTGACAGTTTGCGTGATGTTGCATCAGGACAGTCAAACTGCTTTGTTTCAACTGCATGAAAGGAGAGGAAGAGGGGAGAAGGAATGGCAGAAGAAGGCAATAGCAGGGCAAGAGAAAAAGATACAATGCAAAATTTTAAATTTAAAAATGTCATGAGAATTGTTTGAGCATCACTGCCCCATTTCATCTCTGTCTCTCCCAAAAACTGTTTTAATAAATGCCAACATAAACGAAAAAGATCCATAACCAAATGCAGAACAACGCAAAAAGAAACAGAGCGAGAGAGAGAGAGAGAGAGAGATAGGTCTCTGACAGCAGAGCAGGTAGACAGAGAGCGGAGAGCTATACACACACACAGTCACACAGAGTAAAGGAAAGAGAGGGAGTGAGAGGAAAGAACACTGACAGATAAAGAGAGAGAGAAAAAGTGACACAAGATGTCTTGCTTCTCCGCCGGATCTATCTTCACGATGGTTTCCATGGGAACTGGAGACATTCCAGGGCGTGGGCGTGTCTCCCTGTTCTTATCTGATTAACCTCACCGACAGTGTCTGTGATGTGATGCATCTAACGCATCTAATGCTTCAGCAGCTGTGTGAAGTTGGGTTTTTTGTCATACATTTTGCTTCCTCGTATCAAATACTGTAGGTCCATGAAAGCATTTTGCCGTCCGTAAAAATTGACAAAGGTGAGATAGTGAATGGCTGCAGCAATAGGTTGATAACAGGAAACACGTGAGAAGATTTAAACAAATTAAAGTAGTATGGTATTTTTTTCAAAGGCGAAACTATTTTTGTCTTTTTTTAAGCACTGGTTAATTTTGAGATTTCAGTCTAAATTGCTTCCGTAACATGTCTTCTTTCATACTAGTATAAATCAGTGGTCCAAAATAAAATAAGGTTAATTAAGGTGTTTGTTTTACCAAACCTGGTCCGTTTGTGTCTTAATATTTCTCCTATACAACCATCTTAAACGGTCATTATCTCAACATTAGCCAAAATCTGTTCAGAAAAAAACTTTGCACACCAATATGTTGTGAGAATGAAATAATAATGTGAATTCAAAAAGAAAATGGAATAGAAAAATGTATTGTGTTTAATGTCAGTAATCATCTAGCAAAGTGATGATAACTATAAGTTAAAATGTTATACCCTATTCACCTACTCTGTCTTTACTCATATTTAAATGAGCAGATTCATTTCCACAGCTATATATACCTGTTCTGGTTATGCTTACGTTTGCTCTTTTTCTGTCATTGCAGATTTTGCTGTGTCAAGGGTAAGTTGCTTTTTATCATGCATAGAGGGATACATAAACATATGTACAGCCTCATAAGTGTCTGAACATAGTAACATGAGCTGATAGTACTAGTGTAGAACTATTTCCTCTGGCTAGTACTAATTTACAACCCAACAGAGCCAAGGGAAATGGACCAAATGAGAAGTTTGGTTTGGTTTGTTTAGTCTTGGTCTTACAATGTTCCTTTTGTCTTGTGTACAGTGTATTGTGATGTGTTGCAATGTCGGAGCTAATGGAGATTCTGCACATACAAACAAACAAACAACAAACAAACAAATGAAATAATAGACAACATTACAGCTGTTTTCACTGAATAGCGCTCCCCATGACAATAAAATAGAGCTGTGCTACAATATAAATTACGCTGTAGGGCTAGAATTGACGGCTTTTGAAATGGAATTAAAGTCCACGCTTAATTATCAATGTCATGTGACATGATGTATTAAGACCACCCAGATCTTACACAGCAACTTGTATTTCAGCTCTGTTTTGACATTTTCAATGAACTATGTGGAATATCGGAATATGCATTGTGTCGCAATGTATCGTGAGCCATGTATCGTGATGCGTAATGTATGGTGAATTCCTTATTGCCAATACACAGCCCTACTATCTTCATGTGAGACATTGGTGTATTTCCCTGTTATGATGTTTAATTTCTGAAGTCTGAATGTCAGTTAAGTGAGAGTCCTCTGTTGTGTTTTATTCAGATTGAAGTGCGGGACAGAAGAGAGCCGCGGTACGGAGTGCAGCGCCTTCACTGAGGGCAACAATGGCCACTGGACCACTTTTGTTTCTCTTCTCTCATCCCTCTGTTTCTTTCTTTCTTTCCCTCTCCTCTCTTCTTTCTCTTCCCTACAATGATCAGGACATCCCTCAAATCTCAATGCAGACACTGAGTGTACAGGATTCTTTCAAATGAAAACCAACAACAAAACAAACTGGGATAAACTATATTTTGGGGAGAAACAGTATATACAAGGTTGTCCAGTGCATTCAACTCTCAACGAAAACCTTTAAGATGGAAAAAAAAGATTTACTGTTTTTAAAGTCTTGATTTGTGTGAGAAATAATTCTTAAGATGAAGAAACTTAATGTCCGTCTATGCTTTTTTGCAACGATTTATTTCAAAAATCTTGCTATTTAATGATTTTGAGTTTGTGCATTGTGTACATTTATAGCTTCAGAAAGCAGGTGATTGAGACTCCCCGTACCGGTCAATTGTGAGAACATTTTAAAACGCTTCAACAGGAACACTTGTATGGCTCTTCACATGAGGACTTTTAAAATGTAAGAAAGGAATTTAAAAGAGTGTCCCATTGCAGCTTTGCATTAACCCAGTGTTTATCAATTATATTCTGTCATGCCCCCCCCCCCCTAGGGGACAGAAATTTTTTCGCGCCCCCCCTAAATTGAAATACTGTTGAGAACCTGCTAATATTTATTAATTTATCTGTACAAAACCACTCTATGAGTTTCTGGCACGAACATTCTGCATACAATCACCTTATTATCAAATTAGATGTTAGATTATAAAACTAGCTGAGATAACTTCTGCAGCAACTTAAAACAACTTTGAGGCTCAGTTCATTAGCTCAATTTGTAACATTTAAACAAGACTGCTCAGTCTGTGTGAATCTCACGACAGAGAAACGAGAGCAAATGATTCACTGAGGTTTGCATTTCATTCAAAACATGTTTAAACTGTGAACATAATAAAGGTGGTGTTTTTTTTATTATTATAGGCCAATATGCCTTCTGTGATGCGATAACCTATAATTCATTAATGTTATTATTAGTGTACTTGCTTGATTTCTTTTTAAATAGCATACAGAGACACTTGGAGACACATGTGGACGTTTATTTACTGCAAATCGCGGCCTTTCGCGCGGTTATGACCATACACAAGCACACATCGCGCTTGCTAGCAAAAAACAAAAAATATATTTTTTTTTTCAGTTGAAAATCAAGGCCACTTGCGCCCCCCTTGACAACTCACGCCCTCCCCCCCCCAGGGGGGCGCGCCCCACCATTTGAGAAGCACTGCATTAACCTAACATCTCTGGGAGATTCTCTTCTGTACATTCTTCTGTACATACTTCAACAATGTTAATAGCATTACTGCTGACAAAAACAGCCGACAACAAAACCTCTTCTGACTCTTAATGCATTTGACTATAGTCTTTCTATCTTTTGATTTCAGTGTCCGTTGTGCTGGAAAAGAATGGGGGAGTATGTTAACATCTATTTGGTGGGATGAGACAGGTGGATATTCCCATAGAAACGCAGTGTGCCGTGCATCAAAGTGATTGTGTATGTATAACAATTTTTGACACGGAGAGAAAGACTTTGAGAAAGCCTGAAAACAAGCCCATATCGTAGTATTTTACTTTACAGTTGACAGTCAAAAACTTTTTTTGGGGGCATTTTTGGCTTTTTTAATAGACAGTTATTAGAGAGACAGAGTTGAAATGGGACAGAGAGGGCAATGACAAGCAGAGAACGACCCGGGCCGGATTCGAACCCGGGTCTGCTGCGACAAGGACTGAGTCTTTATGGGGGTAGCGCTCTTACCACTACACCACGAGCGCCCCCCAAAGATCTTCGACACTGAACTGATTAGCAGCTGTCCAAGTCAGACTTTGAAACCATGTGTCTTTTTTTCCTTTATAATACCCTCTCTCTATCTACAGTGTGCAGTTTACTACAGGTGTATGGTTCCAGCATACAGTTTACTCTACAGATGTCTTAAGACTTGAGTGTGAATACGGCTGTATGAGTCGGCCTTCTCTCAGAGGGAAGTCCCCCTAAGTGCTGCATTGTTTTAAGGTGATGTCACTTAAATGCCTCTATGGAGAAGTGTGTAGCTTGTAGTAGTAGTAATGGGAATCATAAGTGGGACAAAATCCCAGCTATTAACCTCCCCCCAAAAGAACAAGAAAAAATCCCTTAAAAAGTAATAAATCGCATCAAAATGTTGCCTTTGGAACACGTGTTAAGATAGCAGAATATACTGTGACTTCTACCATTTAATCCTCGCCACCATGTTGGATATTTTTAGACCTTTTTTATGTAATTATAGGCAGGGTTGTTAGTAGCCCTCCCAGGGCACTGCCCACGTCCCCCGTAGTAAAGTAGCATAAAAGAAGCCAAACTGAAATATATTGGGCCTCATGCATGAACATTTTAAAATAGCTTGGTTCTTGGAGGTTTTGTCAATAGAGTAAATCACTCCTTCCCACCTAATGAGAGCAACCTTGTCAGGAGGAGGTGTGTGCACGTCTGTGAGATTGAAGCATTTGCATAATCAGCTCCTCCAAAGTGATCAGTAAGGCCTACTTTCCACTGCACTCTGGGGCAGACATAGAGAGAATGGATCAAGTTAGATGCTAAAAAAATGTCTTGCTGAAGCAAAGCTTCTCATGCTTGGGATGAAAAAATTAAACCAGAAAATAAACTTGTCCCTTCTCCCAGTCATTTGCCAGCCATAACTAAATGATATGCAGAATATTTCTTTCTATTTATTATATGATACTAATATTCAATGCATATTGATTTTTGGCAAATATCATTTAAATGTATGCAAATGAAGGCATTATAATTCCTCAATCAAACATGTTTATTCCGCCCTACCTATTCACTACCCCTTGTAAATGTCAGTCCTGGGCAAAACATTCTAAACAAATTTAAAATGTTAATATCAAAACAGATCTGTTCATACTGCAGGAGTGATTCTTGCATGAGGCCCATTGACTCTAATGATACTGGAATTAGCCTGTATTCATTACCAAGAAGTAATACAGGTGAGGTGATCACCTGTGTTATATATTTGGTGGTAGCTACAATCCTGATTGTGAGCTCAAAAGTCCAAAAAATAATTATATATGTAGCATTTCTATTCTATTATTTCTACCCATACCACCCAGATTATTGTTGTTCCGACGACAATGTACCCTGATGTAGCACATGAGACAATGCCACTAGTGTCATTGGTTGTTATCAAAGTACCTGACATCAAATACTGCTGACAAATGTATAATGTTATGTTAATCATTTCTATTTTTACACATTTTAAACAAAGGCAACCCAGAGGTGATTGGCTTGACACACAAGGTTGTGCATATGATAGCCATTGAGAAGCTAGTGTTTTCCTGTTTTTTATTCATATGAAACGTGGGCTTCTATCAAAAACATAACATTCTCCATAGATGTGAAAATCACTGTAAGGGCATTCATGGCTGACGGCGCTGTGAGTATGAGGTCTGTGACTCACCAATGTACCCTTGAGTTCATTTATGGCCTGCTGTGCTCATGGTCGAAATTATATATGTCCACATCAATGACACTGATATTTATAATATCAGTGGCATGTTATCTATGAGTGATTCTAACATGGAACAAGCAGCAGTTGACCTAACAGGCAAAATCTCAATGAAGACCCAATGTAGTGAGGGACTGATTATACTGCATTATTTAACTGTAAGGCCTGTTATTTGTTAGGGATGCACTTTTAACATGTAAACACTAACATGAACGATTGGAAATATAAAAAAAACTCCTGGGTAATTTATAAATAGGAATAATATAGTAAGAGAGGAAGATTATGACTCAGAAGGTTACATGTAACTTGTATTGGTTACTGGTGCATCCCAACAATACATACATTTAATGAGCAGATAGCTAGATGTGTGTGTGTGTGTGTGTGTGTGTGTTTTCAGAATGGTAGCTAGCTAACTCTCAGGAAGCTGTGTAAACAGTACTGTATTAAAGGTTCATTATGGAAATGATCAACAAACACAAACAAGGCCGACAATGCAAGCATGATAAGTCAATGCTTGTGATGAGGCTGTCATCCAAATGACCCATTATTTCAAAGCATCCATACAGTTTCAATTTGACACATTTTGTTAAAAAAAGTATTTTTTCCAAGTTGGGCCTTTAAGACAATATGAAAACAGCCCTTAAGCTGAATCTATTGATGCTGTCCAGCTAGGATCTGCATAGACCTTGGCCTATACATCACCCATCTTAGGGTAGGAGTGCTGGGCCCCGCATTCAAGATTATTTTTTTTTCACTTTCAACTTGTAGTAACTGTGCAAGCATATTAAAAAAGCATATGTACATGATAATTTGAGAAAGTCATTGCACTTGCTGAGAGAGATCAGCAATTTTTGTTTTTGTTTTAATATCTAATGACATAATCGGGATTGACGTCTCTCACGTATATTATATATGTACTGTATATGATTTAGACATCTGCTACAGAGTACGTCTCTCATTTTGGGAATACGTTCATGGGCCGTGGATTCTATTTTACGACAAAAAAAAACAAGGAAGAAGAATAAAGCCTGAGACCTATGTGGTCAACGGGAGGCTTCCAAGCATCAGTACTCGGTCTCCTCTCCTGGTACTCTGTTCCTGAGGACTTGATGATGAACTGAAAAAAATTACCTTAACAAAGGAACTGACAATTACCTTAACCCTTATGAGCACATATTTGTACCACTCTAGATGCCTCTAAGAAACTCTTGATTTAATTCAGATGTGGTGCAGAACCAGCAAAACAAGTAGTCAAAAGACACTGTAGTTTTTTTTTTCTACTAAAGACTACAAACTCTGACTGAGTTCAGAAAGCTGGATAGGTACTGTATGTTCCTGAAGATACTAAGTCAATTCAGTTTAAAGTGGGACAATTGAAACAATTTTTTTTTCTTCACTTTTTGATATGTAGAAGTAAAAACACAGCGTTTGATTTTAGTTTATTTTTCAATTTGTGATTGGGACTCCAAAAACTGAATTGACCTCAATCTTGAATGACAGAACAAAGATGTGGAAAAGAATGAAAAGCTAATAAAAAAAAAGGATACAAGAACAATTTCCAATTGCTAGCAGCAAACAAAATGTTTGTTAAATATGTAAATGTCATTGATGTGTCAATGATTTCATCATAGTTTTTTTTTTATCATGCAATATCATGTATAAAGACGTAATGTTGGGGGGTGGCATGGGTCGGGGTTAAAAAAGAAGAAGAATGTCCAGTGACTTATGGTTATGTTAATGGTTAACTTTCTGTTAACTTTCTGAAATGCAGATGTTGCCAAAACACCATCAACGATCCTGTGTTAACATGAAAAAAAATTAAAAAATAAAGTTTTGTTTTTTTGTATAACAGAAGAATGATATACTGATATTCGTATGGTGATTCTGATGAGATCTTTGTTTTTAAACAGAATACTTCCTTTACGTTATGGTTTACTTTCTATGTACTTCTGGTATGACGTACGATGCCGTTCTGTCACATCGGACGCTATATATCTCAGATGAAATCTTGAGCCACTTAACGGATGACTGCTTGTTGAAATCTCAACACCCCAAAAATGTATAGTCTATTTCTAAAGTTGCTTGATATAATTGACAAGCTGGCCTGAGTCAGAAAGAGGCTGGTTGCTTTTCATGAATTACGATGACATGCTGATTATGGTTTGAAATGATTAATTCCTATTTGTGAATAGTATTCCAACTCATCATGATGACAACTTTTCTGTTATTGAAACACATTTTGAGAAGGTCAAATAAAGATATTTTACATTCAAACATTACCCTGACTGATCATCAATGAATCAATTAACCAAAGTAAAGCTTGAAACACTGTTCTGATACATACCTCTTTATACACAGGATATCATTGTGTACAGTAGAAGGGCCCTTATCCAGCATTAAGAACAAAGTTGATGTTGAAACATGACTATTTATGCGGTAACACAATATACACTATAATAACTTAACTATCTGTTAATGCTTAGTAAGCATATTAACGGATATTTAATGCTTGGTTAGGAATTAACTACGCTTTGTTAACTAATGCTTAGTTAAGCATTCACTAGGTATAGCTGTTAGTTCATGCTTAGTAAATACTTTTTAAGCACTAACTAAACAGTTAATAGCAGTTAGTTAATGCTTCATTTTTGTGTGTTGTTAACTGCATGCTAAGTTAATTAAAATACCCTTATTGTAAAGTGTTGCCTACATTTTTAAACCAAGGACATCATTGTGTACAATAGAAAGGCCATGGTGCCTGCATGCCTCATTAAGAACAAAATTGAGGTTGAAACATGACTATTTATACAATCATCAGCCAAAACACAGCATCCAGTTCTGCGGTGGAGTTGACGGTGAGTCACACAAACCCAAAAATACCACACAGGGCTTACTTACTGGAAACAGACACTTACTAAGAGGGTGGCATACCCTGAGACCTCCTATGACTTGAGAAAATCCACAGTTTGTCACAGCAAGTATACGTGTAATTCAGCAGTGGGTTCATGCTCTGTGTGGTCTGCCTATAGCAAATACTCAAATACCAAACTAAGTCACCCAGTAGTGTTATTCAATGAATTGTGCGTTATGTCCATATTTGAAACAGGATGAGACTTGGATATACCACAAGGCTGGCTCCGTTACAGTACAAAGTTCTACTTTTAGAAAAACCTCAAAAGTTTCACTATCATTTAGGTTTGGAACTGAATTTTTTCACCTTGGAAACCAAACCAGTCACAATTGGAGCGCTAAAGGCTGCATCCGATTCCAAATGAGGCAGTGAATGTATATGTTTCAGCATTGACATCACAATGTACACAAATTGGTAAAGGTTGTAAAGAAAACAGGTTATAAGGCCCACAATGGTAAATTTTATGAACCATTTGACGTTCATGTTTTTTTCACATCATAATCCTTCAGACAAACAGTCTAATGTAGCCTGATTTTTTTTTCTTAGCACGGGGCCTGTGTAGACATCTAGTTTAATAGATTTTTCAGCTGCAACCAAGACCATTTTAAGAACCTGCTTTTGATGAAACCATTCAAGTATGTCGCAGCAGAACTTATATAATTCCGGATGGTACCAAACTAGGTGAGATAACGAGCTTTCAGTGGTTCTGTGTGGTCCTTTTTTCTGATGCTTTCTGCAGCCGAGTCCTACTGGACCTACCACACTGTTCAACTCCACGGGCTTAACCTCCTTGACTTGTTTACAGCCAACCTATACCACAGACAGCTTAGCTCTGTGGACCTCGACCTACCACGCCGTGTGATAGCAAATCCTCAACATATTAAAGGTTGATATGCAACATTTTAATGAAAAAATGTATTATAGAATCACTTCTGCCTACACATAGATTGTGGGGTGGTGTTTACCTGCACTGGCTGTATTTTGCTTTGTTGTGGTTTATTTTGCTACTTCTGGGGCGTTTCTAGGCGTCAATCAATTGAGCAGCAAACTTGGAGAGTGTTGAACCCTCAACCAATAACAGCGTGGGGATGTTCAGGTCGCTGCCCCTGCGCTGCACGCTGCAGCCAAATGACTAGACGCTCTTCGTATTCTCCTGTATCCTTAGCTTTTGTTAGCTCAGGTGCTAAAACTGATAGATGGGCTATATCCGTGTGTCCACCCTCCACCCAATTTCCAGAGCGCTGGAAAATCCCAGCACGCATTTAGCCTGGTGAGACCAACTTGATCTTGGAAGCTTCACATTTGTTTTCTCTCCCGCAGAACAGTCTGTCATTTCTCCAATCTCCGTGGGGAGGAGTCCAAAAAAAATGCCCGACCAATTATGACTCATGTGTGACCTTACGATCGTTAATTTTGTCTTTGCACTATTTTTGTGTTATTTTTGTGTTTACTTGTGTCTCAGGTGTTGCTCTCTTCACTTGTGTTCTTCTTCTTCTATATTGTATTGAGAGGAGCCTGAGGACTTAAGAATTCCATTGCCTCTAATTGTTGTGCATATGACAAATAAACCTCTTTAATCTTGAGTCAAAGTCCAGCAGTACTGGTATTTGCTCCAACCCCAGAGGCTCTTGCTGCTAGCCACCGCTAACCACTTAGCCACTGAACACCCTGAAAGTGTTCCCGTGGGACTCAAGCGTTGACGTGGAGACAGCGGTGGTCTCTAGCTTGGAGCCCCTCCAACACCACCAGTTCCTGCCAGTTCCCTTGATGGTAAACTGGCGCTTTGTTTTCTCTTTAGTTAGAGCATAGCGTGTCTACTGGCCGCAGGAAGGAAGAGACTGACCACAAAGTGTCCTGAGCTCACTCCAGTTAAATACACCTCTGTGTGTGTGTGTGTGTGTGTGTGTGTGTGTGTGTGTGTGTGTGTGTGTGTGTGTGTGTGTGTGTGTGTGTGTGTGGTGTGTGTGTGTGTGTGTGTGTGTGTGTGTGTGGCCGAATATTACTTGTGTTGTTGGGACATTCTTTCTGTTTACACAGTGATATCGTGGGGACTTGCCTTCCTTTTGGGGACAAAGTCTCCATAATGTAAATAATTACATTTTGGGGTGAAGGCTTGATTTAAGGTAAGGGAAGACTTAGGTTTAGGTAAGGTTAGGGTAAGGCTAGTAATTGTTATGGTTAGGGCTAGTCTCCAGGAAATGATTGTAACTCTATGTAATGTCCTTTGAAGTGATGAAAACACGACTGTGTGTGTGTGTGTGTGTGTGTGTGTGTGTGTGTGTGTGTGTGTGTGTGTGTGTGTGTGTGTGTGTGTGTGTGTGTGTGTGTGTGTGTGTGTGTGTGTGTGTGTGTGTGTGTGTGTGTGTGTGTGTGTGTGTGTGTGTGTGTGTGTGTGTGTGTGCGGTGCGTGCGGTGTGTGTGTGTGTGTGTGTGTGTGTGTGATATTCAACCATTCTATAGGTCTATCTATTTGACATAACACCATAGACGCACGTAGGCACTCACTTCTGGAAACTTCCTGAACTTGGCCTTAATAAATACTTGAGCGCCAGTCTTCCAGATGTCAGACTACATGTATGAAAGTACACAGCTAAAAATATGACATTCTTCCTTGGCAATATTGTGGTCTTTACGTCATGCTATATGTACCTCAGCATATGTAAACAGGTAAAAGCACAAAATGTCCTGAAAACCACCACACTCAGTAACTTTCTCCTTCTGAATATTACAATGCAGTTGGCCTTCCACGTTGGGAAGGAAGCTGACACTGTGCTAATTTAAAATCGTTGTACTTCTAAAAGAAAAATTGATTTCGATTATAATATGTTGTGCAAGTATTTTTGTTATGTTTAAGACAGCAGTTTTATGATAATTTGGCTTGAACCAATGACCACGTTTACATGCACAGTGATAGTCCGATATTAACCAGGTGAAGATAATTTCTGAATACGATATTAGCATGTGAACAGCAGTTTCCGCTCACCTAAATCAGTAGTCAGAGTAAGACATAATCGCATTAAGACGTATGGAGTATTTCCGGTCTTAGTGGCATTATTGAGACATGTATACAGTACACCTTACTCACACTAAGTATTCCCACCGGAGTTTTTGCTGCATTTTTACGGCATTTACCACAGTTTGTGCCTCATGCCTTGATTTATGGCTGTACAATAGGGTGTGTAAACCATGGTGTAAACCTTCTTAAGAGGAGAGGTGTCATTTGTGGCTGACAACATAATGCATTGGATGGGACGCGCTAATGTCTGACGTCATTACGGTTCTAGCACCAATAGTGAACGTCGCTGGTATATTCAAAATGTGTCGATTGTCATGTTAACCGGATTATTCCTTTAGCTGCTGCACATGGAAACACCTTATTTGGAATATTCTCTTAACTAGAATATGGACCTTAATACCAGAGTATGCTGTGCATCTAAAAAATGGTAAATGTTAGGGAAAAGGGACAATGTTAGCAACGTCAGCAGTCATAAAAATAGGCTTGGATTTAATAGTCAGCATCTGTGTGGGTCGGGGGGATGGGCGGGTGAAAGAAAGAGGGGGAAATTGAATGTGTGTGAATGATGAAGAGAAATACAAAAAATGAGGATGGGGTGGTTAGCAGGCAGACCAAAAGATAAAGAAACATGTCAAATGGTCCAATCGGTAAGAGGGCCACCGCTGATTCTGTTCTTACCATCCTGTTATTGCCACCAGCCACTCACCTTCACCCACCCAGCGGCCAAAGGTAATATTTAGGAGCGCATGGTTAACACAGCTCCACTCCAAACACACCTCTCTCTCTCTCTCTCTCTCTCAAACAAAAGTTGGACGCTGAAGAGGAAACCAGGGAGCTTAAACATGTGGAGATCCTTTTCTCTTTTTTTTCCTCTCTCCCTCTCTCTAGTTCGAGACATGAGCCTATAAATATTAGCCAGTGTCAACTGGGCCATCACAAGGACCTCACTGGATTTTACTGAAAAGTCACGTAAGATCGAATTTAGGACGACAGAATTAGCTTTTAATTTTAAAGATTAACAAAAAAACAGCTTGGAAGACTTAACACTTCTCTTTTTTTGACAATGTTACGTTCAATAAATAATTTCCATGGATGGTCTTTATCACTGGTGTTTGCTTCCTGCTTGTCCCTCATCCTTCTCATGAGTAACGGATACTCAGAAGCCTCAGTATACCACATCAAAGGTAAGAACTATGTGTTTGCTTCACTTTAGAATTATTGCTCAAAATCATAATCATCATTATGGGATGCTCGTGGTGTAGTGGTTAGAGGACCCCCCCTTCCCCTCCCCCTCCATGAGGCTCAGTCCTCATCAAAGCAGATCCAGCTTTGAATCCGGCCTGTGGTCGTTCTCTGCATGTCATCCCCCTCTCTGCCACATTTCATCTCTGTCTCTCCATACTGTCTAATAAAAGCAAATAAAATGCCTCCCAAAATAAAATCATGTGATTATATGTCTCAGCCCACTCTCTTCGGGGAGAACAAATGAACATGATTTATGGCACCACTAGCGGTCATTAAACCAACCCCCAAGTAACTGGCCGACCGTGGACTATGTCCTCTAAAACCCTGACCTTGCATTCAGTGCTGTGGGGCTTTCCACAGCATATCACTTTGTTCTTATTGATCCCCCTTTCTCAAGGTGACTGACATTTCCCCATGAGGATGTCTCATACAGCCGGCAGGACCAGCGAGGGATAATTCACTGTGGACACTAGATTTAGCCTGACCTCTTTGCAGCAGGGCTTTATATACTGTATTCTGCCTCGAGGACAGCCATTTATAGAATCTGCAGAGTTTCTCCTGTGAAAGATGTATAATGTAGATGATGTGTAAGATATATTTTCAACTAAAGGGTCATAAAGTAAAAAGAAAGGAAAGTTAAAATGTTGAATGCAAAAAAGGGATGTATTCGTCATTGTGCTGCTCATTTCTTTACCACAGGCATCTGTTCTCATAAGGACAAGTACTACAAACCTGGAGAGTCGTTCCGGAGAGGCTGTGACAAATGCTTCTGTCACGACTTTGGTGTCTACTGCTTCGCGTGAGTGGATTCCTCACACAACGGGTGTAATATTCAAGTGAATTATATTATGGGAATGTTTCCATTGTGGCTATGGTTTATGATCAATCTTCTCTTTACCTTAATACATACATATGTCCTTCCAGTATGTATTTAATTTTTAAATGACATAACGTGTACAAATATAGAATGCAAAATAACGTGGTAAATAACAAGTCCCAACACGCACACAGGAGTGTTTATTGATCGTAAAGTTAATCTTTTGAGCTGCTCCCATTGACTACCAGTGTTTGAGTTAAGCCAACCTGAATGAGCAACCAATGGCCATTTCTAAATCAAAAATGCATGCACAGTTATACAGGACCGGTTTCTGTCTCCTTTTCTTGAGAGTGAAGCAAAAAGCCGAAAAATAAAAAAATAAATGAACTTTTCCTTTAAACCATGTCTCCATTCTGTCCCTCCAGGCCGATGAAGCCCACCTCCTGGCCCAAGAAGTGTCGTCGAGTCAGGACAGAGTGCGGTTATACTGTCGTTTACAAAGAAAACCCTCTGGTGCAGTGCCGAGCATACAGCTGGATAGGATGACAGACTGGACTTTATTTTATATCTATTCTGTGTTTCTATTTTAATGTTGTTTACATGTTTTACATCTTCAGATTGTGTACATACAGTTGTCCAACTTTTTTTTACCTTGGTGATCTCGCTCGGACAGCATAACCCTGATGATGATACTGTGATAGGTTTTAATGAGGACAAGTCAAATCATAATTTGATGCTTTTAAATCTTACTGGAAACTGAAATGAAAGTGAGGCATCACTTTCCAGCTAATGGTTGAGTATTTTTTTATATGTAGATTGTAACCTTGTCTGGTGCATTAACCAGTATGTTATGAAGTCACATCTTCCACATGGTGCTTTTGGTAATTATCTGTTATAATACACTGATAGGAAACAAGAAAGACTAATAAAAGGTGGTCATGCTATTTTATTTGTGATTTTTAGTTTGCTGCTTCTCATTTTCTGTCAACAACTCATATTGAACCACTGTTTTGTTCATGGGCGAGCATTTGCACAAATATGGACCACTAGGCCACTAGGGGCCGCAGACACTGCTGAAAACACAACATTAAAGGTGGTGTCAGCTATCCTGTAGAACGCTTGTTGTCAAAATCACTTTTTAAAATCAGTGGATATCTCCTCAAGATCCGCTACCTGACCGTACTGTGTGAGCTTTGAAAAAAACTGTTAACACACAGCCTATGCACTGTAAATGTGTATGTAAACAAGGGGTCTGTAAACAAAGGGTGCACACCGTAGATAGCAACATGCCAGTTTACAGAGCCTAGGCTGTACGCACACACATTATGGACAGGTAGCAGATCATGAGGAGATATTCATGGGTTTTGACAAAGAGTGATTTTGACAACAAGCATTCTCCAGAATTGCTGACTCCATCTTTAACATACAATAAAGAACATATAGTGAACGTTTTAACAAACTTAGTCTGTTGGTGTGTCTGTGTGCTTCCATCATATTTAACAGGCAAATCCAAATGGACACTACTGATGACACCATATCTCATCTGACTTTACGTTCACATTCATTCTCTTTATTGAAATAAATAGGCCTAGGCTATATTTATTTTAGGGCTGTCAAGCGATTAAAAAAATGTATCTAAATAATTACAGGGTCTGCCCAAAGCATCCCATAAACCGTCCATAGAGCCCTCGGCCCCTTTCCCCTGCTTCTCTCTTTACTTTTCTCCCTTTTACCCGTGCGGGCCGTGTCTGCAAGCTACAGGTGCAGCTGTGCACCACTTTTGTACCGGGTCAAAGGGCATTATAGAAGTGCGATTAATCTGCGTTAATTTTTTAAATCGAGTTAATTTTTCTGTGATCAATTAATCGAAATTAACGCGTTAATTTGACAGCCCTAATTTATTTATTAATCAGTCTGGCCTGTCTCTAATCTAAAAAAAAGTCTGGGCCAATCAGGACCCGCATTCTGACTCAACATTCGTCCCCAATAGTGGAATATCTCACAAGCTAATTTGTCGATCCATGTTGACGTCAACAACAACAAAAAACAATCAGGGGCTACCTGCCACTAACAAACGGGAAGTGGGGAGGGTCCGGTCTGACTGGAGGCTAGACTGACGACTGCATGAACCAATCAAGGCTTGCCTTCCACTAACGGACGGGGCCGGGGTCCTCCCCTCAGATATTTGGAGAAAGTCCAGACTGATATGCAGGAGGGAAGCGAATGTGAAGCTTTTGGAACTCCAAAGGGAAATAATGCATTATATTCTCTATGTGGTGTTAAGGATAACACCACATCCAACCGGAATTCACAATTCAAAATTAAAGTCCCAGCTCTTCTGAAATACTCTTTCTGGTATAAAAAAAAATCAAAGTTGCCTGGTTCGTTGAGACAGTGGCCAGGTGAATGTGCTGAGGAGCATCTGGTTTTGCAGACTGCAGATGGGGATGAGGCCTTCAGGGTCTTCAGGCAGCTCTCATGAGGTCAGCCAAGGGTGGCGGAGGCACTGTGTAGCCGTGGCCCTCCTCCCCGGATGGTAATCCAACATTTGAAGGAGGAAGTGTGAGAATGCAGAAGCCTCCTCTAACAGGAAGTGGTATTTCTCCAGCAGAACGTCATAGAGGCTCCACAGCCTCAGTGGACCCACGCAACGCAGATCACCTGGGTGAAAAACAAAATGTTTGTTGACATATGAATGATTTTTATTCCTTTTGTGTGTGTGTGTGTGTGTGTGTGTGTGTGTGTGTGTGTGTATTTATAAATTTTTCTATATCGCATTTCAAGTTTTTTTATTTATTTTCTTTCACCCATTCTTATGTAAATGTCAAGGTTTTGGTTTTGTGCTGATACGTATGATATGAGTTAAAAAGAAAAAGAAGAAATCAATCAATGTTTAATCATTCCAGCCTACTAGCATGTTGAGTCCTTTGGTAGAGATAAAGTAATTAATAGTGGGTGATTTTAATATTCATGTGGACGCTGATAATGACTGTGTTTATGCCGCTACTTGACTCGGTGGCTTCTCTCGGTGTAAACAAACCCATTGGCTCAGTGTTTTAATGTTCTGGCATATGGCAATGTCTATGTTTAACAGTCCTTCCACAGAACCCTCTTTTATCAGATCGTTACATAATAACTTTGAAATGATTATTATTGAACCATGTGTCATTGGGCAAAAAATGTCCTAGAAGATATTTAGTTTATGTAATTTTTAACATTGTGAATTGTTTTTTGTGCTGTTTTTTTGATGCAGGATTGTTTGTGGTTGGGTGTGGGGGTGGGATATGGGCGGGGTGAGTTCGGGGGAAGAAAAAAGGGGAAAAAACTTAATCATTGTACTGTAATTGCTTCGCAAATCTTTTGTTGAATAAAAAAACCTTTGAAAGAAAAATGTCCTAGAAGTGACGTTTCAGACTGACCACTGCGGGTGAAGTAATCTGCAGAGTATTTCCCCGTCAAGGCAACAGCTGGCGGGATTTTGCCGAGCAGCTCCATGATCTGGGCTATGTGGTCTAAAGGTGGAATGGAGAGAACAAACACACACACACACACACACACACACACACACACACACACACATATGCAAACATGAGGCACACAACAATATATAGCATACACAGCATCAACAATTAAAATGCAGCCCCACAGTGTAATCTCCTTTAATGCTGCTGTGTGTGTCATTGTCAGCAGCACACTGTACTAAACCGTACCTTCCTCCAGGGAAATGGAGTCGCTGGCTTTGGGTTGAAACAGGGAGTCCCCCGTGAGCAACTCAAACGCCTTAGAGAACACAAGAGAAAAATTAAAGGGTGAGATGAAAGATAAATCATGTATAACTGGCTTTTAAATAATATAATACTTCATTTATAAATGATGAATCCATAACTTATAAAGTATGAAGATACAATCATTTTACACACTGAAGTGTATTAATCAAGAATAAAACTTTTATAACTGTGTTTATTAATGACTTACTAGTGTTTACTAATGTAGACATAATGCTTTATAAATGAAGAATCAAGCATGTATTATAATTATAATGCTAAATAGTGTGTAGTTATTGTAAAATGTTACGAACTGACTGTTTTTAAAAGATCACTTTTTAAATGATTGCATAAACTGATACAGCTTTTATCATACAGTTTTTCTGGGGCCATGCTAGTGGCACCGCTGTAGGGATGGTCATCTTGGTTGGCCCATTACTTTTTGTATTGATTGGCATTAAATTCAGCCCAGCTGTATCCATGGTGAATCCTTATAACTGGGAATACGCCACCGGCTTTCCATCTATCACCATCCATCATATTGTACGAGGTGTGTCCCCTCACCATGCAGGCAACACTCCAGATGTCAGCAGGCGGACCGTACTTAGATCCCAGTAAAACCTCCAGGGAGCGATACTGACGGGTCTGGATCTCCTCGCAGAAATGTTTGTACTGGTACCAGAAAACAGAGACAGACATAGAGAGAGTAATCAAGATTGAAAACACATCGAAAATAGAATCAAATTCAATCAGATTCCATTTAAGAACAAAAAAATGGATGCGTTAGAGAAGCAGTAGGCAGAAGCATAATTGTGTCTGTTTGCTGAGCAGGTAGTAGGCTATACAGTGTACTTCAAGAGCTCTTTTACAGAAAACTGCATGCTGAGGCCAAAAACCAACTCTATGACATTGATTACTGTCACTCCCCGATATACATGGTACCAAAGGTGTTATCTCAGACCAAATGTAAGGATTGACCCTTACTGTAAGTTTAGAAACATTCTAAGAAAATAAGAGTTTTACAATCAGCAGTTTGTAAAGTATAGAGAAACTACTGACCACCCAGCAGGAGCTGCCCAGGTCAGCAATCTTCACTTTGATTTCCTTTAAAGTGAATGGGTTCACCGTCTCCTTCTCTGAAGAGAACAACAAGAAAAAAACGTTTTAAAATGTTTTCCTTAGTTCAAGAAATAGTGATTTATAAAAAATAAAACGATATCTAAAGAGTTTGTTTTGTCCAGCTCTGATAGTTTGGATAGGATACATTTACTTGATTAGATGTTAGATTATTGTCATTTACAAAATTAGCCCAAGGTGTTTACAGTTGCGGGAGGTGGGCGCGTATGGGTAATTTGTCGTTTTCATTTCAAGTTGATGCGAACGTTTCGTATTTACTTCTAAATTGAAAGGTCTATACGACAATTTTGGTTTGAGTGTCAGCGAAACCGGGACCAATTTTTCTTTAAACCAAAAATTCATTATTTAGATTGTAGCCATTTTGGATAAAATAATAATATATATTTTGGGCTGGTTTCTTGACACTCGTACACATATGTTTCTATAGACACTTACCTTCAATTCAGAAGCGAAAACGAAAATTTACATCAACTTGAAATTGCTGATGGTCCCGGCACCCCCTTACAGAGCATTTAAGTATATACTGTATGTATTAGAAGCATGGCATTGACATAAGTACATCTGCTCTGCCCACATATGCTGAACCCTGTGTGTATAAAAGAAACAAATAACCGTGCCTGTGGCCTGTTTGCCAGTCAGTAGAGAGGAGGAGCTGCTGCCTACTGCTGGTGCTTTGTGGGACTGCTCCTCCATACACAGCAGAATGTTCTCAGGCTTGATGTCTGTGTGGATGATTTTGCACTTGATGTGAAGGTATTCAAGTCCCTGAAGAACCTAGACAGAACACAAAAACAGGTATGCGGATATGTCCTTCCATACAACCAGTAGCTACTAAAATGTTCTCCCATCAGGTTATAATGGGCTTGGTTTTCTGGTCTGAAGGTAGTTTTCAGTTTTACTAATTTAAAAGCTTTCAAGACCTCAGAAAACGTTATGCCCCTATCTTGTCAAAAGTTAGATGAGAAGATTAATAGCACCTTTTGGTCCCTTTGCTTAATATGAAGTCACAGCCAATTAGCTTAGCTTAGCATAAAGACAGGATACACCTACTATGGCTCCGTATAACTTGCTTGAGCAATTTGGTTATCAATGTTTAATGTTTTAAACCTTGGACAGAGCCATGCTAGCAGTAAGCCCTCGCTTGCTGTCTGTATGCCAGGCTATGCTGACTAATGCTGGACATAGCTGCAGCTATATTAGCGCACACACCTGATAATTTCACCAAAGGCTCCACGAGAAAGCAAATAAGTGTTTGTCCCAAAATGTTGACCTTTACAATAATTGACTTTTGGCATCTGGATTTGATCCTTAGCTAACGAGATATTCCTACAGGGAGGACATGTTTTGCTAAACTAGGCTTGGAAGGTGTATACGATTCATTTTCATTTGAGTATACAAACAGCATCCAAAGTTCGCCCAAATTGTTCTACTGATTTACATGTGTTCAATCTCGAATTCTTACGTCTCTGAATAGGTCTCTTTTCACCTGAATAAGTATTTGTTTGACCAAGGGCAGCGGCAGTCCAGGACTCCCAAAACATAGCTGCCAACTTCTCAGGTCAGGCCCCAACAGCTCCAGCACCAGGCACATGTCTAACCACCACGCGTCAAGGTCACTTTGTTATGTCTGACAACTATTGGTTTCCCAGGTGTAGCTGCTCGATGCAATGTAATACCTACTTCATCGAGACAAACATACTGTTCTCTTTTCAATCCTTGAAAACAATGTTCCATAAGGGAGTGTGTATGGCAACAAAATACAAGTCTTGAAAAAAGGATACGGATCCCGTTGATCCCAGCCAGCTTGAACTCATCTAGCAGCTGAACAATCCTTGAACTAGAGGGATGACGCCTTGTTGGACTACCAGCCTGGTTGAAAAGAGGAGAGGAGGAGGGAGCGTAAGAAGTGCAAAAAGACAGGCAATTTGTATTTGAGTGAATATCATGTAGTGAGTAGCTAATGGGAAATGTAGATAGAAAGGTTTGTGAAAGTGGTGAGGGAGATGATTGTAGAACAAACATGTGAACAGTTTTCTACAAGGAGGGGAGAGTTTAGGAGAATATTTTTTTCCGTTGACGTGCAAAAGAAAACTTAATAAAGAGATATAACATTTGATGAAAAGAGTAGGAGTTGTCAGAGAGGAGTAACACAAACGAGATGTCACTAACACATCGTAGGAGGGAAAGTTCATCCTGCCCGGCCTGGGTGAAGCTTTCTCCACTCTTCAGCACCTTCACAGCCACGCGCCGACACAGCCTGCCAACACACACACACACACACACCAGGTCAGATCTGCTCGGACACAGGGCAATAAAAGGTCCCCTCTGTAGAAGCACTGAGAGCTGTGTGGTTTAGTGGCATACACATTGAAATTAATTCTGCTTAACAGCTCTGGGATCAGCTGTTCATTTTGCTATTACAATGCTGAAGATGACTGGTCAGAATGCTGTGGTATTTGGCTTTCATAATGTCTTTATAACATTATGATATAGCAGATATTTTGATCAGGTTAGCGATGTTATATCAGATTAGGTGACACACCTGGTTAGTTTTTAGATATTTCACAGTCCAATTTTTCTATTACCTTGCCTGCATTAAAAAAATCGAAATACCGCGAGGCATACGATATGGTACAAGGTCACTACGACCTCACACAACGTATGGTCACAGTGACCTTTGAACCAATCAGGCAATCATCATTGTGTATTTTTTTTTTTTTTTTAAGATATTTTTTTGGCATTTGTATGCTTTATTTTATAGTGTAGAGACAGAGTTGAAATGGGGCAGAGAGGGGAGTGACATGCAGAGAACGACCACGGGCTGGAATCGAACCCGAGTCCGCTGCTGGCCGAGGCCCATGGGGGGTGGGGGGGGGGGGGGGCGCCCGACCAACTGAGCTAAAGGCGCCCCCTATCATTGTGTATTTAACCAGGTAAAAATCTTTAAAATTAATATCTCTTTTCCAAACGGAAACCCGACATCTGCGGCATAGTGGCACATTTTATAAATGTATTCTAGAGATGGATGAAAAGTTGTATTTCAATCTAGCTTTCAGACCAGCATCAAATGTATTGCAGTGTGTCAAGGTACTGTGCAGTTGCAACACATAGAATCTGTTATATCAGGTCAAAAAGAAAAATATAAGATTCAACCCCCCTCCCCATCCTGATATTTTTTTACAGTCCCTAACTTACACCTACCTGAGGTCCACGCACTGCCAGACAGTAGCAAAATAGCCCCAGCCCAGTTTTGAAACCACCTGGTATCTGCTGTTGAGAGTGTCACCTATCTGGATAGGATGGAAACCACCTTAGGATAGACAACACATTAAATCTATTAGTTATCAGTTTATGGGATATATTTGTATGCTCTCCCTGACTGAAATGTAAAACAATGTCATCGTAACAAATACATTTACCATCTGGCGTTTAGAAAAGCTTTGGCAAGAGAGGACTATAATGCAGCACTAAAGCTACTTCTGGCATAACATTTCTTTTCTATAAAAACAACTAACATTTATAACCTCCACCCACCCCACACCCCAAACAATCCTTGGATATAATAAAAAAACATATTTAAAAAGTACAAGGCGGCCAAAAGCATCACACGTACACACATTTACACAAAGGAACATGACTTAAGGTGAACATTTCTATGGTGAGTAATAGATTGAAAACTGCCAGTGGGACACGGAAAATTAAGCCTGTCAGTCCCCCTTCAACCAACATGAACACAGTTCTTGGACATGGTCAGCGATCTTGAAATTGAATCACTATGTCTAATAAAACTGAACATGATACAAGCTGATGTATGATGTATGACTGTGTCAGCTATCTGTGCTTACACACACTCAGCAGCTTATCAGAGACATGCACAGCTGGCAGAGAAGGACAGGAGGACAGTGGCCAAGGTCAGATTGGGAAGGTTTGGAAAAATATGCTACAGATAAAGAGGGTGTATAAAAAGAGAGGGACACAGGTTGAGTGTGGCCAATAGGGCCATGAGAAACACTTTCAAGTCGCAATAAAAAAAAGAAAATTTAAAAAGACAGTTCCCGGGACCTACTGTTCTAATTGACCAAAGGCACAAACTGCAGGATGGGACCTTACTCAATGATTTATACTTTGACATCCCAAAGTTCACGATACAATGGTTGCATAGCATGTGGTGCAGCATCGCCAAGGCTAATATACGTATCCGTCACACCAGGGACCCATATTAATGTTGAAAAAAAACTTAATTTTTCATAATAGATAATCAAGAAGCGAGAAAACGTAGAGGAGGAGAAATTGCAGAATTAAACAGTAACCTCGACAGCAGCGAATAACTGAAATTTTACTGCAGGTAATGTGAGTTAAGACACTGCCGTACCATAACAGTATTCTCTGGGGTCCTCACACTCCTGGCTGTCCTTCAGATCCAGCTGCTCGTGACATCCTAGGGCCTCCAAGCTAAACCCAGCTTTACTCCTGAAAGACACACACACACACACACACACACACACACACACACACAAACAAACACACACGCATGAATCCTTGATGTACCTTGAATAGTATCCTATATTACTGCCATGCATACTCTGCATACAGTGTGTGTGTGTGTGTGTGTGTGTGTGTGTGTGTGTGTGTGTGTGTGTGTGTGTGTGTGTGTGTGTGTGTGTGTGTGTGTGTGTGTGTGTGTGTCTGTCTGCATGTGTATGTGTGTGCGTGTGTGTCAGTGTTGAGTTGCCAGGGAGCATCCAGGAGAACCTAGCTACTTTTAGACTTTCCCACAGTCTCACCCTGCCATGGAAACTTGTCCCACCGCTATGAGAGTGGGCAGGCATGCATCGGAAGTTGAACTATTTCTGACTCAGCTGTAAATCATTTGGCAGTATGTGTCCAGGCAAACCTGATACCTACAGAGTCTGGGTCACGTCACGTTTGAAAAAGCCCTTAGACAGGTTATATTTCTGTGTGACTGAGGGGGGAGGAGGGGGGGGGGGGGTATACAGTAGGGTTTGCTGGTGAAATGTATTGCAAATTCACTGACCACTGTCTGCAATGTGCTGGATTTTAACAGTTTCCAACCTTGACGATCTATGATTTTTGTATGTGCATGCATGACTTGTGAACACATGATATACAGTAGAAGGAGTATTTAAGTCACCTCCGTGATGTGGTCTATAATAATGCTGGCATGCTTTATTTGTGCTTCGCTCCACCTCTAAACTTAACTGCTCCAGATGGCCTTGGCCACGGAAAAATGTTAAGAAGCCAAGCGGCAGTTGATTTGATTTGATTTATTTTAAAGTAAGAAAAGAAGCAACAACAAACAAAAAGGTCATACTGAAAACAACAATAGTACTCAAATAGAAAGCATAATGTAAGCCTGGATTGTCAAACACTCGTTTGGATTTCCTATCCACAAAATAGTTAATCCTCTTCTCCATAAGGCATTGTTAATAAATCATCTAGCTTCCTTTATATATGTTTAATAACCCAGTGTCTGTCTTACAAAATACATGTTTATTACTATCATGTTCGATGTTGTTTGGACATCCCTTTAGCTCCCCATTTGAACTGTTTCGTTTATAGCCTCACCCCAACAAACAGAAACACAAAAACCTTTCTTGGTTATGCGTATAGATTTTCATGACATCAAGGAAAAATTCAACGTAAAAAATGCAAAATCAATACAGAGTTAACAATTTCCATCCAAAGCAAAACACTTGCAGTCTTGTCAGCAAATGAAGAAAAAGTTTGCGCATGCATTTTCTGTGTTTCAAATTCAAAACACATTCTGTCTGCACTTTTTAGATTTTACTGTTGTTTCCAGTGTTTGAAGTATAATGAGAGGATTTTTCCCTCAGTACACCAGATAAAGGAAAGCCCTATACTTACAGATGATGTTGATGTGTAGTTGCGTGCGCTGAAGGTGGATTCCGCTGCATATTGTGTGGCTTAATAGAAGATGGAATCAGGCAAGTATCTTCAATTAAAAATGGCTGGATATCTGTAACAAGCCTGCACAGGTGAAATATTTGGCATAAAGTGAGGAGAGAGAGAGACAGAGAGAGAAAGAGAGCGACAGAGAGAAAGAGACAGAGAGACAGATTCAGTTGCAGTGGCAAGTGAAACCGCAGCACCTTAAATGTTGCACACCACTTGAAAACAGTTGGGGGTAGCGGAGGTGGGAGGGCCTGCACCATAGTCAGCACTATGCGGAGGCTAAACATGGAAACCCCCACAGCCTCGTAACTCACTGACCCTCAAGACCTTGCCCAAAGTGCCCAAATCAGATTCAGCTCATTTAATAGCCTAAAAACACTATATTACCATCAATGTAATTCTAAAGACACTCAAGAAAACAAACTAAAACAAACTACGCCACCTGATTAATGACCGAAACCCTTTTAAGAAGGGAAAAAACAATACAAAATGTGTGTGTGTGTGTGTGTGTGTGTGTGTGTGTGTGTGTGTGTGTGTGTGTGTGTGTGTGTGTGTGTGTGTGTGTGTGTGTGTGTGTGTGTGTGTGTGTGTGTGACTGTGTGTGTGTGTGTGTCTGTCTGTCTGTGTGTGTGTCTGTGTGTGTCTGTACGTCATTTGATTTTATTATATTTGTTTGTGGGATCTGCCCAGCTTTGTGTGTGATTGTACTATGTATGTGAATGTATACAAAATAACATTCTGTACATTTATGCAAAATAAATAAAAATATAACAAACAAACCTTTACCTGCTTCACTATGAACTTTTTATGTTTGACTTCTTGAGTCCTGGTCTGAATGTTTGTCTCTCTCTCTATTATATTCTCTCCATTTCTCTCTGTCTGCTACTATGGGAAAGCCATGACAGACATCAAAGGGACTAAAAGATGAGAGGAATGTTGACAGAGGCTGAACACAGAGGGAGGAGAGAGAGAGTGACAGCTGCTGTATTTTTCACCTCAATGACCTTTGGACCATAGGGAATTTATTTTCTTTCAATATTGGGCATTGGCCATTCCTCTCCTGGTGTTAACCACTTAATATTGCCATCTGAATAAAACATACCACATCCGAAAAGCACTGTTAACACTGAGCAGTAGTCTACGGTTTGTCCCACAAGGCCAAATAATAATGATAAATATAATAACAACTTTATTCATACAGCACCTTTAAAAACAATAGTTTATAAAGTGATTTGACAGAGGACACGGACTAAAAAGTCAAATACACACATGTGTCAAGTCAACACACATATCCATATTAACACATATTTGTGAGAAGAAAAGGGAAGATGGAGCAGCTTTAAAGGACAGATGCAATAGACACAATTAGATTAAAAGGTGCTAGGGTAGAAAGACAACGACAAAGACGATAAAAATATGTCACATAAACAGCAAGTCTATGAAAATGTGTTTTATGTGTTTTTAAACAAAGTCACTGCTACAGCAAGCCTTATTGACCAAAGGGCTGTTGGGTAATAGAGTGCAGTTGACAGAGTCCATTGAAGAGAGAAAGGGAGAGAGAGAGAGAGAGAGATGAGAGGAACTGTGTGAAGTGCGTACAGTCGGTGTTGGGTGTGATAGGACGTACGTGGAGAACTCTTGGCCTACACCTTTCAGATAGCGAGAGCCTCTCCAACTCACATGAAGAGCTGTTCATAGTCAGATGACACTTTATCACATGTCCTTATCCCAAACCTCTTAACTATTCACACTATAGAGCTCAGCACACTATGGGTAAAGTGGTGTACTTGCACTGCGGGAATGAAGCTGCATGTAGACAACCACTTTAATAATAATGAGAACAACATTGAAATTCGGTCAAATACAGTTTTTCTCAGTCGCTTTGGTGCTTTTCTCACATCACTATTAACATTTGCACAGCAGTTAGTGCATTTCTCAAAACAATTAGTGCAAACTGCAAAACCTGGATAACCTGCAAAAGTACGTCACTTGCTCAAAATGGATAGTCTATTCCTCAAAAGCAAGTATTCATGTCAATGAAACTGCCAGTGGCATCAAAATGAGAAGTCTTGACACCATCGTTTATGAACAAGATAGTCAAATGGCTTTGTCATGTTTTCATTATGACAGTTTATTCTCTCAGTGTTTTCCAATGCAAAAAAAAGGTCAGAACTTGGTGACACTACCTGAAAATGCTCAAGACTGCACTATACACTACTTGCACAGCCATTTGAAAACTACAGTAAAGTTACACATTGCTGTAGTTAGGGGAGTAAGTGAGTACAAGACACTGAATACGTATGTTTCACATTTTTACTGAATATGCTCTTTGCAATTCTACAGCATTGTGCAAAAGAAAAATACACTTCAGTCACTTATTTAGAACAAACATAATAAAACACCCTTTTGGTAGAGCTGTGCACAAATGTGAACGATATAACAGGACATATTGTAACTGAACATACATAGGTAAATCATTCTGGCACATCCAGACGTTCCTGTCTGTCTGGCCACATATTTTCATCTCATCAAAACGGATACTATCCCTTGCAATGCAGCGAGGAAAGTATCTATGATAAAGAAAAGGTATAACATTTGCTTGACAGAATTTGATAACTAGTTCAATAATTGTGTATGTAATGACTCAAGCAATGAAATGAAGACTATTAGCTTTATTGGGAACGACTATTCAGCATCCATAAGTATAGTTAATTTTGACTGACATGACATAAGCAAATGACAATGTTATAAAACAGCATAGAATTGTATGAAAGCAACTGATACATGTCCAAAAGCATTTACAATTTGTTCAGAGGAAGGAGAAATTGCTACTATGATGTGCTCAAATGACTAAATGTTGCGGAGGTTGAACTAATAGTTATGAGCATTTTCATTCTGATCTGAGAAAAGCACCAAAGCAACTGAGAAAAACTGTAATATGGATGCCCAAAACAATATTTTTTCTGTATTTTAACAATGTTGGTCAATTATTTTTTGCAAATGATGTGGGACAAAGTGCACAATGAACATTGTATCTACTGTAGTAACAGGTTTTTTCTGCACAAATCATAAAACTGGCATTTGAGAACAGACAATTTCTAGGGGGATTCCCTCTATCAGGGATAACATCTTGCCGTCAGAAATAATAGGGCCTCACTCCCACTTGTCTTTGAGTCGCTGTTAGCTTTCTGTGTCAATTTGCCCAGATAAGTTAACAGATAACTAATATTATGACTGTATAGATAGACAAACAGACAGACAGACAGACAGACAGACAGACAGACAGACAGACAGACAGACAGACAGACAGACAGATAGATAGATAGATAGATAGATAGATAGATAGATAGATAGATAGATAGATAGATAGATAGATAGATAGATAGATAGATAGATAGATAGAAAATGTAACATTATACAGCACAGCTGTATTTAGTTGCATAGATGTTAGGCCGCCTATGTGTCCATGATAAACTGGCCACTAAGTGTATGAATAAAGATAGACTACTTATCCAGGTGAATGGCCTAAACAATAGCCTATGACACGTGAACACAACGTTTACAGTAACATGGTATTGTTGGTGGATATATCGAAGGAAGACCAGCAGAGGGCAGTCACAAGTCATTCTGGTATAGCCAGGGCCCAGGGCAAGGCAAGGAGGAGAGTCCCGAGCGCCTATTGTCATTGTTCACGTTCAGCTTCAAGGATTTCCCATTTGGAGCAAGTTGATGAAATAGGTTTTCAACTGTCTGCCTCAACAGAATAAAATAACCAGATATGCCAGCAGATCTATAGCAACAGATCAAGGCCTAATGGATACAATCTTTGGTTCAGAATTCGAACCAAATAAAAAGTGTAGCCTTTGTCAGCCCTGCTCAGAAACAGTAGACCTGTCAGAACGCAAAGACTTTCAATATGTAGGCCTATGTAATACTATAAGAAAGAACGCCATTTCTATATTTCAATAACTTTTAATTGCGTTCATGTTTCTACATTCAGGGGAACTGTAATAACTGGCCACACTGCGCTGAGTCGATCCAGCCCGGTGTCAAGTCTGCAGAGACAAAGCAGCCTGTCCGAGGAGCATTTTCAAAATAAAGGTTTTCTGTTATTATTATTATTCCTTTTTTTTAGAACGACCACGTGAGGATAAAAACCTTTTATGTTTTATACTGAGTAAAAACCTTGTTAAAATAAAATAAATTAAGACTTAGATGGGTTAGGGACAGCTGACCGAGAGCAGCACTGATTCAATAGCCTAATTATCCAGATATTTTCCAATTGAAAATACAGTAAAACAGGCCTAGAAGAAATAGCATTCTGTTACAAAATATATATAGAATAGAAAGAAAAAAGTATGAGAAAAAGTAGTGTAGGCCTAATAATTGTATAAACTATATATGCCTATAATGTATGAAATAATAGGCCAGGTTTATTTGAACAGCTACCAGTATGCTATACAATATGCTGTATATAATTACAACATGATTAGGCTACCCCTTTTATTTCCAAAGGGGTTTTATTTTGAAGGCGACAGCAGGAGC
The DNA here is from genome assembly GCA_026929865.2 of Hyperoplus lanceolatus. Lineage (NCBI taxonomy): Eukaryota > Metazoa > Chordata > Actinopteri > Uranoscopiformes > Ammodytidae > Hyperoplus > Hyperoplus lanceolatus. The sequence continues at coordinate 7,096,179 of CM049404.1, read as the reverse complement.
GTTCCTGTCCCACCCTGCGTGCCTCGCTGTGTCTTGTCTCAGCTGTTCTACTAAATGTTGGTGAATGTGGAGACCTGCCTGCCTGTGTCTGTCCACTGAACGCTTTCAACGGCCAAACACCGGCGAAGACTGTCTCTGGTTTAGAGCGGGACACACACACACCGACACACACACAGCCACAGACACACTAACTGGAGCCGAACTTTGTTTTTTTTCTACTTGTAGAGCACTTACTTTTATCCCTAAACCGCGCCGCTTTGTGACTGAAAGCATTGTTGTTGCGGAGCTGGACAGGCATCACTATACTTTGTGTTGGATAGCGTGGATGTGAGGCGAGACACCATGGACGGCTGATTGATTCACACACTTCACTCAACCCAACAGGTAAGCTCATTCAAATGAGTTTACATCCAAACAAAGCTGAACCAGTGGCAGGATATAGACCTAGGCGACATTGAAGTTATTATAGTCTAATGTTTTAGAATTTAACAGAAACTGCTACTTTTGTGTTTATTCGGGTCTCAGGTGTTGCTCTCTTCACTTGTGTTTTTCTTCTAATATTGCGTTGTTGAGAGGGAGGCTGGGACTTTTACAATTGCATTTCCAATGACTGCTGCTGTAATTGTTGTGCATATGACAAATAAACCATCTTGAATCTTGAACAAAAGCACATAGGCTACACAGACAAGGCTTCTCACTAGGCGTTTCACTACAGTTGCTTGGAACTATAGTAAGCACTGGGTTTCATGCCACACACACACACACACACACACACACACACACACACACACACACACACACCATCCTACACACTGACTCTTATGTCAGCTGATGTAGGAATGTGTCAAATGCCTTGTTCACCTGCTAAAGCATTCTGCTGGACACACACACACACACACACACAGTTGATCATTTTAGAAGAACAGACGTAAACTGCTTTCACAGTGTTCATTGAACTTCACTTGGTTTCTATAATGGAATTTCTGTCATCGACGGACACAACGTTTGTTTCTACCGCTTCCCTTTAATTGCTGTAGGCCTACATTGCAGGTCGTTCAGACTCCCTCTTAGGCCCAGAAGTAGGGAACAGTTGACATGCTTTGTGTGTGTGTGTGTGTGTGTGTGTGTGTGTGTGTGTGTGTGTGTGTGTGTGTGTGTGTGTGTGTGTGTTTTGAGTCAAGTGCCAATTCATCTCAGCTGTTCAGAGACAAGGTAAGCCTTTGCTTTTAGTCCGTGTGGTGCACCTGACAAAGCAGTCAGATTTCTCTCCCCTTGTGATGTCATAAGGGAGGAGCCACACCCCTTATGGCCAACCTAACTTGGAACCACCTCCACCTGTGTCATCACAGGTAGTAAGATGCAGGGCCAATCGGAGCTTTTTAGAAGGCGGGGCTTAAAGAGAGCTCTAAAATAAAGTGTTTAAGACAAAGGCTGAAAAGAGAATTTTCAGCAATATGGCTCTGTGAGAAATATAAAGTTGTTTTTTTGGAACCTACACCAGTAGAAAACCACATTTTAAATTTGCAAATAAGCATATATGCGACATTTACGTTTGACAGCTGGTTCCCTTATTTAAACAGCTGCTGGTTTTTATCTTGTAGAATTAGACAACCTAGAAATTGGTCTAATTCAAAACATCTCCAAATATCAATTTCCTTCCAACTGTTCTCCTGCTCTTATTGTGAAGCCGTCAGTGCTGGTCGAGATGAGGTTTTCAAACCGATTTGAAGAGGCTCCAATGAGTTGAGAGGACATTTCGGGTACAAACCTTTGTAAATATGCTTTGGTGTTGAGGTAGAACTTCAGTCTCTGCTTTTGCTCGGGGTCCCACAGCATCCAGACAGGTTTGAATAGTTGGCCATCTGCTTGCTTAAGAGTATGTTCCAGAGGAGCGCTATCACATTACCCACACTTGACTGTGGGGGATGAATGGAAGTGTGTGTGGTAATGGCATCACAGAGACTGTAGTTAGTGTGCAGAAAAGTTAAGATTCTTCACAGACTTCCGTCCAATCAGTCACTTTTATTACCACGTGTACTCGGATGGCCAAGTGGAGCCCCACAAGTCACAAGGTAAAAAATAAATACCGCATCAGTAAATAATACTGAATACTATGGAATGTATAAAGATATGGAGAGGTATGCTTTTAAACCAAGGCCATTTACCATCAGATGATAAATTGAGGCTTACTTTTTTTTTGTTATAAAACAACACCACCCCATGTAATGTTAATCATCCATACAGTGTCTTTACTTGGGCTGAACGGCATATTGAAATCATGTTTTGAATCAATGCAATTTGCAAGTCCCAAAGGTTTCGATTTAGGATCTACATTAAGCAGAGTATAGAAATTGATTGAGGTTTGAGATTACCGATTGTCAACAAGATAACCAACGACATCACACACTACCATGCTAAAGACACTTGATCTATTAACCTTGACACAGGGAAAATATTATATCGCAAATTTAATCACATTGGCCCTCATTTATCAACCGTGCGTAGACCAGAAAAGTGGGTGTACGTACATTTCCAAGCAAACCTCGGCATTTATCAATATGGACGTGAGCGTAGGGTACGCTCAAATCCCACGCCAGCTCTCAGCTCGTGTACGCAAGTTTGTAAACGGCATGGACTCGCAGTGCAGGCTGTGCCGGGTAGCCGATGACTTTGTTGGACAATTATTAGAAGATAATACAAATTCAGTGTTTGCTCAGACTGAAATAAAGATAATAATCACTTAAAAATGTGCAGCTTATGGTGTTCAACTGAGTAGGAGCACTGATTCAATAGTGCGCACATGGGCCACTTAGGAGCGCTGCATGGGACTGCGTACGGGCAGTTATCTCCGACTTGGAGCAGCTGGGGGCACACTGAGGCACGAGGGCTGCATTCATTCAAAATGTTAGCCTAAGTATAACATATGTAGGCTATGCAAGTACTACGCTGCTCTTTATGATAACAAAAATACACGGCACAACATTCAGCTTAACATGTTATTCATATGACGCACTTTTAAGATTTTACTTCCTCTTTTAATGTGTCATTGATCGCTAAAGCGAGCGATTTATTTCCACCATTAACCGGCACGTTTCGGCTTGCTTTTCCTATCCGCTGGTGGAGCAGGACGGTGGGCGCTCTCACAGCTGATCGTTGCCGGGTCGGCTTGTGCAGCTTACAGGTTTTTTAGTGGCGATTTTTGAGTCAGACCACTTTTTCTTCATCCATGTAAAGAAATGGCGACATAATTGTATATGCTTTTTTTATAGCATTTGAGCGATGTAAACCTCAAATGCAAAATCCTCAGCTGGAGATCGTTTGTCAACACCAACGCTGTTGACCGCAGCAGTTATTTCTTTCCTAACTGCTGCTTTCTGTCGTTCTTTGATGGCGCTTGTAATGCTCCGAAATGAAACTATTTTTTTTCAAATTTTTCTGTTATTCTGTCAATTTCTACTTCAGAGAAGTTCCTTTTCTGTGCCGTAATGCGCATATCCATGTCGTAAAACCTCTGGACGAGGCCTCTAAACTGAGAAAATATAGGGGCGTGATATTCAAATTATGATTGTTTTCAGCCACCTCATTTATCAATAGAGCTGTTAAGCGGAAGTGGCTAACTTCCGGGACATGGGACCTCTCGGCTCGAAAAATTACAACGGTAGTCAATGGAAAGAAATGTATTATTTTCTGGTCCCAGTCATGAAATGCCTTCGATTACACATATGTTTTGTATGGATTTAGATGGTATTTTTTCGTGCAAAGAATGGAACAATTTAGCGAGTAGAAGCTGGATACGGTCAGGTTTTGTGCAGAGCGCTTTTGTGGACTACAGCTCTTCGCTGCTCTTGACACTTATGATATACGTCACCACCACTCGCACCCGCTTAGCTCAGAAACATGGCTGTGTCTTTAATGCACTTTACCGCCTTCTTTCAATGACAAGACAAACGTCTTCAGCGTGGCGAAAACCACTACACAAGTGGACATGTGGAGAGTTTCAATTTCTCGAGTGGGGAGATTGTTGGCGTTGTCCACGCCAGCCATTAGCATTAGCATTAGCACTGTCAGTCGAGAAGTGGAGGGAATGTGTTGAGGTGTCATCACAGAGGCGACAAGACTTGTAGTTGTTCTCGTAACATTTTTTCAAAAGCCGTTAGACGAATAATCATACAACATACCGTCAAACTCTTCACATGAAAAAGGATCATTTAGACCCATACAAAACATATATGTAATCCAAGGCATTTAATGACTGGGACCAGAAAATAGTAGATTACTTTCCATAGACTCCCATTAATTTTTTTTTCAGCAGAGAGGTCCCATGCCCCGTAATTCCGCCACTTCCGCTTAACAGCTCTATAATGGCCTGGTGTACGCCGAGATTGGCGAGATAAGACTGTTTGATAAATCCCACGCGATACCTGGCGTAAGGAGGTATTTGCGCCAGAATCTGCACCAGTTTCCACGCAGGTTTGTTAAAAAGGGGAGCCAATATCTGCAAGAAAAATCCCAAGTATAGTTTCCCCAATGCTTATGGCTGAAGCACTTCTATTACAAGAGCATTTGGATGATTAACATAATAAAGTCAGACACACACCTTTATTAACTGATAAGGAGGCAAAGAAAAAAAGTATGAAGCTGTATGTGTATTTCTTAACACACTCTACATTAATAATGTAACTAACAGTATTATGTATTGAAGTATGACGTCATATTCCTGATGACCAGTTCCAGTGCTCTCCATATATCCTGAACATGTCTGCCTCATAATCCATAACAGTAGGCTACTGATGGACATGCAGCATCCAGCTTTTGAAATCAAACTGTTGGGTGATTCTTCTCATTAGGTGGCAAACATACAGGAAGTGCTTAGGTTACCATCCGGACCTCGAAACCTCTCCGACACACACACACACACACACACACACACACACACACACACACACACACACACACACACACACACACACACACACACACACACACACACACACACACACACACACACACACACACACACACACACACACACACACACACACACACACACACACACACACACACACACACAGAGGAATGGGTCGAAAGGCCACTTCAGCTGCAGCTGGCCCATTGAATAGAGATGCTCGGCAGCTGAAACGAGCCCATTTTGCAGCCCCTTTTTCTGTGAACCATAAAAAGTAACACTGCTGGGCATAGAATGCAGCGGGCACCCCGTGTTATGATTTATAGGTGTCAAGTGTCGGGCACACTGTAGGGTTAAGTAGTCTGCCTTTCAACTGCGTGAGAAGTGGAAATGAGTCGGGGCAATACAGGGAGAGGAGTGTTCAAAGCGCTGTTCATCTCAGGTGCCACACATTGTACAGTATTGACAGGATGAACGAAATGGGATCTGACCTCTTATCAATACACCACAAGCACCCCCTTTCTATAATGATTAACTTTACCTTATAACCAGTAGAAAGGACATCTTAAAAGACATTGTGGAGTGCAGTCAAGAGCCTGACCAATGTTGATATTAGGTAAGGAAGTGTAGTATGCTAGAGAGAGAGAGAGAGAGAGAGAGAATGTGCATGCCAGATTTTGACGATTGAAGTATTTTTGGGCGTGCCCCATATCAGTCACTGCAACAGCTGGTGGGGGTCCCTCATGTTACATTCTTGCCTGGGCTGTATTTGTGCTGCCTGCCACGGGGTGTGGGAGATTCTGCAGACAACACTTGCTGGGGCCTCTACTGTAGCCATAGGCGTCTCAACGGCATTGTGCCCAAATCCTAAACCCATATCTTCCTCTCCTCCACTGTGACTTTACTGCTTTATCATTTTTTAGAAGCAAAGTAAAGATTCCTCACAAATCATGGTTGACCCTGGTTCAGATACGCTCACTCATTATCTGCTGGGTACTAGCCCTCAAGAGAGTGTGGCTAAGATTGGTAGAACTAATGAATACTTATTTTCATTAGCAGCAAGCTTCTTTCGGCTGTACTAAGATGGTAATTCCCTCCATCCTCTCATCTTGTTCACCACACACACTTTAAAACAGAGGTGCAGGATTGGAAGACATTAGTCATAAAAAGCATACACAGATGTATCATGATAGATAACTTTGTATCCACCATATGGTTACAAAATAGTTCTTCAAAGTTAAGAGTACATATTTGTATAAATTCTGGGCTAATAGTGAAGTTACATCAGTCAGTTAAGGTTGCACATCAGACACCAGAAGACCCACCTCAGCAGAGCTGCTTCTGACTTTGCACCATCTTACACATTTGGCAGTGTTCACAGCTGGAATGATATGACTGAGTATTAGTGTCATGTGTTTAAAGGTACCCCAAGGTCACTTAGGGCTTGTATTCGCCTTGTAGCCCATTCCAATGTTGCCTTGAGATTAGGTAATCATGCATCCATAATCACAAACTTTGTTCATAACATGGCATATATAATGTATATTTCTGGACTACAGATGGTAATGAGGAAACTACCAATGAGTCCTACTGACCTAATCGATTGTTTCTTTAACAGATGTGGTAATGGTAAATGGACTTGTATAGCGCTATATCTCCATTTATCACAGACTCAAAGTGCTTTACATTGTTTTTTTTGTACACATTCACCCAGTCACACACACATTCATACACCGATAGCAGCAGCTACCACGCAGGGTAGGCTTAGCACTAGGGTGCTAAGCTAACTAAGCTAACTATCGGGAGCAATTCGGGGTCAGTGTCTTGCCCAGGGACACTTCGACATGTGGTGGGGAGACGGGGGATCGAACCTCCGACCCTGCACACCAGAGGCGAACTCCCTACCCACTTCGCCACTGCCGCCCCAATGTTATGAAGATGTTATCAGTGTTGTTTTGGCTGGCTTCATCATTAAAACAGTTTCTATACCTGAGTGATATAATTTACTATAACTGAACTGGGGTGGGGCTGGAGCATGCGTGCTTTTCATGACAAGTCAGGACACGTTGCAAAGTTAATTTGAATGGCGGAGCATGTGGAGTAGTTTCTAAATTGATAAGGCGTGTTTTTTGTAGATACTACTATACATTTTTGTAGAATAATAAGATAAATACTTTTTTATTAAGGGCAATTTTTGACTCTGGGGGCACAAGGGCTAGGCTTAAACCCCCTGATAGGGTCACATCTGTGCACGTGCCTGGTCAAATATATAATTTAATTACATCAGCAAGAAATGTCACTGTGGATTGTTTAAGTATGCATGTAATACAGCAAGATGATCCTTCATGAAAAATCTGCTTATATTAGGTCGGAGGAAGGCATGCCATATTAAACCCAGAGGGTGTGGTTTTTATTGTTCCCAAGGAGCCCTCAGCCGTGGGACAGTTGTGTGCCATGCCACCAGCCCCTGTCTCTTTACCCAGCTCCCTGGAGAGCCTCAGCTCAGCCTGCTGCCTGCAGACAAAACCTTAACCCCCCCAGCTGCCCTTCTGTAAATTGCTTCCTCAGTCTATGGGGGAATCTCTTGAAGTGGTAGCAATGTTGTAGCTCGCTTCAAACTTGTGTATGGTGGTGACCAGGGTCTGGATTGATTTGCGACGCTGTAATCCTATCCAGATGATTAACCATTTGTCAATTGGAATATGAGTTCCCATTCTATTATTTTCTCCACTGTCCAGATATTTGAGCCCTTGGGGACTGGACTGGTGGACAGTTTGCTATGTGGCCCAGTTGCCAGAAACATAAACCCTCTTGCCCCTATAAGCTTCTGGCCCTGACACCCAGCCCCAGGCCCCATGGACAGTTGTCTTTGGACCCCGTAGAGCTATGCTAAGGATCTGACCGACTCACAGGTGGAGCATTCCCTTTCTTGAAGAAATGCCACTGCAATTGCTTGTGGGGTTATGGTGTGCTCTGGTGCCACTGACAACTGTAAGTATTATTGAAATATAATCCTGAGAGCCACACCACCTCCGACATTCGATTTGTTTCATTGTTAGTTTAGGGGAGGGGGGGGGGGCAATAACCACTTCACCACGATCGCCCCCCTTCAAGACTAGACTTTAATGAATTTGTTCTGCTAACAAGGACTGAGAATCAGCAGTGGTCAATGAATGATCAATGTCATTTGCACAATTGTCAAGAAGATAACATTCTGGGTATTGATTGATCAACCGAACCCAGCACATCTACTTTACGTTGCTGTCAATCGAACTAATGGATTGGAAATTCAACTTGTGTGTTACACACGGAAAGCAGGTCCAGAGGCTATACTGCTCAGTCAGCTTTCTTCATCTTATTGTCTGCAGGGGCTTATACTGTTATTCTGGGGGTTCATCTGATCATCAGGGGTTTATCAGCAGTGAAAGGGGATTCGCACAGTGTCAGTTTAGATCCCGCAGAGTGGATGGGGTTAAATCCCCTTAGGCTACTCAAGAGACAGGGGATCAACTGAGTAGAATCTCTTTCTAGAGGGCCACATCTGTCCAGGTCTCTCTGTTTGATTGATTATTTGGGATCCATATCGTCTGCATATACTTTGTCTGTTTTTAAACAGTCCCAGGCATTTTAATATGACCCATGGAAGTTTTGATTGTACAGAGAGACATAGTTAAGTCTTGAGTCCCTTCTTAACTATTTTGCCTTGGAATTAATTTGATCATGTTTTTCTTTCTTCTTGGGTCCTGATTTTCAGATTTAGTAACCTCGGATAGATTAGCTCCATTACTTCCAACATTACTTTTCATTCTATAACATGGGACTTAAATCTTCTGTGTTTCTTTATTGTCTACACAAGGTTTATTTCTTGATGCAGTTGTATTTGAAGATGATTCTGGTAGTGTTTGATCAGTGGAATCAGCTCACTCACTATGTACTTGAGATTGTAATGTGGTGATGTTGGTTAAAGTCAAATCCTCTTTAAGTCTCCCGCTGACTAATGACAAGCTGAAGGAAAGTAATAAGGTTGAAGATTAAACCATAACACATCCAAGGCGAGTATGAAGTCCACTCCCTCTGTAGGGCAGACCCAGCGGACTACTGCTTCATTTAAACATTTTTAAAGCAATCCACACGTTGGTTCTTTTTGGCAACACCAATTCATCTGGATACTGTAAGCTGCATTTTTCACCTATCAAACTATAGAATGCAAGAAACAATCTAAAATAGCTGTTTCATAATTTAGAGCAGTACGAGCCTCGTCTGATTGGCCAAATGTATTGACATGCAGAGCGGGAAGGCATGGCACATGGAATACGCTTGCATTTTTTGCAGTTCAAGCAGTCTTTGTGATACGTTTATTGCGATAAATGTCCAATATACTGTATTGTGCAGCCCTAATGGCAAGCAAACACAGAAAAAAAGTGTTTGATGATTACAATACATTTTCCTCGATTGTTTAAAAGGAAGCCAGGTCCCCCTTTCTTCACCATCTAAAATGTATAAATGAATAAAATATAAAATGCTAATGGTATAATCCATAGTGGTTCAGTATGATGCATTTTGTTGAGTTGCGCTGTAAAATGTTGGCATCACACTTACTGCTGATGACCAATATCTCAACAGGAAATGCTGATCTCATTCTATGTGAGGATTTATCCGGAAGCTTGGTATTGAACCTTGAAAAGTGGCTTTAAATTACCCTGTTCTCTGGCTCACAGGAACTGACGGATAGATACTTCACTGGCACACTCCAACTCGTTCACTGTTTTTTTATTAGATTCACAGAGCGGAGGAGAGGCATGCTCTACTCCTGTATCATTTAGTAAAGGCTAGCAGAGAAAAAAAAAACAGATTTTTCGTGTGCGTTCCAAATGCAGCAGCTGCATGTATAGAACGAGGAGGAAATCATTTAGATGGTTTGTTTGACCCACGGCAGTCCAAACCTCCGCCTCATTTTCTATGATCCACTTGGCAGCGAGCCACAATAGAAAACATGCCTGCTTATTAATGTCAAGGCCAAGACTATTGACATAAGTAGCCAAGAATCCCTGTGGAAAGTGTATTATTACTGAAATATTATGAGGCTGGATTGGTTCATGTCTCCAGTAGGTCAGTATAGTGAATGTAGTTATATGCTGCAAAAACCATGTAAAAACAACTAGCTCTTCTGAATTGCATCTTTATAAGATCAGTGATTTGTGTGCCTTATTCTGGTTCACCAATGTATTTCTTGTAACAATCAATAAGTATTATTTTGCAAAAGGAAACCAATATTTTGCTTTTATTTTCAAGAGGCATTCCAATGATGGCACGCAAACATATCCTGAGAGAACATTGTGCCATTGTCTGCCTAATTTTACCCAGAGAAGCTTCAATCCAGCCAGTTATTTAGTGAACGTCAGTGCATGTAGCATTTTCCCAATATGCTACAAAGCTATGTGTGTTGAACTGACAGAAGCTTGGCCACTAGGGCTGGCGCGAATGCCATTTTTCAGGCTTCGAATATTTGTTGGTTTTTCCGAGCGAATATCTGAATATTTGTTCCAGAAAAACACACCATCAAAAACAACATAAAAAAAAATAAATAAAAAAATAACTTTAAAAAAAAAAAAAATCTACATATTTTGTTTTATATGAAGTTTTACGTGCTCGGAGGTGAAGTAATGGATGCGCTATGACACTTAGTGATGTAATATCCTCCTAAATGAGCAATACTACTACTACAATATTACTAACTTTTATATCCAAATATAAAATTATTTGATGACATTATATTGCAGTACTAGCTTCTTGCAAAAAAAATGTTGAAAAAAAAAATTATAAAAAATTAAAATAAAAAACTAAGCTCCGAATACTAATTTAAGCTCCGAATACTAATTTTCCGAACGAGTATTCGAATATTCGAATAATTTGGGCCAGCCCTATTGGCCACGTCAAAGTGATTTTAGGTCTGGCTTTAACATCTGCCTACAACTCTCATTCACCTTCAAATGTAATATGAAATAGATTCAGTGAATATGCTACAAAACAGCAGATATTTGATTTCCTGTAAGTGAGATATGAATGTCTGGTCCTTTTGTTTAGATTTTCCACATGTATAGAAGGAGTGGTCTGGCTGTATTCTGGGGAGCTAACCAAACAGACTATAGTCTACAAGATTTTCAGAGTGGTTACAACACAGGAGCTGCCCACACACAGTGGCCAGATAATTATAGTCCTGAATGTGTGGATAATCTTGCTGTTTTCTTATGTCAATCATATCAAGTCCTGAGGATAAGAAAATGTCAGGCACCTTGTGGGCTGCAGTGTTCAGCAATTGAAACATTTTCGATAAATAGTTTTCACCTCTTTAAAAGTAAGTTTCAGATGTAGATTCAAATCATTTTCCTGTGACTTTGCCATGTAGAGAGACGTCTCAGATGTCACAGATTAGTACCATCCAATAGTCACGCAGTCGTCTATTTTCCTTACAAAATAATGGGCCCTTTGCAACTGCATTTTTCTACTCCCATCCTAAATCTCTTGTTTTCCCTGTGTTTTGCTTATTTCCAAGCTGGAATCATCAAACCCTTTTAAAATTCACGACTTGATGAATGTCTAAGAGGTCGTTTGCATGATGAAATGAGAGAACCTCCCTGGATCTATACTGTATACAGCTGTCATGCCTATGTATGCCAGTATAGCACAATACACAACTTTGTTTAACCTCTCTGTAAGTTTGCAAGCAATGGGGATGGCATTATTTCAATATTTTAATTAATTTGAATGTCATTCATTTCTATTTTAGTTACCTATGGTAATGATTGAACTACATATTAATGCAGCTAACAGCATTATAATTTCATAATATATCTTCCCCCCCACGAGAAAAGGCCATCCGTGACTCATACAACAGGTCTGGAGAACTTTTGAAATTTGTTTAAATATTGACAGCATGTGTATTAAGGGGCTTAAGAAGTGTTGTTAGCTGGTGAGGCTAGCTACTGTCTCTAAAGTTCATTGTCGCAGATTATTTAGCTTGACTACACGGTGCCCTCTTCTAGACAGATGGTAGCTGCTGTCTGTTCATCCATCTCCAGGTGGGCTGCCCCCCCACCCCCCACCACCTCTGTTGTTCTATGTTCCCACAAGTAATACCTCCCAGCAGGTTCAGCCCCACCATCATGCTTATTGTTGTAACATCATGCTTTCACATGGAAGTGGGTGTGTGCAATATGAGAAACCCACCAGAAGCTGCTGTCAGTGTTTGTGGGTGTGGGTGTGTTTGTATGTGTGTGTGTGAGGGTGCGGTGTGTCTATTTTTCTGTGGGTGTGTGTATGTTCCAAAGCTGCAGTGGTCTCCATTTGTTGAACAGTAGTTGGATCAAGTCTGTTTGTCCAGCTGCTGAATCAGCCCCCTAACAAGAGCACACACACACACACACACACACACACACTGGCCAAACAATCTTTAACTTTAACTCTTTGAATGTCTAACTGGTTTTCCACTCACAGTACCCGGCCTCTCTCCTCCCCGCCCCCCCCCCCCCACACACACACACACACACACACACATATACACACACACACACACCATGGCATACACCAGGCTTTGTGTCCCATCTAAATGGATCTTCTTCCTCACCCCCCTCGTGTCTCAAGGCCTTGTCCGTCTGCCTCGCTCTCCCCTCCCTCCTGTCACTACATTCTCTCCATCTTTTCTTTTCCTGGGGTCCACACAGTTTGACCCCAGTTGCCCTTGACACATGCATTTCTATAGCCTTCAGTCCAATCAATACAGCCTCCTCTAGCCATGATGTCAGATGTTAGCTCCACTAATTGAAAGCAACAACAACCCAATGACAATGAGCATTTTTTTTGTGTGTGTGGACTGATGAATGAAGGTGGATGGAGAGGATCTGCCACATTCATATGGTGATCACCCCCAGTCACCAAGCTATTGTCGAGGCCTTGATTTTTTTGTTGCAAATTTAGCGGGGAAAAATTATTGTACCTCAATCATGTCACCAGTCTGGCAGCAAAATGAATGGGTTTAGAATAATGCATTTGAAAGAAATGGTTAAGTACTTAAAAAGGACAATGCTGGCATTATGCTGTTATTTTTTGTATTATTCTAGACACAGATCCCGTGAAAAAGGCCCGGACGATGTTAGCCCTACCCGAAAACAAAAAAAGGTCACGCATGTAATTCCATTTTTTCTAAAAAGAGTTCATACAGGAGTAAATAGTGCATTTGGTTGGGGACTAGTTTCAGCCTTGGATTAACACACATTAGTGAGTGTACTGTATATATAGCGCCAGAATGGTTTATGTGGGACAGATACACAAATAAACCACGTTGCCTATTATGTTCATGAAAAAGATGGATCATGTCAGCTTGAGCAACAGTTTGGATTAATTAATGTGTTTCTAATCATGTTGGACAACAATAGAGCTGAACAAAGTTTACTAGGAGGATCAAGGGTTTTTCAATTTAAAATACTAATGACAAACCCTGACAGAATAGATGCCAATGTTGATTGTATAGTGTGACCAACAGCCAAATGACTATTCAGAATTATACATAATTAAGATGACCTACAATCGTGTATGATGATATTTTTTGAAAATTTATTTCATTCTTGATGACGCATTGAATTGCACAGTGGTTTGCGGTTGTGAGACAGTCCTGTTTTTTTTCTTCCTTCATGTATTCATTTAATGACCAAATAGTGCATGTAGAATGAATTGACGGACTCAGACAAAGTCATACATGAGGAAAAAATGTACCACAAATGACTAAGCTGTAATAAAGTTTGAAGAGGAGGAACTGTAATTCACAACTAGTGAGCACTTGATGTATAGCATTGCGCAGTTGGTTTGCATAGTTAGTTGCTTTGATATACAATATGCATTTTTCATACTACTTTAAAACCACGCACACACACACACACACACACACACACACACACACACACGCACACACAAACACACACGTGTTGTTGTGCTGCTCTTGTAAATGAGTATCTATAGACAAAATTGGATGCCAATGGGCGATGGCGACGACGCTTTTAGCCTGTCAGCTTTTCTCAGTGTGCCTAAGCAGGTGACAAAAGCACTGTAGTGTACAGCTCTGAGAAATGTGGGAAAAAAAAGTGTGAGAAGAATTAATAATTTACATCTGCTTTGTGCTTGTGGGTATCAGGACAGTTTTATTCTGATCCTAAATGAAAAGAACAATAAGGGTTGCTTGGTTTGGTTCAGAAAAAAAAGGCAAATAAAGGGATGGGGTGGGCTGGGGTAGGTGGGGGGGGGGGGTCTACTTCCAAAGCTACTGTAATTAATCCCAAGCATCAGTCAGACTACCCTCATTAATAATGCATTTCTGAGCAGCAGTTCTACTGACACAGGCAGTGGATTCAAGTCTGTATTCAAAGATTGAGCAACAAAGGGCAGGCAACCCCTCGGAGCCAATCTGCTTCACCCGAGAGCCAACTACCAAGAAGGAAAAAAACAAACATGTTTCACCTTTATGTGTGGACAACTGGACCTCAGGGTCACCAGGGTCTAGTTGTTGTTGGAGTTCAGGCATTTTTGAACAGAAAAATGATATTGTAATATTGTTTCCTTTTCTCAATGGCAGCCTAGCCTATACACCGACACCGTCACATCACGTGTGTGTGTGTATGTGTGTGTGTACAATAATTAAGTACCGGTCATTGTCGATCAGTTTAAGACTCTGTTGATCTTTCGCTGGACTGAGCACAGCCATCACCATGTGTTCAGGCAGCAGGGGCTCTGTAGAGCTCCTATAGCCTGGCTCTGAGCAGGGTGTGAGCTTTCATAGAGGTCTTCGTCAATTTTGTGTTAATATTATGTCTTGTTCATCCAATTCCGTTCTTTCTATTGTAATAATTGACTTGCCCTCTCCTCTGTACACACACACACACACACACACACACACACACACACACACACACACACACACACACACACACACACACACACACACACACAGCTCCTTTTGTACTTTTTTACCCACTTCTCCCTTGGTTAAATCCTCCAGTTTGATCAATCATTGATGATCCCAGGTGTCCTGAGAGCTCAGGGGACATTCTTATTGGCTCTGCACCCCCCCTCCCTTCCAACACACACACACACACACACACACACACACACACACACACACACACACACACACACACACACACACACACACACACACACACACACACACACACACACACACACACCCACACCCCTTTCTTTTCAAGATCAAAGTTAAACCTTCCCCTCTCCCCTCTCCTTGGCTGTTTTGCTTATCTGGCTTTCTCCACTGGTCTTGGGTAGAGCCAGCTTCAATTAAAGAAGCAGTGGGGTTCCCTAAGCCATTAGCCATATTATTAGTGTTGGGTCTACGCCTGAGCTGTGCCCCCTCCTCGACACAAAGACCTCACAATCCAGGAGCAGTTTGCTTGGCATTTGTCTGGATTTTACTGATTTGTAGCCCACACACACACACACACACACACACCCTCTTGGAGACGAAGTCAGGCCGTGGCAGCATGGCTCTGTCTCATAGTGCAGCTCATTGTATATTGTGCTGCCATCATACTTAAAGATGAGGTCAGCCATTCTGAAAAAAGTTTTTATGGTGTATACACAGCCTAGGCTCTGTTAACAGGCATGTTGCTTTGCTAGCTACGGTGGGACCCACTTTGTTAACATACCCGTTTACAGAGCCTAGGCTGTGCATTTACACAGGATTTTTGGGGGATCGTGAGGAGATATTCATTGAATTTGATTTTTGTTGTTGTGATTTTTTTACAGTAAGCGTTCTCCAGAATTACTGACTGCCCCTTTTTAAAATTGTGCTTTCATAACCGAACCTCCATGCCGATTTTTTTTAATCACAGTGAATAATACTACAGCTGATTTCCCACAATCCTCCAGTGACATTGCTGCTTATTGGTTGGGAGAAGATGACAAGTGATGAACAGAGCGAGCTGGTGTGATGAATGGCATGTAGAATGCCCTCCCTGCTTCTCAGAGGGGTTTTATCCCATGCTTAACCTTTGCCAGTCATTCCTTTGTCCCCCCGGATCACAATTGCACACCTCAGACCTTCAACACGGGCCTGGCTCAACTCATCAATCTTCTTTGATTTTCTGCCAGAGATTCTCTGTGTGTGTGTGTGTGTGTGTGTGTGTGTGTGTGTGTGTGTGTGTGTGTGTGTGTGTGTGTGTGTGTGTGTGTGTGTGTGTGTGTGTGTGTGTGTGTGTGTGTGTGTGTGTGTGTGTGTGTGTGTGTGTGTGTGTGTGTGTGTGTGTGTGTGTGTGTGTGTGTGTGTGTGTGTGTGTGTGTGTGTGTGTGTGTGTGTGTGTGTGCGCGCATGTGTTAATTTCCCATACTTAAGACTCGCAGGTTCCTGGGTAAGATGGAGAGAGCACAGTCTATTAGGCGTTTGACAATTGAAGCCCTCCCACTTGAAGAGCCCAGGCAGAGGCGTGTGTGTGTGTGTGTCTGTCTTTGGGGGTGTTGGGGGCGTTCCATTTTCTCTCTAATGAAGCTGTCAGTCACATAGCTTGTTGACAGAAGGCCAGGGCATCACTCCCACCTGCCTACACTCCAAAACCACCGATTTAAATGGGAGCTGAATGAGCAGAAGTCATACCATATTGAATATACTGTATGAGACTCTTAGTTTTATTGGACATCATATCATATTGCTTGTGTGTGTGTGGTGCTTTTTGTATTATTCATTTGAGGTGACATAACAAATTACAACGAGCACTTCGATCCTCATTTTTGAAATCCCTTATATTTCTGTGAGGATCCACCAAACTCATCTTCATCAGTGATAACTATCAGTGTGCTTCATCAGTGCTGGACAGTTTTTTCCTTCTAAATGTTCCACACAGTTTGGGAGAAAATAATAAAAAAATAAACCCAACAACACAGCTTAATCAAATACTGTATATACACTTTCTACTTTCTACGTAGGTAGCAGCATTTAGGCAGCGTTCATCAAAGCACTAGAAAAGCATTATCATTTTCCATGCTGGTTAAGCAGCCGTTCCTAATGCGTGTAGGCCGGGCGGGCCCACACACTGTGACCCGGAAGTACCCACCAGCAGTTTACCCAGTGAGCGCAAAACCCCTTTAGGACTGTTAGAGCGTGAGCCGCAATGAAATGTAAATTAGAAACGCCTGTCACTGGTCCCCTTTTTAGGGGATTGAGTGGGATTATGTCTGCATGGCTTCCTTGGCTGCAGATGAAACAGGTCTGGGTTGAAAGTAGACAGTTTTTTTTCATGCATTCACACAGAGTGAGCGGTCCAGGCCAGTGAGCTATGAAGGGCCCAACACTGCAGGTATAACCCCCCCAACAACCAAGGCTGGAGAAACAAATACTGTCAGAAACAAAACAAATGTCTCTTTAGAAATACTATAGCACAACCACAACAGCAGCATCACGATTTGGATCATGAAAGAGTCCCCATCAGGTTTAATATCCATTCCTAATAGCTCCTAAGTAAGTTCAGGTCAACACAGGTCAACTGTGCTGACTTCAAGTGCCAGTTGGCACTGCTTTAAGATACATAAAGGTAATAGGGAAATAAATGCAGGTTTTCCCCCAGTATATTCCAGCCATGGCTTTTAGGCAGGATATTATTTTCTTGATTATATGTTGTTGATATAACATGACTGTGAAGGAACATCTAGTAATCAATGCTTTTCTAGCAAGCAAGGTTTCACAGTGGCTAACACACGTCCTTAGCCTAGCTTTCTAACTTAAAGGTGGAGTAAGAAATTCGAATGAGAATGCTTGTGAACTGGTAGGTATGGGTATAAAAAAAAATGCAGCCCACTATTGAACATGCCCATTTACAGAGCCTAGGCTGTGTATTAATACTTTTTTCATCACACACACTCTACGGACAGGTTGCGGATCATGAGGAGATATTCACAGATTTTGACAATTAAGTGATTTTGACAACAAGCATCTCCAGAATCACTGACTCCACCTTTTAATAGCTGACTGCACCATGGGTCATTCTTAAGGTTTGCTGTTGTTAAGGGACATATATGTCTTAAATCATTAACTAGACATCACAAAAAAAGGTCATGGAGTGTACAGTATGACGTTCTACAGGAAGCAGGGAAACCACAGTAGCATGTCGGCTCTCAAATTTCAATTAAGCGCTGCCATGGGATTGGACTACTGATGATGTGTTTCTAAAAATATGTCACACAAATCCTGTTTTCTAGAATGGAAAACATGAATGATAGCTGCAGTACCATTAAAGTCTATTTGCTCAATGCTTACACATTATAGGTGGGTTAAGCAATTCTGGACAGTGTTTGTTGACAAAATCACTTTTTGTCAAATCAGTGAATATCTCCTCACAATCTGCTTATTGTCCATAAGAAAAATAATGTGGTGTTAATACACAGCTTAGGCTCTGTAAATGGGCATTTGTACTGCTGTGGTGTCTTTGTTGGCATTGCCTTTGTTTACATCCCCAGTTTACAGAGCCTAGGCTGTGTCTTAACACCAGATTCTTTTTTCAGCGCACATACAATAAGCAGATTGTGAGGATAAATATTCACCCTACCGTTTAGTGAGGGGAATTCAAATTTTCAATAGGGCTTATTCAGAGACATACACGCTCTGGTCTGACCTCAAAGAGTATATTTTTCCTAGCTAGTTAAGCAGTGATGTAATGGTATAACTGCTGCAGCGTTTATCACCGCCAGCCTTGCAGGGGGACAACAGCCGCAAAAGAATCCCTGACCAAACATTTAGAAAATGCGTGGCATCCAGAAAAGGCGCCTGAGATAGCAGGCCCAGAGAAAGAGAGAGAGAGAGAGACAGACAGACAGACAGACAGACAGACAGACAGGCAGGCCGGGGGATTGGTCCAAGAGGGTGAGACAGAGAGGGCTGCCTTACAAAAGAACAAGGCAGTACCTTCCTTGAGTGCCGATCTGAGATAAATTACTTTAAAGTTTTTTTGGTGTCCTCAGACAAAATAGTTGCAGACATACCATTGCATATGTGGCCTCTTTCTTTGCTTTATATCAGGTTATTTGTTCTACCCCTGCACTCCAATATGCATACTCTTTATTTTTTCTATTCTACATACTATATCTGACCATAAAAATAATCTAGCTAGCATGCAGTAGGTATACAATTGGGACATACTTTTACTTATTTATTTCATCTTAACATTGCGCCTTAATCTTGCCTCTTGCTTATATATCCATTGCATTGCATCCCTGGTTGTTTCCATACGCAGGCTGCGTCAACATGACGTCCCTGGTATGCACTGGATGGTGGGTCAGAACTTCCAAATAGCATGCTGATTTCAACACTAAACATCTCAGCCGGATGTAGTAGGCATCATGGTATTTTTAGCTATAAAAAGCACTATAATGAACAATGTGTGATAGGATCCATTTTGAAGCTATTAATATAAAATAAGTATAGAGGGTGGGCCCTGCTTTACAGCTCGAGTATTTGACAGGCAAAACAGAGGTGAAGTAGGCTACAGTAACTCAAATTCAGCACAGCAAAACAATGGCTGAGGGGGACTTAGGCTATGTTATGATTCAAAAAGGGTTGCCACGGGTCATGAGCTGCAAAAACTGACTCATGAATAAAACAAATCATGTTTTTTCTGATCCTAGCTCCAAAGTTAGAAACATCCAGCAATGCAGCGAGTTCCTTGGGGAATTAGATTGTGGTTCTTTTAGGGCTTAGGGACATCTTTCCATAGCCATGAAAACGTATTAAACTGGAGGATGGGCAGAGGCCAGACCAGACCTGATTTTTCTACCCCCTAGAAAAAACAGTCATATTAGCAAATAATATTCTGCTCTTGTGGCTGGATTTTGAAATGTTTACCCCCTCATCAACTCTGTAATTCAATAATAAAGCCAGGCTTGATATTTGCCAGAGTTCGCAGATTCATCAAATGAAATTTGATTTTATTAAAAAAAGAAGATGGCTAAAAAAGCATCCCTGGTCTTTCTCAAACGGGCAGAGGAGAATGTGTTGGACCACAGACAGTGTGACAGGCTGATTTAAAATGCCCACAGACTGTGGGGAGTGGTAGATAGACCTTCACTCTCTATTCACTCCGCCCAGGCACGTCGTCACGACAACGCGGGACAACAAAGGCCTTTTTCTCAGGCTATTGAGTGCTGTGAAAGGAGAGGCGGTGGCTGTGAGTGTGTGTGCACGCGTGTGTGTGTGTGTGTGTGTGTGTGTGTGTGTGTGTGTGTGTGTGTGTGTGTGTGTGTGTGTGTGTGTGTGTGTGTGTGTGTGTGTGTGTGTGTGTGTGTGTGTGTGTGTGTGTGTGTGTGTGTGTGAGAGACTGTGTGTGTGTGTGTGTGTGTGTGTGTATGTGTGACTTGGAAAAGGACATGTGGCTGTACAAGCAGTAGGTGGTTATGTATGCAGGCCATCCACAAACAAATGAATACGCATGCACGTCCCACTGCCCGTCCCTGCTTAACATTCTGTCACACAATGACCGTGTCCTCGTGAGCTGACGTGATGCTCTGAAACTAGCCACAGACAAGCTTTTTAAGGCCTGCTTTGTCCCCATTTAGACAGAATGCAAATGCCTTTTGTCTTTTTATTTTTGTGACAGTGAGCCATTGCGTTTGGTCAAAGAAATAGTCCATTTATATTACTGTGAAATTGTTGCTGTCAAACATTGGTTTTTGGTTAAGTTTATTTTGTTTAGATTTTATTTATTAATTACGAAGTTCACCAGTACGGTGGGAGGGGGGACCCTGTGTCTCTCTGCCTTCACCTGCCCATGCACTACTAATCCACTGTTGACATTTTGTTTGAAATAAATTGCCTTTTCATCTCCAAATAATGAAGGGATAGTTCAGTGTTTTTGAAGTGGGGTCGTATGAGGTACTTGTAGTTAATAATTGATTTGTTTTTTTGCCTTTTTTTTTGTGTTGTTGCCAATTGTTGGGTTTTTTTTCCCACACCTGGGGGGGGGACAGACCCCCCGCCCGGGGGGGGGGGGGGGAGGGGGGGGCCCCCCCCCCCCCCCCCCCCCCCCCCCCCCCCCCCCCCAACCAACCCCCACCCACCAAACAAAGGCAAGGGGGGGGGGGGGGGGGGCGGCCCCAACAACAAAAAAACAAGGGGGGGGGGGGGGGGGGGCGCCCCCCCCCCCCCCCTTTTTTCTCCCCCCCCCCCCCCCCCCCCCCCCCCCCCCCCCCCAGTTAGTCTAACCTTATGGAGCTGGCGCAGTCATTTTAAGGAGTTTGGAAAAGATGTTGCTACATTTAGCGTACACTTGACCAGATGTGTATTTTTTAAGGTTAGTATTTATATACGTGGCAAGAAAGCATTGTTCCATTGGCTCCCTCTGCAACAGTACAATGGTGACTTCCTCTACAGCAAAGTCTCCCCCAAACTCCTTAAAATGACTGCGCCGACAGCCATCTCCACAAGGTAACACACTAACTATGCATAAGTACCTCATACTACTACACTTCAAAAATTCTGAACTGCCCCTTTAAATGGCTACAATCAAACCACATGCCTCAATGCTTTATACAGTATTTAAAAGATAAGTTGCATGGCTGAATTACTTAGCTAAAGGTTTGTCTGTCCCCAATTATCTTACAAAAGACACCAGGCAGTGTGTTTCAGTAAGCAAACATAGGTTACTGTAGTTTTTCCAAACTGGTTTTTGCTTTGTCATCCATTCTTCCCTCTTCTTTCTCATGTTGTCATTGAGTGTGGCCGAGAGGCTTGACTCTCAGAGCTTGAGGTCTATAATTGTGGCAGGAACTGTTGGCTGCTGGCCGCGCTGTTGTGGTGCTACACTGTCAGCAGAGGCTCTTTGTAAAGGATCCCACCATCGGCCCACTTAACACGCACGCACGCACACACATACACGCACACAAACCACACACACACACACACACACACACACACACAATTTAAAGGGAAGTGTAAGGCACTGAAACCAGCTACCACTAACCAAATGAAATGCGTTCTACTATTATTATCTTAATTGTATGATATGGTCCGCTTTTGAGTTTTGGTTCACACAGTGCACTCTTTCATGACCGTTATATATAGATTCAAGCATGCATTTTAAGATTCAGAACTAAATGGTTTTTTTAAGTGGCCACATTTTACTGCTATCCAGGGACACCCAGGGAGTCCCACAGCCTATCCCTGGATCAAAAAACTGAACCCTCTGCTGCTATTGTCAATCAGTGTGTGTGTGTGTGTGTGTGTGTGTGTGTGTGTGTGTGTGTGTGTGTGTGTGTGTGTGTGTGTGTGTGTGTGTGTGTGTGTGTGTGTGTGTGTGTGTGTGTGTGTGTGTGTGTGTGTGTGTGTGTGTGTGTGTGTGTGTGTGTGTGTGTGTGTTCTCTTTGAACCTTCTGCCTGTTGAAGAATTACACCACCATCCGTTCCACTCTGTCATATTTTCGTGACGGCACCAGTCTCCCACCTAGTCAGGGTCAGGAGGTCAGAGGCCTTCTCATCGTGCTGAGAGAAACCAGTTACACTTTACATTGAACATATGTTCTCAATCATATTAGATAACAATCCTCATAAAATGAAAGAATTATGACAACATCTTTCAAGTAACTTTCTAATAAGGATTTAAAAAGTTGTTGGATGTGAAAGTGTATGAAGCCTATAACGGTTAAAAAGCTGTAGGGAGTGAATATGTGTAGCCTAACATGGTTCAATATAGAATAGATTAATAAACCATAATGAAATGATCATATGAATAAAGTGCAATGCATTATCCAAAATATCCACTCCTTTTAACAGCGTTCTTTTTTTATGGGTAGATTAAAGCACACACGTTCTGTGACCCTTGTCCCGCCCCGTAGCTTGGGAGACCAGGAAGCAGTAACGTTGTGTATTGCCAAGCATCCGTGACTATAAATGGATAAAATAAAAAATATTTTGGGAGGTTGAGCTTCAAAGCCCTGTCTGATGGCTCTCTCCACAGCACCAAAGTTATTTACATTTACTTTAGAATCACCACTGGAGTATGTCACCTGCTCATGGTCAGGTAGGCCTTTCCGCTGCCGACTCCATGAAGTGAGGGGCTACCTTGTTGATCCTGTAGGTAGGGCATGGCTCAAAGATACAAATATCTCTCTTAAACCTTGCTCACCAACTATACAGCTGATGCAGAGAGCTCTCCCCCTTCGCCAAAGGTAAATACTTTCCTATGTTGCATATATCGATTGACAGCCTTTGTAGGGGAGAACGGGGTAATCTGAGACACTTTTTACATTTGCTCCCCTAATGTATCACTGAAATGTACACATTTCCCATTATTTCAGGATGTTTCCTAGAAATGCTTATTAGCAGAATTTTTTCAAGACAAAAGGCAGTGAAAATATGATTCAAAAAAAGTTGTCATGTGTCTCACTTTACCCCAGCTGTGGGGTAAACTGAGACAGACCAGAACAATCAAGGGGGTAAACTGAACCACCTACTTTTTACACTCTAAAACTACCATAACAACACAAATTTTAACAGTTAGAATCCTGACAGCTAGCTTGAAAACACAGTCACAGTCTGGGGGTCAGAACACAGAACCCTTAGAGCCAGCTAGTGTCTGGGGGTCAGAGCAAAGGACAATCAGAACCAGAACAATCTGGGACTCAGAACAGGACTAGACCCAGCTGTCATTTTCCATCTTTTGAGTCTTTTGTTCTGCATTTGTTTTATTGGGATCATTCATTGAATAAAGACATATTTCTTAGAGGCTATTGATGTAAAAGGTCACTCTCCTGTCCCCCACATACATACGTGCCAAACCATGCCCTTTCTGACACCCCTTCAACCATCAACCCCCACTTCCAGCCCACATTGTCTTTTGTTTTTTTCAAACTAGTGTCCTTGCTACCTCAAATATAATGGATTCATTAAAAGAGGGCACAGACACTTTCTCACTTTACCCCACAGCATTTGTCTCATTTAACCCCACTGCCACAATTTGAGAAAAAACTACCTCTCTCAGCAATTCAGGCTAATCTTCAGTTATCATCATCACATGGTTTCATATGTTGGTAGTTAATCAACATGTGTGATTGAAGTTTTTCTACCTGAATCAATTTGATTAGGCACAACAATCGATTAAGTTGACAGCAAGAAAATTTACTTGTCCATACAAATAAGACATTTATGTGAAAAAAACATGCTTACAACATCACCATGAGGTCCTCTCTTTCATGACCAAGGGGAAATGAGAGGGGCTTAAAAACATATATCTCACATGACCAAAAATGTGTTCCATGTCCTTGATACAGGGGATGTCTCACACTACCCGATGTCTCACATTCCCCTACTACCATTTCATACATTCAAAAATCTTTATTCCAAAAATTAGTTTTTATTTCAAAAGTTAGTTTTTATTTCATAATGATATTCTTCGTCCATCAAATAGTGGTGTCTCTTCATCTGCTGCCATTGACACTGTCTCTTCTTTGATATGGCAATCATAAACCAATCTCATAAAGCTTTCCTGCTTGTTGATAGCACGTGTGCAGCCCGGTTAAGCTAAATACACAGAGAGGTCAATTACTGTGTTTGTACAATAGAGGCAAGTTCAGGGTCATGTCATGTGGCCTCCAGGTTGTTGTTGCAGTTTAGTGTCTTGTAAGTCCATATGGCACCATAAGGCACTGCACACTCAACAAATCCAATCAATCAATTGATCAAACTGTTTAAACTGTATATAAGCGGTTTAAACGGTCTGAACTGTATAATGTTGCAGGACACAAAGTTAAAGCCAAAGGAAGTTCTCTTCCACTGCTGGTTAAAACTGTGTTTCTGCTGGTGGAGGATTAGCTGGTATCAACCGCTGCAGGCTTCTGTTAACATTAATCGCATTCCTCATTCATCAACTCCTCGTAGTCCACTGTTCCATTCAAATTGTACTGCACTCAAAGGTGGAGTCAGTGACTCTGTAAAACTGGTATGTGAACACTTGGTGGTTTTATGAAAGCATTATGATTAGATAACATAGAGTTAGTTGAGTTTTGAAATAAATTGTTATATGATTTATTTTAAGATATTTTAACCCATTATACTAGATGATGATGATGTCTTGTTTTATTTATTTTTCACAGCAGGTATTTTGACTTGTCATAGTGGGAAAATCCCACATTCTATTGAAGTGTCTCAGTCAGCTATGGCAGTGTGACAAGTGAGCCAGCCTGCTCAACACTTTGAACTTTTAATAGTTCCATTAAACTAGAGTTGATTGTTCATTATATCCTCTTTCTCACATTGACACATTAATTAATGGCCTTATAGTGTCATAAAATGGCCTTCTTTGATAATGTATTTTGTACAGATGTGCTGGTGTGTTGAGCGCTGACCATAGCAATAGAGATCATGACAGATCATCAATTATAGATCATAAGCGCGATTCAAGTCACTGGTGATGCGTGTCATGCTGTCAGCTAGCTAGCCTTAACACCTGCCTTTCCCAGGGAGAGCGCTTTACTGTCTGCATGAGTGAAAAGATCCTGTCATAAACTGGGCCTGAGCGAGTCTGTCTGTGTGTGTGGGTGTGTGCACAAGAAAAAGTGTGCTCTGTCTGTGCACTTTGTGGAAGTGGCTTTTATCCTGTGTCCGTTGGATGCAGCCACTCGGTTTCGAGCGCTGTGAAAGGGACACTATTCCCACTCCAGCAAAGCAGACAGAGGGCCCCTTCAGCCCAAACCGGAGGGGCCCACAGACAAGTCCCCTTAGTGTCTGCAATGGGAAGAGACCGCCATTGACCCCTAATGAAGGCCACGGAAATGGAGAGGAGCCGAGCATGTGTTACATCTGCCTCTCATAATATTAGTGGTGCTTTTACTGATCTAACCGTCCAAAACCCGCAAGCACACTGTATTAGGGCTGTGTATTGGAATGACTTCACATTACCATACGCAATAAATATCATGATATATTGCCGTATCGATTTCTGTTTCAAATATTATTATTTTTTATTGAAAGCATGTGTGCATATCGCTTGACATCTATCCACAACAAAGAACTGCTTCAATTTCAATTTTACATTTTTTCACAAGCATAGTATAAACGGTAAAGAAGAAGGAAGAATACAACAAAGAGAGGCAAGAAAAATTAATAAAGATCTGCTGTATCGATTTCTTAGCACAGCCCTATCGTACATGTGAATTGAAAATGACATGAAGGTTGTGATAACACCTCAAGTTTATTATGTTTGGGCTCAACCAAAAGTGGACTTGGGTTATGCATGCACAGGGAACGTTAGGTTCTGACTCACAGTAGCTTGTTTGTTGGAGGTTTTTTACCATCTGTCGTATCATCGGGCTAGGGATGTCATTGGAAGAAATTGTTCCAAATATGTCAGACTCCATTTTTATAACTTCAGTTGAGTGTATGGCTCGTCTGTTCTCACACCAAAAGAAAAATGTAGCTCCACAAGAGGGTTAGTGCAAATTGTTTTTTTTTTTTAAACTGGCTGTCTGAGTCAACGACTGGAAATGATTAGGGCTTGGTCGAACCAGCATTTATAGACTGTAATCCATTTATTGGAGGTTCAATCGCAGTGATAAGTGGTATTCTAGGGGTTGTATTAAAAGCCTTGTTTCCACTGAGCGGTGCAGTTCAGTCCGTTGTAGCTCGGCACGCATTTATTTGCGTTTCCACTTTCAAACGTTGGGAAGGGTACAGAGGTAAGCTAACTGTGTCACCCTTTCGTTTTGGTACCAAGCTGCCACAAAGTGTCCCAAAAGGATGGAACTACACACTGCAGTGCGTAGGTTGGTCGACAGAATAGTAATTTCCATGTGGTTATTTAAACCGTTGGGTGTTGACACATTGGCAAGAGTGAGATAAATATGTCCACTGCTCTTTGTTTACTGTGTTGCGTTTTCTCTCTTATTTGAGTTAATCAGGGGCATACCATGTGTCCCGCTGCTATGATGTAAACATAGATACATGGCTGCCGTGGCCAGAGCATGGACTGTTTTTTAAGACCTGATTAAATATTGAATATTGCCATTGACAACTGACATCACCAACCTTCATCATCCTGGGTGAACTGGAAGGTCAAAAATAAAGGATTGCATTATCTGTGTCACACCTTGATCCAATCAACAACAACAAAAAAGCTCTGACGAAGAGAAACACTTAGATCAATGGATCGTACCTGATCATTGCTGTGTTTACATCCCATCATTGATGCAGTCAGGCTTTTCAAAGACATCAGTGAGACATGCCAACTCTTTCCAGTCCCTACTTCTAAATCAATTAAATCAAAGAGTGTATTGTTGAGGAAAAACATTGGTGCCTGTTCTGTATCCTCTCCCTGATAGCCTTTACAGCATGTGGTCACTGGTGGCCATGCTTATCTCATATAGGCACTGTGTCTTCTCCCTCCTACTGTACTGTCTGGATGGGACCCACAGATGCTAGTGGTGCAGAGTGTGTAGGCCCCAGGCGAGACGCCAGCCAGCAGACTCTCCACCACGGCAATAACAATGCAAGGCAGTGCTCGGTGGCTGCGAGCCCAAGTCCCTCCCCCCCCCCCCCCCCCCCCCACTGTACATGTGCTGCTGACCCCACATATTTATGGGCTCTTAGGCGTTCAATAGGCTGTCACGGCTCATTAGGAGCTTTAGTAAATGAACTTGCACAGCAGACTCTCTCAGCAGTTCATAAACATGGACAGAAAGACAGAGAGGGACAGATAGGGATGGTAAGGGGCAAAAGTTCACTGATGAGACCACAATCTGAGAAGTGTATAAAGGGTCTATAAATTCACCGGTTGGCAAGTCATTATACTCCATTGGCCTTTTTCACCCCAATAGGACTGAAGTTCTGTAGAAATGTCTCATGTACGGGTGGGGTGGTTTAAGATTTTGAGGCGAACCCCGATTTAAAAAAAAATAAAAATAAATAAAAATAAAAATGTTGATGATGGGGAATTTCTATTATCGGGACAAGTGTATATTTTCATGGGTATCTTCGAAAAACTGTCTAGCTCGACAAACGTACAGTCCTGTTTTTATTTCCGGAATCATTCTGATTTTTTTTCAAAGGGGCGTAGATGTGTGTCCTCTCTGTGAACAAAACATTTGTTTTTTTAGAGACATTTATATTTTTAATGATTATCGGGATAATGCTGTGAAAAAAAGGTATTTTGGCCAGTAAAATTGCAACATGAAATTCCTATGACCACCCATGTGTTTATTCATATATCTTTGCTTACATGTGAATATGTCCTCAATCGTTTCCTTGTGAACCCCCTTTTTTCCCCCCTCCCCAAACTCAGTTGACAGTCTAATGGTCCAGCAGTGGTTATTTATAGGGTTGTTGGCCGAACATGCCGCATACCAGGCACAACTGATGAACTCTGGAGATTGTGGGCGAAGAGCATGAGAGAAACCTCCCCTCTGCTCCTTCTAACGGGTGGCACTGGTATTTGTGTTACTATCAAACACTCACACCGCGGTTAGGAGTAAAAGGTCTCACTTGCAACATTAGCAGACTGTGACAGACAGATGTTGTGGCTGTAGATCAACCTTTTGCAATCAGGACCTATTGTTGTGGATCGTACTGTATGGATTTCTGCTTGCGATTTAGTTTAAAAGGAATGTCGATTTCTGTAAGTGAAAAACCTGGAACCCACAATTGAAGCTGATTATTAAAAAGAACATTATTAAGTTGTCATTTGGTTGATAAATGAAGTGATGTTGCATAGCCTCGTCTTGATAGGTCTTCAATATGGAATCAGACCACCTTTGTCTTTTACATTAACAGCAGTTGTATTTCTCTGTTCATCCCCACTGTCTCCACTTTGTCCCACACCACAGTCATTCATTCTGATCTTCTTTCTGCTATAGCTGGTAGTAAGAGGAAGTTCCCATGACGATGGGGTCGTCATAGCATATAAATAGGTCGACTGCAGCATGTTGTTTGGTTAAAGAGCAGGTGAGGAGGCCTGCTTAGAGTAACAGTGGGAATTTGTCAAGGCTGAAACTATCTGGCTTGAAAGGTTAGTAGTCTAGGCACCGCAGACTCTTGACTGTGTTCAGCTGTAGTTCAGCAAAATAGCTGAATAAAGGTAGATGCGCTCTAGAGAGTGTAAAATGAACTCTATCATTCATTCAATCCAACTTGATGAACAAAATGTAACCCTACTATTCTTGTTGTCAGTGGATTGATGGTCCCATTTTGTGTCAAGAAATAGATACATAACATTTATCTATCACACCAAGTTCAGCCACCTTAGATCGAGACACACAATGTATGTCTGTAATAAGTTTCATTGCCGATCAGAAAATATTTAAGTTATTTTACTGCGGACCAAAGTGGTGAACCTAACTCATCAACCAATGTTCCTGCACTCCAATCTCAGCAGAGCTACAACACTAATATGGCTGAACAGAACTCGTATCTGAGGCCGGTATGGTAGCAGATTTGACTCAATAATACATGAAGCACATAGAATCGGTTTGTTTTATATATATGTATATTTTATTAGGACTATTGCTCTCCCTTGTCTCAAAGGAGTGTGCAGATTTTTCAGCCCTGTTTAACAGACTGTGATGGGCCACTCCTTCACACACTGACACACACACTGACACGTACACACACACACACTGACACACCGACACCACTCAAATCCTTTTGACAGTGGGTGTGGAGGTTATTACTAAGTACACTTCTTATTCTTGCTCATGAATAAGTGAAGAGTAAGGCCCAAGACTACCCCCACTTACCAGACACAACCTAAGACACATGCACCTGCTCATGGATGGCCCCTGGTTATACAGACAGACACACACACACACACACACACACACACACACAGATTCCCAGTCTCTTCCCTTTTAACCCTGTCATGCTTGTTCTGATTGCAGCCCCAGGGGGCCGACAGTTAGGTGAGGTGGCACTGCATGTCTAATGTCTGTGTGCAATCTATTCACACTTGCAAGGTGATGGGGCACAAGATTGTATTTGTATCTAAATATTACACTCTCGTAGAGATTTGAGCTTTCTCTTCACATGTTTTCTTTCTCTGACATTATGCTGTGTGTTGGGGCACAAATAAATCCTTCTCAGAGCTCCATTATATTCTATGTATATTCTATACTCTCTAGATCCAAGATGGTTTATTTGTCATATGCACAACAATTACAACAGCAGCCACAATGCAATTCTTAAGTCCCAGGCTCCTCTCAACAATGCATTATAGAAGAAGAAAAACACAAGTGAAGAGAGCAACACCTGAGACACAAATAAACACAAAAGTAGTGCAAGACACAGTGCAGATAAAAAGTGTAGATATAAGGTGCACCATATAAATATAAATATAAATTAGATTAAGAATGCAAAATAAAATGTAGACGAAATAGAATACTGTATATGAAAATAACAATACAATTATAATAACTGTAGTGAAATACGATAATACATGTTTTAGAATATGGTATATACAATAAAAAATATATCGTATAGTATAAAGTATAGCTCACATCCACAGTTGAAAACTTCCTCCATGCACTGTGGTGTACAGCAGTTATTTATTTATTTGTGTGGGACCCTCCTCAGTGGGGTCAGGGAAAGGTCTGAGGAACCTGTTAAATAATTAAAGGTGTTTTTATGTCTAATGCGGAGGCTCTCACTGTCCACACAGCACTCTACTCAGAGGTGTTGACTGATTGCTGTGGACACGGGGAGACAGTTGTTGTTCTTTATGCTCCAGCTGGAAGATATACTGAGGCTGCTATTGGTTTTTTGTTTTTCTTATTCAAATCAATACACTCTTCACATAGTGGTAAAGTCATATTGTTTTATGGTTGACTTGAGACTCTCGTGGGAAATTTTCTAACGAGAAGTGATAAAGAAACTATAGGTATGAAGCAGCCAGTAAATATGGGTAAATTAGACTGAACAAAATGGCTATTTTTATTCTAAATATTGAAATAGTTGGCAATTGATAAAACCATTTTGGAGGAGTGCCAAAAAGGGACTCTTGAATCATAAATACACGGGACGAGATATTAATTGTCCGTTGTGCCAATGGATGGTATTAATGCTCACACATTAGGTTTGCCTTGATGTTGAGTGACGTGGGAACTGCTATGGGACATATGTACATTTCGGGACACATTCTCAGTAGTGTACCTTTTGAATCAGTGGGTGTTTCGGCCTTTCATCACTAAACACCCTCATCAAAGGTGGCCAGCTACAGGGTGATCAAGCCTGTGCTTGTGTCCCATGCCCAATCATAATACATTTGGTTGTTGGAGCAGCCCACGGGACTATGCAAGGCAGGGGGGTCTTCTTCCCTGAGTCAGGCCTATAGCTGACCGCATACCTTGTTCACCCTCCTCCTGGAGGGTGATGACCTGGGTACTCAAGTGGGTGGTGGGGGTGGGGATAATTGTTCAATGAGCCCAGCAAGGGTCCTTCCACTTGATCCAGATCCACTGGCTGCTTCTTTCTTTATTGTCTGTCGCAGAGTCTGTCCATGGATGCTAAGGTCTTGAATGATCAGTTTTGAATATACACTTTCACTTTTTTAACATATGTGGATTTTGTGAACTGGCATCTAGGATACACCAGAAAGAAGGAATATTCTAAAATGACTATGATCTTTGGATTTACCCAAAATAGACTACATTGTGTGTGCGTTTGTACATTGTAATGAAAGAACATGTTCAATGAGGTTCATGTGTTGTCAGTAGTTTTTGGTCGATGGCACTGAGGAGTAAGCTATATCTGGCGTTGACCACAGGAAAATTGCTGCTTGTAATGTAACTTCATTTTTGGGTTGACAATATGGAAAATGTAGATTTTTCTTTTTTTTTTACCTTAGGTCAGGCTAAACATAATGCTGTTTCAGCCTCAAACATTTGCTAGTGCTATAGGCTTCTGACCCTACTCTCTGATCATACTTTATATTCTCTGTTTCTGTTCTTAAATATATTCTGTTCCTTTACCTATTTTATTTCTCTTCTTTCTTATGATAGTATACATGTTATGTGCTTAGGTCTGTCTGGAAAGGTGCTATGTAAATAAATTAATGTAACCCTTTTTTCTGTTTTCAGAATATTTGCCATGCTACATGGGAAGGCTCTGAACTCCACCCTGCTCTTCCTCCTCATCCTCACCATCATCTCTACCACTGCTTCCCATGGTCGCTCCTACCCTCGCTTCTCCCGCAATGACACAGAGTTCCAGCACCTGGCCCTGCACCCGGACCCCTCTGTGGGCCGGGTGTACGTGGGGGCCAGGGACCACCTCTTCCAGCTGGACGCTCTCGGCTCAGACCGACTCCGGCTGGAGCGAGAGGAGACCACGGGCCCCGTGAGCGACAGCAAGGACTGCCTCCCCCCGGTCACCGAGCTGAACTGCCCCCAGGCCCGGAGAACCAGCAACCACAACAAACTGCTGCTGGTCGACCCCAAGTCCCTGGAGCTGATCACCTGTGGCAGCATCCACCAAGGAACCTGCCAGAAACGCAGCCTGGCCTCCATCCAGAAGGTCCTGTTCTCCACCGAGAGGCCCGTGGACACGCAGTACGTGGCGGCCAACGACCCCTCTGTGTCCACGGTGGGGCTGGTGGTGGGGGGGCTTCGCGGCGGGGACAGGACAGTGATGTATGTGGGTAGGGGCTACACGGCCAGCCACCCGCCCATCTCCACCCGACACCTCTCATCCGAACCCATCTTCTCCTACGAGGAGACGGCCAAGCTGGCAGTGGCGGGCCGTCTGTCAGAATACGACCACCACTTCGTCAAGGCTTTCACACGACGCTCCTACGTGTACTTCTTGTTTTACCGGCGGGACATCAAGTCACCGTCCAGGGAGTACCGGACCTACGCTGCCAGAGTGTGCCTGGATGACACCTCCTACTATTCCTACGTGGAGGTTCCTCTGGTCTGCCGATCCACTACCTCTCCATCCACGATGTACAACCTGCTTCAGGCTGCACAGGTATTTATTTATTCTTCATTTTATTCAAGATTATTTCTGGGCTGTAACCAATACACCACAACGAGTGCCCTGTCTATCTGCATACATGTTAACAACACACCAGTCCATAGAAATCCTTATCTTATACGAAGCAACAGCTTATCAAAATATACACCCTATAGCTAAGGTATAGGTCAGCAGTGCGCAGTGCAAATCTGTTTTGGTTGGTTTCACAGTGCCTATACCTGACTGATATAATTTACTATAACTGAACTGGGGTGGGGCTTAAGCATTATTTCCATGACGAGTCAGGACTAGTTGCAGAGTTAATTTTAGAGGGTAGGGCATGTGGAGTACTTTCTAAATTGGTAAGGCATTTTTCATGGATACTACTATACTGTATACTATACTTTTTTATTAAGGGCACTTTTGGACTTTAGGGGCACAAGGACAGGGGCTCCAGCTCCCTCTTAGATCCTATTATTTGCATGTGCGTTAAAAGGTGGGGTGAGTGATTCTGGAGAAAGAAATACCAGTTTACAGAGCCTAGGCTTTTTATTAACACTTGATTTTTCACAACACACACACACACACACACACACACACACACACACACACAGTACGCACAGGTAGCAGATTGTGAGGAAATATTCACTGATTTTGACAAAAAATGTCAACAAACATTCTCCAGAATCGCTTGCCTCACCTTTTAACTTTGCTTTCTGAAATATTTTTTTATTATTAAACTATTCCCAGGGCTGTGTTTAGTTGAACTTTTCTTCCCATCATGCCCTCTGTTGCAACAGGTGGGACAAGGTGGTGCAGGCAGGGAAGGCCAGGATCTTCTGGGCGTCTTCTCCAGCCGCGCCGGCAGCAGCTCCACAAACAGCGGCGGGGCCTTTGATACCTCGGCCCTGTGCGTCTACCCACTGGACCAACTGGACCGACACATCGACTCCACCCGCGACCTGTGCTACACCCAGGATGGCCTGGTGCAGGGCGGAGAGGAGGTGGCCTACATAGAGTACGAAGTCAAGTCCAGCTGTGCCAACCTGCCCATGGTAAACTAGCAGAGAGAGACAATGGAGATGAGGATTATTTTTTTTTTTAAATAGTTTAAGGAACAAAAAAGTAGAATAGAATAGAAATAAACAACTTACATTGCGTACTCTATTTAACAGGTTTCTGAAAGATGGGGATTTTTTTTAAAGGGTCAGACAGACAGGGTCAAAATTGTTGACATTTATCAACTAGAAAGTTGAGATTTTTGGTCCAGAGTATTGAAAAAAAATGGTTGTAAAGGAGAAATATACAGACGCAAATAAACACGGTTTAGTCTATTAAACACCTGCATTTATAATTTGGACCTTTGATTTATTAATAATTGATTGGATTTATATAGCGCTTTATTTCTCTGTGACTCGAAGCGCTTCACAGGGTTCCAGGTTCAATTCGTTCACACACAGTCATACCGGTGGTGGTAAACTACGAGAGTAGCCACAGCTGCCCTGGGGCAGGCTGACAGAAGCGTGGCTGCCATTCAGCGCCATCAGCCCCTTCGACCACCACCTCAAACATACAGCAATCATATACATTCACACAATTGTATACTATTCTAGTATGAAAGTAGGTATTTTATGGAAGCAAAATAGCCAAAACGCTCAAAACTGAACAATGCTTGCCTGTAGTGTCTTGGCTTAGTGTGTGTGTGTGTGTGTGTGTGTGTGTGTGTGTGTGTGTGTGTGTGTGTGTGTGTGTGTGTGTGTGTGTGTGTGTGTGTGTGTGTGTGTGTGTGTGTGTGTGTGTGTGTGTTTATGTGTGTTTATGTGTGTTTATGCTACAACATCAACCTAATGTTTTCTCTGATCAAAGAAAAAGAGTTGTTCTTCAAAAACATGCTCAGGTCTATATTTTCGTCCTTTTTCGTTTGTTACCGCATAGAGGCTGGCTCATTAAATGCATACATTCATATATCATGTTGAATTATTCCCCTGTATGTCTTTATGTGAAAGTGAATTGGCTCAATTGGTTTCAGTGGTCTCTAAAAAACAGTAAACCGAAACAGCACAGTTAACAAGGGAGTGCTGAGATGAAGCTGAGTGACTGGACTAAAATGAATGCCGCCAGCGTAGTAATGAGGCCCTGGTTAGAGAGAAGAAGACCCATAGTTCCGAAATGCCCCGGCCGGGAGTAGCTGTGGCCGCTCCCGTACACACTTATAATGGGATCGTTAGGGATCAATAACCCAAAAGCTAAGCCTCAATCAGCTGTGCCTCTGCTTTATGAGCTCTGACAAGGAAAGGAGAGGAGTTCTTTTCAAACCCACTTACATAGGCAGAGTGAGACACAGAGAGAGAGAGAGGGACACAGAGGAAGACAGAGAAGGAGACAGAGAGAGTAAAGGGGGGTACATACATATGGGAATAGAAAGACAAGCTTATAGAGTGACACACAGAGAGGAAGAATACATTCATCTAGACTCGAGGAAGGAAATAAAGTTGATTGAATCAAATGGAGGGATGACAGGGATGTATTGGATCACACATGTTTTGCCATGCAGCAACCACCACAATGCACCGTCTTATTTTGATAAATTGACTCCCGGGTTAGACTATAAAAAGATTTTCCCATTCTACATCTGTCCTCCTCCTCATCCTTCAGGGCCAATTATCTGGAGCCAGAGCTTGGGAGACTTATGTACTGGAAAGCAGGATTTGTTGTTTTGCCAAAAACGCAAAAAAAGAGCAAGTTGGCCTCTAAGGAAGTGTACTTTAATCTATGGTGCAATCCTTTTACCAGGAATTAAGAGGGATTCAGAAGGCTTCCGTAGCAATCGTATGAAAGACTAATTGAAAAGATGTGGATTTGTTAGTCAGTGGGCTCTCCAAGTGGCTTGGACATGTAAGAGGTGGAGTCTGGAGAACACCTGTTACCTAGGCTATGTAAACCAGCATGCTGCTAGCTACCGTGGGCCCCTTTTTGTTTACATACCCTTTGTTTACAGAGCATCGGCTGTGTATGAACACCAGATTTCGGACAGGTTGCAGATCGTGAGGAGATATTTTCTTATTTTTAAATGATGACTTTGAAAGCACGCCTTTTAGAAAAACAAACTTAATCTTTTTGAAAGTGGAAAACACGTTTGATTCAAACTAAGGAAATCTGGAGGTTTTCTGTTGAAAAAAATAATATCTCCAGTTGTGATATAAGATTTCGTGTCACTTTACGCACAATCCAGCTGAGCTAACTGATCCCTCTGTGTTGTGTTCATGTGTTTGTAGAATACCCTTCAAGCATATCCCTGTGGCTCGGACCACACACCCAGTCCCATGGCTAGCCGCGCGGCGCTGGAAGCTAACGCGGCGTGGCAAACGTCCACCGCACGACTCACCGCCGTGGGAGCCGCGCGGGGCCCCCCCCCCCCCCCCCCCCGGCCAACCCTCAGTAGTCAGTCTGGGTGTCAGCCCAGTCGCCAGAGAAGGACACAGCATCGCCTTCCTGGGAGATTCCAAAGGGACTCTGCACAAGGTAGGGCCGGTATTACAGCCCATCTTCTGCTATATAGGGGATGTCACCATACTAGAAATGTTATAGTCCATACCAACGCAAGTGAAATTCCATGGTTCTCGATGGTAACCAATTCCATACCACGTTAAACAAAAAAGAAAAAAGGATCCCATGTACAGTACTTCAGCATACACTGCTTTTATTAAGAACATTTGAATTTGTTGGCTGATACTTGACTGCTTGATTCATGTGCTCTGCTGCTGTTGGTATATATTGTTTTGTCTTCTGTTTTGTTGTTATTGTGTTTATACAGTATGTCTTTGTTTGACAGACGCTTTCTTATTTGTTTTTTACTCTTTTAACGGCAGACCAGAATACTTGTAGCTCCTGTTAGTTCTGTAAGAATTTCATCCCTGGTACTTACGGTAAAAGGAGTGCCGTCACATTTTCAGAATTTCTGTTATTGACTACTTTCGGTAGCATCGGTTTTTGTGTCATCCCTACTATATGTACTGTACTTTGATCCTGGAGCCTGCCCCAGCATGCACTAGGTGGAAGTCAGCGATACGCCCTAAGCATTTCACCTGTATGTTACGACGGATAACAATGATCAGTGTATCACAAAAAATATTTGGAACATTAGGCCCGTCCCAATTTGGGCAGTTTCTTAATAGTCCTGTTGTAATAGACACTCGTAACCACTACTTAATGCCATGATCTCTACAGGCCTGTCCGAGATGTCTCTGCATGTCTATGAATCATTTCCCAGCCTAGCAGACACACCTTACACACCACATAAAACATTTGTAACCAATGTCAGGGTTTTGTCTTTTAGGCGATGCCAGTTCCCATTATACTACATTATGGCACCAGCCTGGAAGATTCCAGTCATTCCAACAGTCACATTTTTCCAGTGGGCGCGTGTGCACATACACACACACACACACACACACACACACACACACACACACACACACACACACACACACACACACACACACACACACACACACACACACACACACACACACACACTAGCATACCGACATGATCCCCCTGCTTAATACATGTGTTTTTTGATCCGTGGACCGCACTGTGCCATTGTTGGAAACTTGATGCATTTTTTTAAAGTTATTTGGAAGACTTCCGTTATGTAGTTTCCAGGGGGGGTTGTGTGTGTGAAAGAGAGAGAGAGAGTGAGACACAGAGTCAGACATGGTGCTTTTGGGTAGCAGATCAAAGCAGCGCTCCATGTGGCCATCCAAAGTAAGTTTTGTAACAGGATTATCATATCACAGCAGGACAAATTCCACAGCATCCGTGTGTGTGTGTGTGTGTGTGTGTGTGTGTGTGTGTGTGTGTGTGTGTGTGTGTGTGTGTGTGTGTGTGTGTGTGTGTGTGTGTGTGTGTGTGTGTGTGTGTGTGTGTGTGTGTGTGTGTGTGTGTGTGTGTGTGTGTGTGTGTGTGTGTGTGTCCAGTTTATTTTGGATGGGCAGTATGACTTGCGACAAAGTAATTGTCAGCAACTTCAAAAGAGTATAAGACCACTGAAGGATTTTTCTGGAATCAAATGCATTGTTTGCTTTTATTGGCTGTTTTCAGAGGGTTAGATGACAACGTTGCTACTTAAATCATAGATTTTTGTTAATATGAAGCCACAGTGGGAAGCAGCTAGCTAAGTTATACCCAGAGGTAAGTCATTCCTTACCACATCTCTGCTCACTGAGAAACATGTTTTTGCCTGTTTGCTGAATCAGTAGCCTACAATTACTGAGGTGATAAAAAATACATGTTGTGGATATTGCTGGACTAGTTATTGGCACAATCCCTTCCTTTAGTCTTGTCACTATGAGCTAGACACGCAACTGACAGAGATTTCACGTGGGTTCATCAAACAAATATATATTTGGGTTATTAGTTAGTGTTATAGGCACTGTTAGGCAGATGTTATTTTCAAACCGTCTCTAGCTACATATTTAGGGCAAAGACATGAAAGTGGGTTCGATCCTCTCATCTGTAAGTCTTGACAAAGAGGGAATAAGCGTTTGTACCAAAATGTTGAACTATTCCTTTAAGATTCAGTTAGGGCTATTGGAAATTGTGTAATTTTCTGAATTGAAAATCCTATCAAGGAATGTATGGCTCTTTGTCTACCTAGTGTAAAGCTCCTTAACACCAGTAACACATCAGAAGTCCCATCATCAATACAGCAACAGCAATTTCTACAAGATCTAACATGCCAAATGACACCCTTCATACATGTATGTAAGTCAGCAGGCATTACAAAGCTACTTATCATGCCAGTATGTGTTGAGTGCATCCTCTTCCATTCTGTTCACAGTGATCAAGTGAGAGCCTTATGGAAAGAGGCATGAAAAAACCCTGATAATCTCATTAGCAGGAGGTAACATGAGAGTTTGAAGGCCTGGGAATCACTTAAGCCAGAGGTGTCCTCCTCCTCCGCTTCATATTAGATTTGACTGTGCCATAATCACATTCACGGCCACTTCCGCTGCGATCCGGCACAAAGTGTGATTTGATTTGCGTATGACTCCTTAGCTGAATATGATATTCCTTTTTGACGTTTTTTTCTTTTTTTTTTGTCAGCTTCTCATTTAAGTTTTACACTGTGAGGAATGTGGGCTACCACTTTTCTCTTCCCAAAAAAGGCTGTAGATATAACAAATGCTAGTGATATTATTTTTTTATATATTTAATAAGCCACAATTTATCAACTGTCTTGTTTTTCTGATGTTCTGCTTCAGGTGTATCTTGGCCGAGATGGCCACGTGGAGGTTTACGCAAACATGACCATCCTGGAAAACTCACCCATCAACAGTGACCTTCTACTGGACCAGAATGGAGCTCACATCTACATCATGACCAAAACTACTGTAAGTCTTCAGGGTGTAGTATGGTAAATGGACTTGTATAGCGCTATATCTCCGTTTATCACAGACTCAAAGAGCTTTACATTGTTTTTTGTACACATTCACCCAGTCACACACACATTCATACACCGATAGCAGCAGCTACCACGCAGGGTAGGCTTAGCACTAGGGTGCTAAGCTAACTAAGCTAACTATCAGGAGCAATTCGGGGTTCAGTGTCTTGCCCACTTCGACATGTGGCGGGGAGAACCTCTGACCCTGCACACCAGAGGCTAACTTCCTACCCACTTCGCCACTGCCGCCCCCAGTAGTAATGCTGTTTGGGACTAGCCTGGGATTCCAGACCCACATCTAGAACTATGAAGTGTCGGGCAATGAGCAATAGACCTTCCCAACTCAAGGGACGGCACCAACGCATGCATTTCAAAATACCACTGCACGCAATTGGATAGCACTACGACAGATTAAGACCAATCGGAGCAATGAACAAGGTGAAGTATTCAGAGCGACGGTTTAGTGACCAGCGGGGCTAACTGGTAAATTAAACCTTTGCCGTATCAGTTCGGCAAAACAACAAATACATATTTCTTGCTAATGAAAGATTTGAGTGCAGACTTCTGTACATTTTTTAAAGAAAGTCCAAATCATTCAGGGTGTATTCACACTGGGAAAGTCCGCTAGTTCACTTGCTTTGGTCCAGACCAAATAGAGTTTAAATTTGTTTTGTTTGGTGTGGTCCACTTTCATATTGCCCCTTTTGCAAGTGAACCAGCATTACGAAAACCACACGTGATCTGAGGTCATTCATTCATTGGACAGACATTCTGGGGTGGAGAGAAGCAGGAAGAACGAAGTAAAACTGTGAAATATATCATTGATATAATATGGAGTTAAAAATAATAAAAATGCCTACATCTAGCCTATAAATAAAGAAGAAAAAATCAAATTATGTTTCATATGGTTATAATATGAAGTCCTATGACAATGCCACGTTATGTGGCTTGTAGCCTACGATGTGAAACATAATTTTTACTGTATTTTTGCTGCTGGACGTGCGGCTCGCAAGAAGACTAGGCTCAAGCTGACTAAACTGTGTATCAGCTGGGTGTTAGTACGGCGCAGTTTAGCTCCAATCTGACACGGTCTTGACGGTCCCGTACATGGGGAGCAAAATAAAAACACACACTTCTTGCGCAGCGTGAACCTGTTGGCACTGTGCGGGAGATGCTCCCCTCTCCATCATCTGATCGCTGAACACATTCAGCATTTTTACGCGTCCTCTTGATCAAATGTAATATATTGTTCTGGGCTCCCGGTCAAACCACAACTTATGGTCCTAATAACGGCAACAACAATACTTTCCCATAATGAAGCTGACGGCAATTTATTAAAAAAGAAAATTAATAAAAGGCACAGTGCTTCCTGCATTTGGGTCGGAATGAGTCCGGACAAATTCACACCACAAACGAACTGCAGCAGAGTGCGTTTGGAAGCGCATCGAGACCACCTCTTCAGCTGGGTCTCGGAGCGCTTGTTGGTCTGCCCCCGAGTGTGATTGCTGTATTCACACCTGCCTGAAAGATGCGCACTGAAGGCGGAAGTGCTCCTGAGTTTGTTTCAACCAAACTAAACACGGCATGTGTGAATACACCCTAAGTGTCAAGGCCAAAGTTCCGCAGCCATCTTTGTTTACTATCACGACTAAGATGGCACAGCACTGTCGTTATCCGGTTACGCCCGCCCATATCAGATAGTAGGATTTGATTGGTGACTTGGTGAATGTTCTGACATTTATTATTATTTTATTAACCTTTATTTATACAGGTAAAATCTCATTTACAAGAGAGACCTGTTCAGGCAGGCATCAGCAGCAACACAAAGTTACAGACTAACTAAACATACAGGAGACAAAACACAGAACACAAACGGTAAAATAACGCAGTACAAAGGGCAAAGAACAAGTTAAGTACAAGTTAAGTTATGTACAAGTGCAGACCCCCACGGACTGTCTCAACAGCCTTCCTACTAGCAGTCTAAAATCCCCTAAAGGAACAAAACTGGACAGCTTCAGCCTCTGCTGGAGCTTGTTCCAGGTTGCAGGCGCAGCGTAGGAAAATGCCTTCTTGCCCAGTTCAGTACGGACTGATGGGATGGCAAATGAAATGAAGTCCAGGGACTGGAGGCTGTGATCGGACTGTTTCCGTGCCAGATACATTGACAAATAAGAGGGGAGCAGTCCGATAATGGATTTATAGATAAAAAGATACCAGTGAGTGGTTCTGCGCATGGAAAGTGAAGACCAGTTTGTGAGAGAGCACAATGTACAGTGATGTGTGAGGGGTTTACAATCAGTTATGAATCTCAAGGCCCCGTGATATGCGGCATCCAGCAGTTGCAGGGAGTGAGCAGAGGCATTCATATATACAACATCCCCATAATCCAGGAGTGGCAAGAAAGTGGCCGCAACAATACGTTTTCTGGCTTTAAAAGAGTAACAGGCTCTATTTCTGAAGAAAAACCCCAGCTTTAACCTCAATTTCTTCAGTAACTGGTCAACATGACATTTAAAAGAAAGGCTATCATCCACTGTGATGCCTAGATATTTGTAAGTGGCCACAGACTCAAGTGGAATACCCTGAGCAGACATAATACAGGGTAGAACAGCAGGTACCTTCCTTTTATTAGAAAAGAACATCATCTTGGTTTTACCTGCATTTAGAACTAGCCTTAGTTGAAATAATTGCGCCTGAATGGTGTCAAAAGCAGACTGCAAGTCAGTGAACACCTGGCCAACAGAAGATGCACAACAATAGACAACGGTGTCGTCAGCATAAAGATGTACGGATGCATTAATATTTTGGCCCACCTCATTTATATAGATGGGCTCAAATGGTTCGTTCCCAGAGTAAGCAGCAGAGAAAATTGAAATGTGCTAGTGCAGAGGCTGTATTTCAAGGGTTGTTTGTAGTTTTGGACAGTTTGAGGTGTATATATAAATACTGGACTCCAGTGGATTTTGTTAGCAAGTTTAATTTTTTTTTTTTTTACACTTGGATCTTTATTGACTTTTTTCACAGTAACATGCCAGATATAACAGCATTGTATCGACATCTGCAATTGGGTGATGGCAAGAAAAAAAAAAGAACAAACTGCCTGGGAAGTGCCTTCTTATATCCTGAGGTTGTAGTTAGTTATAAGTTACTGCTCCAGTCCAATGTCTTCATTTTGAGTCCTGTAAAGTGACCATTTCTCCCATTTACAGTCGAATTGTGCTTCTTGAAGTCTCAGTTTGTGAGTCAGTTTCTCCATTAAAGCTATCTCTTCAACAATTGCAAGCCACTGATTTTTTGTTGGTGGTGTTTCTTTCAGCCAATGTCTGGTGATAGCTTTCTTGCTCGCTACTAGCAGTATTTTGATTAAATATACATCACTCATAATAATATTCTCTTTTTGAAATTTACATAGATAGAGCACCAAACTACTTTTGGGGACCTCATATCCTAGTATTTGCTTTAATACCGCATAAACCATTTCCCAAAATACAGTTATTT
Organism: Hyperoplus lanceolatus; assembly: GCA_026929865.2. Lineage (NCBI taxonomy): Eukaryota > Metazoa > Chordata > Actinopteri > Uranoscopiformes > Ammodytidae > Hyperoplus > Hyperoplus lanceolatus. Next base: position 7,053,360 of record CM049404.1, on the reverse strand, counting down.
TCTGACAATTCCAAAAAACATGTGAATGATCAACATCATAAGACCCACATTCCCGCCAACATTTCTGACGTTTGTGTAGCTGTTTACCTTTCATTTTTGGTGTTATAAAGAAACGAATCACATTCTTCCATGAGAATTCCCTCCAAGTTCGTGAATTGGTGGATGAGTGATGTGTCCTCCACATATCATGCCAGTCTTCATCTGAAATTTGTACATTGAGTTCTTTTTCCCATTTCATCTTAACATATTTAGTTGAATGTTTGTCGTTAGTATTCAAACCTTTATACATTGCCGAAATTATTCTTATGTTACTTTCTTGATAAGCTTTTATTATAATTTGGATGACACTGTTCACCTCCTTGGAAGAATCTGCTTCGATTTCCTTTTTGAAATAGTCCCGTAGCTGAAGGTATCTATAAAATTCATGAGCTCCCAATTCGTATTTTCTTCTCATATTTTCAAAACTCCAGCCTCCCATCTTTTACCAAAACACACCAAGATGTTATTCCCTTTGTTAACCAATGTTTGAATCCTTGATCATACGTTGCAGGTTTGAAATTTCTATCATATGCTACCCATTTTAATATATTTATGTCATTCTGAATCTTGTGTATTTTCAATATTTTAAACCACAAACCTAGTGTGTGCACTGTTATTGGATCCATTTTATTTTTGAGTTCCTTGTATAGTTTATTATCTCCAATCAAATGTTGAATTGGAATTTGGTTCACTTCTCTTTCTATGTCTTTCCATTTAGCTCTAAATTCTGACTTACACCAGCAGTACACAGGTCTCAATTGAGCAGCATAATAGTATTCCCTTAATTTTGGAAGACCCATACCACCTCTCTCTTTTGTTAGCTGAAGAGTTTTGTATCTAACTCTAGGTCTTTTGCCCCCCAGACAAATCTGGAAATCATTCTGTCCCAATGTGTAAATTGACCTTGGGGTACCTCTATTGGTAAAGATTGGAATAGATAGAGAAATCTGGGTAATATATTAAGTTTAACTATCTCAATTCTAGAGTAAATCCAGTGGGAGGGTAGACCATCTTGTCATATCTTTTTTTATTTCTTGATCTAAATTGTTATAATTTGCTTTATATAGGTCTGTGGAGTTTTTAGTGATCGTAACGCCTAAATATTGAATTGACTTTAGATTCCATTTAAGGTCATATAATTCCAGGATCGCTTTTGTTGGAGTATAATTAAAAGATAAAATCTGGGTTTTGGAGACGTTAATTTTATACCCTGACAGATGGCCATATAATTGTAGTAGCTTCATCAAATTAGGGATAGATGTGTTAGGTTGTTCGAGGAAAGCAATCAAATCATCAGCAAAAAGTCCCAATTTATGTTCTATACCTTTAATTGTGACCCCTTTAATTTCTTTATTTTGTCGGATTGCCTGAGCTAAGGGCTCAATAAAAATCGCAAACAGGGTGGGTGACAAACAGCATCCTTGTCTGGTTGATCTCTGTAAATATATTTCCTTGGTCAAACTTCCATTAATTTTAATTCTAGCAGAGGGTTTATGATAAAGTGTTTTAATCAATTGTATTGATTTAGTATTAAATCCGAATCGTTCCAACACCTGATAAAGGAATTTCCAATTCACACAGTCGAATGCCTTCTCGGCATCAATGCTAACCAGTACAGTACTTTGTTTCTCTCTTCGTGCTTTTATCAATTATTTGTAGGGTTCGTCGAATACTATCTTGGGTTTGTCGGCCCGATATGAATCCCGTTTGATCTTCGTCAATTAATTCTGTAATGAATGTGTTTATTCTTTTAGAGATAATTGACGTATATAATTTATAATCTAAATTTAGTATTGAAATCGGTCTATAATTTTCACATCTATCCTTATCCTTTCCTGGTTTTGGAATGACTGATATAATTGCTTCTGCCCAAGTTGGTGGTGTTTTGTTTTCTTTTAGAGTCCAATTAAAGGAAGTCTGGAGAGCTGGTAGCAGTTCTTCCTTGAAAACCTTGTACCACTCTGCAGGATAACCATCGCTCCCTGGAGATTTATTATTTTTCAACGATTGTATAGCATGAATAATCTCTTCCCTTGTAATGTCTGCTGTTAATCTTTCATTTTGGTAAGTGCCGATCGACGGTAGATCCAATTCGTTTAAGAAGGTTCTCATTTCTTCCTCGTTTGCAGCAGTTGGTTGTGTATATAATTTTTCATAGAACCCCCTAAATACTCTTTCTATATTTTCCGGCTCGTGTATCGTCTCATTGGTGCATGGATCCTTAATTGTATGTATAGTATTAATTGCTTGCTGTTTTCGTATACGTTTTGCTAGGAGCTTAGTTGCTCTTGGGCCAATTTCATAATAATTTTGTTTCATAAATATATACTTTTTTCCATATTCGTCCATTAATATATCGTTTATCTTAGTTTTGGTATCCCTAATTTGTTTACTTACATTTGGGTTGTTTGTCTTTTGGTATTGTTGCTCTAGTTCTCTTAATCTTAAAGAGTGGTTCTGGTACGCCTCTGCTTTAAGTTTTTTTATTTTAGATGTTTTAGCTATTACTTTCCCTCGAACAACCGCCTTCAGGGCATCCCAAACCATGTGCGGGTCAACTTCTCCATTACTATTGTCTTCCATATATTGCCTAATTTCTTTTTTTAATTCCTCCACTAAACTCTTATTATTCATCATTCCCACATTAAGTCTCCAGATTGTTTGTCTTTTCCTGGCATTAAGATGTATATTTAGAAAGAGGGCATTATGATCTGATACATCTGCCCCTCCAATCCTACATTCGGTCACTCTATAACCATCAACTTTATTTATAAAAAAGTAATCAATTCTTGAATGGACATTGTGCGTAGCCGAATAATGTTTGAAATCCTTTTTAACAGGGTTAAGGTTCCTCCATACATCCATCATTCCCATCTCTTCCAAGGATAGCTTTACAAATTTTGACATCTGTTTTTTGCTCCCTTTCAAACTTGTTGTATCCGGACAATGGTTCATGATTATGTTAAAGTCACCCCCACAAATTAAAACTCCTTCTGATTCTGTTGCTATGACATTAAACAGTGATTTAAAGAATTGCTTATTGCTCTCTGGAGGAGCATATACATTTATCAATGTTACTGTTTCATTGTCTAGTTTCCCCTTCACTATTATATATCTTCCCTCCTTATCCTTAATTACCTTCTCAGAAACAAATGTAGTTGAATTTGGGATTAATATCATAACTCCTCTTTTACGTCCTTGTTTATATGTACTGTAGTACGAATTTCTATAGCCAAATTTCTTAAATTTTTCGTGTTCTGTTTGGCTCAGATGGGTCTCCTGTAAAAATATAACATTTTGTTTTTCTTTTTTCAATTTCGTCAAGACCAATCCTCTCTTTTTAGGTGAATTTAGACCATTTACATTTAAAGACATCATCTTTAAGTCATGACTTACCATACTGCTTCAGTAACATGTGAACATATTTTCCCAAGCAGCTAAAACTTACGTGAACATGAACATACACAGAAATAAGAACAGTGTGAACACTATTGAACTTCCAAATGGGGGTCATTGCTCTCTTCTCCCCCAAGTCCCTGTTGGTGGGTGGATGAGAAAACCTCTCCTGTGAGGGCTCATCTCTAGACACGGAGCCATATCCGTAAAAAGGCAATACCCCCAGCCTAGAACTGTCCAACTTTGATGGCTCTCCCTCGCCATGTCAGCGTTATCATATGTTGATGAATTCAATTAAATGAAGCCGTCCCTGTTACCTTACAGCGCTGTTATCTTTCACTCTGTCAGGGGCATTAATTGTCGGCTCTCCGCTGGTAGACTTGTAACTTTTCCTTCGCTCGCTGTGCCGCCGCATCCATCACCGTTCTCGGGCGTCCTGCTCGTTTCCATCCCCGCTCACCTCGGCTCCACTCCTCCGCAGGCTCCGCGTCATCTCTCGGCACGTCCACAGATAGTCCCCTGGCTGTCATATCTTCCGCTGCCTCTCGCGCACTGTCGTAGGTCCTCACGCCGTTATTCCAATGTATTCTTATTTTCGTGAATGGGGTTTGGAAACGAATGGCCCTCTCCTTCAGTGTCTTCTTGATACTCAGATATGTTTTTCGTTTTTGCACAATCTCAGTGGGATAGTCGTGGTCAAAATTAATTTTTTTGTCGCCCACCTGTAACCCCTTTTTCTCCCAGACTTTCTGTAGGACCATCTCCTTGGTTTCAAACTGAAGGAAATTAACAACTATTGATCTCGGCGTGCCGCCTGGATTCGGTTTTCGTGTGAGAGCTCTGTGTGCCCGCTGAATTTGCAGATTGGTTCCGTCGGGTAGCTGCAGCTCCTTCTTTAGCAACTTGCCCAGGTATTCGGCGACAGAGGCTCCTTCTGTGTCCTCGGGCAGGCCAAAAATCCTAACATTTTTCCTCCGTGATCTCGCTTCTAGGTCCGTTAGTTTGTCCTGCATTTGGCGTGTCTGCTTCACCACCTTAGCGAGCATGTCGTTTGCCTCCGTGTTATATTCTTCCAGCTCCGCTATGCGGGTCTGTGCTTCGGTTATGTCCGTTTTTTGCTCCTGTATTTCCTTATTGTTCTCCATGAGCTTGCGGTCAATGTCGTGTCTGAGATAGGCGATTTCTTGTTTTATCTCGTTTTTTATTTCACTGTTAAGCTCGTCTTTGAATGTTCTCAGTTCGTTGTGGAATTGTTGCTTGAGCTCTCTTATATCCTTACCGATGCTAGCAAGTCCTTCTCTCAGTGTTTCAGCTTGGTCCATTTTATCCGCTGCGTCACCCTCGTGTTCCATTTGGTTAGGTTCAACCGCTTCCAAAGTACTGTTTTCCTGAGTTTTGTTCGAGTTTTTGGTATTTCTACGGCCTCGGCGTCCACCCATTACCCGCTTTAACACATTTGTATGTTGAGTTATTGCATTTGAGTGGGTTTATTTAACCGACCTGGGCGAGATCAAAAATAAGCGTCTCACTCGTCCGCCATCTTACCGGAAGTCCCCAGCAAGTTTAATTTTTAATCTTCAAAGGACTCAACAGTGGTATAAGCAGCCGTAGCCTTCTTTGGGAGTGTTCATTGAGTCTCTCACCCAGATGTCTCCATGCATGAGACTGAACACGGCTTGTCATTCATGGTGGAACAATTTATCATTTGTCTCTTGGAGTTTTTCAGCCTTTGATACTTCCTCAAGCTGTGTGCCTCTCTCTCAAGATAAAAAGAACAGAAGAATACGAGGCATGAGAGAGCATGAGAGAAAACAGAGAGGCCAGCTGGCTGTCCGGATCATAGGTCACTGACTCACCCCGCTGCCAACAGTCAGCACAGGAGGCTGTAGGTCAGACACAACAATGGTAATGACTAGAGAAAGTGGGCTTCATTGTGTTGGCACACTCCCTACACAGAGTGTGTGTGTGTGTGTGTGTGTGTGTGTGTGTGTGTGTGTGTGTGTGTGTGTGTGTGTGTGTGTGTGTGTGTGTGTGTGTGTGTGTGTGTGTGTGTGTTGGTAGACATACATGCTGATAAATGGATATGGGAAACTGACAGTCTAGTCTCTGAAAGGCTTCTGGACGACTCAGCGTCTTCCTCCGAATATAATAATCAAGTTATATTTGACAAAATATTTGATCAGAGGGATATAAGCATTAGACTGCTGTTTTTCCATCAGCCACACACTTAACCTTGCAGTACAGTATGTCTGCAACATTGTGGTCAGCCATCAATAGACATCCAGGATTCCCACGGTCACAAACTTCCTGGAAAAGTTATGACAAAACCGTTTTCCAGGCCTGGAAATGGTTTGGAAATAACTGAATGTTTTGGAAAAGTTTTGAATTTATACTAATATTTGCTAGTTTTTAAAACATTACAAATTAAATTATTGAAGCATATGATTGTGAAATAGGCCTAAATAAGGTTATGGACATTGGGTAAATTCTTATGGAAAGGTCATGGAACAGTTTTGAAAATGTACTGGTAAAAATGTGTGCGAACCCTGGACATCCAAAGGCACTCTAATGTTGGTTAACAAAGTACTCTGATTTCTATTTATCCCTAACCACAAACCAGCGCATTGATTTATTTAGTGGGTTGAGCAATAATTCAATTTATTCTATTTCAAGCTGGGCAATGTTTGTCAATACGTTTCCGAAATTGAGATATCATTAATGCAGCAGCCCGTTTGTGGTTATCATTCTATTATTAGTGTGAATGGCTTTGTGAGAGGCAAAACAATGTAGTATGATCAGCCTTAGAATATCTAATGGGCAGTATGTATATTCCGCCATCAGGGCATTAGTATGTGTGTGAAGGGGGTGAAAGCGACAGTCGTTTAAAGCGCTTTGAGTGATGAAGTACAACAACAAAACGCGCTAATTCCATTTACCATTATTCGTAGAACTATTTAGTTGTTTTGTTGCTCACTTATTTTTACCTCATTATACAGTGAAGACCACATAGGAGAAACTGACAAGGGCAAGACTATAAGCATAGCGCTGGGGTCCACTCAGTTTACTGCATACATTTGTCTTGAAATGAGTCTCTGAGTGCTGACCCTCCCTTCCTTGTGGTTTACAGGTAGAGAAGCGTCCAGTGGCAGAGTGTGGAGATCACCCGGACTGTGCCTCCTGTCTGTCTGCCAAAGACCCTTACTGTGGCTGGTGTGTGCTGGAGGGACGGTAAGTCACTGTGCATGTTAACATGTAACAGGATGCTCTACTGCTCTCTAGTTCACTGTGGGGTTGTGCTAAAGTATCGATACAGCAATATATCGTGAGATTTATTTTCGTGATATCGGTATCGTATCGTCAACTCCAGGATTGATATTTTAGGGAAAAGGTTTAAAAGGTTTTGAAACGGGTTGTGATATCCATTCATGTAGTTGTTGCAGTAAGGCTAGTTACCACAAATTGCCTGGTTTCGACTTTGAATTAAAGTTTGCAATTTTAATTATCAATTTACTGTGATATATAAAGTTGGGCTGCAACTAACGATGATTTTGATAATCGATTCATCTGTCGATTATTTTCTCGATTAATCGTGTTCTAATCGATTAGTGTTTTGGTCCGTAAAATGTCAGAAAATGGTGAACATTTTTCCAAAACCCATGTTGACGTCCTCAAATGTATTGTTATGTCCAAAACACACAGATATTTCAGTTTACTGTCATAATAGGATTAAAGAAACCAGAAAATATCCACATTTGAGAAGCTGAAATCAGAGAATTTGGAAATTTTTCATTAAAAAATTTATCGATTATCAAAATAGTTGGTGATTATTTTAATAATCGATTAATAATCGATTTGTCGATTAATCGTTGCAGCTCTAGTATAAAGACCACCCAGATCTAACAAGGCAACTTGTATTACAAATCTATTTTTCACATTTGAAATATCGCAATATGTCGAAACATAATGTATCGTGATAAATCGCATCGTGAGCCATGTATCATGATGTGTATCGTATTGTGAAGTATTTTGCCAATACACAGCCCTAGTCCACAATGTCTCTCTCTCACTCTTCTCTGTCATGTCCCAGCTGTGTCCAGCAGGGGGAGTGTCAGCAAGGGTCTGCTCAGGGCCAGTGGCTGTGGAGCTTCAACCAGACGCAGCAGTGCCTCGCCATCCAGCAACTCAGCCTACACAACATCAGCCGAGGGGAGAAAACCAATGTAATTCAAAGGGGAAAAGAATAACTGTTAACTGTGTGTCTGTTGTAGTCCTAAACTTGTAAAGGCCCTATCTCACTGGGCTGAGACTAGTTGGAGACACAACATTGCGGGAAAATCTGCAAATTAGAGATTATTTTCAACTGTATTCACACTGAATGTCATACTTACGACATGTTTTTGGATGCTGCATGAACCTCTGGCGAAATTTGGACCAACATTTGACCGGAGTTTGCATAAAGTCGTGCGATGTTCGCCCAACGTTCGCTCGACTATCGCCAACCCCTCGCAAATTTGTGTTAAAAATTCCAGCGACACGATAGCGAGGCTCTGCGACTCACAAGGAATTTGAGAACTCCAATGACCGTTTCGAGACATTTTGGAGACTCATGAATGTCGTTCGCAATTGCTGCAGTCACGTACTATAGAATCAGGCAGACAGTGCAGGTTAGACAGCGGGTGACAACTCCTGACCGGCAAAAACATAAAACAATCTAAATAGACAGACAAATGGCAGGATGGCATAGGGAAACCAAACGAAGCGCGCATAACCATGTGTTGCAATGCTGAAATCAGTTTGTTTACAAGGAGTTGTATGTATTAAATAAACAAAATATGTTCAATGCATGAAGCTGCAAATGCACCTTTCTCTTATAATATTATATTGAAAACCTAAAAAAAAGCTAAATTCCCCCCCCAAAATGTAATGTTAGATTCCCTCCATAACGTAAGTTTATTGATTCATTTGAGTTCCACGATGCATTTGAGGAGCCACGTAACATCTGGTTGTAAAAGCCGTCGCACTCTCGTCCACTTCAATGACATCTGGTTTGCTTGTATAAAAAATTGCTTGAAATAAATAAAAATATCCAGTTTGCTGTCTGCCGATTCCATGTGAATGCAGCATTAGCCCTACACAAATGTTTAAGCTTTTTAGAGATAGAAGTTGAACCCTCAGTTGGTGGAGTGAAAGAACAACTCTTTAACATGTCCATTCTTTTGATGTCTGTTTCCCATTCCATCTTACCTCAGATTGTGGTGTCAGTGGAGGGTCTCCCTAGTCTAGGGAAAGCAGAGGCCTACTCCTGCTTCTTCCAGGACACACAGACGCCTGCCTCACTCACCAGCACTGGAGTGACATGCCCCACCCCCGATGCCAGCAGTCTGCCCCCCATCGCTCATGGAGATGGTGATCCTCTTTTTATATTGTTAGCAATGTTAGCCAATTGGTCAAATTTATGAATACAAAAAATACAATAGTTGCATGAAATAAGGACTATCAATTTAAAAGCAGCACTATCATGCTTGTAAGAGTTGCTGGGTGAAGTTGACCCATCGTGGCGTACGCTTTGTGGTGTTGCAGAGTTTGTCATGGTGACCCTGTCGCTGCGTTTCATAAACGTGACGGTAGCAGAGACAGAATTCACCTTCTACAACTGCAGCTTGGTCCAGCAGCTCTCTGGACGCAGGCCGTGAGTATACTAAAATATACTAAAAATTTCTATTTACAATTATTTTATTTTTGCTACAGTTCAGAATGTATCAATACCAAGTGGAACCTAGAGAACAAGATGCCTCAAGGGGCAAGTGAAAATGACAGTAAAGTATATATAAAGCATAAGATCCCCTGAGACTGTAGGCTTATATTTATTATAATAATATTTATGCTGGTTTTTGCTATGATTTCCATTTGTATTGTCACTAAGCTCTTGTTTTTCTTGTTTGTTTTTTTGTTGTTCTGCTTGCCCTACTTAGATGCCAGGGCTGTGTTAGCAGTCGCTGGGGATGTAACTGGTGTATCCATCAGCATGTCTGCACACACACACCCTCCTGCAGCCACGGAGTCACCATCTACAACCATCATGTGAGTCCACACCAAGTCTGCGCTCTCGCTTGAATTTTTTTTAAATGAAAGTAGCTTTGTTCTACTGTGCATTTATCATGCAACATGCATGTACGTATTATCTTTTGCATGGGCTGTCTGTTTGCTGTTCTTGTATGTTTATTTTTTTACGTCGCTCCTGAGTTGCTCCTGAATGTATTTTGCATTACCCTTTAAGTTTTTTTATCCTAATTTTTTGTCTTCCCACTGTCTTTTTTTCTTGTCTTCTCCTCCCTCCCTTGTTTATTCACTCCCATCGTCAAGTTCAAACCGCCCACACCCACCATCAGAACACTGACACCCTTGCCTCCTACTGTACGGGCTGCTACGGCAACCACCACACAAGTTGCCACAACAACTACAACAACAATATCAACAATAACAACAACAACACAGCCGCCACCCACAGAGACCCTTAGCCCCTCCACAACCCCTCTCCCTTCCACGACGTCCACAGTGTCTCCACCCACCACCAGCCCTACTGGCGCTGAGTCCAGCAGCTCAACACCCCTCGCCATGGCCACAACGTCCCCCTTTAGCAGGCTCTTCACCCAGACCACCACCACCACCACTATTCACACGGATGTCCCTACCTCAAACCTCTCCTCCGTCTCCATTCTGAATGGAACAACAGAAGAGGGAAATCATGGCATTACAATAGGTGTTTCAGAAAATAGAGGAGGGATTGAAACCTGGAATATCACTGAATCAACTCCCAATAGCACTAGTGGGCAGTTAGACTCTGAGCTGAGATCTTTGGGTGAAGCGATGGGCTCTTCTTCTTCCTCTTCTTCTTCCGGTGTAAGCGCGACCACCTCCGGCGTAGTGCCCATTTTAACAGAGCTTTCTATGGGAGACACTAAGGAGACCACTGTTGACATGGACTCAGCTCCACCGCAGAGAGAGTGGGAGGAGCCAGAGGGAAAGACTGTCGAGGACGCCAGAGAAAAGTCCCTCGTCTATACAACACAATCGCCTCAAACGGTTATTGAATCCGACTCTGAATTTGCAGCAAACTACCAGTCCGATTCCTCTTGGACAGATTCTTATTTTCGGGTGAGTGCAGCAGCAGACGTCACGTGTGCAGCTTTAGTCTAAGGATGGTACTGTTTGCCTACGTCACCATGAGAAACGTTAATAGTTAACAGAAATAGTTGTCTGTATATGAAGCTACAGCCATACAAGCAGTTAGCTTAGCTTAACGTTGAAAAAAGAATTGCCTGGCTCTGTACAAAGCCAAGAATATCCACCTAACAGCACCTCTGAAGCTCACTCATTAACACCTTCTATTTAGTTTGTCTACTCTGTGCAAGAGAGCGAGGCTAGCGGTTTCCTCACTGCTAAGCTAAATTTACCCAGATATGAGAGTGGTAATGTTTGTTTTCCCATCCCAGTTAAGTGTTCATTTAAAATGAATTCTGCACTATGGACCCAGTGATAGCTCTGCTTTAATCTGCACTCAATATGCTAATGTACACAATGAGAAATACTGATTTTGACATTTGTATTCGCTGCAGCTAGAAAGGCAAACACCCAACACAAAATCAATGTAATCTCACATGCGAGGATGGAACTGAGAAATGTTAAGGCACTAAACCTAACTGTCAGGCCTTATTGACAAGTGGACGCTCTCGCAACACAATTTCTGTTCACCTCAATCAATGCTAGCTGATATAATACAGATTCACTTTTGAAACATATACATATATGTAAGCGCCTATCCCTGATCATGGCAACCATTTTTGTTTTTGAGTTCAGCTCCTTTCTTGTGTTTTTGTTTACTTGTCCAGTGTTCCATTGCTGTGGTGTGTGTATGTTCTGGTGGTGGTGGTTCACTAGTATTTGCTTCTTCTGAAGTTGAATGTTTGGTTTGGATTTCCCTTTTTGTTTTTATAGTGTCCAATAGCTGCCTTTTTCTGCTGGGTGTGGGGGTATAAGATGGGACAGCTGCTCCCACTTTGATGTTTTGTTTGTTGTTATTAGGCTATTGCTGTTGTTGTAAGGCTATTATTTGCAGTCAAAAGAAATTCAGTGAAATTCTTCTGGTGATTTTTGTAGCATGGCAACAACACACCCATGCACATTGTCTATACAACATGTGTTAAGATCAGGGCAGGAGAACTTGAGTGAGTGAGTGAGTGAACAGAGCGCTGATCTGAATGACCATGAACCAGGTTTAGTTGCAGAGCAGCAGTACTACTTAACCATAATGCTTTTTATAGATAGATAGATAGATAGATAGATAGATAGATAGATAGATAGATAGATAGATAGATAGATAGATAGATAGATAGATAGATAGACACATATACATACTGTATATGACCATGATTATGATAGACACCGTTAAAGGTTCACTATGTAGTTTCAGGGGTTTGTTTACATTTGCAGAGCCTGCAGTTAGTTTACAAAACATATTTACTCTATGTGTAATTCTTAGTCTTGAATAATTATATCATCATAAATCAAAATAAAATCATTTTGAGGCCCATGGAACCACATTTAAAAATAGGTGTTTAAACATACTGTGGGCCCAGCTGCTGTAAACAACAACAGTCGAACAGGAACTTTTTCAGGTAGCTTTCTAACTTCAGTGCTCTAGGGATCCTATTTTCCTGTAAGTAAGGTTTGTTTATTCAGATATAAGATTATAACGTTAGAAAATGTTCACTTTTCTGACACACCCAAAGTTACATAATGCACCTTTTAACAGACAGTTTGAGTACACTCTAGACTTGTTTATACAGTGTAGCTGCCTATCTCTATGTTGCTATCTCTTTCATTGTAATGGTGAATAATGTGCCGTCAGGAATGTCCGTGTGTGGGGAAAGTTGAGGATTCCTCTCTGCTGCCTGTCAACGTGGAGAGGAAAATTACTCTGGTGGGACAACACCTGCACCTGTTCAAGGTAAGGGCCACCATGCATAGGGCAACAGGCCCCTTAGTTTAGCAGAGAGCGAGCACACTAAAGCTGTGTTTATGCAGGTCATACATGTGTTACCATATTCAGCCTGGAAATTATTTTAATACATTAAACCAGATATTTTCTTCAGAGTTAAGGGGTTACTTTTTTGTGGTTCACCTCTGAGGTGAAGTGAGGGCCAGCTGTCACTCAAGAGACCGCGCCCTTAATTATTCATACATTTTAACCTCCATTAGAATAAAAACTAGCCTTCTAGAAAAAAATCACCCTTCAGTGTTTTAATGTAGATATGAACTAAACATGCAGACTAGAATGTACCAGGCCTTAAATAGGTTTAATAATGCTGTGAAAACGGCATATTGAACATGGGAGTCAATGAGGAATTGCTCTGTTTTGAAACCTGCCCCTAGTGGCCACTCAGTTCACTGCAATGTGTGTCACTTCCGCATTGGATGCTGGCAGAACTCACTGTGGTTGGGGCTTGGTCTTTAGGTTCAGGAAAGATTTTTACAAAAGGAACAAAACGAAAAGAGAGGAAAGGCATTTCTTTCATGGAAGCAGACGCATGTTCAGTTTGTACCTAAAAAAGCTGAAATAAGTTTTATTCTGTAACGTGTGTGACTAAACATCTGTTGCGTGTACATTTAGGATGAGAACCTGGACTACGAGTGTGTGTTAGACATCGAGAATCATTCTGTGGTGGTGGAGGCTTCAGTGGAGCCAGACGCTACACAACACTCTGTCTTCCTTATCACCTGCCAACCGCACCAGGTCAGAAAAAAAAAACTATTTTCCCAAATTATTATCTACAATAATTTCTGGTAACACGCTGATTTAAAATTTGCTATGAAGGCTTAAAAAGAGAGCACTTTTCGTGTTTTTAGCTATGGTGGCTATTAGTTCCATGCTAATCACACAGATCTTCTATTTTCAAACAGGCACTCGTTCAGATACATCACATACCAATTAGCTTTCACCATCTGAAATCAATTGCATGTCTCAATCCGATAACCCCCCCCCCCCCCCCCTGCCACCACACCCATCTAGCAGCATTCATATTGAGTGTAAAATCCCTTTAAATCGACAAACAGAAAAGGGTCATAACCAACTCCAATGGACCAGTGGCATGTCATACCAACAGGAACCAATACACTGCTGTCTGTCTAAATTACCGGTATGTTTTATTGTGTTTCCATGAATTTGCTCCCCTAAGCAGGTAATTGGACTCACACTGTAACATGGGTGTGCATAACATCCGCTCATATACCACACATTATAAGTAGTGCTTAAGGTGTTCCTTGTTATTTGCTGCTCTTGTTTCAGTATGCCTATGCTGGCTTAATGGAGGAATACCCAGCCATTATAAACGTGAGGAGAAAAAACCACTTCCACCTCGACAGCACCGAAGACCTGTATGGTAAGGGACTATCAGTAGTGTGTTTAGTGCTGGCCAATTCATCAATAGTTAATCAATCGGAATTCAGACACTGTATTCTACATAAAGTTGCACGTGTCGATTACATTGATAGGGGACCCTGTCCAGGATATTTTGTCAGATATTCGTTAACCAGAGATTCAAGTACTTTTCAGTTTTTCAAATGGCAATCTTTAAAATAGTGTATTTTATTAGTAATGAAAAGCAAGTTATTTATTTTCTACAGGTTTTTTTTAAAGAGAACATTATTATTATTGAGCATATTTTACAGTACAAACCTTGTCAGCGAAAAAAGGGCTGAAAAAAACAAAATAATCGTTGAATTTATCCTGATATTGATTTGCGGTCAAATCGCCCAGCCCTTTGTTTTAGCAGTGTGTCTATGCTATACTGTGAGAGCATGTTTGACAATGTGCAGATGGGACCCAATCTGATTATGTGTAGCATCTGTGGCTACATATTGTATGGTTGTTTGATGTAATTTCCCTCTCACAGACTTTCCCTCTCTCTCTGTCTGCCTTTCTTTCAGTGACTCTGTTCAACTGTTCTGTGGGGCGATCGGACTGCAGTCGTTGTCGCACGGCGGACCCTAAGTATGGCTGTGTATGGTGTGGAGGAGGAGGAGGTGGAGGGGCTGCTGCTGCGACCGGCGGCTCCCACTGTGTCTACCAGGACTCCTGCACACACAAGATCCAACACACCTGCCCAGCACCTGTCATTCACTTTGTAAGACATTTCTCTACCACTATTTTGAACTCTCTCTCTTAAGATTATTATTATTTAATGTTTTTCTTTGAGAGTGGGAGATTTGATTTGATTACATTTGTATTTTATAAGGATCCTCATTGGCAACACACCAGAGTGAGATCTTGCCTCTTGCTTTTATATCCGTCGCATCCCCGGTTGTTTTCATACAGAGGCTCCGTCAATGTGACGTCACTTCCAGTGTGCACTGGATTGTGGGGTCATAATCAACCAAATAGCATGCTGATTTCAGCACTAAAAACCTATGTAGTGGACATCCGGTTATTTTTAAGCATACTATATCCATAAGCATCCATAAGCATACTATCCACCCTGTATTTTTGTCAAAGCTTCCTTGGGTTTCTTAAAAAAGGTGCTGTATAAAACCAATAAAGTATTATTATTGTTATTATACTTTATTTGAAAGGTTCCTCATGTGCATACTCTGTGTGTTTCAGCTGAGCCCAGTATCGGGCCCTGTAGAGGGGGGGACCTTGGTGACTATCTCAGGCTCTAACCTGGGTCAGAGAGCAGAGGACATCCAGAACTCAGTCACAGTAGCCGGGGTCCCCTGCAACGTCATACACAGCAGATATGAAGTCTCCTCAAGGCAAGCCATCAATTTACTTACATTTTCTTATTTATATGTTCCATTTTTGTGGTCTATTTTTCTTTTCTATACATATATCAATCTTAAAATATATTTTAAAATATTTTCTCCCCCCATTATTTCTACTATCATTATTATTGTCTCTTGTGTATACAGTACATATGTATTGATGTGTGTATATATATACATATATATATACATATACATATATACACTCAACAAAAAGATAAACGCAACACTTTAATTTTTGCTCCCATTTTTCATGAGATGGACTTAAAGATCTAAAATTCATTCCAGATACACAATAATAACATTTCTCTCAAACATTGTTCACAAATCTGTCTACATGTGTGATAGTGAGCACTTCTGCTTTGCTGAGATAGTCCATCCCACCTCACAAGTGTGCCACATCAAGATGCTGATCTGACATCATGATTAGTGCACAGGTGTGCCACAATAAAAGGCCACCCTGAAATGTGCAGTTTTGTCTCACAGCAAAATGCCACAGATGCCACAAGCATTGAGTGAGCGTGCAATTGGCATGCTGACAGCAGGAATGTCAACCAGATCTGTTGCTTGTGCATTGAATGTTCATTTCTCCACCATAAGCCGTCTTCAGAGGCGTTTCAGAGAATATGTCAGTACATCCAACCGGCCTCACAACCGCAGACCACGTGTAACCACACCAGCCCAGGACCTCCACATCCAGCAGGTTCACCTCCAAGATCGTCTGAGACCAGCCACTGAGACAGCTGCTGAAACAATTGGTTTGCATAACCAAACAATTTCTGCACAAACTGTCAGAAACCGTCTCAGGGAAGCTCAACTGCATGCTCGTCGTCCTCATCGGGGTTTTGACCTGACTCCAGCTCGTCGCCGTAACAGACTTGAGTGGGCAAATGCTCACATTCGATGGCGTCATTGGAGAGGTGTTCTCTTCACGGATGAATCTCGGTTTACATTGTTCAGGGCAGATGGCAGACAGCGTGTGTGGCGTGGTGTGGGTGAGCGCTTTGCTGATGTCAATGTTGTGGATCGAGTGGCCCATGGTGGTGGTGGGGTTATGGTATGGGCAGGCATCTGTTATGGACGAAGAACACAGGTGCATTTTATTGATACCGTGATGAGATCCTGAGGCCCATTGTTGTGCCATACATCCATGAACATCACCTCACGTTTCAGCAAGATAATGCACGGCCCCATGTTGCAAGGATCTGTACATCATTCTTGGAAGCTGAAAATGTCCCAGTTCTTGCATGGCCAGCATACTCACCAGACATGTCACCCATTGAGCATGTTTGGGATGTGCTTGACCGGCGTATACGACAGCGTGCACCACTTCCCACTAATATCCAGCAACTTCGCACAGCCATTGAAGAGGAGTGGACCAACATTCCACAGGCCACAATTGACAATCTGATAAACTCTATGCGAAGAAGATGTGTTGCACTGCATGAGGCAAATGGTGGTCACACCAGATACTGACTGGTTCTGAGTCCCCAGACCCCCAATAAAGCAGAAAAATGCACATTTCAGAGTGGCCTTTCATTGTGGACAGTCTATGGCACACCTGTGCACTAATCATGATGTCAGATCAGCATCTTGATGTGGCACACCTGTGAGGTGGGAAGGATTATCTCAGCAAAGCAGAAGTGCTCACTATCACACATTTAGACAGATTTGTGAACAATGTTTGGGAGAAATGGTAATATTGTGTATCTGGAATGAATTTTAGATCTTTAAGTCCATCTCATGAAAAATGGGAGCAAAAACAAAAGTGTTGCGTTTATATTTTTGTTGAGTGTATATATGTATATGTATATATATATATATATATGTGTATATATATATATATATATATATATATATATATAAATATAAAAAAATAAAAAAAAATATATATATATATATATATATATATATATATATATAAATATAAAAAAAAAAAAAAAATATATATATATATATATATATATATATATATATATATATATATATATATATGTATATATATATATATGTGTGTAATAAATCATGTGTAGGATGCTGTAAATGTGAACAATAACATTAAGATGATAATCTATTTGAGCTCTTACTATAAAGTATATAAAGAAAAAAGGCAAGAAACAAATACATATTTATACATTTATAGTATTCTAGGGGAGAACGGGGTAATCTGAGCCACTTTTAAAATTTGCTCCCCTATAAGCGAGCTAAATTATTTATCACTCAAATTTACACATTTCCCATTAATTCAGGATGTTCCCTAAAAATGGGCATTAGCAGAATTTTTTCAAGACAAAGGGCAGTGAAAATATGATTGGTTTAAAAAAAGTTGTCATGTGGCTCACTTTACCCCAGTTGTGGGGTAAACTGAGACAGACCAGAAAAATCAAGGGGGTAAAGTGAACCAGCTGGGGTTAAACTGATCACTTACTTTTTCCACTCCGAAACTACCATAACAACACACATTGTAACGGTTAGAATCCTGAAAGCTAGCCACACATTCCAGAACTAATGTCAGACTAGTAAAATAATCATGGGGTTTGGTCAATTAAGCAAAGCAAATGTTCTAAACACTTGAAAGTAACTCTGAACAAAATCAAATACAACATATTATAATTCAAAATGTTTTAATAAGATTCAAATGAAAGATAGAACCAGTTAGATTAGAACACAGTCTGGGGGTCAGAACGCAGGACCCTTAGAGCCAGCTTGTGTCTGGGGGTCAAAGCATAAGAAAATCAGAACCAGCGAGAACAGCCTGGGACTCAGAACACAGGAGAAGACCCAATTGGATTATAACATCAGCCTGTCATACTCTACAACTAGGCCTACTCTACATTCCAGCCCTGAAGGTTACAGGGAAAGATGAGAAGGTGCTCTTTCCGTGTGGTTGCCCCAGGTCGTCTTCCTTGTGTATTTCCTTGGCATGATGGCTTTTCTACAATGTGTATGACATTAAAATAAAACATATGTTATGTAATATTTAGGGCTGTCAAATTAACGCGTTAATTTCGATTAATTAATCACAGAAAAATTAATGCGATTAAAAAAATTAACGCAGATTAATCGCACTTCTATAATGCCCTTTGACCCGGTGCAAAAGTGGTGCGCAGCTCGGTGAGCTGCACCGAGCTGCACCTGTAGTTTACAGCCCGCACGGGTGAAAGGGAGAGAGAAGCAGAGGAAAGGGCGGGGCTGAGGGCTCTATGGAAAATAAGCATGAAGGTAGGAAGACATCTTACTTTATTCTCCGCAGTGTCTGGGCATTATTGATTTAGTGGTGCAACAATATAGGTGCAAAACAGTAGCCTATCTCTCAATCTTCATATGTGTGTCTCAATTTTGTTTGCTAGCTGTCTCGTCTCCCGCCGCCCGCCGTGTGTGTGTGTGTGTGTGTGTGTGATTATTTTTGCCTATGAGTACGACGATGGTGAATGAATCGGCATAGGCATATGTGGCAGTGCAGCGCTGTCTGTTGTGGAGACAGAAGTTACGAGAGACGGAGAGCGAGAGAGAGAGAAACAAACTGTAGCAGGCTATACAGCTGTTTATAAACAGGTATAAAAGTGTCATAAAAGTATGCGATTAATTTAGATTAATTAATCACAGAGCCTGTAATTAATTAGATTAATCTTTTTAATCGCTTGACAGCCCTAGTAATATTACATTAAAATATATTTAAGACTAAACATAACTTGTGCCTCATGGCAGCATTTGGCTCACTTTCCCCCACCACCACAATTTGAGAAAAAACTAACTCTCTCAGCATAAGAGGCTAATCTTTAGCTAATATCATCAAATGGTTTTTATATGTTGGTAGTTCATCAACACGTATGACAGAAGTTTTTCTACGTGAATACATTTGCTTTGGCACAACAGTTGATTAAGTTGACAGCAAGAAAATGTACTTTTACATGCAAAATACCTATTTTGGTGAAAATAACATGCTTAGCACTGCACCATGAGGTCCTCTCTTTCAGGGCCAAGGGGAAATGAGAGGGGCTTGAAAACATATATCTCACATGACCACAAATGTTTTCCGTTGCCTAGATACAGGGGGTGGCTCACATTACCCAATGCCTCAGATTCCCCCGTCATTATAAAACAATAATCTTTTTTTTTTTGCTTTTTTAACCACGAGCATCTCATGTCTTTATAGGATAGTGTGTGAGACTACCAGCAGTGGAGGAGAGAAGAGCGGCCAGGCCTCGGTCAGAGTGAGGGGCGGAGGGCTCGGGCTGTCTGCACAGGTCTTCCGCTTCCAGGTGATTGCAAATATAAGATATATAAGAAACCTGGTTACTGAGAGAAATCCAAAAATCTAGATAAAAATCTAGTTGGATAAAGTAAAAAAATATATATATATATTTTTTTTAATAAACTGTCAGGCAATTAACAAACATATGAACAAATCCTTTCGTAATAACATTCAAAATAGTGCTAATAATGATTCTCGAAAATGATGTTAATGTAAGTGCTTTAGAAGTTCAGATGTTTTGGTTACAATAGTGAACATCTTGAGACAATAGGGTTAAAGATGGTTGTATTTGAGAAACAAGGTTGTCTGTTTCTTGCAAACAGACAAGGTTTAGTCAAATACACACCTAAATGTACATTTTGTACCTTTTATTTTTACTAGTATGAACCTTTTATATACTATCTATGGTATGAACATGCTATGGAAGCAAAATAGATAAAATCTAAAAATTTACCAGCGCTTGAGAAAAACAATGTTTTGGCTTGGAGTGTCTTTCTCTAAATGAGGTTACTACAGAGAGCTGACTGTAGTCCTGCTTATCAGTGCATGTCAACCCACTGAATGTCTGCAGAAACGCCCACTACACCCTTATGCATTGGTTGATTTTATAATGAAGCTGAAGCAAATAAACAAGCATTTAAATTACAGGGACATCTGTATTTTTATCACACCCAGTTCACAAGGAGGAGTCACTTTGATTTTTTTTTAACCCCCGCCCCTCAAACACATACACACCATACACACAAGTTTTTGTTCAGTTCCACGGTATTCGTTATTTGGGTGTGGAACCAAAACAGACGCAGCGCCCGAGACCTCTGCTGTTTCTAAATCACAATCTTGAAATGCCTCATTTGGTAGAATGTACATACAAATGTGTTCACTTTTTGTTTTTACAGTTTCCAGCTCACAGCCTTCCTTTAATTATGCCCTACTATAAAACTGTTTCCGCCTTAGAGCCTTCCCCTGGGAATTATTTAGAGACGGGATAGTTTCTTTTGGGGAAAATTAATGTAGTTTGTCTTTAAAATACGTAAATCAATTTAATATAAATTGCAGATAACAGGAGAGAGCAAATGCATTTTCTACTGCAGATGGGGTGGGTGGGGGGGCAGATTGTTCCATTCTCATTATTGGGGGACACAAAACCCCCCCCCCAAAAAAAGTGGTGGTTTCGCCCACGAATGGAACCACTGCAGTATAATAACTTAACAACATGTTTACAGTAAAACTGATTGTAGATTTCCACAACAGCCTTAATTAATTAGCTCTAGTGACAAGCTAATTAATTGTTCTCAGTCGCTGGCTGTGAGGCAACCCAACCTTCTAGTTTTTTGTTTTCTTCCCAGAATGCCCCTGGTGTCTCGTTTATCTGCCCAATAAATCACACGCTCACTATCGGTTTATTGATTCTATACTCCCTTTCCTCTCCATCTCTCACCCACATATCTTTCTTTGCTCTTCTTCTGGGTGTCTTCATCCCCTCCAGGACCCCCTCCTCAGCAGCATCTTCCCCCACAGAGGGCCCCGGGCTGGGGGCACGGCTCTCACCATCACAGGGCACAGGCTGAGGACCGGACACCCCAGTGACGTCAGCATCCTGATCGGAGGAGTTCCATGCATGCTGTAAGTGATCCCTTTTTTTACCTACGTACTTGTTGTATATTTGTACTACTGTTTATGTGTACTGTTATTGTTTACATAGTTCATTGTGTTGTTAAGGGTAATAACAATTTTTTTCTAAAGTTTAAAAAAAAAAAGCATGATGTAAATGTCTCAATTTAATTCGCAAAAAATACTACAATCCTATGTACATAGTATACAAACATATATCTACATCGAAATCACTTTTGTCAAATCAGTGAATATCTCCTCCAGGTATGCTTCCTGTATGTACTGTGAGTGTGCTGAAAATAAACAGCCTAGGCACTCATTTGACAAAAAGTGATTAGCCAGAATTGCTGAGCCTACCTTTTAAATTAGTTTTAATATTCGAGTTCTACCAACAAAAAGTTTTCTTTGGCTCTGTCCCTGCATTCCAAATCCAATTCTCTTTCATTTTTCTATTTGACATGCTACATCTGACCATGGAAATAATCTAGTCAGCATGCAGTAGGCACACAAATTGGGATACACTTTGCTAAATCTGACCACAAGAATTGGGACATCCTTAAATCTTTTTTCTACCATACTAAATAGCAGAAAGTATGGATATTGGAATGCATGGTAAGTCCATGTTTGATGAAATGTAAAAGTGTGTGTGTGCTTCTGTTTTCAGGCTGCACATCCAGGAGAATGAGCTGAGCTGTCTGACCCCCGGCAGCAACAGAACAGGCCAACACACCCTCACTGTGCGCTTTGGAGGGGCTGAGCGCCACCTACAGGGTGTGGTCTATCGTTACACCCACAACCCCAACATCACAATGGCTGCTCCGTCCAAAAGCTTTCTCAGGTTAGCTTATCCAACTCAATTAAATGAACATTTGATCCTGTACTTAGCAGACGTTGTGTTATTGTAATTATGGCTTAAGGTGAGACACTGCAGGTGACTTGGGTAAATGTTTTAACTTATTATATTCCATCATGAAACCTTGCCAGTTGATTACATACATTTAACTAATTATGTAATATGTTTTTATTACAATGTTTTTTACAGAAATGTTTGAAAGAATGTGTAAATCTGGCAATATCTAAATAATAATGTGTCACATTTTCATCTCTTTAAAAAACAAAAATGTATAGGTGTTGGATAAAGCTAGAGTTTAAATCTTTATTTCATTTTTAAAACAATGTCGGAGACAGCCTTTTTAAAATCCAATAAATCAGAAAATGCTATGTACAGGTTTAAAAAAAAACGTAAAATAAAAATAAAATAAAAAAATACACCATGTGGACCTTTGATATAAACTAGTGTGGAAAAAAAACATGTTACGGAAGCAAAATGGTCCAAACATCTCAAAATCGACCAGTAAGTGCTTGAAAAAAAGTACTTCACCATAACATACAATATAATGAATGAAGCATGATTTTTTTTTTCTGGTTGCAGGGGAGGGCGGGTCATCAGAGTGTCTGGTCAGAACCTGGACGTGGTGCAGGAGCCCAGGATGAGAGTGACCCTCAGCCCGCCTGACACGCTCCCTCCCCGCAAGAGACGCAGCGCCGGAAAGAGACGGAGCGCTGGTCACTCACTGAAGAGAGGCAGGAGGATCGTCCCAGAGGCAGAATGTCCCGAAGGAACGCTCTGTCAAGTCAAACAGGTCAGACTCTCAGGGACACTTTCCCCCTTAATAATCAGTGCAATCTTAACATGTACAGTATCTATTTATACTCAGTCTGCATATTGTATAATACTGTATATTGCACCTTTTGTCAATTATGTTTTTGATATTGTGTATTTTCAATATATGTGCCTTACTTTTTGCACTATCAAGAAATGTATTTTTAATATATATCACTTCTGTTATTTTATCCTTTTGTACTTATTGCACCGTTGGTCGGAGATAAACCTATTTTGGATTCTTCTGTATGTCTGGCACATATTTTAGAAATTGACATTTAGGTTTGCTTGACTTGAGGTATGTTACGGAACTGACTTTTTTGCCAAGTTCTTGTATTGACTATAATAATAATAATAATAATAATAATAATAATAATAATAATAATAATAAATGTATTTTAAATTGTGCTTTTCAAGGTACTTAAAGACACTTTACAATAAAATGAGTAAACAAGAACATTCAAAACAGGTGTTGCAATAAAGCCAACACACAATTAACAAAGTTCTCCCTGGTCGTGACGAGACGATGTGGATCTGGTCCCCCCCTCCGGTAACATCTGAGAATGGACCATCAATGCGAAAGATGTTGCAGTGGTTAAGGATGCCACCTGGAGACGTGGGATGTAATCCCGGCGATGGAAACCTTAGTTTTCCCTGGTGGAGACGAGACGGTGTGGATCCTCTGGCAGCAGCTGAAGTCTTCCTGCATCCACACTATTCTGACTTTACTTAGTACTACCATGCAATCACCTGATCAATGATCAAATTCCTTCGTGATTTTCTCTACTTATGACATCTATTGCAGCATGTCCGTCCTCGGAGAGGGATCCCTTACTCTGTCGACTCTCCCTGAGATTTCTTAAATTTTTTTTTTATTCCCGGTAAAGGGTTTTTACTGGGAGTTTTTTCTCAGCCGAGCTAAGGGTGTAAGGGCAGGGTGTCATATTGTATCATATATCATATTGTATGAAATGCAAAGCCCACTGAGACAAATGTGTTTGTGATTTTGGGCTATACAAATAAAACTGATTTGATTTGAAAAGCAAAGACGGGTATATTAAAAGTCAATTAAAAATTTAAATCAGAATATAAAAGCAGGTATATTGTAAATATACCAGTTTGTAAACGCTGCAATACTAAGACATACAGAGACAGTTTTGTGGAGCTGATAGACTTTATCAACTTTGTGTCAACTCATTTGGCCATGGTTTGAATGTAAATGAAATACGCACTACAGCTTTAAATCCAGATTATAGTAGGTGAAGCGTGGGTGATTGTGATCCTAATAGATATGCTTCATAGATAAATACTTCTCTTATATATTTCCTTTGTACAGTACGAGTCTCGCTGCACGGTGAACAGCTCCTCTCTCATCTCCTGTCCCACTCCGGCGGTGGGTCCCGAGGCCAGGCGGGCCACGGTCAGGGTTCACTTCCTACTGGACAGCCTGCGCTTTGACTTCAGCGCGGTGGGGAACCAAGCTTTCAGCTATGAGCCGGACCCACGGCTCTACCCTCTCAACCGGGACGATCCCAGCCAGCCCTACCACCACAAGCCTGGCAGCGTCATCTCTGTGGAGGTAGGGTGGAGTACCCCGTCACGTTACATAGAAGCAGCCTCGGGTCCCCTTGGAAGGCGCTATATAAATTATAAATATTCTTATAATAATGTAACTGAATTTACCACTTTATTACACTGTACATTGCATGCTTAAGATTAGATTTTTAAAAGTTGTTTTATATATATATATATATATATATAATATAGCCTATCCTTCCCTTTTCCCCCTTTTATATAGGGCTGTGAAGGGGGGGTCACTATCCTGACTAAGATTTGACAATGAACTGCCAACCCTTTTTGTAACAAACTTAAAGGTGCAGTGTGTAATATGACATCAACAAGAAAGTTTTACAAAGTTCTAGAATGCAACGCTCCCTGGGTAACCCCAACCCTTTCGAATAATAACAGAAGCTACAGTGGCCTTCAAGGACAAGAACAATTCTAAATTTTAAACAATGCACCTGATGACATTCCAACTATGACACTTTCAAGATGGCGGCACTAGGCCTTGGTCCAAAATATGCAGAATTATGGACATATATGAGACCCTTTCTAAGGGAAAAAATAATAATTCAAAACTTTTTTTTCAGCTATTATGCACTAAATTAAACATACTTATGGATATTATAATTACTTTCTACAAAATCTGCTAGGAAATAAAACCCAAAATTCTACACACTGCAGGTTTAATGAAAGCCCATTAATGGAAAGCTGTGATGTAGACAGGTTTATTTTTTATTTAAGCATAGTCAATTATCAAGCATTATGTATTAACATTTAATTGGTCTCGCTAACTTTAATACACAAAAAGTGAGGTGATATATTTCACCTCTAGTGAGTGGCCCTTTGTATATTTTTTTCAGTATTTGGCCCTCAGTAAAAAAAAAAAAAGTTTGGACACCCCTGCACTAGACCATTGAGCAGCGTCTTCAGGATGTCAGTGAAGTGCTCCAGTTTACCTTGTAAAATGAATTGAACATTTCATTGTGTATCTTTCTCCAGGGAGAGAACCTGGACCTGGCCATCTTCAAGCATGAGGTGGAGGCTCGGATAGGGGAGGGGCTATGTGCTGTGAAGACCCTGACCCACAACCACCTGTACTGTGAACCCCCGGCCCAGCAGCCCTCAGTCCAAGCAGGCATCAAACAGGAGGGCCTGGACAGTCTGCCGGAGTTTACCGTAAGTCAGCTTGTATGAGAGTGCAATTGGCATTACATTTCATTTAAAAAGGTGGTATAGATTTCTTAAATGTCTTATATTTGATTTGGAGAACCCTGCTGATAACATGATAGAGTAAATAACGTATTTCCCAATGTTTAATTTAAAGAAAGACCCCTTTTTAAATAAGGTTTGTGTCCTACCCTGGTACACACTGACAATCAGCTGAGGTTAAGAGTGTAGATATCAAAGGATCAAATCATATTAGAAAAATCAAGGAGGCATGATTGCAAACTAAACCATACTACTGTTACAACAACTCAACTGTTAAAAGTAGCTACGGGGAAGTTTTAAATATCTCTGAAACAGTCTTATTTTTCCTCTGATGATCAAATGACATGTAACAGCAAACAAGACCCTCAGTGCGAAGAATGTTTTTTTTATATAGTCTTTCTTAATGTTGTCATGTTTCACCCCCAACACACGGAAAAACACTACTGCTTTTGGTCCAAGAATAAACACAAAATGAAAGTTCCTCGGAGCACCTTCAAATCCAAACACCTTCAACTTAATCTCAATGGCCACACCAACAGTTGTTCTCCTTTGTGTCTGTTACTGTGCAGGTGAGAATGGGGAACCTGAACTTCTCTCTGGGCCGAGTGCAGTACGACAGCCAGGCCGGCTCTACCTTTCCTCTGGAGGCTCAGGTGGGAGTGGGGGTGGGAGCCTCCATAGTGGCTCTCATTGTGCTCATCATAGTTCTCATATACAGGTAAACACACCAGCTGCACTCAGTTCACTCACTTCAATTGGACTCAAATTTAGTAGTAGTGATTTATTGACATTTATGTTTCCAATATTTGTTTACAGGAGATTCAAGTTATTTGATGAGTTTCAAGTTATTAAAAGTTGAGCATATTTACAGTACAAACCTTGTCGGTGAACTATGAAACAAAATAATAATTCATTAATCTTAAATCGAGGTAAAGTGTTCTCAATTAATCGTGAAAATGTGAGGTCAGAATCGCCCAGCCCTACTCAAATGTACTGGTCTTCTTTTTTCTTTGGTCTATGAAGAGTGTTTAATATTTATTCAACCTTTATATATACAGGTTTTAAAGGTGCACTGTGTGACTTTGGGTGTGTCAGAGAAGTGAACATTTTCTAAAGTATACTCTCACAACTTAAGAAAACAGGCTTCTTTCCCAGGAACAGTGGAATCCT
Source organism: Hyperoplus lanceolatus (assembly GCA_026929865.2). Taxonomy (NCBI): domain Eukaryota; kingdom Metazoa; phylum Chordata; class Actinopteri; order Uranoscopiformes; family Ammodytidae; genus Hyperoplus; species Hyperoplus lanceolatus. The sequence goes on along the minus strand of CM049404.1, from coordinate 7,026,634 downwards.
TGAATCCTCCTGTTTGAAGTGTCTTGGTTTTATTTCCTGACCTAATTGTTGTCTGTGCATCCTTGTTTGTTTGTCAGGCGGAAGAGCAAACAGGCCATGAGGGACTACAAGAAGGTTCAGATCCAGCTGGAGAACCTGGAGACCAGTGTGAGGGACCGCTGTAAGAAAGAGTTCACAGGTACAAAACAAATCTCCTCACTTATATTGTTGAGTAATATTTTTTACTCAACATTCATGTTTGTGTTGTCAAATGAAATAATTGATTGTTCAATAAAATAATTAAAAATGTATCAAATTCTACCTACTAGTAAATCTGTTGAAATGTAATGTTTTCTTATTGTATTATTTTGCACGGATGCCACATACACACACACACAGACAGACAGACAGACAGACAGACAGACAGACAGACAGACAGACAGATAAGCCTCCTTCATTCCCTCCCTCTCTCTCCACCCTCCTGCAGACCTTATGACTGAGATGATGGACATGTCCAGTGATCTGGTTGGTTCAGGGATTCCCTTCCTGGATTACCGGGCGTACGCCGAGCGCATTTTCTTCCCCGGCCACCAGGAGTCTCCACTGAGGCGAGACCTGGACATCCCAGAGAGTCGCAGGCAGACTGTGGAACAGGGGCTGGTTCAGCTCTCCAATCTACTCAACAGTAAACTCTTCCTAACCAAGGTAAGCCAACAGCCTTCTAATGTGTTAGCCATAGAGCAGGTAATTAAATTAAAGTCTTTGTTTTCAGGAAGTTCAGGTTTGTTTTTGGGAGAAATCAAATATCCTTATACTCTTCTTTTTTTATGAGAATTATACATAACATTTAAGCCCTCACTCATGTGGTATTGTAACATGGGCTGGTGTGTGTGGGGAGGAAAGTAGCTGAGATTGTAGCTACGGCTAGCTTACAGAATCAGCATACAACAAACGGGGTTCCCACACCGCAACTTTATTGTAATTTTGTTCATATTTAACAATCAAACATACAACACCAGGTCTCCATTGCACTATATCTAATAAATAAACATAAACCATCACATTGTGGCACTACATTCAATAGACTCTGGTTGTTACAGTATGTGCTCCATATTAAAACCAGCATGAAAATAACCTGTCGTTGCTCCATGCTGTGGTCTATTGTAAAAATTTCCATGTACAAAAAACTTGCTGTTATACAATACGCTGTTTTCCTTCCCCCCTGTCTCAACCCCTCCAGTTCATCCACACTCTTGAGGTGCAGCGGACCTTCTCCCCCAGGGACCGGGCCTATGTGGCCTCTCTGCTGACTGTGGCCCTGCATGGTAAACTGGAGTACTTCACTGACATCCTCAAGACACTGCTCAATGACCTAGTGGAGCAGTACGTGGCCAAGAACCCCAAACTCATGCTGCGCAGGTGAGTGTGTGGCCCTCAGTGGTTTATGCTTTATAGAGGTGACTTTAAAATCTGAATGATGTCATTTCTTAATATTCCCTTTGCTCACACGTGCACTTTTTACTTTTTCCCAGAACGGAGTCAGTGGTTGAGAAGCTTTTGACAAACTGGATGTCCATTTGTCTGTTTACGTTTCTTAGGGTACGTACGCTATATGTTTTTCATTTAACCTTTGTGTGTATACATGAGAGATCATTGAAGGTTGACCCTCATTTCCAATGACGTTGAGCATATAATTTTTCTCTCTTTAATAAGAATATAATGATAACTTATAATATAGTATAATAATTCAAATTAATTATCAATCTTGGTCAAGATGTTAATTGATAAACACTGGAATAAACTTGTGTTTTGATTTTGATTGTGATTTATAAGGATCCCCATTAGCAACACATCAGAGTGAGAGCTAGTCCTCCTGGGGTCCGAAACATACAATATAAACAACAGACAATCACATGTTTGACAGCATGTCAAAAAGAAATAAAATAGACAAATGATGAACATTAAAATCAGAATTACAAATAACTACAACAAAATAAACAGAAAACAAGCTACAACCAGAAACAAAAACAATAATATATATATATATGTGTGTAAAGTACATATGAATTCACAATATCACAGGTTTGAGTAGCGTCCAGTCATTCAGCTGATCTAGCTTAGGACAGTGTTGACCCTTCCGTCTGTGTGCCCTGTCCAGGAGTCAGCAGGAGAGTCCTTCTACATGCTGTTCAGAGCCATAAAGCACCAGGTAGACAAGGGACCAGTGGACGCTGTCACTGGGAAAGCAAAGTACACACTGAACGACAACCGGCTACTGAGAGAGGACGTGGAGTATCGCACGCTGGTTAGAAAACATAATTGCATAATTTGTTTTTTTTGTATTGTTTTGTTTTATTTTATTATTATTTATTCATTAAATATAATTTTATGGTTTTTTTTGCAACAGTCATGACAATACAATCAGACACATGTACTGTGTTTAATAAACCTTGATCAATAAACTTGAATGTTGTAACTACTGAATATACCTGTCTCAATGGTAGGACTTCATTTTTCTGTTAGCATTTGAATTCAACTTTTACTCAATTGTAAAGGTGGAGTCAGCAATTTTGGAGAATGCTTGTTATTGAAACATTGTTTTGTGAAAAACAGTGAATATCTCCTCACAATCCACTACCTGTACATACTGTGTGTGCAGTATATATATACCCTTTTATTTATATACCTGTTTAAAGAGCTTAGGCTGTGTGTTAATCCTATAATTTAGTTTGATGTTGAGCTTTTCATTGATTTTGAGACAAGCAAGTGTTCTCCAGAATAGCTGATTTAAACTTTTATTAATCTGACAAGTTTCACTCGAACTGTTTCACCACAAACTGAATTTCTCCATTGTGTTATGATGACATAATACACCAATAACCGACCGTCCTGCTCCTCTGTGCAGACCCTAAACGTTGTGATACCGGCTGCGGCCGCTAGCAAGGCCGCTACCACCCAGACAGTACCGGCCAAAGTCCTGGACTGTGACACCATCACCCAGGTGAAAGAAAAACTTCTGGAACAAACCTGGAAGGGAACCTCTTTTTCCCAGAGGCCACACATCGACTCCTTAAACCTCGGTAAGTCCTACTGTGTTCAATGTCATTTTTCATATTTACTGTAGATTTTTGCTTCACTCTCAAGCTCAAGAAAAGGCAATGGAAACACAGGAGCTTTTGAAGTGAAGTTGTAAAGTTTTTTTTTTATTTTGACTTGCTCCCCTTGACTTTCAGTGTTTGAGCTAAGCTAACCTGGATGAGCGACCTTTGCCCCTTCCTTCATCTAAAATGCGTGCACAGTTATGGGTTTCTGTCGCCTTTTTCTTGAGCTGGAGAGTGAGGCAAAAAGCTTAAAATTGAAAGATGTTGAGACCATTCCTTCAACAACATCAAGCTTCTCATCAGCATTGCACCGTTGTTAAAAGTGGGTTGCTCATATTCATTATAACCTTAGAAAAATTGGGTTACCAAAAGAGAGGAAAGCGACTCTGTACCATTTGCCTATGGATTTAGAGTAGCGCTTGTCTCCTATACTGTATATCTTTTTGTTGAGTAAATGAAACTCAGTCCTAAATCTGCAATTGAAAAGCAGTATTTATGATGTTCCCTACACATGTGTCCCTGCAGAGTGGCGAGCGGGCGTGGCGGGTCACCTGATCCTATCAGACGAGGACCTGACGTCAGTAGTACAGGGCTCATGGAAACGCCTCAATACATTGCAACACTACAAGGTCAGTGCAACAGGCTGTCAGAGGAGGCTACACTCTCTCCAATTCTTCCAACTGTTTAAAGGTGGAGTCAGTGATTCTGGAGAAATAATTTTTGTCACATACTGTGGATGCGATGAAAATAGTCTGGTGTTAATAAACAACACTACGCTCTGTAAACTGGCATGTTCCTAGCTACGGTGATCCATCCTTTGTTTACAAGCCCTTTGTTTACATGCCAGTTTACAAAGCATAGGCTGTTTATTAACACAGTACATAGTACAGACAGGTAGCTGGGATCGTGAGGAGGTTGTCACTGATTTTGACCCATGCATTCTCCAAAATCACTGACTCCACCTTTAAGGCACCTTTCCCTCCAAAGTGTGAACATTTTGAATAAATCTGTGCCATGCAGGTCCCCGATGGAGCAACAGTGGCGCTGGTGCCCAGAAACGGCAAACATCACCTGCATGACAGCCATGATTACATGCCTGGAGAAAGTGAGTACACAGGATTTACACAAATACATTAGTATTGACACGACATGACCACATACAAAAAGGAAGTTATGGGAGTGAAAGTGGCATAGCTTTCCTTTATGCAGATGAGCCATAATGTTAACAAAGAAGCTTTGGACTAAACCCAGAGCAGGCATGTTGATATAGTGTTTAAATAACTTTGTTTACATTTTCAACCGATTTGTCGATCATTGCAGGATGACGTCTTGACTTGTGTAATTTTTGACCTCATGATATTAAAGCCTGCACTTTGCATGACTTAAAGCGGTAGTGTGTAACTTCTGCCTTCCTTCTTAGAAACGCCCATGCTGGATGATGGGGAGGAGGGAGGAGTGAGGCTGTGGCACCTGGTGAAGGCCAGTGAGGAGACTGATCTGCCCAAACACAGGAGAGGCAGTGTGAGGGAGAGGGGGGGAGAGAGGGCCAAGGCTATCCCAGAGATCTACCTCACAAGACTGCTCTCCATGAAGGTACAACAAGTCTCGCTAGCTCTTATTAATGAACTGTATATAGGTTCAAGGTTCTTTATTGTAATTTTTTTTTACTTATGTATATATGTAAAATAATATATATATATATACAGTATCTCACAAAAGTGAGTACACCCCTCACATTTCTTCACATTTTTCTTTATATCTTTCCATGCGACAACACTGAATAAATGACACTTTGATACAATGTAAAGTAATCAGTGTACAGCTTGTATAACAGTGTAAATTTACTGTCCCCTCAAAATAACTCGACACACAGCCATTAATGTCTAAACTGCTGGCAACAAAAGTGAGTACACCCCTTAGAAAAGATGTCCAAATTGGGCCCAAAGTGTCAATATTTTGTTTTGCCATCATTATTTTCTAGCACTGCCTTAACCCTCTTGGGCATGTAGTTCACTAGAGCTTCACAGGTTGCCACTGGAACCCTCTTCTACCCATTCATGCGACATCAAGGAGCTGGTGGATATTAGAGTCCTTGCGCTCCTCCATCTCCCGTTTGAGGATGCCCCAAAGATGCTCAATAGGGTTTAAGACTGGAGACATGCTTGGCCAGTCCATAACCTTTACCCTCAGCTTCTTTAGCAAGCCAGTGGTCGTTCGGAGGTGTGTTTGGGGTCGTTATCATGTTGCAGTACGCCCTGCGGCCCAGTTTATGAAGGGAGGGGATCATGCTCTGCTTCAGTATGTCACAGTACATGTTAGAATTCAATGAACTGTAGATCCCCAGTGCTGGCAGCACTCATGCAGCCCAGACCATGACACTCCAACCACCATGCTTGACTATAGGCAAGACACACTTGTCTTTGTACTCCTCACCTGGTTGCCGCTCCACACTCTTAACACCATCTGAACCAAATAAATGTATCTTGGTCTCATCAGACCACAGGACATGGTTGCAGTAATCCATGTCCGTAGTCTGTTTGTCTTCAGCAAACTTTTTGTGGGGTTTCTTGTGCATCATCTTTAGAATAGGCTTCCTTCTGGGATGACAGCCATGTAGACCAGTATGATGCAGAGTGCGGCGTATGGTCTGAGCACTGACAGGTTGACCCCCGACCCCTTCAAGCCCTTCAGCAATGCTGGCAGCACTCATACGTCTATTTTCCAAAGCCAACCTCTGTGTACGACGCTGACCACGTGCACTCAACCTTCGTAAACTGGGCCGCAGGGTGGTATTGCAACATGATAACGACCCCAAACACACCTCCAAGACGACCAGTGGCTTGCTAAAAAGCTGAGGGTAAAGGTTATGGCCTGGCCAAGCATGTCTCCAGACCTAAACCCTATTGAGCATCTTTGGGGCATCCTCAAACAGAAGGTGGAGGAGCGCAAGGTCTTTAATATCCACCAGCTCTGTGATGCTGTCATAAATGGGTGGAAGAGGGTTCCAGTTGCAACCTGTGAAGCTCTAGTGAACTACATGCCCAAGAGGGTTAAGGCAGTGCTAGAAAATAATGATGGCAAAACAAAATATTGACACTTTGGGCCCAATTTGGACATCTTTTCTAAGGGGTGTACTCACTTTTGTTGCCAGCAGTTTAGACATTAATGGCTGTGTGTCGAGTTATTTTGAGGGGACAGTAAATTTACACTGTTATACAAGCTGTACACTGAATACTTTACATTGTATCAAAGTGTCATTTCTTCAGTGTTGTCCCATGGAAAGATATAAAGTAAAATGTGAAGAAATGTGAGGGGTGTACTCACTTTTGTGAGATACTGTATATATATACCATTTTTCCGACGGACAGTGTCAAACAGACAAACATTAGACTTAATTATTCATTTGGCATCAGAATAGAATGAAATTACCAACAAAAACCGACCAATTATACACAATAAAAATAAAAATGTGTAAAAAAACACAATAGCAATTGTAAAGATGACTAGTGAGGGTGAAATATACACAATGTATTATAAGATTCAGCAGCAAAGATGAGAAACTGATAGGAAATGGATTCAGCATAGTCAAATGCATGTACACTTGAGGAAAGGATTATTAGCCCCTGCTGTAAACATTTAATTTTCTTAAAAAAACAGTATTTCTCAAATGCTCTTAAACATAGCATTAAAACAGCGTTGCCAAACATCCTAGTTTAATTTTGGATGCTTCCAATACTGTGATTTACAAAATGATTTCACCAAAACAAAAACTACCAGGCCAAACAAATTATACATTCTTATAATTAACAATGTAAAATGTCCAGGACAAAACAAGTCTTTCTATCCTCACAGCTCTCCTTCTTTAAACCTCCTACCAGGAACTTTTAAAACGGTCCTTTACACATGTACATCTCTGCCCCTCCCTTCCGTCTTAGGGCACACTGCAGAAGTTTGTAGACGATCTATTCACGGCCATCCTGAGCACCAGTCGGCCTGTCCCTCTGGCTGTCAAGTATTTCTTTGACCTGTTGGACGAGCAGGCTCTGCAGCACAACATCACAGACCCAGAGACCATCCACATCTGGAAGACCAACAGGTAAGCTGGTATCCACTAACACAAGAGCACCCACCAACGCTCAATAAAAACCAGCATCCACTGACTGAAGACATTACATTATTAGATTTCATTTAGACTTGCACAGCCAGACCAAACTACAGCTAGTATTAGTATGGTCTGGAGGCTGGAGGCTATATCGTTTCAGGGATTGGGGGGAAAACTGGGCATTTCTTTAAACCAATCACAATCGTCTTGGGCGGCACCAAGCCCAGGAAGCTGCAACGTGTCCTTTCAAAATAGTGCAATTTGGTTCGACCATGGACCTATTGTAATAAATGCCTAAATGTTCTTTCATATTTAAAGTAATTAAGAAATGAATGTAAAAACAGGCGGTGGAATTGGTACATGCTAAGGAGTTGTCAGTCCAAAATCCAATAAGTAAATTGCAGCCATCGGATCCAGTGCTTCCGAAAAACAGTAGTTTCAATGAAGCATCTAATTTTTTCTCTGATATTTAAATGTATCCCGTCTCCATACACACTTTTAAACAGTGGATCACCATTGTTCAACTGTCTTGTCCCCTGCCGTACAGTTTACCGCTGCGCTTCTGGATCAACATCCTGAAGAACCCTCAGTTCATCTTTGACGTGCAGACCTCCGACCACGTGGACGCCGTGCTGTCTGTCATCGCCCAGACCTTCATGGACTCCTGCACCATCGCCGACCACAAGCTGGGACGGGTGAGACAGGCACTTCAAAAAGCCTCTGGAAAAACCTGCTCGAAAATAGTCAAACAAAGTCAATACATGATATCAAAGTTGAGAGTCTCAAAACAAATCTGATTGAAAAGAAATGTTCATGAATATTAAGTAGTAGTAGTAGTAGTAGAAAACTTTATTGTCCCCGTGGGGCAGTTGGGTTTGCGGCACAGTCGCACTTCATGACATGACATCAGACAAATGACACAAACAGATAGTCCATACATCAGACACTGACAGACATACCATGAAGAACATACATTACACACTACAATGCACTATACACCTTTGGACATGACCAGGCCAGCTGGACATCTAGCTTATTTTGACTGATTTAAGGCTTTTATGGCTTGTGGTACAAAAGAGAATTTGGATCTGTTCTTGGTCATAAGGGGTACGCAGAAACGACGACCAGATAGCAGTAGTTTAAAATGGGATGTAGTTGTAGAAACACGTTTTTTCTTACAGTCTAGATGGTTTGACAGGACAGTGTGGTCCCTATCAAACAGTCTCCATGGCAACAGTCATTGTATTTATAGAACGTTTGGGAAGAGAACTGCTGTGATTGGTTCAAAATGTGTGACATAAGAACCTGAGCATAGAGCTGAACCTCATCTACTAAACATCTCTGTTTAGATTGAGGTGGGCTCAACTCTGTCTCTCCGCACTATCAATTAAGCATGGAAAATTCCCCAAAAAAAATCATCTTTAAAAGAAAGCTGTGTATGACCTGTCTCGTTCTATATTCAGAACACGTTTGTCCATGTTGTCATTCCAGGACTCTCCCATCAACAAGCTGCTGTACGCCAGAGACATCCCGCGCTACAAGCAGATGGTGGAGAGGTAAGAACAGGACAGATGCTTGACCCAAGCTATCACAACTTGCAATTAAAACACATGTCCTCCCATCTTTACTTAACCCATTGATGACTATGGCAATCTAGGATGCATGTCCTTAATGCCTGAGGGTTTTCTGAAAAAATAGTACGAATTGTCAAGTCTACCAAAACCTTAATATCTAAGCCTGTGTAGCACATAGAAACATGAAATAAAATACATTTAAAAGTTAAGGTTCACAGGTTTTATTTAAACATGCTCCCTTAGCGCTTACAAACCAACAAATATTTCTAAAAATCGTCAAAATTAGATTAATTAGAAAATTATTAAATATTGTTAATAAATAGATGCAATGTGTTGTGTGATTTTCGTCAGTAGTCTATAGTAGACCTTGATTCTGCGCACCAAACGCCACTAACTGTTCCGTCGTCGACATAGCCGGCGTATTTTTATTATTATTTTGTTTTATTTTTTTATTTTTTATTTTTTTGATTGACGTGATTTTCGGCAAACCACACAACTTTTGGGTGGTCACGTGGTCTTAAAAAAATCAACAGAACCCACCTCTTGTGTATTTGAACCAATGACAGTGCATTCTATGCTGGGAATGCCATGAAAATTAGATAAAGTAATAATGCTGCGCGACGCAGCATCAGGCAGGAGAGCCAATGTGGCATCGTGCAGCAGCCGTCATCAATGGGTTAAGACATCAAATTCCATAAAATTCCACATTGTGTGTTTCCTTTATAGAATAAAATAATTTAAAAAAATTAAGAAAAAATTCAAATACAAATGGTATCACTATTCGCTATTGATTTGTAATTATTCAGCAATCATTTTCTTTCTTTTTCTTGAAAGAGGCTATATTAAACTAAGCTATTTTTATTATACATAACTTTGTCCTATGTCTCATTGCTCCTTTCCCTCCAGATATTATGGAGACATCCGTCAGACCATCTCTGCCAGTGACCAGGAGATGAACTCCGCTCTAGCAGAACTCTCTCGAGTATGTTAAAAAAACGCTTTGCTTGATTCCATTTAGTAGAAAATAGATATGATCAACACCCTCCACCCTCTGACTCTCTGTTTGTACTCTCCCCTCAACAGAATTATACTGCTGAAGTCAACTGCATGGTGGCGTTACATGAGCTGTACAAGTACATCAACAAATACTACGATCAAGTGAGTATGACTGACACACTGTACCACACGTACATGCAGTATAATGGAAGAGAAGTCGATGACAACATATTTTTTTTTATATGTTTCATAGCCTATATCTTCAGTTTTTAGTTGGCTAATCACTCACCATTTCAACTGTGCCCTCTCATGGTGAATGTATAGTATTTTCTATACAGTTCAAGTTTAAAAACGTTTTATTGATTTTGTATGGAGCAAACCATTTGAAGGAATATGAAGAAAAATTTAAGTATAACCGTAAGATGCAATTATGTGTCGAGTGATAACCCCAGGAAGAAAAAGTCTATATATCTTGGTGCGCCGACAGTACAGCAGCAGGGCCCCACAGTTTGCTTTACAGACATAGTCTAGTCTTACGCTTTATAACACTAAGAATTACACGTGAATATGTTTTGTAAGCTGACTGCAGGCTCTGCAAATGTAAAAAAAAATCCCCCTTTCCCTGAAATTGCATAGTGCACCTTTAATGACCATTGTCAGATCAAATATCTCTACTCCCACTCTCCTCCAACAGATCATTACGGCCTTGGAGGAGGACTGCACGGCCCAGAAGATGCAGCTGGGTTACAGGCTGCAACAGGTCGCTGCGGCCGTAGAAAACAAAGTCACAGACCTATGACCCAGAAAGGAACCAACATAGATCTATCTCCCCATTGACTTAGAGCAGAGGACAATGATTGGACAAGGGGCTTTCTATCTCCAGAAAAGGAAGATAATGTGTTTATTTCTTTTTTGAAGACATAGGAGGACAAAGGAACACTTTTGGCGCATAGTTTTGACAGACTGATTTCATATCAAGAGCCATCACTGACATTGGCCATGCCCCCCCCCTTTCCATTTCCACACACTGGGAATAACAGGGCCACTGATGAAGCACTTCCGAACAAAAGGAATGTCCTTTTCAATGGTGTCCAGTGTTGAATTTTTAAAACTAGAAGGAGAAATGAGATGAAAAGAGATTTATTTTTCTGTTTTTCCTGTGACTCCACCTACGTATTTCTACACACGGCATTCCCACACGTTTTGCAGCGACAAGTGATTAGTCTGAAAAAGTGAAGGAGGAGGACTTTAATGTGGACAACTGTTGATTTTAACACAAGAGGTCTTACGTAAAAGGACAAACAAGACAATGACACTGTCGGAAGAAGTGCTTGTGGAGACCTGAGCCAACCACTCGTAATTTTTTTTAAAGGAGTTTTTTTTTTTTTTTTCAATCTGCCTTTCAGCTTCCCTGAAATCATTCTTTCCAAGTCTTACTCTATAGGAGGCATTAGCTGATATGGAACAGGCTGTTGTTCTTTTTCCCAGGACAGGCTTGCAGGTTTGCATTTTTGTGAGCTTCCATGTTTTTCTGATAGATGCTGCCTTCTTGTAGTTTGAACTTTTAAAACCCAGTATTTTGTAAAAAGGAAAGTGTTGATTTGATTGTGTTCAGAAGATTAGCATTGTCCTACTGCTGTTGTGAATGTTGCTTTTTTGCTTGGGGAATGTTTTGCAAATGTTGATATCAGTTTTTTTTATGTGTATTTCCCAAAATATGTGGCAGAGCTACTTAAACCTAAGTCTTTAACTTAACCGTCCCTAAGTAAAAAAAAACATGACAGTCATAATTCTAACTTGAGGAAAGCCATTATTGCACTACTGTTTTCTGTAGTAACGCATTGAAATAAAGCGATCGGCCATTGCTAAATGAATTCTTATCTTCTCCCCTATTGACTAAGAGGATATGGCGGCAATTGATTAAGCTCCACTTGTACATTTTGGTATTTTAAAAATGGCTCATACCTTTCCATTGGAACTGCTGTCGCCGCTATTTAAGAAAGATTGCTCCTGGTTATCCTGTGCCTGGATTTTAAGCTTTAATTTTCATTAATTATGTTTTTGGTGTCAAAAGCGAATGCCACCATTTTAAAGTGTTACTTCAGAGAAATGTTTAACCTCTCTATCTTTTAGAAATACTTAGCACTTCTCTCTAGATTTCAAATCAGACAAAAATGATTAATGAAAGCAGGTGCCTGTGCTGGCTCTTGCTCTGTGATTCCACACTTGAAAGTCTTTTTCCAATTTTTTTTTTTTTTCCAATTTAATTTATTTTCTTATTTATTTTATTGCATATGTTGTTGGTTAATATTTTCCTGACGTATAAAATGATAGGGGTTATACCTCTCCCAAACAGATAGTCCATGATTTTTTTTAAGGAAATAATTGTTTTATGTTTTACCTTGATGCTTTTCTTATATCTGTTGATCTACTCTCAGCCGTCTCACAATTATGTTGACAGTTTCAATTTCTCATTCTGTATTTTCATCCAATTTAGAAAAGAAATAGAAATTTTAACTTTGCAAATGATTACTTTGTACATCCCAACAACACAAAAAAAAAACTTATTTTCTTTTACTGTTGCACATTAGTGTTGCTTGTGAATTAGTTGTGTGTGTGTATAACTCCATTCTGATGTTTGACCATATTCCTGTAGATACATACTGCTCTCTAACTGATAAACCTAACAACAACTTAATGTGATGCAATAAAGTCCCAGTGTAAATGAAAGCTCGTCCTTCCTCAATAGTCCGCTTCCTTTGAGAACGGATACATCGTTTAGTTTTTTTGAAGTTTCAGGTCACGTCCACAAAGACAAAACTCCAATGGACTATATTGTAAGCAAATATTGTAAAGTGTTACTGATTTTATTACATTTTTTAGTAAGCTATAATGTTGTTTTAGATGCAGAGTCTTGGTCTGGTTTTGATGGTGGTTGCTGCTCTGAGCGTGCATGTGTTCACTTTAGAGTTGGTCTGTAAATGTTTCTCCTACACTTTGCTGGAAGTCATTAGATGAATATGTGTTATTCTTAATTAAGAAAAACATATATAAACTTAAAGAGCCTTCTCAAGCTTTGAAAGGGTCAAAACAAGGCTACGGTATATACTGTATGCTACCGACATAATTACTGTTGCTTAACGATGACGGTCCGCTTGCACTTTTGTCATTGGCAAAAAGAAAAAAGGAAGGAATTAAAGTAAAGAGCAGCTCCCGGGCTATCTCTGTTTGTTGGCACTGATGTGTGCACTCATGTGTTTTTTGTCAACTAGCAAATGAACTACTTTCCGTCATCAGAGATCCAGGATGGGATCTCCATATCCCATACATCAGTGGACTGTAAATCTGGGAGTTTGAGCACCTGTTACGCTCACCTGGAGATGAGATGAGTATGGATAATGTGAATGTTATGTGACTGTGTTTGGTTGTTCATGTGGCCGGAGGGTGTTGAATTCTAAAGTTGGTGAAATCCAGCCACCCTTGAAAGTGTTAAGAGCTGAACTAGGGACAAAAGTAAGTGTGTGTGTGTGTGTGTGTGTGTGTGTGTGTGTGTGTGTGTGTGTGTGTGTGTGTGTGTGTGTGTGTGTGTGTGTGTGTGTGTGTGTGTGTGTGTGTGTGTGTGTGTGTGTGTGAATTTAGCAGCAGAACAGCAAATTAATGCAAGTCATGATTCCACAGAGGTATGGGTCTGAGAGGCCAAACTGAAGGTCAGAGAGAGAGAGAGAGTGTGTGTGTGTGTGTTTGCGCACGCATGTGTTAGCAAGTATACTATTTGAAAATGTGTGTGAACTTGGGTTATTTATGTGTAGTTGTCTTCTCCTGATTGGTCAGAGGCTGATCTGTCATGTTTCTCCTAACAACAATAAAACCATGATATGTATGCGCTCTGAAGAACTAACAATGCTGGTATCAAGAAGAAGAAGAATCAACTAGCTGCCTCCACTCCATATCACGTCTGCAGGGTTTTTGATCAAATTAAATATGATGTTAGTATGACGTTTCAGCAGTAAAGCAATATGCTAAAGGTGTTAACCACTTTCATCAACTGATATGTCTAGCCTACTAACCTAGTGATGGACATCCATGTTATGATGGCACCCTGCAGTACATACACACACACACACACACACACACACACACACACACAACAAACATACACACTTCCTGCTCCTTCGGTCTTACAACAGCTCCACAAACATGGATTGGCACTTTTTAGTTTTCTGCAATAAACTCAGTGGCATTTGACTTATTTGTATATTCAGTTATAATTTCACATCACAATAGTATAGGCCTACATTCTCAATGTGCTAATTTAATTTTACATTGTCTAAGTAGCTTTAGTTAACCAAACATTCCTCCGATGGCATGTCATTGTGTCGAAGCGCTAGTACAACTCACCTTGTAACCACTGTAAATGCCCACTGTAAATGCCCCAAGGTGAAGTGTGTGTTAGTTTGTGGGACTGACAGCTCCGTCGTCATGTGTCGAATGGGCGGGGGCAGGCTGTGGAGAGACGTGAGGGGGGGCGTTTCTTTAACTGCCCTTACCTTACCTCCTACCTGCTGGTTCTCACCTGTCAGGCTGCGGACATTCCGAGACTGTTGCGGGGCTTTTCGGACGTCAAACACGGCTTTGATTTGAAGCAAGTAACCTACAAGCGCTATGGATTCTCCACTGAAGGACTCTCCCGTCCGTCCGGGTTACCACAGACAGGAGATCCAGAAAACCACCTGGGACGTCCCGGAGAGGTACACCGCGCTGCGCTCCATCGGCTCTGGAGCTTACGGGACCGTTTGGTAAGTTGTTGTGTTTTTTTTTTACCCAGAAATGGGGCACACGACCCCCCGCTACACTGACGAGGAAACTGCAGCAGTAGTGCGTGTCAGTTGTGTTTCGTATGTTGTGTGTTTAAGTCATGTGATATTACAAATAGTTCACCCATTTTAAATCATGACATGTTTATAAGCACTAGGCCTATTATGAAATACTGAAATTAAAAAAGAAAAACCCCCCCCTTTAACCCTCAAAGGCATCCATTCAGGAGAATAGCGACATTTAAGTGTTTCATTTTACATAATCATTTAATATTACAATTAGACCCACTAACAGTAAATACATGATTATTTCAATAGTATAGGACCACTTGGAAAATGATATAATGCCAGATAACATAGGAATGCTGTTTTGTAAATGGTCAAATGTGCTTCATTTCTTGTTGTTCACTTAACAATATTTAAATGCCTCACATACTAAATAGTTATATGCTACGTGGTATGTACTTTAGGCCTTAAATCAGCATTCCAATCCCCGCCTACTTGTTTTCGGTCCAGGAGGTATAGATTTTCATCTGCTAACAGAAGCACTATTGTCCGCCTGGGGCAAAGTCAGCAAGTCAATGCAGGTCCTCTAATATGACAAGAATCTCCTCCACCAACAACACAGAAAAAAAAGATGTCTGCTGAAAAAAACCCAGCTAACTCTGTCATAGTTCAATCTAATGATAAGCCACTTACAGGCAGACAGCTCAAACTAATAGAATCACATTGGGTCGGTCAATAACAGAGGGAGACATACTTTCTGAATAGTGACATTTGAGTGTTTCATTTCAGATTGTGCTTATAAAGGCTTGTTGTTCCAAGCAATTTGTTTGTCTTCAATAATAATAAATCAACTATTAAAGCATTAAATCACAATTAATCCAAATATGTAGGGCTGGGCAATTAATAGAAATATAATGGAAACCAACATTCAAAACCTCTAACAAAGGTAATCTTGCCCATGTCTATTATTTAGATTTTTTTAAATGTATTCTTTTGATGCAATCAGCAGTGTTCTGTTGACATGTTTGCACATGGCAGTATTTAAAAACTTTTTTTTACAATAAATTCAAGTTATTTTCCACTTTTCACAAGAGAATATTCAAGATAATTGTCTTTGTTGGCAATAAATGCAACATATTGATTATCTACTGTTCAAGAAAACTTTACTTTTACTTCGAAACTAAAATATGTCCTTTTCATTTTTAAACGACCCTTTGATTTCAGTTTGTAATTCAATAAATAACCATAAATCTTTCATTTGTGCTTCATCAAATGAACAATCAAAATGATATGCACTCTTTAATTATCAAAAACCTTGTCAGTGAAGAATGAGGGTTAAAAAAATAAAATAATAATCTTTCACTAAATATAATCGAGATAAAATGTTCAATTAATGGTAATGTTGATTTGAGTTCAAATCGCCCAGCCCTGAAAAAGATGTTTGACAGATGTCACTGTGTGTTGTTCCCACGTAGTTCTGCCCTTGACCAGAAGACCAAGGAGAAGGTGGCCATCAAGAAGCTTTATCGTCCTTTCCAGTCGCTCATCCACGCCAAACGTGCCTACAGGGAACTCAGGCTGCTGCGCCACATACAGCACGACAATGTAAGCACCTGGCAAAGAGTGGGCGTGGATGGAAATCTTTCTTTTAAAAGGGATAGTTCAGTACTTTTGAAGTGGGGTTGAATGGAGTACGTATCCATAATTAGTCTGTTACCTTATGGAGATGGCTGTCAGATCATCCAAGGGAGTTCGGAAGAAACGTCTCTGTAGCAGAGGTCAACATTGTACTGTACTGTTGCAGAGGGGGCCAGAAGAAAAAGTCTATCTGCAAATAAACAAATGCTTGGTTAATAAGTAAATATCAGTTCAATTATACACTAAATATAGGGTTTTTGCATTGCTTATTCGCTGCACTGTACCAACGTGAGTTGGTGTAGTAAGATATAGCCAATCTTGAAATAAATGCAATATAAACAGCCATCTGCTAGTGCTGTGTAGCGTATAAGTCAGCAGTGAAAATATCCTACATTTAGCGTGCAATTGAAAAGACATTGATGTTTGAAGGAAGCATTTATATATGTGGCAAAAATCGCCATCTCCATAAGGTAACAGACTAACTATGCATAAATATCTCATACAACCCTACTTCAATAATACTGAACTAACCCTTTAAATGGTTGCTCACACTCCCTGTCTTACGGTTGATAAATCAGAGGATTTGTCTGATCCCTTTTCAATCAGGCAGGTAAATCTCAGGCTAATACATTTTGAGCTTGCACAAACAATGTTGGCCATTATACTAGAGTCCATAATGCCATCACTGCTCACTGACAAGCTAGGAGTGTTGTGTTGTGAGCGGACCCAGTGTTTACAGTTCAAATCTTTCAGGAAATACAAACACTGTATATCACTTAGCCTTTGACATTCATAATCTTTGGTATGGACCAAATTCAGTAAACCCCCACGCTTTATTCCAAGGACAATGATATCAGTGCAGTAACAATCCTGCCCTGCATTTGACCACCTCTTGGTAAATGTAGAGCTCTACATATGTGTGCAAGGGTTTTTTTTTTAATTAGTTTGGAACAGATATGGTTTCTATGATAATGTCTTCACTAAGTCTTTTTCTTTTCTTAAAGGTGATCTGCCTTCTCGATGTCTTCACACCTGACTTCAACCTGGACAAATTCCAAACCTTGTGAGTTGGCAGTCAGAAAAAAAAAAACACATTCTTGTGCTAGTTGTCGCAGCTTGTTGAGAGACCCTGAGTGCATGTGTGTGCATGTACTATGAGAAGTTCAAGCAGGGATGTGTGAGGGCAGATGTGTTCACGGCTGTGTTTCGGTTGTTGTTTCTTTTGCAGTTGTATTCCCTCACCATAGCAATGCATCCACGGTCCATGTATCTTTTGGTCAATCTATCTTTCACAAAAAGGAGATTAACAAAACAAACATCAGTGCTTATTTGATTTTTTCGTATTAAAATACAAAACTTCATAAAATATGAGGCCTTTTTTTTCTTTATCACAGTCAGACAGGGATAGACCATCAGACAGGGATAGACAACAAAAAAGGAGTTGATTTTCATGTTCTTGTTACAATAACAGCACTGTCCTCTTTACACGCTCTTACAATGTAAACTGCCACGTGCGTTTTTTCGGTTTCTGTCTTCCAGTGGTTTTAATTTTATTATTATAACGAAAAAATTCTAATCAAATCCTTTTTTTAGTCCATGCCTTTCTGACCGTTACAAAGACCTTTTGGTTTTGTATTTAAAACGTAAATCAAATGACTACACATTTTTAGTTTTTTTTTATCCTTTTGTTAAAACAAAAATCGAATTTCCAAAAGATAAACGGACCATGATCCACAAATGTCCCTTCTGTTGATTTCTGTCCATCCATTCATTCCTTCTCTCTCACGTTGTTTTGCCTCTCTTTCTCTAGTTATTTAGTCATGCCTTTAGTAGCCCAGGATCTGGGCCACATTATGAAGAAGAGGAGATTAACCGACCGTATCATCACATACCTGTTCTACCAGCTTCTAAGAGGACTCAAGGTTAGTGAGCATTCCCTGCATTGATATAACTGAAATGAACATAGCCTCTGGTGAGGTGTTTACAGTAAATATTTGTAAGGTATGTACGCTGTGACAGCACACAAAATGGCAGTGGCATGAGCATTAAAGGTCTCACTTAAATGCTGCATTTCACTATTGTTATAATTGTCTCAAGTGCCATTCACAGACAGACAACAGTAGTGTTGATGGCTGCCTTGCCCTTATTTATGGCTTTTCACTCTCTTGCCAGTCAATGTATGACCCAAATTGATTCATGGAAAAGAAAGCGAGAGCACGTTTTTAAAATGGGAAAACAAGACTAGCTTGTGATAATTGCCTTCAAGATTGTGTGTGTGTGTGTGTGTGTGTGTGTGTGTGTGTGTGTGTGTGTGTGTTGGTTTATACTGTGTGCTTAAATCTACGTTCTCTTTCTTCACAGTACATTCATTCTGCAGGGATCATTCATCGGGTTAGTATTTTAACACTTTTTTAAAAAGATGTCACTTGATTTCAGTTACCTGAACTGTATAAAAGGAATAGTTCCACATTTTGGGAAAAAAAACACGTTCCTTGCGGAGTTAGAATGATATTCATGTTTGTCCTGGTTGCACGTTGGATGGGAATGTGCATAGGGGGGAAGCTTGCATACCTTCATGTGGCTGTGTTGTTTATTCATGCATGTAGGGGAGTTGCTATAAAGCCAGTTTGCTTAGCTTTGTGTTAAATCAGCAAGTGACTTCCTGGAGTCACTGCTCCCCTCTTATCTTGCATTGATCTTTGTTTTTTTTTAAAACTCACCTGCTTTGTTTTTTAGGATCTGAAGCCTGGTAACCTTGCTGTCAACGAGAACTGTGAACTAAAGGTGGGGATGTTTAATCAAAATGGTCAATAAAAGTCAACGGAATGCCACACATATTGTATAATCTATCAAGGCCAAATGGACTTCAGACTTCTGAGTGGTGAACCTAGAGTGTAACTCTTCTCAGATCCTGGATTTTGGGCTGGCCAGGCAGACCGATGGTGAAATGACTGGCTATGTTGTGACACGCTGGTACAGAGCCCCGGAGGTCATATTCAACTGGATGCACTACAGTCAGACAGGTAATAATATCACCTTCCTTTAATACAAAACCGCTATGAAACAGTATTCCATTTGTATTATTCAAAAGTCTCTCTCTCTCTCTCTCTCTCTCTCTCTCTCTCTCTCTCTCTCTCTCTCTCTCTCTCTCTCTCTCTCTCTCTCAGTGGATGTGTGGTCAGCTGCCTGTATCCTGGCTGAGATGATTACTGGCCAGGTTCTATTCCAAGGACACGACAGTATCCTCAAACACCCAGCTCACTGGATTTGTAATGTTTAATGTATTACAGTAGCCATAAGGACACACTCTCCTATGCAGTTTTTAAAGCTGCTCTATGCAGTTTCAGAGGAGGGGGATTTGTTTACATTTGCGGCGCCTGTAGTTCACTTCTCTGAAACACCCATAGTATAAGGTTAGAGGCAACATTGTGAGTCTTGAAACAGTATTTCACCGATTTACATGAGAAGAACTAGCCTGGAAATCCAGACCTGCCGCTAGGAGCTGGCAAATTAAATTAGCTGTGCCTGTTGGTCTGGAAACTCTCCATTGAAGCTCATTTAATCCTGAGCTACTAATCAAATCGTTCTATCTGATATGGGCGGGCCAGAGCCCTTTATATGGTGCTCTGGGGCGGACGTAACCGGATGACGACAGTGATGTGCATGTGCCGCCAAAGCCGTGATAGCAAACATCAAAGATGGCTGTGGATATGTTGTTCATGTTTGAGACGGCTTTCACCTTGACACTTAGCGATTTGGAAGACGGCACTCAAATCTTTCATTAGCAAGTAAGATGAATGTTCTGTTTTGCCGACCGACCACGCCAAAAGTTTAATTTAACAGTTAACCTGCTGTTCGCTAATCGAACAGGGCTTAATATGTTGCTCTGATTGGTCGTAGTGCTATCCAATTTTCTGCAGCGGCATTTAAAATGCACCCGTAGGTGCCGCCCCTTGAGTTGCAAAGGTCTATTGATCGAGGCCAGACCCTATATCGTTCTAGATATGGGTCTGGATTTCCAGGAAGAACCACTCAGACTTATAAATAAAAACTTTTAAAGTGTCCACTGTGGCTCTCAAGTACAATCCATCGTACTGTATCAAGGCCACGGTGAGGAAAAATAAATAGATTAAATTACAAATATAAAGTCGTAATTTGACAAGGATCATTTTTAAAATAATTCGTAATTTGACCTAATACTCCCTTTTTTCTTTTTTTAAATTATCTTTATTTGGAGACACATTTTATGCAGTTTACAATCATCTTGATGCAAAATATACGCTGCTCCATCCTTTTTTTTATATACATAGAGACAATAAAAAGAACAAAAAGAACAGGGGGTGGTTTCAGTTTCAAAAATGTAGAATGAAATAAGAAGTACAGCAGGGGTTGTATATGAAAGCTAAAAAGACAAACATGACACATAAGAGAAACAATAAATAAAAAACCCAAAGACAACAGATCAGATCAGACAAAAGAAGGTTGTTTCTGTGCGATATATCTCTTCCACTTTTCCCTTATTTTTTGAATTTGCTCTGCTGGAGCCTCACGGAGAACGTTATTCTTTCCATTACAAATATATCGTGGATAATATCATACCAATTTTCCTAAAGATGGGTTGTCTGGTTTTAGCCATTTCCTTGTGATTGCTTTCCTGGCAGCTATACTAAGAATTCCAAAGAGGTATTTTGTTTGATAATTTGTAGAGATTGAGTGAAGTAAACCAAAAAGTAGTTTGTCCCAATTAAAATTAATTGTAGTCTCAAATACAGGTTCTAGCTCTGTATGGATCTTCTGCCAGAAAGTGAAGATTTTAGGACATTCCCAAAACAAGTGGTAGTGATTGCCTTCCACAGAGCCACATTGCCTCCAGCAGCTGGAAGAGCCTGAGTGATGAGATGACTGGACAGGAGTAATGAAGAATCTACTTAGACTCTTCCAGCCAAACATTCTCCATGAGACTGAGCCTGATATTTTCCATTGAAATTCACAATATTGTAGCCAAACTTCCTCTGGGATACCTCTCTTAATTTCCCTTTCCCATTTCTGTTTTATATAGGTGGTACTTGTCTGTTTGATATCCTGAAGGCCCTTATATAATCTTGAGATTACTTTAAACCCAGAGTCTGACCTGTACGCACTGATAAAAACTTTCATTAAACTCCCTTTTTTCATTTATTTTTGCTGTTGTTGAATAAGCAAACCATTTTGATAAGATGTGTGCAACCTATGTGGTCAACACATTGGCCTGCTCTAACAGTAGATCTATAAAGGTGTACACTGCCAATCACAAGGTTTCCTTCAGCAGCCACTTCAGGTATCGATCAGCTGAAGAAGATCCTCCGTCTGACAGGGACCCCTGACGCCTCCCTGGTTCAGAAGATGCAGAGTAAAGATGCAAGTTTGGTCTAGACTACATGCAATATTAAAATGAACTGTCTGTGTCCTAATATTTCCTGGCTGTATATAAGCCAATGCTTTGGAATGAAATGTGACCACACCCTTCACCCGTCACTGTTTTCCAGGCGCAGTCATTTGTGCAAGGTCTTCCTCCACAGAAGAAGAAAAACTTCAAGGAAGTGTTTCCCACCATGGAGGAAAATGGTGCGCAAGAACTGCTTCTACTTGTTTACGTTCAGACTGAGATTAGTGAAAAGAAAGATATAAATAGTGTACAGGCGCATCTCATATTATTAGACTGTCATGGAAGGGTTTTTCTTTTAAATTTGGTTGATTATGTATTACAGCTCATGGAAATCAAAAAATCCAGCATTTCAAAACATGTGATGCACCTGTATATATATTGCAAAACCACCAATTTGCCTTATAACTTTACCATACCCCTTTGCAACATTTTGCCTACCAAGGTGAACCATTATACCCCCAAAGGTCTTGTACATGGAAGGTGTACCTGCCTTATACAGTCCCCTCCATAAGTATGGGAACAGTGAGGCCAATTCCCTTATGTTTGCTGTAGACTGGAAACATTTGGGTTTGACACCAAAAGATGAATATGAGACAATAGCTCAACATTTCAGCTTTCATTTCCAGGTATTCACATCTGGATCTGATACACAACTGAGAAGATATCCTTATTTGTAAAGGAACACCACATTTTTAGGTGAGCAGAAGTAATGGAACAGATAGACTTTAAATAAATTAAAGTGAATAAAACGTTCTATTTTGTCGCAAAACCTTTGCTTGCAATAACCGCATCAAGCCTGTGACCCATTGACATCACAAAATGTTTGCATTCTTCTTTTGTGATGCTTTTACAGGCTTTCACCGCAGCCTCATTCAGTTGCTGTTTGTGTTAGGGGGTTACTCTCTTAAGTCTCCTCTTTGGCAGGTAAAATGCATGCTCTATAGGGTTTAAGTCTGGAGATTGACTTGGCCAGTCTAAAACCTTCCAATTCTTGCCACTGATAAACTCCTTTGTTGTGTTTTGGGTCATTATCTTGCTGCATGATGAAGGATCTTCCAATCAGTTTGGTTGCATCTTTCCTTAAATTGTCAGACAAAATGTTTCTGTAAACTTCTGAGTTCATTTTGCTGTTGCCATCATGTGTTACATCATCAATGAAGAATAATGAGCCCGTCCCAGAAGAAGCCATGCAAGCCCAAGCCATAACATTGCCTCCACCGTGTTTCACAGATGAGCCTGTATGTTTGGGATCATGAGTAGATCCTTTCTTTCTCCAAACTTTAGCCTTTCCATCACTTTGGTAAAGGTTCATCTTAACAACAACACAGTAACGCATGATGGCAACAGCAAAATGAACTTAGAAGTCTACAGAAACATTCGGTCTGACAATTTAAAGAAAGATGCAACCAAACTGATTGGAAGATGCTCCATCATGCAGCAAGATAATGATCCAAAAATACTGCAAAAAAAACAAAGGAGTTCATCAGGGGTAAGGAATGGAAGGTTTTAGACTGGCCAAGTCAATCTCCAGACTTAAACGCTATACAGCATGCATTTTACCTGCTAAAGAGGAGACCGAAGGGAGTAACCCCACAAAACAAACAGCAACTGAATGAGGCTGCGGTGAAAGCCTGGAAAAGCATCACAAAAGAAGAATGCAAACATTTTGTGATGTCAATGGGTCACAGGCTTGATGCAGTTATTGCAAGCAAAGTATTTGCGACAAAATATTACGGTTTATTCACTTTAATGTATTTAAAGTCTATCTGTTCCAATACTTTTGCTTGCCTAAAAATGTTTTGTTCTTTTTCAAAATATTATATCTTCTCAGTTGTGTATCAGATCCAGATGTTAATACCTGGAAATGAAAGATGAAATGTTGAGCTATTGTCTCATATTCATCTTTTGGTGTCAAACCCAAATGTTTCCAGTCTACAGCAAAAATAAAGGAATCGGCCTCACTGTTCCGATACTTATGGAGGGGACTGTACATATTCAGTGAATTAACGTTGTACTGTTTAACACATAGGAGATTGAATGACTCGTGAAACTCTGGTGGAAGGACATATTTAACCGGAGGATTAATTTGAGGTTTTTAGTCAAGAAGCTGTCAAGAAACCTTCCTGAAGTATGGTTGTATGCTTGCAGCGTTAGACATTGTGGAGGGGATGTTACTGCTGGACCCAGAGACCAGGCTGACAGTGAAGCAGGGACTGTCGCACCCTTTCCTGGGTGAATACCACGACTCAGAGTTTGAGCCGGACTCCGGGCCGTACGACGACTCCTTCGAGAGCCTGGAGCTCGCTGTCGGGGAGTGGAAGAGTAAGTCTGGTTGTGTTTAGAAGAGGTTGCATTGATTGTTACATTGAGATTGTTTTGAGTTTTTACAAAAGCAATAGGGCCGCTGTTGAAGAATTTTTACTCAGTTCGAATCGGATCTTTCTGTCCAATCCATAGCTACGACTATTCAGTTCTGGTGGATAAATGAACCTAAAAGGTGGGGTAAGCGATTCTGGAGATTTTTTGTTGACATCAGTGAATATTTCCTTCATAAAAAAAATCCAGGTTTAATAAACAGCCTAGGCTCTGTAAACTGGTATGTAAACAAAGGGAATGTCAACCAGATTTATTTTCAACATACACACACCACACCGTATGTACAGGTAGCAGATTGCGAAGAAATATTCACTGATTTTGAAAAAGTGGTTTGTCAACAAATTCTCCAGAATCCCTTACCTCACCTTTTAAGATAACTGAAAATGGAGCTTTAAGTAAACACCGTCCAGTGTGTAAATCTCATTTAACGGGTCAAACAGAGATTTGAGACGAAGTGGAGGCTCGAGTGGACGACTGGACACGTGCCAAATGTTTCACAGGCGACCTATCGTTACTACAGCATTACTACGGCCAGCAGAGGGGAATCAATATATTCAACACAAACGTGTGAATCTGCTTCGTTTTTTTTTTGCTTTTGACATTTACAGATTTGTTTTCACAACGTTCTTCTATGTTGTCTGACCTGACATGACACATTATCACCGCCTGCTGGCCTGGCCTGACTGACACTGTTTTGCTTGTTTTATTCTTATATTGTTATGCACCCTGACTGACCCCAAAAAAAGCGAAACTGACAGCTGATCAACTTTCAGGGGGCGGACCTACACATCACAGTAGCCTCGTTTGAGATGTCGCTGTCTTGCTAAGACCTGCGCAAGTGTGACGCTCGGCTTGCTGAGCTCACAGCATTTTTGCAGCATTTTTGTTGTGTGCTCAGCAAGACGGCTCCAAGTCGAACGAGGCTATTTTCAAGCCGAAATCCTAGCAGAGAATCGATTATCTTATTAAATCTCAACTATCCTAGTATATTAAACATGATCAATGCTGTGCTATGCTTCTTAAACACACATCTACACTAATGTGCTTTTAAAAGATTGTTTTTTGTAAAACTTTTTAAAATTTATTTTCTTTTTCTATTCAGGTCTTATCCACATGGAGATCATGACTTTTGACCCCGACAACCCCAGTATTACAGCCATGTAGGCCACTGTGATGTGCCGTTGCCTCCCAGTGCATGCTTTGAATAAATACACATACTGTAAAAGGTCAACAAAACCGTCAAGCTCAGAGACACAAAAATAGACAAATGAAGATATCGCAAATACTTGTTGGTACCTCTGAAATGTACTGCAGTTAAAAGGGCAGCTTCATTTGGTATGGTGGCCTGTGTAGGACAATAGAACATAGAAAGTGTAAGAAGTTATGCTTGCGATAATGCTGTTTTTATCCTGTCATATTTAGACACAAGACACTGGACCACTGGAATATAAAATACTGTCTTCTCATTACAAAAATGTAATTACAAAACACAGTATATTGACAAAATAATCCATTTCCCTCTTTCAGTCTCATGGTTTTCATCTCAACCTTCTTTATGTGAAATGTTAAAAACAAAATAGGAAAAAAAATAAATGTATAAATGAAAATTGTTGGAAAAAAATGATAGATTAAAATATTTTTAGTAACATTTCAGCTTGCTTATGAGGTAAAGTTATTATATATGTCTCATTTTGTGTGTTTCTGTGTAATATTTTCATCATACAGTATATATAGGGTATTTAGTGCAATATCACATTAGGACTATGGGAATTTATTTGTGATACTATTTTGCTCAACTCAGCTGTTTTGCAATTAAACAATGTATAAAGAGTGACACATTGGTGTGAAATTGCTGCCAAAATCAAATGTTGTGGTGAAAAATTACAGCATAGCTCAATCAGTTCTGTCTCCAAATTCATGTGTCTATAACTGTCGGGAAGTTATTCTCTAAAACAAATGAATACCCAGCTATTCATATGTCAGGAGAAAAACTACAGATTGTTAAATAATTGAAATACCTTTGCATGCTTCTCTGCAACCTTAATTTCAGCGCACACTTATGAAAATAGTCAAATTAAAGGAGAACTGACTACTTCTATATGTAGATTTGATTAATGTGTCATCACAAAGTGGTGCTTTAGATTAGGTTACACGTTTTCTCCGCCCCTCTTGCTTTGTTTAACTGCTTAGTAAGGAGTCTATTGTAACATCTGGCCAGGGAGCACAGATGACATTTTGCCCTTTGGCTAAATCTGGCATATTAATAGAAAATATGCACTGTCCCTGTCAAATAAAATTAAGATGCAGATTATGAATTATGTTGGAAGGACTATATAATTGCAAGGGCTCAAATGGAAGTTATAAAATAAATAAATAAATAAAGGAGGCAAAGTGTCATGCAATCATTGATCACTAGAGGGCAGCATCACATCATGCTATACCCTGCGTTCAAGATCGCATACTCTCTTTTTTATTCTATGTACTGACCATACAAATAATCTAGTTAGCATGCAGCAGGTAGGCATACAATTGGGACATACTTTAACTTGTTTATTTTATCAGAACATTGCACCCTGGTCTTGCCTCTTGCTTTTAATGCATTTTTTTTTTAGCGTTGCATTTGTTTGACACGACATCATTGCAAATGAGGGTCACCTCTCAAATGATCTCTTGAGTATAAATACAAGTTAGATAGATAAATATCTGTTGCATCCCTTCTTGTTTTCATAACAGGCGCCGTCGATGAGACCTCACTTCCGGTGGGTACTGGATTGTGGGTCAGAATCGGGGAGGCCACAGACCCTTCGTTCCGAATCGCATACTTTCTACTATTTAGTATGGAAGAAAAAAGATTTAGGATGTCTCGATTCATTAGGCCAGATTTAGGATGGTTAGAAAGACCCGGATGTCTACTACACCCGGCCAAGATTGTTAGTGTTGAAAACAGCATCCTATTTGGGCGAACCTGGGGGGTATACTACGAAACAAACTCAACAGAGCCCGGCTCTCTTTTTTTGATCTGGTTCAACATAACACATACCCTCGCTCAGAGCTAACCGGTATCACGAAGGCAGTTATCAACCTCTTATGTTGAACTATCTATGTGTTGAACGAGGGTTTCAGCTTCAGGCTCTGTGCGCGTCCCCATGAGAGGGGGCGTTTGGCCGTCATTCGACTCTGTTTCCGCACTGACTGGACTGATCTTGTGCCGCTAACTTTACACTAACGGACTGATTTCGAGCAGCTGACTTCGCTGACTTCACAAGAGTTTGTCAGTCTGAATTATCACAGAACAGCAGAAAACAGAGAGCCGAAAAAAACTCTTACTGCAAATAAGGAGAGAGTGGAATGTTGTCAGAAAATTGGGCTACTGAATTGATTAATTTATTTTACAGATCGTTCTCGCAGTGCGTAACGTGACATTATAAAGCAATTAAAGGTTGAACTCTGATTTAAACAGTACACCATTTAGCCTAGTTGAATGATAATCCTACACTTAATAATCTGATTTTAGTCTGACACTGTCCCCTAATGAATAGCATAGCCTATGTGGAAAACCACTGTAGTTTTGGGCCACATCAACATTAATACAATTTTGATTTTGATTTAGGCTAATAGCCCTTTATTTGCATCTTATAAATACCATTAAAATAAATAGCCTAGATACAAAACCTGTAGTCTGTATTTTCCGGACAAATATGAATCTACTGTGAGAAGGTTAACCTGCGAGTCTGCAGCGATGTCCGAACTGTGACAGCTGTCACCTGTCACGTCCCAACTGTAATCGCTACTGATGAAAAGAAAGAAGCCTACAGTGAAATAATGTTGCAACCTGTGATTTTATAGAACGCTTCATTAAGAGCCAGTGTGTGTAGATCGCCAGGTAAAATCATTTGAGGTGAGAGCATGGCGCTGCATAGGTCTAGGCTATTTTAAATTTTCTGCATCAATAACTGGGTCAATATCCCTGTAGGGTGCCTTTTGGTGTCCCATGCACAAACTAGTGAATT
This sequence comes from Hyperoplus lanceolatus, assembly GCA_026929865.2. Taxonomy (NCBI): domain Eukaryota; kingdom Metazoa; phylum Chordata; class Actinopteri; order Uranoscopiformes; family Ammodytidae; genus Hyperoplus; species Hyperoplus lanceolatus. The sequence continues at coordinate 6,998,613 of CM049404.1, read as the reverse complement.
ACTGTCTTAATTTAACTTAAAAATAATATGAAAGAGGTTTGTTGTACTGGACAATGGTTTTCTATCCTTGACAAAACATTATTTGGCTCTTCAGATACATATTTTAGATTTTATTCAGTTTTGTAAAAGAGGATATGTGCTGTTTTCCCTTGTCCCTCGCAGTGAACATTAATTTACAATTCAAGTAAAATGTGGTCTAATCATACAATTTTTTTTTTGTTTTCATACAATTATATACAATAGTAATACTATTCAACTAAGGTGTATTTATAATTTGAACACACATTTCTCATTTTAATTTATTTAAAAAAAAAGAAGATGTTTATTTGTGTCCCTTAAAAATTGTCCACCCTGTCATGTTGGAGAATCCGTCCAATTAAGAAAAGGTCATCCACTCCAGGAACACCACAACACCAGTGATTCATGCATTTCATTGATGGGGAATGTAAAAGGCTGAGTTTAGTGTTTAGATTACTTTCCTACATACACATTTTCTTTGTAAAGGTTTGCTTACAGGTTTGTCCGAAGCTTAACATGTCCACCCTGTCGGCCTGAAATACACCATAACTGTTGATAATTCAATAGTTTAAAAATGTGTATGTTTAACTATAGACATTTCTCTTCAACAACCATACCAGCCAGTTATACAATCTTAGTTAGTTGTTCGCTTACATGCAAATTTAAGATCAAAATGTCCACCCTGTCATCATCCTCAATTGTCCACCCTGTCATGTCTTGCATAGGGTAAAGTGGCGACAGGGTGGACATTCACATGACAGGGTGGACATATCAATCATTTTAAATGGGAATTGTAAATGATGATACATGCAAGACAATTGTGTGGACACAAACACAGATACAAGCTAGGTCATTATTCTATATTATTGTTTATTCCTGGTTGGATCTCACTGTATCATTGCCTTTATCATTTGGTCACATTGAATTATTGCAATTTGCACAAATTCCTCTCAGTCATGTGATTGTCCACCCTGTCATCTTGACATTTTAGATTAAAAATCAGTCATACTGTAAAATATAATAATATTGAATCTAGTGTATAACAGCTAAGTGAGGGATGGGATAATGTGCACAAAAAAAACTTAACAAAATATCACATTTACTTTCCAAATCAAAGAAATCCATGTGCGACTTGTGTGTGTTTCTTTGAAAACGAAGGGATCACATACATTAAAAAAATAATAATTATAATATGACATCAAACAAAGTCCTTGTTTAGGAAAGGGACATCATACCTTTTTCATCTTAAAATTCAAATAAAAAACATGTTTAGCAGTAATGTACATTTCCACGACAGGGTGGACATATCTTACACTCATTCCTCTGAAAACAGGTCATAATTAACTAGAAATAGGTGTGGGAGCTCAGTAAATATATATTTACACAACTTCAGAGTCCACTATTTATGATAAAGCATAAAGGATATGGAAATTTAGGACTAAAATTTTCAAGTATTGTGAGGGTGGAAAGGCACCCTACAGCGATATTGACCCAACTATGCATGTGGCAAAAAGCCGCAGCGCGATGTTACAATTCACTCTAATGTAAGCCTTATGCCACGGCCTCGTTTTGTTCATTTACTTACTGATCAATAAGTTTACTGATTTATCTAGTTTACTCAGTGAGAAGTATCGCTCAGACAATATAGTCAGGTCCGCGGGATTTCAAAATGTGTAGTTTCAACTTAAAGGGCGCTGAATTTTTTGAGGTAACAGCGCACTCTAGGAGCCCCCAACAACCACACTGGGTGGTTGCGGGAAATCGGTCGTGATGCAAACGAATGAAAGAGAGCCAGAGAAGGCTCCCCGCGGTAAAAATACACCCAAATGCCTTGGAATTTTGAAAAAAAAAAAAAAAAAAAGAAGCTGGTCTTTCCCCCCTTTTTTTTCAATTTTTTCTCTTTTCCTTGGTTGTCTGTCCTCCCCTCCTCTCCTCTTTTCTTCTTCTCTCTTTCTTTGCCCCCTTTGAGTGGGTATCAAAAAAAACCCCAAATTTGGTTGCAACAGCCATAAAATTTTTGTGGAAAAAAAAAAAAAAGTGGAAAGAGGGTGTGTAGTTGGGTTGTTTAAATTGGTTGGAAAAGTATCAAATTTGTTTTTTTTTTTTTTAAATTGTAATTTTTTCTTAGAATTTAAACTCAAACTCTGCAACAAAAACTGGTCTGGGCAGGTTAGCCGTGCAGCCTCTGTTACCACGGTGATCTAGCCAGGTAAAAAGAGAGCCACCTCTCGTGATACTGAAAATGCTGGCTTTAGACCGCTTTAGACTCAACAGACCTCGCTCAGCCCTTAATCTCGCTTCGTAGTATACCCCCCTGAAGTGACGTCGCATCGACAGAGCCTCCATATGAAAACAAACGGGGATGCAACAGATATAAAAGCAAGAGGCAAGATCAAGGCGCAATGTTCTGATGAACTAAATAAGTAAAAGTATGTCCCAATAGTATGCCTACTGCATCCCAACTAGATCATTTTTATCGTCGGATGTAGTATAGATAAAAGAAAGAGTATGCTATTCGGAATGCAGGGCAAGATTCCCCTTCAAAATCAGCAGCGTTACTCAGGCTGACGACCAGCACCTGAGAGCAATGAGAAGCAAGGAGGAGGGGAAGGACAACGAGGGAGTTCGTAACACTTATTTTTAAACACAAATTGCACTTGTAGTAATCTTTCTCCAATGAACAACATAACTCACAGAAAGTACCATTTCCAACATAAATATCATACATAAACACAGAGCCGGCCCAAGCCTTCAGGGGGCCCTAAGCGAAATATGATTAGGGGGGCCCTCTCCAATGTTAGCGCTGTTGAAACTATAGATCTTTGTTAAATATCATTCACACACCCAGTGTTTTCCGCTAGTGCCTCCACTGTGCGGCTGTGCGAAAATATTAGACAGCCGAGATTCAGACCCTCTTAGGGAGGTCCGGGGGTATGCCCCCCCGGGAGATTTTTTTAACCTTTTTAAAGTGAAATGCATGAATCTGTTGCACTTTGAGAGGAAAATTAAGAGGCTAAATCTGAGAAATCTTGTGTGAACAAATAATTTGGAGACACTGGGTCAGATGAATTAGAAGCTATTGAAGAAGGACACATGGATTTTCCATAAAAATATTAATATAAAATAAAATATTATGGGTTGGGCTTGGAGCTCTTTTTCTTTTACGGGACATATTTCTCTGTAATATAGTGCATGGATTTAAATGCAGTGTGAGGAACGAAGCAGAAGAACTCTGTTATCCAGCTACTGTATCTTTTTTTCCACAGACAAGACTGACATAGGCTATAGACTATACACAGTGCATGGGCAACTGAGGGCAGCCCCATTTCCAATTGTTTTTAAATAAACTCAATACACACTGTGCATGGATGTGAACGTGACATGATCAGATAATTTTGGATTTCCTCTGAGATGAACTAATTACATTTTTAGGCTATTAAGTATCTAGACCAAAACATTGTATTCCTTTTTTTGTATAACTCACATTTGCATAGCATGATGTTAATATCAAACACACAAACTAAAAAAAAAAAAAACATTTTATTTTTTTTAGGGGGCCCCCCAGGCAGTTGGGGGCCCTAAGCGGCCGCTTAGTTCGCTTATGCCTCGGGCCGGCTCTGCATAAACACATTAACTTACACACACACACACACACACACAGCTGAAAATCCAGTCAGACCAAATCACTGGGAAGTTAGATTTTCACCAAGGTATGAAAAATGTTGAGGTATGACATGTGGTGTGCCTCTTGTACAGTAGTTTTTGATGTTTATTTTTTGTGTCATGCCCAACAATTGGCCCACACAGGATTACAAGACACCAACATAAATACACAATCACAACACACTATACAATACAATACATCCGGCACCTGATAAACACACTAAATATAAATTGATATTTCTCTTAGCCCACACCTTTTCAATAAAGTCAGCAATCACAACAATTGATATATTTGAACAGACAAGCAAACATATCTGTATTACACATAATTAACTTTTACATCGACTTTCTTTAAAGAGGACCTATGATGCTTTTTGACTTTTATGACCTATAAACGTTGTTATGATGATTCATAGTCATGCTTAACCATACTAAATTATCAAATAATGACTTACATGCATTTCGACATATTCCCTGCTGACCGTCTGGGGTGTCTGTGCAGAGCACTAAACACTATTCTAGCCAGTCGAGAAGTCACGTCTTCAAAGCGGTCTACCCTTTCATAATTTGTGACGTCGCATAAAACTTTGTGACGTCTCCACGCGGATGTTTCCATGTATGGTAATGCTGTCACTTCCCTGTCCGCGTCTGCCTCGCGCCCTTATAGGTCCATGCTCGCGCTTCCCGCCACTGAAAGTGTTCCGGAAGGAAGGTAACCAATCACAACGGAGTGGGGTTTGCAGGGGGGGGGGAGGGGAGCGGAGATGGCCGAAGCACAGGCGGAGGGAGCCGAAGCACACACACTCAAGTGTTGACAGGATGTGCTGGATCGCCAAAATAAGAGAAAGAGCTTCCCGAAAATCTACATAGTTTTTTGTGATGTGATTCGTGTCAGGTTGCTCTATAGCAGTGTAAAACAAGAAATTAAGACCAGAAAAGTAGCATAATAGGTCCTCTTTAATTACCTTAGTGGCAAATCATGATAAAACGGACAATACAAAATAAAATTAATTTCATTGAGCTCACAAAAATTACACAGTCTATTCTTCTCGCCTGTGCCCACCCACCGGCCTGATTCACTGTGTAGAGGGATTATTCCTGACCTAATCTGAGCACATAGGGACCTCTTTCTCTCAGACGAGTTGTAAAAATAATAGTTTTCTGTACCAAACACATGTTTAATTTGACAATGTAAGAAGTTTAGGCATACCCCTCACTTAAAAAAACAACAACTCTCGTCTCTTTTTAAAGGATAGTCATCAAATAAGTCCATCATTACGTCCATCCCCACCTGTAGCCTTTTAGATGCAATCAAGTGGATGTATATAAAGTAGGGCTGTCAAACGATTACAATTTTTAATCAGATTAATCACGATTCATTTTACCCTTCGAAATATGCCCGAAAAGTTCGAATTTTCTCTGTATATTGTTGTATGAACGGAAAGATAAAGGACAGGAGGTGGATATGTACATTTAAAATTAGTATTTTTATTGGTAAAAAATTCAAATGATGGTTTTAATACTGAAAATAAATTTAAATCCAACTAAAATATACACCTACCACACCATAATTCAATTGGTCTGTCTCTTTACTATGTCTTTGGGCAAATATAGGCTATAGTATAATGGCATTTATTTTGTGAATCTATAGGTTGTGCATTCTTGAATACAACTTGATTACAGTACGCGGTGTTTGTGTGTACGCGCTACCACGTCCTAGGGGTCTGTTCATTTGTGCCAGGAAGCCCACGTTATGTCTACTCACACACATCTCTGAAAACTGCAGACGTTTGTTTCCTTGCGGGCTCTGAACAGAGTGGACAATGTTTCTCCTCCTGTTGCTCCCGACATCAACTGTCACTCACGGCAGTTGATTTTATATACTATCTATGCCCCCGACACAGACGTGACCGTTAGCAGTTTAAAACACGGCATGGGCTAGCGTGCTGTTATGTTTGGCTGCGCGCAGCTACTGATCCTGGGTCAGCCACAACTTAGAGTGACTGTAGTACAGAGCCGCTGGGATGCACGGGGCGGATCATTCTGCACATGCGCTAATCGCGATAAAAAAATTAACGCGTTAATTCCAGAAATTAATCACCCTGCGTTAACGCGATAATTTTGACAGACCTAACATAAAGGCATGCAATTACAATGCATCATTACGCACAATGGCTGATTTGGCACTGCTAGGAGATATCGCACACGGAAGGATCCAGAGGGAGCGACTCTTCAGGGATCACAATGACCTTCTCGCCAACGATGACGAGTGGCTGATGAGCCGTTTCAGGCTGCCGCGCACTCTCCTCCTCGCACAGTGAACGGCGTTGGGCCCGGTGTTGCAGAGAAGCACGTGCCCAAGCAACGCCATGACAGTCCCGCTTAAAGTCCTCACAACACTGGGATTTCTGGCAACCGGCACGCTTTCAGAGGGAATTGGCTGACAGGTCTGCTATTTCACAGCCAACCCTCAGACGTGTTAGGATGACTTATAGGTTTGACACATCTGTACATTCAATTTCCTTACACGGTGGGTGAACAGGCAAATAAAAAAAGTGCAATTTGCAGCAATGTCTGGTTTCCCGAATGTAATCGGTGCTATTGACTGCACTTATGTTGCTATAAGGGTACCAAGTGTGAATGAAAGTGCTTTCGGCCGAAAGCATTTCCATTCAATGAATGTCCAATCATTTGTGATGCGGACATGATGATTACAAACGTAGTGGTTCGGTGGCCTGGGTCAACACATGACTCGTTCATTTTAAGAAGTAACAGTGTTGGACGGAGACTTGAGGCGGGTGGGGTGTGTGATGGCTGGCTTCTAGGTAAGTTTGATTAGTGTGGAAAGTCTTAAAATTGCATTTTTTTTTACTTCAGTGTCTAACCTTTCCTATCTTTGCAGGGGACAGTGGCTATCCCCTCCATCAGATGCAAATATGAGACTGAATGCTCAGCATCATAAAGTGTTGTATGCCGTTGTGACAGCTCCTGGCACCTCCTGATTGGCAGGCTGCCAGGGGCTGATTGCTGATCATCAACACCCATGGTGGCTGCTCTCCTGTCCATCGGTTACACCTTGTTCTTCTGGCAAAGTTCACGGTTCCGCACTTTTGATCAGGACAAATCCAGTCCCCTCCCTTGACGTATGGTTTGGTTGGTTTTGGTTTGTTTTAGTTAGTGCTGCTTTACACACCCCATACACTCTTCTCTCACACAGACACTTATTTATTAGATTAATTTAAACTTGGTTAAATAAATTATAATTTGGTTAAACTAACTTTCTTGTGTGGTCTCCTCTTTTGTCCTTCCCTTGAGCCGGGATTCAACACCCCAAAGACCAGCATCTTCCGTGCTGTCCATAAGGTGGCCCAGAAGATTGTGGACAATAGGAAGCGGTGCATCCACCTCCCAAAGCCCCATACGCTGGATGCAGTTGGAGAAGGATGTGCTGCACTGGCACAGCAAGATGCCTTTGAAACCTGTGTGGGGGCAATTGACGGCTGCCACATCCGAATCAAGGCACCTGCAGGTCCGGCCTCCAATGATTATTTGAACAGGAAGCTGTTTAATTCCATCCTGCTCCAGGCAGTCTGTGACAGTTGTGGCAAGTTTTTGGATACTTTTGCAGGCTACCCGGGGTCAGTGCATGACACAAGAATCCTCAAAAACAGCCCTCTGTTCGCTGATGTGTTGTACCCTCCTGCAGGTTACTTCCTTGTAGGGGATGGTGTGTAGCCCTGCATGGAGCAGCCAGTCTGCCTCCTGACACCTAACCCTACACGGCAGAGTCCAGGAGCGCTACAACTTTCATCATGCCAAGGCCCGCTGTATCATAGAGCGGGCCTTTGGTATGATGAAAACAAGGTGGCGTTGCATTTTCTTCAAGGCCCTGGAGGTGGACCCTACATTTGTCCCTGCCATAATTACCTGCTGTGCTGCCCTTATTAACATCTGCTTGGGAGTTGGGGACTTTGAGGAGGCTGAGCAGGACAAATGTAGGGACAATATGGATCAAGCCCCTTGTGCAGTTGAGGTCAGTGGTGCAAGGTGTTAAGCTCAAAACAATAGTCTTTTAAACGACTGATCGTATCAGCAAATTTCTATAACGGAGTAACATGCCTTTCCTCTCTCTTATAGGTCAGTGGAGCAGCAAGGAGGGCAAGACTCGCAGGCCGCATCTCTGCACCAGTCCAGCAGATGCTGGACCATGATTATTTGTAATCACGTATTTGTACACATGTAAATAGTTGCAATGTAATATTTTATTTTGTCTCGTCTCCTCTATCTTGTTTGTTTGGTGTTGGATCATTGTTGTGTTCCTTGTTCTGAACCAGGTGGTTCTAATATTATTTTATTTAAATAAATCATCACATCCACGACATCATCTGCGTTTGGGTCCTTCACCTGCTGCCAGCCAACAGAGTGTAATTCAGTATATTCATGCTGTCATTTTAAATTTTTTAATGTAGGCTACTATCTTAAATCCTTTTTAGTGTAGTGTGTATTGTTGTTTTTTTGTTAGTCAGACATATCAATGCATCCAATATGACAGACTCAACATACAGATGCCAGTCCTCAGGCAGTACATGGAAAGGGATATGAGGGTGGATTTTTGGGTTTCATGACAGGCCTTTTCAATGGCCTTACCATGTATGTTGCAGGAGAGATCATGGCTGGGGTCTTCAAATCTTCAGATGTAATGTTTGGGTTGGCTTTTACCGGAAACATCCTACTTGCTGGAATATAAACCTGGGAACATTGAGCCAAGGCTGACTTTCCATTGTGACCAGCTTAAGGCACACCTCTGCAGTAGGCTAATCATGTTGTCTAATCAGCATCTTGATATGCCACACCTGTCGGGGGTTCACACTTACACAGGTATTTTTTGTAACCGTTCGTTTTTCAATGCTGTTTGGCCTTTTGTCCAAAAGCAAACATTATAACAGGACACTATAACCAGAGCGTTTAAAAACAACTCCAGCCAATTTGGGGATCTTGAAAACTCAGTATTTCAGTATTAATGGAGACATCGAAACCAGAGGTTTTTTCGGAAATGCTGGCGCCATGAGCTGAATTTACATATGGCAATTGTTTGCACCTAGCTCAAGAAGACACTCAATGTGCATGCTCACATGGTTCTTGGTGGTCTATCAGGGCTGTACAGTGCGACAGTTTTGATCACATTTGCTACTGAAATTGATCACGTGCGATGATGAGTACAACTCCACTCGCACGAGTGCTAGTTGCCACCCGTCCCGTTTTTCCCAGAATTGTTCTCTTTTTTCACCAGCTGTAGGCCTACCGGAAAATAAAAATATCTCCCGGGACACAATTTGACCAGATTTTTGGGGAAAATGCCAAAACCTCATTTGATTTCCTTCGTTCAGTAGTTAAGGCCGTTTCACATGGGCCGAGGAGTTTGTTGCGCCCGCTATTGCATTGGAGAGGCGGGCGGGCAGGGGCGGTCTTAACGATCTCGGGGCCCGTTTCAAGACCCTGTGTGGGGCCCCCCACCTTTTTTTTTTTAAATATATAAATAATGCTTGTGCATGCTCCCCGCGAAAAATAAAAAGAGATTGTGGAAACCAGTTGGTTCATAGACGGATTATGAGATAATTGGCCCAGACTCTTTGTACCGTTTTAAAGTTAAATGCATCAACCTAGTGCACGTTGAGAGGAATTTTTTTATCAAATCTTGAGCTGCAGAAGCAACATTATTTTTCTTAAACAGGCAGCACTCTTTACTCTGCAAATATAAAAACAGTGCAGTAGATTGGTCTGCAGACTCATGTTATATGATGGAGGGGCCCATTGCAACAGATACAGGGTGGAAAGCTACTTTTCATGAACAGTATAGAATTTACACGTAGCAAGCTTATTCCTGTTTGTGTGTTGGCTTAGAGGCCCCACATGAAGCCCCTTAGACAGAGCTAATAATGCTTTTGTTTTGCACTGGCTTTTCTATTTTTCACCTATAGTTGAGGGGCCATGATGATTTATTTCCCTATATTTAGGCTATTCCTTGTTGGACCCTGTTATTGACATGAGTGACTGAGCTCTTTATTCTCAAAGATTGATGAATTTTACTTTAAAAGGTTGCATTTTTTTCTTACCCCCCTACAAGGTCCAGGGTCCCCACCTCAGTCTCCCTATTTAGCCTATACTGTAAAAAGCACTGTAGGTGTGTATGGTTATTATAGGTCATTACACTGGTCAGTCTGAACTGGTAGCCTAATAATGGTTGAACCCTCCGCCCAAACATCCAAGTGTCCCTTTTTTCCCTAAATTCAAGGTGGCAACCCTAGTGCGACAGCCTGCCAAATTGCAATTGGCAGGTTAGATTATTTTGTCTAAATTGCAATCAGTGCACCCCTATTCATTTTTCTACAATTATTACTGCACACACTAGGAAATAATATTAATTGAGAATCTCAAATGAGACCAAGATAACATGCTCAAAGGTAATTAGAGCGAAATGCAAGGGTTAAGGTATGCAAGTTTTCGATCATACTTTGTGTGCTACCAAATTTATTTTTGTGCTACTGATTTTTTTTGCTTGCTAGCACCAGTGCTACCACTTTAAAAAATAAGCGTACAGCCCTGTGGTCTATGGTGTTGCCGTGACGTCATGTGTAAGGAGAGCTATTCTAGCAAACCGAGGGGGAAATTTGCGTTTTCTTTTTGTGACGGCCCTCTGGCTGTCATTTGTTTATGTGTGCTCACTCCTCTTTGTCCAATTCCAGCAATAAGTCAACCATTGTAACATCTGATTATTGACCGTGTTGGTCCATTCCCTCATTCAGGTGCAACTTATTTGTTGACGGTTATGTGCCAGGGCACTAGGTATCCAGCAGCTTACCCATTACGCACCATCACCACCAAGTCTGTTGTGCACGCCCTGACTCAGTTTCTCCATATTCGGCATCCCCAAAATCATTCAATCAGACCAGAGCCCTTATTTATAATTGGGTGTACGCACAGAAGAGGGCGCATAGCACTTTTTACACAAACATTGGGATTTATAAAAAACAAATTTGACAGGTAGAATGTGCGGCCATCCACGGAATCTTTGACCCAGGCGTACACACAGAAACGCCGATGGCAGAAGAATGAAACACTGAGACATTTTCAAACTAAGACCAATGTGCAAAATAAATCAAATGATTGCCTCTGATTAGGCCTAATCATATTAAGAATTCTCAAAAGCCATTCTTGCAATTAATACACAAACTCCTGTTTCATAGATTCATGGTATGGTATTTATTCTCATAAACAATACGGCAAAAAGGACAAGTTTACACTGATGCTTTTTTTGAGGCCTCTGTCTGGTGGGTAGGAGCACATTGCTTAATATGGTTATCGTTTGTTTTAAATGTGTGTTTTTTTGTAGCCTAAATCATGTTGTGCAAAACCTTTAGTCATTTACGAATTAGATTGAATCTAAAAAAATACAGGTGTGGGAATTTTATTATTAATCTAATGGATGGGTATAAAAGGGCATGCTACCACAAAGCGTAATGACGCACAATGGCTGGAAGGATTTGGAGGGAGAGAATCTTTGAGGACCAAGAAGATTTGTTGGCAAAGGATGACAAGTGGCTAATGAGCCAGTTCCATCTTCCGCACACTGCTCTGCTTGACCTCTGTGCTGTTTTAGGCCCAGCTTTATAGAGGAACACCCGACAAAACAACGCCAAGCCAGGTCAACTTCACATCAAAATGACATTCGGACTAATGAAGAAAGGTTTCCAATGCCTGTTACACCAGACAGCTCACGTCACGGCATGTGACATAACCGCTGCCTGCGCAGTCCTTCATAATATTGCCTGCATCAGGAAGGAAATGGCTCCAATAGCCAACTTTGAAGTAGACTGGGACAAATTATCCTAAATTATTTCAGTTGATTTGTTTATTTATTTATTATTCTTTGGACAATTCCACACAATACACAATTTTCTCTTTCACATATTCATACATCTTACTTTGTGTTGTCCGAAGGGTGACAGGAGAAGACAAAGTCTTATCAGGTCCCACCCCTATTTTCATCAGATTCCGATTCAGATACACAAACTTAGCAGTTCCATGATCAATCTACTTGCTTCAGCTTTTAAGATCAGGAAAATTAAACTGTTTCAGAAATATTTAGAAGTTCCATGTAGCACCTTTAACCAAACTACTTTGAGGTGTATTACTAATACGATCCTGTGTATGTGTGCAACACAGGTGGTAGACAAATGAGTTGTGTTTTTCAGATAAGGGCAGAACAATTGGGAAGTTAGGACAAGCGATGGGGTGGAGCAAGGTTGAACAATACTGTAACTGAAAACATCTACACACTGTCTACAGTTGTAATGTATTAATCCTAATCCTCAATACTATTACTACTAAGGAGAGATTGCCTCACTCTCCTTTCCTGTCTGTGAATTGCAGATGATGGCTCTAGCTTGCAAGCATTAAAATATCAGAGAATCTTTTTTTTTTTTTTACATTGTTTCAACTGGACCATAAATTGTATAGTCTACTGAATATTCATTAAACAGAAAGACAATGCTTTTTGACTTTAAGATGTCAAAACATTGACGTTTATTTGTCATATGCACAACAATTACAGCAGCAGATGTTAGAAATGCATTTTGTGATTCTCATGAATGTAATATTAAAGAAAATGTGTAAGACAAACACAATTAAAGACGCTAGGGCCTGAATAAACACAAAATGGTACAAAGTCATAATGCAAATGAAAGAAAATAAATGGGTCATCTGTTAGGCTGGAGCTCGAGGGGAGAGAAAGAAAAACATTATCAATACATTGTGATACAGGCACGCTTAGAGTGTGCTGTTATGGCCGGCTGCGATAGTCGCAACATAAAAAGGGAAAAGGCACTAGGTAGGTTGTGTAGTCTAAACTTAAGACTTTTCTCTTTGAATTAACCTTTGGTTAGTGCTCGTCCACCTCTCTGCTGGCGCGGGGTCGGTGGTGGGTAACCCTGTCTGGGGTCGGTTCTCTGGGCTCTGCTGGGGGGGAGCTTGCTCTGGGGTATGTGCCGGTCTTGGGCTGTTCCAGTGGGCTGCCCTGGCCGCTCGGACTGGGGCAAATTGGCGTCTGACCGTGGCCGCCGCTGCTGATCATGCCTTGCCTCCGGACGTGCGGTCGCGGCGGCCTGCGGGGCTTGGCTGGGTAGGTCATGTTGGCTGATGGGGTTGGGCCCGGGGCGGGGCATTGGGGCGGCGGGTGCGTGCTCAGGTGTCTGCGGTGGCACTGTGCAATTGCCTGACTGGACCGTTGGGTGGGGTGGAAATGGAGCATCGGGTGCAGATTGCGTAATTGTTGCACTGGTAGGTGGGAACTGCGGATAGATTGTCCTGGGGCGGTTAGAAGCAATTTGCGTTTTAACAATTTGATATATAAACTGTTTATTATACAGTTTTAATAAACTGTTTTAGAGTGTATTCACACATACCGTGTTTAGTTCGGTTGACACGAACTCAGGTGCACTTCCGCCTTCGGTGCGCATTTTTCAGGCAGGTGTGAAAACAGCAATTGCACTCGGGGGCGGACCAAACAAGCGGTCCGAGACCCAGCTGAAGAGGTGGTCTCGGTGCGCTTCCATACGCACTCTGCTGCAGTTCGTTTGTGGTGTGAATTTTTCCGGACTCGATCCGACCCAAATGCAGGAGGCACTGTGCCTTTTCTTTCTTTTCTTTTTTAATACATCGCCGTCAGCTTCACATTATAGGAAAGTGTTGTTGTCGCCATTGTGTAAGTTGTGGTTTGACCGGGAGCCCAGAACAATATATTACATTTGATAGACATGACGCGTAAAAATACTGATGTGTTCAGCGATCAGAAAAAGGAGAGGGGAGCGTCTCTCGCACAGTGCCAACAGGTTCACGCTGCGCAAGAAGTGTGTGTTTTTATTTTGCTTCTCATGTACGCTAATAGGCTACAATCCCCGTGTCAGTTTGGAGCTGAGCTGCGCCGAACAGACACCCAGCTGATACACAGCTTAATCAGCTGAGTGTCAGCTTGAGCCTATTCTTCTAGTGAGCTGTGCGTCCAGCAGCAAAAATATAGTAAAAATGATGTTTCACATAGTAGGCTACAAGCCACATAACGTGGCATTGTCATAGGGCTACATATTATAACCATATGAAACAACAATAATTTGATGGTTTTCTTCTTTATTTATAGGTTAGATGTAGATCTTTTTATTATTTTTAACCCCATATTATATCAATTATATATTTCGCAGTTTTTACTTCGTACTTCCTGCTTCTCTCGACCCCAGAATGTCTGTCCAATGAATGAATGACCTCAGATCACGTGTGGTTTTGCTTCGTAATGCTGGTTCACTTGCAAAAGGGGCTATTTGAAAGTGGACCACACCGAACAAAAAAAATCTGAACTCTATTTGGTCTGGACCAAAGCAAGTGCACTAGCGGACTTTCCCAGTGTGAATACACCCTCTATCATTTATCCCTGCCTGGACCATAAATGTGGCGTCGCTGTTGGCGTCTGTTTCGCTGCCTGGCGTCGGTGCTCCTCCGGCCGGTCCTGGCTCTGGGTGTGCCGATGGCGGATGCGTCGCGCCCTTTGTGCTTGGCGCCTCTGGCCTTGCCTCATGGGCTGGGCATGGTCGGTCCGGCGGGCGTGGGTGGGCTGAACGTGCCGCCCCTCCGGGGGTTTCGGCTGTGGTTGCTCCTCGTGGCAGCGGTGCATTTGGCTATTCCCTATTCTATACTGTCTATTCTCTATCTATGGCTCCGGACCTCCTCGGGACTAGTGCTGCACTGGGGTATACTCTCTGGGGGCCGGGGGCTGGGGGCTGGGGGGCTGGTGCCGATTGTGTGTCGGTTTGCTGAAATTTTCAATGGATTCTTGTTCAAGGTGATCCTGCCTATCACTATAGAAAATATCAAGACATTTTACTTCATGGTTTTATAGTAAATTATATTCAAAATCCCTCCCACTCTCAAAGTGCATATTGGCTGGATACTGTCCTCATGATTTAAGACAGAGGTTTACATTTGAAGGCTTCAAAACTGAAGCCTTCAAATGTTTTGTTTTCTTTTGGTTTAAACATGAATACATTTTTAATAGTAAAACTCTCAATATAGACAAAAAATTGATAAATAATGTTAAAAAATAAGAATTTTAAGATATGACAACTGTCATAAAGTGTCGACTTTAAATACAAAACTGAAGCCTTCAGATGTTTTTTTTTTCTTTTTGGTTTAAACAAATAGATTTCTAATAGTAAAACTCTCAACATAGACAAAAATGTGATAAATAATGTTAAAAAAATAAGAATTTCAAGATTTGACAACTGTCATAAAGTGTTGACTTTAAATACCAAACTGAAGCCTTCAAATGTTTTTTTTTCTTTTGGTTTTAACATAAATACATTTCTAATAGTAAAAACATAGCATTAAAACATAGACAAAAATGTGATAAATAATGTTTGAAAATAGGAATTGTAAGATTTTTGAGCACTTTGTGCTCCACCAACGTGGTCTAAATGAATAAAATGTTCCACCTCAAGTGCTATTGGCTCGTTCACATTTGGAACACTACCAGATGTCATCATTCCTGATCACAGCTCTCGGAATGGTGACACATGTGGGATGATACCACTCTTTGCACACTGAACCATCAGCTCTTTGTAATGAGCTGTTCTGCAAACAAAGTATACTGGTACTGTAGTTTTTGTGATCTTTGACTGAGGGTCTCTGTCTTCAACATTCATTCGAAATGTGATGATTTGTACAGCTGTGCCCTCATCCTGCTTTCATTGAATATGCACTGTTCTGGTTGATGACCCTTGCATAATGCATATGCAAAGGCTATTGCAAACACCCCAAAGTTACTAAAATGTGTTTGCTGCTGCACTGCTGGTTGCAAAACTTCAAAAGTGTCAGACTGTGCCCTTAGCAGCCAGGACAGTGCCTGCAGTGTTCTTGGGTCCAGAGGGCTACGTTGGCTCATTGGTCATCATAAACGGCGAGTTGAGTGTCATTGCAATACACATTGCTGACTGTTATCCAGTGGCTCTGTCTGATGTTCAACATCTGAACAAATTTATTTTCAGGAGTCCCCCACAATCCCTCCTAAACGATAAAACAGATTGAAATCCGTCAAGGTGGTCATGATCCTTGGCCATGAGGTAGCTGGCTTGATCCATGGCATCACTGGTCAACCAGTAGTCATGGTGAAGGATGTGTTGCAGAGTATTTATCTTTACTGGTCGGGAGAGACTTCTTGGATTCATGCCTGTTAATAGCCATGTTTAACAGTTAATTTGGTAATCAACCACTAGCCCAATAATTTAATTGTATGAATATAGCTTAAAACTACTAATTGTATTCATATAGTATATTGTAATATTAATGTTCCATTTATATACTGATAAGATATATAGAATGTTATTCATGAATGATATTTAAAAAATCACCTGTGTTGAGATCACAGCTTCAGGTTTTTCTTTGGGTTCATTGGTGGCTGCCTTTGGAGACTTCTTCTGACCAAAAAAGAAAAAAATATATAAATAATAATAATAAAAATACTTATACACATACATTCAGCAAATTCTTTTACATTTGTATAAGATAATGGGTATTATTAAAACCTAAAAGAGTACCTTGCTTCTCACGTCTTTGAATGGGAGACGTATACTCCTTTACGCCCCTGAGTTTTTCTTCTTCCACTGCTCCATTTCCACTCGAAAAGACTAGAGGACATACAATATACACACATGTGATGAAGATCAATGAATGAAATGAAATGTATGATCTGGCACAATTACAAAAACAAAAAATACTCTTTACTTTGTTTCTGGTTCTTTCTCGGTCTTGGTATTCAATGATCAGTGCATCATGCATTTTTTGGTATGTCTGCACAAAATCATCAAGTCGTGTGAGTCGCCTTCTCTGGAATCTTATTCTCTTGAGGTCCCACTGACTTTTCTCCATAATGCCCTGTGTCCGGTTTTCTGCAGTCATTTTAAGGAACATCATTATTCAAAATTGCAGCTATTGATAAACAAAATGTTAAACCTATCTGGACAGTATTTACCTGTGTATTGGACTGACTGACTTCTTTGTGGATCTTGCTGAAATGCTGGTATGCTGGGCCTGTACCATGACGGCCAATATCCCCTGTAAATATAATGAGAACGTAAAAGAAGACAACAATGACATTGAATATATTGTTAATATATTGTTAATATAATATATTGTTAATATATTGTTCCTGCCTCATGCCACAGAGTGGCATGAGGCAGGAAGTATTTAGCCAACCGGGCTTTGAAATTTGGTGCATGATAGTTGTTTTCTTCACCATCATGGTCAAGAAGTGCCCTGTCAATTATTTGTTGGAAGTGATTCTGGATAGGTGTGGCAGTGACATCACACTGAAAAAAAGTAAATGAAATCTGTCTAAAGAAAAATACAATTTCTGCAATTTCACACAATTCTAATTAAATATACTCACGTAAACAACAAGGTCATTATAGTCCATGAAATCCATGTATGCGGTCAACAGTAAGCACTGTGAATAGAAGTAGAATTTTGTGAATTACCTTGTAGTCCTCAGCAACAATTTTTTCTTCCTCAACTTCAAATGTTCCCATTTGCTGCATAAGGACTTGGAGGTTGCCGTAGTGCTTTGACACATTCAGTGCGTTTCCATGGCACAACTAGATTGGATTAAGACATATACCGAACTAGACACTCGAACGGACCGTGTTACTTGTCTGAGTATACATGACCGTTCAGTAATCGGATAAATGTCCAATGCATGGCTGTCTCCACTATGCTAGGTGCCGCTGTAGCCCTTTCAACAAGTGGTTAAGAGCCACGTCCAGTTACCTTCGGCAATAATTTTTATATACATTTATATATATATATATATATATATATATATTTATTTATTTATATTTTTTATATACTATCTATGCAATAACCCTACTATTTTTTTACGTTGTCTCCTTCCACTTCCTTGTGAAATCCTCTGCAGGGATTCTCGAGCAGGCGCAGAAGCAAACTCTACATGCAGAGTGAATGCCGACAATGAACGCGTTATCTAGGTGTTCTTATCCGACTTCTCTTGTCCGTTATTGTGCCGATTTGTGTGCAAAGTAGATCGGATAAAGGTGTTTATATGCAGTTTAAAAGTCCTGTTGAAGTCTTATTTGTTTAGTTACCCGATTATGAGTCTACATGTAAACGCACTGATTTTCTCCAGTGCAAGGACTACAGAACAGGACTGTGGCACTGAGAATGACCTCATTCATCTCTTCTAGAGTTGTGGAACATGCAAGTAGCCCAAATATATGCATGGCTTGTAATGGTTTTGAACACTAAAAATAAAGACAGAAAAAATAAATCAACATTTAGTTAAATTTGATTGTACTATAAAATAGTTCACATAAAGAAATACCTACTGCTTTTTGCACAGATCCTTTGCATTCTTCATGATGTGGCTTAAGCATCTGTGCAGAATGGGAAGGTCAAACCTTTCTGCTTGATGTTGGCCAGTGATGACTTCAAAGTACTTCTGCAGAAGATCCTCTAGGCTTAGTCTGCAGAATGTAAAAGAAATGGACTAGAGAAGCACTAAAGAGCCATCACAAATGATCATCACTGGCCTCTTCACTGCCCTTTTCCCATACAACTTCATCAGATCAGTTTGGAAAGCCTGCAGAAAGTAGGTGACAGATGCTGTGGTGTGGTCACAAGTCAGGTAGGTTGCAACAGGAAGAGGAGATTCCCCCTTGGAAGGATTCCGCACAACTAATTCATGCACATAGTATGGTGGACTTTTGCCACTTTCTTTTTGAACTATACTTCCTGTTGCATCCAGATACGCGATGTATTCCTTTTCATCTTTGGTAAAAAACTGACAGTGTCTTTTTTGACCACAGCATTATTCCTTTTGGATGCATCATAACCCTCTGCAGGACTTCATTGTCTGTTCCTGTTTTTGGTCACTTAGCATTTGGAGACTTAAATGTTTGTTGGTGTGAGGTCTTTTAAGTTGCCTTTGGGTCCATGCGATGTTCCTTAGAACCTCTTTTGCCGGTGCTTCGTCCCAGCAGCCTGTTTCTATCACCATCTCAGGAATTTTCTGCATAGAGTCCAAAAAAAGGCTTCTTAGTAATTTGTTTCAAGGGTTTCTCCAACTGATGAACGTGCATCTGCACAGACTGGCCTTCTTTTGAGTTCAGTGGTACTGTGGCACACCTCATCTCCTGTGAATACCACATCTGCCTTCAGGGTGACCTCATCTCTGACTTCGACACTAACAGCAATGGGGCAATCTTCAAACCTACAGTATCCATTACATTTGAAGATGGGTGCGCTTCTTTGTGACCACAGGGTTTTTAATGAGTGACGTCTAAAACCAAAGCTGCAGTATGGGTGAACTGACCTTATTCCAATTGCTTTCACATGTGTCCACTGTAACCCTTGAAACCATTTTCCTCTCTGAGATTTCCTCAGGTCTTGTCATTCCTTTTTATCAAGAAAAAAGAAACATGGCTGCTGTGGCACACTACATTAGAAAAATGTCTCTTCTGCCTCACTGCTCTCTGTTGACATGTAAGCAGATTCAGCCAGGTTGGATTCCTTGTCATTATCCTGGAACATAGTACATTTTCAGAGTTAATATGAAAAGTTTTTGTGATATGAAATTAAATGAGGACCCTTATTTTAATATTTTGCCACTACTAAAACAGAACAAGCTGTTTCATATAATGCTAAATCACCCCAAGAATAGCCCTGGAAATAGTGTCATTATTTTTAATTTTTTTAAAGTACACCATTGATAATAACAGAAAATACAATACTAGATATTTTTACCTTTTTTGTTTAAAAGAAATTAGACAATTACCTAATTGTTATGGGCTAGATTGTTTTGTATTAAAAATTACTCTTGACTTCATCGTCGCTGTCCGGTGGAGTGAGCAAACACTTGAAATAAATGCAATTATAACATCACTTAAAAAGGAAAAGAAAAAGTAGGAATACCTTTTCAAATGAAGATGAACATTCATCCTCTTGTTCCAAAGGTGGAGACAGATGAGTGTCTCCAACATCACTGTCATCCTTTGTAGGTAAAAAAGCACAGAAAAGCATTTTAATTAATAGTCTAACAGCTTCTATATGATGCAAACAGACAAAAGAGCATACAGATCACCGTAAATAAACATTAAATTGATGGTGCACAGTGTCAGTACATTAATAATAGTCAAATTTTCTGAAGTAGCAGGAACTGAAAACATAATTTCATGTAATGAACAGCAATATATCCACTTATTGTTCTGCTAATATCTTACAATGACAGCACTGGATCTGACATCTGTAAGTAAACATTTGAGTATCACATTGGTGTACAACCAAAGATAAATAATCAAATAGTGTCTTAATCACTGTACAGTGGCCACTCTAACAATAATTTGTATTCCTTCAAATTGTATACGACAAAAGTAATGGCATGGGTAACAATAACAAAATGTTTTGACTGTAACATCACAGAATTTACCGAAGAGGCGATGCGTTCCCTTTCCTCAGTATCACCATCTGTCACTTTTAAGTTGCTCTTTCTCCCTGAGGTGTCCTATAAAAAAGTCACAATATTTGCATAATTTTTCTAACCTATTATCATTTGTAGCATATATTTACATTTTCAAAATAACAGTGACACTGACAATTTAAACATGAGTTTCCATCCTCAAAATGGCCACCCATTATGTTGTCATTAAATCAGTTGACAGACGACTAAATACCTTCCAAAGATGAGAAGCGGCCTTATAAAGTTTTTGCCAATTCACTGATGTATTGGGCACTTCCAGGCTTTTGCAGACATCTCCCCAAAGGCCATGAGCATTGGAATAACTGCAACCCTTTATATTGGTCCCAGGTTGTGCCAATTCTTCAATACTTTTCAGTATTTGTTCCAGGCTTTTGGAAGTTCTCCGTGTCTTGAAAATGATATAATTAGGACATTTCAATAGGATCACAACAATAAATTGTATTATATCCCACACATTATTGCGTAATTGAATAGTCATTACAAGAGTGAAGACCTTGGGGCGCCCTTAGCTCAGTTGGTAGGGTGTCCTCCCCATGGGCCTCGGCCAGCAGCGGACCCGGGTTCAATTCCAGCCCACGGTCGTTCTCTGCATGTCACTCCCCTCTCTGCCCCATTTCAACTCTGTCTCTACACTAACAATAAAGCATGAAAATGGGGGCGCCCTTAGCTTAGTTGGTAGGGCGTCCCCCCCATGGGCCTCGGCCAGCAGCGGACCCGGGTTCGATTCCAGCCCGCGGTCGTTCTCTGCATGTCACCCCCCTCTCTGCCCCATTTCAACTCTGTCTCTACACTATCAATAAAGCATAAAAATGCCCAAAAAACATATCTCTAAATAAAGCATGAAGATGCCAAAGAATATCTTGAAAAAAAATAAAAATAAAAGTGATGTCCCTTATTTTTCAAAGTTGTGAGTTAAGTGAAATACTTGCCTTTCCAAATGTAGTGAAGGTGCAGAATCTGGAACAAATACATATATCGTTATATACGATTCAAGCCGTTCTTAGAGTGGTTAGATATTTAAAGCAAAATATTTCTATCAAATATAATAATTTGATTTAAAAACCGTTTTGTTTTTTTAAACATTATATTGGATAGCTAACTAAATTACATTATATTGAATAACTATATTTATTTTACAATAATTACTTGGACTAACTCAAATACATTATACTGAAAGGATTTACTTAGTTTAAGTTAGGGCTAGATATATTTATTGGAACGAAATTCTGCCTAAAATTGTATAGACTTTATAGTGGAGATACTGGTGCGCTCACTTTCTGTTATTAGGGCTTCACACTGACTGGTTGAAACTGTAAGGATTTTGGCACTTTTCACCCCCTTCCCATCATGCATAAGTTGAAAATGTTTTGAGTACCCATCAGACCTGCAAAAAATTGCAACTTATTGTTGGTTTCGAGACCGGGCCAAAAAAACGGGGCCCCCAGGGGCCACAAACAGTTTTTCAGGAAATGCATGCTCAAAAATTGGGCTAGAAGCCTGACATTTTAGGACAACATGTATTGGCCCGAGGCGCACCTAAATGCAATTCAAATTAAATGGTCACACTCTCAATGATCAAAAAGAGATTGGCTTAGCTTTTAATAAACATTTTGTAGCTGCTGGTCAACTCTTTCAGAATGGAGGATATACGCCTTCTACCACCAGTAGTAACGTACCGCCTGTCTCTCAAACTCCTATTTTCAGCCTTGATCTTCTTCCCACAAGTGTTGTTGTAGATGCGCTCCTCGCCATCAACCCCAAGAAGTACATGGGAGAGGACAATTTGGATCCGTTTTCAATCACGCTTTCGTCACATATAATATCAAAACAAATTACCCATATTTTTAAACTTTCTATCTCCTCTGGAATAGTTCCTAAAATTTGGAAAATAGCTCAGGTAATTCCTTTATATAAAGGTGGTGACAAAAATAATCTTAATAACTACAGGCCAATTTCCAAACTCCCATGCCTGGCAAAAATTCTAGAATCACTTATTAATAATCAGTTAAAAACATTTCTTACTAGTGCTTCCATTTTGAGCCCATTCCAATCTGGTTTTAGGGCAGGCCGTAGTACTGTCTCTGCTGTGACTTTGGTTGTAGACAACATTGTTGCAGCATTAGACAAGAAAAAACACTGTGCAGCACTTTTTATTGATCTTTCAAAGGCATTTGATACTGTTGACCACCATTTGCTTTTACAGAGGCTTTATGAAATTGGCTTTGATCAGTCTGCATGTAGCTGGTTTAGGGAGTATCTCTCTGATAGACAGCAGTCAGTTAAACTGGAAAGATACCAATCTGAATTCTTAACTGTTACAAATGGTGTCCTACAGGGCTCAATTTTAGGTCCAGTTCTTTTCACAATTTATATAAATAACATTGTTTCATCGCTAAAAAACTGTCACGCCCATCTATACGCTGACGACACAGTACTGTATTGCATTTCCGATTCGGTGCACCAATCTATTGAGAACCTACAAAGCTCTTTTAATACTCTGCAGGACTGTCTAGTAGACCTCAGGCTTGTTCTTAATACAGACAAAACCAAATATATGTGTTTCTCCAGAGCAAGAACTACAAATTTGAATGATTTTAATGTTTTTACAAAGAATGGATTTTTAATTGAAAGAGTCACAGAGTACAAATATCTCGGCATCTGGTTAGATGATAAACTCACTTTTAATTTCCATATAAAAAATCTTGTTTGTCGACTACGACAAAAAATTGGCTATTTTTATAGGAACAAAACCACCTTTGCTTTATTTAGTAGGAAAAGGATTATTGAGGCAGTTTTTATGTCTGTCCTTGATTACGGTGATGTGGTTTACCGGCATGCATCTCAAACTCCTAGACTCTGTTTTTCACTCTGCTTTAAGGTTCATCACAGGAGATGCTTATGACACACACCATTGTCTTTTATATGAAAAGGTTGGGTGGTACTCCCTTAAAGAGAGATGTGATGCACATTGGCATATTTTTATTTACAAAGCCTTGACCGGGAAGCTTCCTCGTTATTTAACTGAAATGTTGCAAATTTCAGATGGGCTTCATCAGACCCGCTCCACTGACATGCTCATGCTTTATGTCCCACAAGCCCGGTCTGAGCTGGGAAAGACAGCTTTTAGCTTCAGTGCCCCGACTCCTGGAACAACTTACAGCAACAAATTAAACTAAATACCTTCATATCCTTTAATCAATTTAAACAAACTATCTTAAATCTGCCAAACTCTACCTGTAACTGTTTTAATTAGGCTATATTGTACTTTCACCCATTTCATTTCATTTTAATTGCTGCCACTCTTCACCACTATGTAAATGTTTCAATTGTTTTTTTTTTTTTCTTCTCTTCACCTGTTGTTGTGTATTTGATGTATTTGCATTGAATATTGTGTATGCATTGTTGTTTTTCCTTGGAATTTGTTTGAACTTGACGTCATTGAAAAT
The DNA here is from genome assembly GCA_026929865.2 of Hyperoplus lanceolatus. Lineage (NCBI taxonomy): Eukaryota > Metazoa > Chordata > Actinopteri > Uranoscopiformes > Ammodytidae > Hyperoplus > Hyperoplus lanceolatus. The sequence goes on along the minus strand of CM049404.1, from coordinate 6,974,895 downwards.
GAGGGTCACCCCTCAATTGGTCTCTCGAGGATAAATAAAGGTTAAATGAAAATGAAATGAAATGTCGTGGGCCAAACGCAACAGGAAGTCGGCCATTTTGGATTTAGTTCCTAAAATCGCCATATTACAAAATTTCACATATCGACATACTCGCCCTAGAGTTTTTACGCCAGGGACGTCCAACCACATCTCAAATTTTAATTTTCATTTAACTTTTATTTATCCTCGAGAGACCAATTGAGGGGTGACCCTCATTTTCAATGATGTCGAGTCAAAATAAATTCAAAACAACAATACATACACAATATTCAATGCAAATACATCAAATACACAACAAGTGAAGAGAAGAGAAAAAAAAAAAAAAACAATTGAAACATTTACAAAGTGGTGAAGAGTGGCAGCAATTAAAAGGAATAAAGTACAATATAGCCTAATTAAAACAGTTACAAGTAGAGTTTGGCAGATCCAAGATAGGCTGTTTAAATTGGCCAAAGGATATGAATGTATTTAGTTTAATTTGTTGCTGTAAGTTGTTCCAGGAGTCGGGGGCACTGAAGCTAAAAGCTGTCTTTCCTAGCTCAGACCGGGCTTGTGGGACATAAAGCATAAGCATGTCAGTGGAGCAGGTTTGATAAAGCCCATCTGAAATGTGCAGCATTTCAGTTAAATAACGAGGAAGCTTCCCGGTCAAGGCTTTGTAAATAAAAATGTGCCAATGTGCGTCACGTCTCTCTTTAAGGGAGGACCACCCAACCTTTTCATATAAGAGACAATGGTGTGTATCATAAGCATCTCCTGTGATGAATCTTAAAGCAGAGTGAAAAACAGAGTCTAGGAGTTTAAGACATGAATGTGATGCATGCCGGTAGACCACATCACCGTAATCAAGGACAGACATGAAAACTGCCTCAATAATCCTTTTCCTACTAAATAAAGGGAAGGTGGTTTTATTCCTATAAAAATAGCCAATTTTTTGCCGTAATTATTACAAATTACGACAAACAAGATTATTTATATGAAAATGAAAAGTGAGTTTATCATCTAACCAGATGCCGAGATATTTATACTCAGTGACTCTTTCAATTAAAAATCCATTCTTTGTAAACATATTAAAATCATTAAAATGTGTAGTTTTTGCTCTGGAGAAACACATATACTCAAGACGCTTGCCCAATGTTAAATTGCGAAAAAATTTCAAAATCACAGTAGTACCAGGGAGCTATTGGGGGTCAAAGTTGACGTAAACATCATAAAAAAACTAAAGAAAAAATAAAGAAAAATAAAGAAACTTTAATTCATCATAACAGAGGCTGTGTTATACCTAGCTGCACCAAATTTAAAACCCAAACGTATCTTTGCAGGCCCCACAAAAAGCCTCTTGAAGCCCCGTCCCAAAATCAACAGGAAGTCTTTTAATTTGAAATTTGTGAATTTCTGACTCTCAAATCATCACAATGTTCAAAAATTCACAACTCCTAGCTGTAACATATTTAGCAAAACGAAAATGATAGGGACACTCATAAGACATAGAAGATACACCAAAAAAAGTTGTTTGATTCCGAATAACTATGACGAAATGCCGGCCAATATTCACCAAAATTAAGTCATAACTACGGACCTCAGGCTGTGTTATACACTCAACAAAAATATAAACCCAACACTTTTGTTTTTGCTCCCATTTTTCATGAGATGGACTTAAAGATCTAAAATTCATTCCAGATACACAATATTACCATTTCTCTCAAACATTGTTCACAAATCTGTCTAAATGTGTGATAGTGAGCACTTCTGCTTTGCTGAGATAATCCATCCCACCTCACAGGTGTGCCACATCAAGATTCTGATCTGACATCATGATTAGTGCACAGGTGTGCCTTAGACTGTCCACAATAAAAGGCCACTCTGAAATGTGAATTTTTTTGCTTTATTGGGGGTCTGGGGACTTAGAACCAGTCAGTATCTGGTGTGACCACCATTTGCCTCATGCAGTGCAACACATCTTCTTCGCATAGAGTTTATCAGATTGTCAATTGTGGCCTGTGGAATGTTGGTCCACTCCTCTTCAATGGCTGTGCAAAGTTGTTGGATATTAGTGGGAAGTGGTGCACACTGTCGTATACGCCGGTCAAGCACATCCCAAACATGCTCAATGGGTGACATGTCCGGTGAGTATGCTGGCCATGCAAGAACTGGGACATTTTCAGCTTCCAAGAATTGTGTACAGATCCTTGCAACATGGGGCCGCGCATTATCTTGCTGAAACGTGAGGTAATGTTCATGGATGTATGGCACAACAATGGGCCTCAGGACCTCATCACGGTATCTCTGTGCATTCAAAATGCCATCAATAAAATGCACCTGTGTTCTTCGTCCATAACAGATGCCTGCCCATACCATAACCCCACCACCACCATGGGCCACTCGATCCACAACATTGACATCAGCAAAGCGCTCACCCACACCACGCCACACACGCTGTCTGCCATCTGCCCTGAACAATGTAAACCGAGATTCATCCGTGAAGAGAACATCTCTCCAACGTGCCAGACGCCATCGAATGTGAGCATTTGCCCACTCAAGTCTGTTACGGCGACGAGCTGGAGTCAGGTCAAGACCCCGATGAGGACGACGAGCATGCAGTTGAGCTTCCCTGAGACAGTTCCTGACAGTTTGTGCAGAAATTGTTTGGTTATGCAAACCAATTGTTTCAGCAGCTGTCTCAGTGGCTGGTCTCAGACGATCTTGGAGGTGAACCTGCTGGATGTGGAGGTCCTGGGCTGGTGTGGTTACACGTGGTCTGCGGTTGTGAGGCCGGTTGGATGTACTGCCATATTCTCTGAAACGCCTTTGGAGACGGCTTATGGTGGAGAAATGAACATTCAATGCACGAGCAACAGATCTGGTTGACATTCCTGCTGTCAGCATGCCAATTGCACGCTCCCTCAATGCTTGTGGCATCTGTGGCATTTTGCTGTGAGACAAAACTGCACATTTCAGGATGGCCTTTTATTGTGGACAGTCTAAGGCACACCTGTGCACTAATCATGATGTCAGATCAGCATCTTGATGTGGCACACCTGTGAGGTGGGATGGATTATCTCAGCAAAGCAGAAGTGCTCACTATCACACATTTAGACAGATTTGTGAACGATGTTTGAGAGAAATGGTAATATTGTGTATCTGGAATGAATTTTAGATCTTTAAGTCCATCTCATGAAAAATGGGAGTAATAAAACTATTATTATTCACGTATTCGTTTCTTAAGAGGAAGATGAGGATGCAAAAATGTTGGAGGAGACGAGGATAAAAAGTCACAATGGATTGTTTAATGAAAAAGTGATGTCAGCAGGTTACAGCTTATGCAGTAGTCAGGTAGACAACGAGCAGCAAAAAAAAGAAGAGCGTTTCTCCGGACATTCAGTTGGTATTTAACAGTTCAGTTATACATGTTTATTGGATGGTTTAGCTTGTCATTCATCAAAAATCATCCAATCTTCTGGCTCCTGGCTGAAGAACCTGCCCAATGCGGAAGCCCTACGCTATCTTGCCGATGTCCTTGATGGAATAATGTATCCTATCTGCTGCTAACTTGTTATGGAGTTCTACAGAGGCCCTTTGTGGAGAAAGGATACATCTTTGGCCTCAATGTTTTGGGAACTGCATAGAGAATTTCTACAATACTGTGTTCTCTGCTCTTTCCAGAAAACAGGAGTTGTTAACGTCGTATAGAGTTTTACGACTTTCTACATAACATACTATCTATGTGCTCAATTGTTAGTTAGATTATACAAGTTACAGAAGAGTAAATGCATTAATCAATGGGGGTATATACTTCATTAATTATTGGAAATTAGAATTCTAACAGGAGCAAAAACATAAGTGTTGCGTTTATATTTTTGTTGAGTGTACTTAGAACCACACAATTTCATACAGCAATGTACAATCCCAGTACAAACAAAAAAGCCTCTTGACGCCCCGCCCAATCAACAGGAAGTCTTTTATTTTGAAGTATTCGTAAAAAAAACAGGAAGTTGGCCTAACTCCACCATATTCTTGTCTCATCTTCTCCAAATGTTTTATGGTTAATGAGACCCAAGGCCTGAGGAAGCCCACACGCTAATATTCATATAAAGTGAGAGCACCACCTGCTGGGCAAAGCAAATATCGCATGTTGGTGATTTACCTCCAAGTCCTAAACACTTGATCAAATCAACCTCAAAGCAGCTCAGGGAGGTGCAGAGACAACAATAACACGGGAAGCCGGTTCTATCGGCTCCGTGGCCTTCGTACTTTCTCGGCGTCATCGCCATGAAAAAAGGAAGTCACTGTAATTTCGCTCCGCCGTCCCACGCGCTCCAGACTTCACCCGGCCGATGAGAGCCCAGGCCCGAGGACGTCCTCGCATCCATATCGAGCGACGCGTCCTCTCGCGCGGTCGCCCGGAGCGCCGAGGCTGGCCGGCGTCCAGGACGAGAGTTTTAATTCAAATTATATTGCTGTGTATTTTAAAGCAGAAATGTAATTGTAAAGTTACAAAAACAATACCCCTATGTATGTGTCATGTTAAAAATAGATGTAATGGATAACATAGCCTATTTTGTTTCACTGACACTGTATACACTGTATGACCTCCAACTCATACATATTTAAATTAGATTGGTGACGCAAAACCAGCGCAAGAACAAACAAAGAAGTGAGGTCAGAGTCAACACCAAATCTACGATTTCTCCTCAGGGCAACAAGGCCCCTGTTTCAGAAGCAGATATTTTGCTCCTGGAAAATACCCCAATGTTCACTGTGCTTATTTATTGGTGTGAATGCTGACACAGCATTCACACTATTGTTCTTCTGGAATTTATTAAAGTTATTATTTTTCTTCTTCCGTACGTTTTTCAGCACCTTTCAACTCTTTCAAATTTTGCGCTCCAGAAACCATTCAACCATCAAAATGTTCAGCTTGTTAAGGACATTACTGCTATTGTTTTAAATGTTTCGATCATTCATACTTTTGGAAATATTCAGCTTTTTCTGCAACATTTTCCCCATTCATCCTTATGGGGAATTTCTCAAATTTCGCTCTGGTACTACTTCAGTATACGTTGAGCTATAGAAACCGTTCAACTATCAAAATGTTCAGCTCTATGTTCAGCTAGTGCAGGGGTCTCCAACCTTTTTTTAACTGAGAGCTACTTCGAAAAAAATTAAGTGGCCAAGAGCTACTTGCATCAAATCACTAATATTTATTTACATCAACTGACTTAAGCATCTGTTTGTACACGTGTGAAATTGCAATACCCCATCAAAAATAATTCCACATCAAAGGTCCAAGAAAACATTTAACTTTTTCATATACATCACTGACAATTCACAATTCAGGCCCAAGAAAACAAAACTACTTTACACTTCTTGTGGGCCAAATATACATCACTGAAAATTCAAATCAAGGTCCAAGGAAACATTACACTTTCTCATATACATTATCACCACCTTACAAGCATCTTATTGTACACATGGGACATAAGTACACTCACTCTTTATACAGTTAGTGAGATGACTGGCACTGCATGGCGTCCACCATAGAGGTGTTTGCTGGAGTGTATGCACTCAGGTTCACTTTTATAAAGTCATTTAAATGTTCCACATAAGTTAAGCTACATAAGCTACATATCTCTGAAAATTCCCATCAAGTGCCAGGAAAACATTAATACTTTACACTTCTTATTATAGGCCACAAAATAAGCTACATCACCAAAAATTCACATCAAGGTCCAAGCAAAAAAATTACACTTGTTCATATAAATCACTGAAAATTCACAACAAGGTCCAGGGAAACATGACTACTTTATACACAACTTAGTATGAGCTACAGTCATCACTGAAAGTTCACATATTGATGAACCATTATCACCACCTTACAAGCATCTTAGGCTGTGTTCGGAAAGCCATACTGGCGTCCTACATCCTACATCCTCACCATCTACAGTGGCTTGCAAAAGTATTCATACCACTTTTCCACATTTTGTCATGTTACACCCATAAAAGTTATTTTATTTTATTGGGATTTTTTGTGATAGACCAACACAAAGTTGCGCATAAGTGTGAAGTGGAATGAAAATGATAAATATTTTTCTAATTTTTTAAGAAATATAAAACTGAAAAGTGTGGCGTGCAAAAGTATTCATACCCCTTTACTCTGATCCCCCTAAATAATATCCAGTGCAACCAGTTGCCTTCAAAAGTCACTTAATTAGTAATTAGAGTCCATCTGTGTGTAATCTAATCTCAGTATAAATGCAGCTGTTCTGTGACGGCCTCAGAGCTTTGTTAGAAGTGAACAAACCAACACAGGCTCTCAACAAACAGCATCATGAAGACTAAGGAACACGCAAAACAGGTCAGGGATAAAGTTGTGGAGAAATTTAAAGAAGGGTTAGGCTATACAAAGATATCCAAAGCTTTAAACATGTCTCGTAGCACTGTTCAGTCCATCATATCCAAATGGAAAGATATGGCACATCTGGAAATCTACCAAGAAGTGGCCGTCCACCTAAACTGGCAGGCCGGGCAAGGAGGGCATTGGTCCGAGAAGCATTCAAGAGGCCCATGGTTACTCTGGAGGAGCTACAGATATCAACAGCTCAGGTGGGAGAATCTGTCCACAGGACAACTATAAGCCGTACACTCCACAAATCAGGCCTGTATGGGAGAGTGGCAAGAAGAAAGCCATTGTTTAAAGAAAACCATAAAAAGGCCCGTTTGCAGTTTGCCAAAGGCCATGTGGGGGACACAGCAAACATGTGGAGGAAGGTGCTCTGGTCGGATAAGACCAAAATTGAACTTTTTGGCCTGAATGCAAAACGCTATGTATGGCGGAAAACTAACACTGCACATCACCCTGAACACACCATCCCCACTGTGAAATATGGTGGTGGCAGCATCATGCTGTGGGGATGCTTTTCTTCAGCAGGGACAGGGAAGCTGGTCAGAATTGATGGGAAGATGGATGTAGCCAAATATAGGGCAATCTTGGAAGAAAACCTGCTGGAGTCTGCTAAAGACTTGAGACTGGGGCGGAGGTTCACCTTCCAGCAGGACAACGATCCTAAACATACAGCCAAAGCTACAAAGGAATGGTTTAGGTCCAAGCATATTCATGTTTTAGAATGGCCCAGTCAAAGCCCAGACCTAAATCCAATTGAGAATCTCTGGAAAGACTTGAAAATTGCTGTTCACAGAGCTCGAGCTTTTTTGCAAAGAAGAATGGGCAAAAATATCAATCTCTAGATGTGCCAAGCTGGTAGAAACATACCCCAATAGACTTGCAGCTGTAATTGCAGCAAAAGGTGGTTCCACAAAGTATAAGCTCAGGGGGTATGAATACTTTTGCACGCCACACTTTTCAGTTTTTTATTTGTAATTTTTTTTTAAAACAATTTATAATTTTCATTTCACTTCACAATTATGCCCCACTTTGTGATGGTCTATGACATGAAATCCCAATAAAATAAATGTACGTATGTGGTTGTAACATGACAAAATGTGGAAAAGTTCAAGGGGTATGAATACTTTTGCAAGGCACTGTATATACTGCATACTGTCTACTCAAAGATCAATTGTGTATGCGAGGTGCGTAGAAACGTTTTCAGTTGAAGTATACTCAAGCAATGAAGAATTTCTTCTTCTTGTAAGATTCAGGCAGTTTAGATGCTGTTTAGCGTATAACCGCCCTCTACAGGTTAGATATTGAACTAGATTTGTACAGTCCTGTGTTCATCATCTGTGTTTTAGACCTCTTGTTTTGAGGCGGAGGATCCCTCCGATGCTCTCTGTGCAGCTCATCAGACAGCACTCAGCTGTCTGTGAGTTGAGTTGGACGAGCCGCGGTGTGTGGAACAGCGATCTGTTCTGATCCCTCTCCACTATCAGACTCACATCACTCATTTCACTTAGTAACTCTAATGTCGTTATGTATTTATCTTCATCTCTTATCTATTGTAAGAGTTTATGAATGACTGCACGTACAGTTGTCAGATCGCGGACCCCAAACAATGTTGTTGCCTAGCAACTTGCTTGAAAATATTTAATTTTCCTGGGCGGGTAGAATTGACCCAGTGCATTGTGGGGCGGTTGAGTAGGAAAAGTATACAATCGATTCATACCCAAAATCTTCCCGGAAGTTAGTACTCATCTGGGAATTTCTCGCATACCCAAACTCGCATACCCAACCGTCACACACTCAGATTGAAGTCAAAATGAGTATGAGTAGGACGTTAGTATGGCTTTCCGAACACAGCCCTTTTGTACACATGGGACATAAGTAGCCTACACTCACTCTTTTTAAAAGTTAGTGAGATGACTGGCACTGCATGGAGTCCACCATAGAGGTGTATGCTGGAGTGTATGCACTCAGGTTCACTCTAATACATTCATTTAAATGTTCATCTGTCAATCTTGTTCTGAATTTAGATTTAACGACATTCATGTCAGAGAAAGCAGCTTCATATCGACATATCTGCTTTATATGTCGAACCAAATAAAGCAGAAACTTTCAGTGCTGCTTGGTGAATGTTCTTTTAGTGTTCTGGGTCTACAAGGCTCCAGAAATGTTGTTAGTGTTGCTGAGACTTAAGCTGAACATGATTCTGGAGATTTATAACCTCCATCTCCATTTCCACAGGATTGACAGTGATCAGTTCACCCATATTTTCTGAAATCTCTGTGATGTCTCCCTCGGTGAATGGGTTGGCAATGAATGCCACACATGGCTCCAGCTTATCAAAATCCTTGAACCTATCCTCAAACTCCTGGCCTAGCTTTGACATGAGGTCACAATATTTATTGAAACCAAAACCAAGTCAGCCCCTGCATGGCTATCTAACATGTTAACTACAGTTGGGAAGTTTTGCAGTCTTCTGTTTTTCAGTTGCTGGAGGTAGAATGACAGTGCTGCTTTAAAAGCCTTAACAGCACTGATCATGTCAGACATTGTCCGGTCTTTACCTTGTAACTGGGTGTTCAGCTGATTGAGTTTATCTGTCATGTCTGTCAGGAACGCTAGATCAAGCAGCCACTCAGCATCAGACAAAAGTGTAGTGTCCTCCTCTCTTGACTCCATGAAAGCTTTTATTTTGTTCAGCAATGAGCAGAAGCAGGCCCGGTTCTAGACAGTTAGATTAGGGTGGGCCTGTAGAAATTTTAGGTGGGCACACTGGGCAGAGAGACAGAAGATGCGAGCGCACGCAGAACGAGCGAGCAGACATGTTTTGCCCTTGTAAGATTTCTGCGTCTGCTTTTTGGCACATTTACTGGGAATTGTGTAGAACACAATATGCAAATAAACTGAGTGTTGCTGTGTGGGAGATTTGATTCTTGCATGTTTTTTTTTCCAAAATGTTTATGAATAACATAATATACATTATATACAACATAATGTATCTTTTTAATCGCAGTATTAACTGTAGGCAGCCTGAGCTGATTGAAGCGAAAGCTTTGGGGCTGGGCAACCTGGATGGTGGTAGTCCAGAGCTATACACCATACACACTATATAGATATACAGTCTTTACATTATTGGCTCCGATGTCCAGCTGGGTGAAAATAGTAGCCAGCCGAGGTCACGACCCTGCTAGGGTGGTCCGGGGGTATGCCCCCCCCCCCCCCCCGGGAGATTTTGTTTTACCTTTTTAAAGTGAAATGCATGAATCTGGTGCACTTTGAGAGGAACATTAAGAGGCTAAATCTGAGGAATTTTGTGTGAACAAATAATTTGGAGACACTGGGTCGGATGAATTAGAAGGTATTGAAGAAAGACACATGGATTTTCCATAGAAATATAAATTTGAAATAAAATATTATGCAGGGTCCTCTGGGTTGGGCTTGGTGCTCTTTTTCTTTTACGGGACATATTTTCTGTAATATAATGAATTCATTTAAATGCAGTGAGAGGAACGAAGCAGAAGAACTCTGTTGTCCGGTTATCTTTTTTTCCACAGACGAGGCTGAAATAGGCTATAGACTATACACAGTGCATGGGCAACTGAGGGCAGCCCCATTTTCAAATATTTTTAAATAAACTCAATACACACTGTGCATGCCATGGACCTGAACGTGACGTGATCAGTTAACCTCGGATTACCTCCCAGATGAACTGATTCAATTATTAAGCTATTAACTATCTACCAAAACATTGTATTCCTTTTATTGTATGATACTTTACATTTACATAATATGATGTTGATATCAAATACACAAACTAAAAAAAAGGCCCCCCTGGCAGTCGGGACCCTAAGCAACCGAACATTTCGCTTATGCCTCGGTCCGGCTCTGCTGACCAGTGACCACTATAAGTAGGTGGGTAACTTGGAGGAAGGCTGTCCTGCCCACCCAATAATACAATTAGAAGCAATGCATGGTAATGGTATATTCTTTAGTATTAATTCATTGTCTGAATTTTATTTGACATTTTCTTGGACAGCGAATGAATAGGTCCGTCCGATAGTGGGTCTGGACTTCCACCTAAAAATAAAATAGAAATAAAATTAAAAAAAATATATATTTTTTTTATTGGGTGGGCACAGCTACCGCCGGCCCTGAGCAGAAGTGATGCAGTATTTTTCCTCGGCTCAGCCACCTCACCTCAGTGTGGAGGAGGAGATCACCGTATTCAGCGGACAGTTCCTGGAGGAGCAGTTTGAAGCTTCGGTGTTGTTTGGCCTTTGCGGGAATGGAGTTGATGATCTTAATGACAGGTGTCATGATGACGTGATCAAATCTCATGACTTTGGCGCATATAGCCTGCTGGTGAATGATGCAGTGATAGTTCACAATTTTAGGAAAGTCCGGGTCGGCCTTGCACAGTGCAATAAATCCTAAATGGCGTCCTGTCATAGCTGGTGCGCCGTCTGTTGTAATAGACACCAGCTTTTCAATAGGCACGTTATTTTCAACGAAGTACTTTTTCAAAACGTTGTAAATATCGACTCCTCTGGTTGTGGTTTTTAGAGGAAGCAATGTCAATAACTCCTCTCTGGTGGACGCGTCTTCAAAAACCATCCGGACAAACAGAGCCATCTGAGCGATATCAGCCGCATCCACCGACTCGTCACACTGAATGGAAAACCATTTGCACCTTATCATGTCCCGCTCCAACTGACCCACTGCATCAGCAGAGAGCGCAGACACTCGCCGTGCCACCATATTGGCACCAAGCTGTAGCCTATATCAGCGATAGCGGACATGATTTCAGTCTTACTTTTATGGTCCTTGAATAATGTGTCGGCAACCGCTGTCATTGCCTCCTTCATCAACCCGCCATCGGTATATGGCTTCTTGTGCTTTGCCAAAATGTGCGCCACTTTGAATGATGCCTCCGTGGCCGCGTTGGCTTTTTTCGTCGGTCCCATGAATAAACCTTGCTATTTTTAAGGGTGGCTTTCAGCTGGTTCACTTTCTCAGTCCATAGAGTGCTGCCTGCTGGAAAATCCCACGCAAACTTACGGTGGACTTGAGTGTGGTGGCGCTCCACGTTACCTCTTTTGCCGACAGAAACACTGCTCCCGCATATGAGACACACACACTTGTCCTTCACACTAGTGAAGAAGAACTTGCATTCCCATTCCACATGGAAATTGTAAATTTTCTACTTTTTTTTTTACTTGGCCAGCTTGGTTATCCATGTTTGTTGTCTGTCTAAAATTCTAGCTAATTCCACCAAACTCCTCGCTTTAGCTTAGTGAGCATACAACGTCACTCAAGACACACTCTGGCTTTATTTACTTTTTATTCGCAGTTGATAGGCCTGTTATGTTTTGAATTGGAGGGGATGGGACACCAATGTGACATATGTGAACGTTTGTGAGATAAGGTGCATTTACTGTTGTCGGAATATATATATTTTTTAACAATTCAGTTGGTCAACCTATCAGGTGAGCTACTGAAAACGTGTTGGAGACCCCTGAGCTAGTGAAACTGTTCAACTATCAAAATCTTCAGCTCTTTCAACCCAGTACTTTTCAGCTTTTTCTGCAAATTCTTGATCATTACACCACACCGGGGGCAAGTTGTGCCACAAGGCAACTTTTTTTCCAAAAGCGATATTTCTTAAACAGTTTATTTCAGATCCAAAGTTATTGTTGCCAGGGATGCACAACACACTGAAATGGATGTACATATTTGAGTTGGATACTCTACTGTCAAGGCCTCACTTTAAAGTCACTTTGAGTAAAAAGTGGCACATCTCACCCCACTCTCCCCTATATAAAATGGATCTAGCATCCGGTCTGACCTCAGTTATTCCAACTGCATCCAATCGTCCTGGCCTATGCGTGTCGCCATCTTGTCAGTCATTTGTACTCCGCCTCATTTCCTCTTTCCGAAAAAGGGCATTGATGTGACGTCGGGGGGATGGAGATACACCCATATAGCTGACGTATACTGTGCCTCCGAGGCGAATTGAGGGCTAACGGGCGGCTTTCTGTCCCTCAAGAGACCACGCCCCTAATTATTCATATATGTTAATCTCCAATAGAATAAAAACTAGCCTGCTAAAAAAAATCACCCGCTCAGTGTTGTCATGGAGATACGAACTTACCATATAAACTAGAATGTTTTTTTTGTACCAGGCCTTAAATAGGTTGCTCTGTTTTGAAACCTGCCCTTAGTGCCCACTCGGGTCCACTGCAATTGTTGTCACTTCCATATTGGTTGCTGGTAGAACTCGCTGTTGTTGGGGCTTGGTATAAACCCAGATTTATTTTCATTGTTCAAAAGTAATAGTACACCAAAAATCAATGAGAACTGCCAGTATGAGTATGAAATCAGATTTATTTCAGACATGTTGGTGGTACAAATGTGTTATAAATCTGGTTGTCCCAGTCAGCCTTATCCAATGTTGCTCTGTTTTATTCAGTTTGGAAATGGAAGTAAAGCAGGATCAAAACACCATTTAGTGTAGTGGAGAGCTCTTTTCTCAGGAGAAGAAAAAGAAGACCCACAAACTGAAATTTGAAAGTGTTATTTGTGGCCACTTTTGATGATGTGTGATTGTTGCCACCTAAGAATCTGTCATGACACTACAAGTATTCTCTTGTCTGTATGACAGCACATCAGACAACCAACAGAAAGCCAGGACGACTGATCAAAGGAAGACAGGACTTACTCATTTCTCTTACTGCTTCTCTTTGTTTTTAAGTCTTATTATCTCTGTACCACAACTTCATATTTTGATGTAATTTTAATGTAAACAAGAGAGGGCAGCAACACAGGAACTAAATGCCAAAGAGAGCTGGACCGTTACATGGATCTACCAGATGTAAAACTGTCAAAACAAAGGTTTTTTTTAGGCTGCTGTGTCTGGGAGGGATATGGTGGGGTTTTTGGAAGCTTTTCTGAGTGGATGCAAGGGGGAGGGGAGAGACATGAGTAGAACAAAATGAGGGTAGAAGAATGGAGAAAGACAGCCGCTGCTTTTAATAACGGCTGCTCTTTCTTGATGATGACATGCTCATGGACGTGCTGCTACTACCATAACCTCCTCCTCCTCCGCTGCCAAAGCCTCCTCCTCCTCCGCCCATACTCATGCTGCCCCCGAAGCCTCTGCCTCCGCCTCCGCCTCCACCGCCGCCATAGCCGCCACCGCCACCGCCGCCGCCTCCTGCTGCTGAGAATAAGAAAAAGGGATGAGATGGAAGGAATAAGATTCCCGTAAATCTAATGCTCTTTTCATCAAATCAAGCATAGGGGTACTGATACCTAGCAGCTTATTAGCATTTTCCAGTTCAGAAAGATTTTCAAGAATGCCTTTGAACTTGCTGAAAATATCACCCAAATTGTATAGATATATGTTGATACATACAAAAGCTGCTGCCTCCGCTCTGTATGTGGATGATTGCGGTTGCGCCTCCAGCGTTGATTCTGAAAATGAATGAGCAATTTTAGAAAGCTGATGCTGCTGCCTGAACTGTGTGATGCGTTGACTTCTCAGTGTTTCAGAAGATTTAAACGCTTGAAGTAGCTAAGCTTTTTACCTGTCCTCCTCTCCTTCCAGAAGCTTCCTGTAGGTGGCAATCTCAATATCCAGAGCCAGCTTGACGTTCATGAGCTCCTGGTACTCGCGGACCTGGCGGGTCATGTCCGACTTGGCTCTTTGCAGGGCCTCATCCAGGTCCTTGATGCGCGACTTTGCGTCCTTCACGGCCATCTCACCACGCTCCTCAGCCTCTGCAATCTGGGCCTCGAGGTTGGCACGCTGGGAGATTGCAAAGTTAGCAGAAAGTTAAGATGAGATATTTGTCATTCAGGATGCCTGATAGGTCCATGACTTAATCAACCAGAAGGTAATTCAGGTAGATGTCGCTGTAACTCTTGAGTGTACCTGTGCCTTGACTGACTCAATCTCATTCTGGAGGCGGGAAATCATGCGGTTCAGCTCAGAAATCTCACTCTTTGAGTTGCGAAGGTCATCTCCAGCCTGGCCGGCACTGCTCTGCATCTCCTCAAACTAAAGAAATTAGATTTATTTTTAAATGTGCAGATTCAACATACCATCTTCTCCTTTTTTTGCATTGCAGGATTTGTGTTTTATATTAGAGCTGTTAGTGAGAGTATTTTGTTTCTCTGCCTACCTTGGCGTTGTACCATGCCTCTGCCTCTGCCTTGCTGCGGGCGGCGATCTCCTCATACTGAGCCTTGACATCAGCCACGATGGAGTCCATGTCTAGGCCACGGTTGTTGTCCATCTCCACAATGACTAAGGTGTCCTTGACATTTCCCGCCATTTCTGCCATGTCCTGCACAAGAGATAAAGTATGTTCTTTTATTAAAAATTAAAAGTTTGAAGAAAAGTGGTACAACATCTCTTTTGCTTTCGTTAAAGATGAAAATATATATAGGTGGGGTACAATTGTATTACCGCTTCAAAGAGAGCTCTGAGGAAGTTAATCTCATCCTGAAGGCAGTCAACCCTTGCCTCAAGCTCAACCTTGTTCATGTAAGCAGCATCTACATCCTGTAAGTGGAGAAGAAGGAAGAGGCTTGCATGGGTGACGGGTCAGGGCGAAAGCAATAATTTGGTCTGCTGTTGTTAATGACATGGTGAAAAGGCAGGCTTTTACAATTGCAGATCCACTCTCACCTTCTTGAGGAGCACAAAGTCATTCTCCACACCAGCGCGCCTGTTGATTTCCTCTTCATATCTGACAGAAAAAGGTGAGACAATTAGCTGATTTGTCACTTCTGTGGGTCAGCTGTTCAAAAGTCGAGACATACTTGGTTTTCTTGTGATGGTATGAACTCACTTGTTCTTGAAGTCCTCTACCTGGTTCTGCATGTTCCTCAGCTCTGACTCCAGTTTTACCTTCTCGTTGCCGAGCCCATCCAGCTGTCTGCGCAGGTTGGAAATGTACGCCTCGAACATGGTCTCTGCGTTGGAGCGTTTGCCACTGCTTGCTCCGCCACCTGCTTGCTGTTCAAGCAAGCTACACTTGGTCTCCAGCATTTTGTTCTGCTGTTCCAGGAAGCGGACCTGAAAAAGGGAAAAACGATTGGCCAAGTTTAGATTCACTGTCACCTGGGGACAGGCATCACATTGAATATGACTACAAAACGTTATCAATCAGATGATATAATCATTTGTCTATAGAACAGCATAAGACAACACCTATAGATTGGTGTGGCATAAGCAGTTTCATTGGATCATTTTCAGCAAATAGATAGATTACATGTTTTGTGCCGGTTCATCATGATTAGGCATGCTCACACGGAGGTAACGAAGATGTTTGTCTTCTTTGTTTTACTTTACTTGGGTGATCCATCGAAGCCACACCTCTGTGTGACTTTCACTCACAAGAAGCATTTGTATGCACCAATAATGGCAGCTGATGAATTAAAATACCCCTCGAGGCATGGATTTTATAGACATTCTCCGTAGTGGATTCTCTTGGCATAGCATAGTTGATGTAGCTGAGCTGTACAGATGATAACCAGACCATAATTTGCAGAAAAGTGTTTCAAAGCATGTTCTTTGGAGACAGAACATGCATGCAAGTTAAATGCTCTGCCATCCGGTTATGAACCCTGGAGCCCATCCCTCTTTTTTGGGTGTGTATGTGAGTACCTGTAACTTTTTTTTTTTTAAAGGCCAGGTAAGGTGTATGGTGCCACACCTCAGCCCAGCCCCTCCCATCCAACCTCTGTCCTTACCGCTCCCTCGCCTCAAGGATACATACTTTAACTGAGCCAACTTGCCTGCCACAACCCTCAGTAATTATTGTTAGATGCCCGAGGCTATTCACTGCCTTATCCACTGAGTGATGATTCTTTAAAGGCTTGAGTAATATTTTGATTTCATATAAATATTAAAGGAAGTGTCAATACATATTTAATAATGAGAATTTTGATTCTTATAGTTCGTATTTATAAAGGTACAAGTTTGAATGCTTTATTGCACAATATTTAACTTAGAAGAATTTAATAAGAAGAATTCTGAATGAACAAGACTGGATCAGATCACCTGTGTGACAGGCGTTAGAGGTATATGCAGAAAAAGCTTTCTAAGCATGTTCCAACAGGGTGTGGTTATCTTTTTACATTAAAGTGTGCATGAGTAGATTCAAAACTCAACTACTGTAACATATCCCATCCTCTTCCCCCCTACTGAGAGCCACCAGTTACTGGACACCTCTCTTGCCTCACACTATGCAGAGACAGCTGCTAGCTTAAACACAGTAAACACAACAATTTGAGATCAGAGGTGCCTAGCAAGCAGTTTTGGATGACTGACTACATCATATTTATACCCATACTATATTTACTGGTAGTATCAGTCAGAGTTAACCCTAGCTTAAGAATGCACATAATTGATGTTGGATTCAGTTTCTGTGTAATTTTTAATGAGCCCAGGTATCGAGGCAGTTTGTCAGCCATTCACACTTGCAGATATAACTTGTTCTGCTCTGTGCATGGCCTAATATTTTCCTCATGTTTTGATGTTCCTCAGTTTCATTCAAAATATATTTATTTAAAACCTCAAGTAACTTAATATCTAACACCAAAACCATTATGGATTATGATGTATGTATATGATTTTGTATGGTATGTTTAAAAGCAAACATATTTCACCGCATACATTTTCATACAGAAGCTGTTCCAGTCACTGAAAGAAAAGGGCCCACTCACCTTATCAATGAAGGAGGCAAAGCGGTTGTTCAGGGTCATGATCTGATTTTTCTCTTCGGTACGGACAGTCGAGATTTGCGGGTCGATGGAAATGTTGAAGGGGGTCAGCAGGCTCTGGTTGAACTGGACGGGTGTAATTGGGCCCCCCATCATCATGCCGCCACCACCGCCGAAACCACCGCCGCCACCGCCGCCGAAGCCTCCACCTCCTCCTCCTCCGCCACCAAAACTGCTAACTGGAGTGGCAGCGATACCGACATAACTCATTCCGAGGCCTGACCTAAGCATTGAGGTTGACATGCTGGCTGTCGACATTTGCGACCTGCCGCCAACGATGGCAGATCTTGAGGACCCGCGGGCACCGCCGCCTCCGCCATAGCCGCCTCCTCCTCCTCCTCCGCCATAGCTGCTCCTGCTGGAACTCTTCATGCTCATAGTACTCTGTTTCATGGCTGCTTTGGTAAGAGGAGCAGAAGGTGAAAAGGTTTAGCAGAGCACACGAAGAGGAGAGTCAAGTCCCTCTAAGTACCTTCTCCCTGTCCGTGATGGATTTTTATCCGTTTCAGACTGTTGAGGGAGGTCCCAGTGCGCTCCACCTCCCCTCAATCCTCATCCAATTAATGTGCACTCGCAGGTAAGGAGATTGGTTTGGAGCAGCTCAGCCTGTCAGACAGGTAACCGTGCCACCCATGTAAGGTGATCACGGGCTTGACACACCCAGATGCTCATAGGGGAACGGCATCACAGCCCAGGATGATAGGGGAGGAAGACATGTTGGAAAATACATTTACTTGATGAGCTGGGTGGGGGACCTCTTTACTCACTGATCCACCACTTTCTGCTTTTGATCTTCTCAAAACTATAGATATTATATGAATATTAAGTGTGTTATCCTATTCACTGTAAGTATGCATTTAACTGCATTTTATGTATGCATCGATTCCTGAAGATGTAAAAGTTTGTATCAAGCAAATACATATGATTTTTTTGCATGATAATAAAAAAGATCATATATATTTCTTCTTTTTGTCTCATTTGGGGCGAACTTAAAGCAACCTGCAACACAATCAGTGAGAGTTTTGGGTTTGAGGCAGTTGACCATGAAAAGTGAAAACACCTTTTGATACCCAAGGTGAATTACATCATCATATATTCTCAGATATGTATGCCAAAACATTCAATTGGTGGGATTCTTCTTAAGTTTCCAGCGAGTGGCAAGGTACTTTCCCTCTGCAGAGAATTAGATAGATACACACAGAGTAGCTCCAGTACACTTGCCGTCTAGAAGGCTAAAACTGGCAAACTAATTTGACATTATTTTAGAGTGAAGACCATTAAGCATTGAAAAAAAGATATCGGGTGCATAAAAAGGTGATATTGTGGGAGAAATTAAGTGAGTATCTAATAGGGGTGGGAAAAATAATCGATTTTCCAATTAATCACGATTATCTCTCGAACGATTCCGAATCGATTCATAAAAGTTAATAATCGATTTACTGCGCATGCACATCACACAAGTGCGAGTTGTTAAAAGTGGCGACAAAAGGGCAGAGAGCAACAAACCCATATGACCTGCACTGGCTTTGTGTCTGTTTACGTTTTTGTAATGAGAGCTGAATTCCAAGCCATAATTTTTTGCACAATGTGTTGAAATGACATAGAAAATCATAGAATAGAAATCCTATAGAAACATGATTCATCAGAGTAGAAAGAAAATTCAACTGAATCGGTTTAGTTTTTACATACTTCCATATTGTGTTGAAAGCTGCATTGATTATTGCACTGGTCATAGAAAGTCATATTTGTGACAAGAAAAGCATTTTCTCTAATACAATATTAGAGAAGGTAATTCATCTGTTGATTGTATTTAATGATCATCACAAAAATAGGAAGTGATTAGCAAACTCTGAGTAGCAAACTCAGATGTGTATATAAATATAGTTTTGAAAATCACACATAGGTATGTAAGTAAAAAAAAATTGCATCGATATGCATTGAGAATCGATTTAAATCGAATTGTTGACCTCGGAATCGGAATCGCATCGTGAGGTGCCAAGAGATTCCCACCCCTAGTATCTAAGGATAAATAGATAAAGAAACACACAAGAAATAAGTCTCAAATTCCAGAGTTATTAGTTTAATTCCATCATCCTGATAAACATCTGTTCAGGCCTGCAGCTTGTACAGTAGGCTAGGTGCTTGCGGGCACGGCACGTACTATCTTCAGTGCTCATACCACTATGACTAACGATGATTTGCTAGGATCACCAACGTTCAGTAATTGTCACAGCCTTTTTGAGTAGTGACACTCCTAGTAACATTATTTATCGTCCCTTTTCAACATTTCCACTTTAAAACTGTAATTCATTTTGCATCAGCTTGCAGCTAAAAGAACATTGTGAGCTAATAAGTAGATGCAAATTCTTGTTCTGCCAGAAATGGAACAGTTGATACTTGTTCAAACTCATCTTGGCTGCTCTAGTATAGGTGTTGGCTTTCCAGTCTATATCCTGTAGTAGCATCTTAATTAGCTTTAGGGCACAACTGAGTCACACCCAAAAAGAAAATGTCAGTATTCACTCTCACTTTTATACTCTCTAGAAGACATACAACTGTGCAACTGAATGTTATCCTTGCATTATGTATACATGTGTTGGAGGAAACCTATTGTAGAAATATTTTCATTTCTGCAAAAAATGTTGCCATTGATTGTTGGTGAATCTGCAGTTGCTCCAATATCAAATAACAGCACAGTTTATGTATGGTTAATGCTGGTCAACTAAATGTGTTCATTAAGACCTGGCTGGCCACAATGAGCATTGAGACCAACCAGTCCTAGACCACAGCTCTGTAGACACAAGCTTCATCATTTCACTCAAAGGCCAAGGAAAACTAGCACAGTTGTCACCTTTTAAAGGGAGGCCCTTCCAAACACGATCAGCTGCCATCGCTTTCCATTTATTACGAGACTGATTGGGCACGCTTATAGCAGACTGCATGATTGGGCTAGTGTTGAGAAAACGTAGGGTTTATTTCAGTGAATTAGGATAGGGGGACTGAATCACTGTGGATTCATGCAGTGGTAGCAACATGGCTACATCCATTCATATTTGTAACTGTAGAGCACCCAAAATGATTTGCTCTGTTATAATGCTTTGTTCCAATTACCATTAAAAAAACAATGAGATCCTGAAATGCTTAATATCTAAAAGGGGAACCAGGCAGATACAGAGATTCAAAATCTTAGCTGGCTAGGGACAGGAATACGGGGAGAGTACTGATTTATTTTTTAATCAAAGTATGTGCATTTGAAGACGTTTGGCGAGCAAAGATTGCAGAGCAATACCATACCAATAACCATGTCAGCAGCAAGTTTATAAATGTGTGAAATACAGTAATATAGTTATATAATCAAATAGTTTAAACACAAATTATTATATTGTTATGCATTGTTAAATAAGCCTATGTGTCCCACTGTAATGACAAAAGAGGACGCATATCTCTTGGATAATGATATTGTTTAAACTGGATCAGGTCAGTTTGTGACATAGTACTGACAAAATCCTGGGCCCAGTGAGTAATTCCTATCCACTCACTCAACGTTTAGTTTGGGGAGATTTGGTTCAGATGCCAGGGAACTGCACAGACATTTCTTGAATATAATAAAATAAATGTATTTAATGAATGTTGCATACAAAACCTATAAGGAGCTTATAAGATATGAAGCTTTGTTTTAAAATTAAACTACCTTACAGCATTTACAATATGACAATAACCAAACAACACAAAGGAAGTTGGAACTTTTTGCTGTATATACATGATGTCTTTAAAAAACATCATCATCTGAGGTAGAAATCCCTCCTGCAAAAACAATAATTGATGTGTCAAAAATTGAGGCTTCAGCAATGTACTTATAACCTTTTCAAAAAGAGCACGGTGTACTTGTCATCAGAAGACAACTTAAAGGATATGAAATACTTTTCACCTCTCTCCATAAAGGCAGTGGCACCCGCAGATGTCGTACAGGATTTGCATTTGATCTGACAGGTGACATTTCAGGCGCTCTAGTCAGCACATGCGATGGAATGTTCACAAGCTCATTTTCTCTGTGAGAACCAGCCTTGAGATGGGAGTTTACTCTACTGAAACTTGGCAGGAGGGACTGCTGAGAAAGAAAAAAAATAGTAATTAAATGAGGATGAGTTGACTCTGACATGCAATACTTGCCATACTCTAGAGCCAATCAGCACACAATAGCATTATATAATGTTAAAATGTGATCCTTCACTGTATCTGGGGGGTCACACTCGACGGCAACCTCCAGTATGGTGCTATGCTTTACATGTTAAATTATGTTTGCTGTTTGTCTTGGCCAGGACAAGGACATGTATTTAGTAATTCACCGTGTGTGCCACGCCTTAGTGGTCCACTCAGGTTAGACAAGCCCATTTAGATGCATTAGAGAGCACCATGTCATCTCTTCAACACATAAAATCACATGATTGTTTTGTATTATGCACCAGTTCTTCTTAAGCCATTTGGTATGATTCTAGTTTGTATCTGCTGATCTTGCAGTGTCCAAAAGGCTTCTGCATTGTGCATTCAATAAATAAAACCTATATAAGATATGTGTAGACTAATGCAGACTGAGGGTTCAGAAACCTTGACGCCAACTTGTCTTGTGAATAAGTCAGTTAATTAGTGACATAGTTTATGAGCCTTTCCTATTTCAGTGTCTTGTGTTTTGACGTTAAAGTTGGAGAATATGTTCTCCGGAGAACCCTTGTTGATTTTTGAACGAATTGACACTTTCTTTTGGCCTGGCAGTGTATATGAACCGATTGCAAACAATGAGAACATGAGGCAACATTAGCGCAGTTCATTAGACAACAGAGTCTCTCTTTAATCAGAATAATATTATTAATTACTTAGATAAAGTTTTTTTTTGTTTTAAATGTACAGGTTAAAGTAAGCAGCTGTGAGGTTACAAGTTGACAAGTTGCTGCAAAGTGCTTTTTGACAAGGGCCAGAAGACTGAAGCTACATCTCCCACCTCCAACTACTTATTGTTTGGTTCGTTCACCTTAGTCATTTCATTAATGGTTATAATAAGAAGCCGTGCCCAAATATTTGAATTCAGTCCACTATCTTGTATATGCTCTAGAGACCACACATATTACAATTCTGTATCATCTTTACTAAAAACCACATTACAATACAAAAACCTGGGCCCTAAACGAATAGTCTCAATAATTACAAATAAGGGCAAAAACAACATTCTCATGACCCATAGGGAGCTTGTTTGTTGGATCTTGTTAGGCCAATTAAAGCCAACAAAATAATCCTGATTCCCTGTAGGTCTAAACTGAGCCTAATGGATTGGTATCATTTCCAAGTTCTTTATGACACAAAAAAAGAGCTGAACATGAATCAAGACTGAAGTTTGCACTTGATTTGAATCATTATGCTCAACCTTGTAAGCATGAGGAACCACTGGCAATCCCATTCATTGTTTTCTAAGCTACTATAGAGACCATTTGTGTTTTGACGTGTTCTGGCTCATTCATTTTGTGCCATAGCAGCTGCTCGAATAAACCAAGCGAAAATAATACTCCTTACTGAAGGTTGAATCTTTCATCCTCCCAACTGATAATTGTAATAATTTGTTTATGGGTATATGTCTCCTCTAGGCAATGCACTAAAGATCAAACCACTTAACACACGTTACAGCATCAGAGACATGCTCTAACACAGAACACTTATAATGTATGTATCCAGTGATCGCAGTGTTGGCAGTTCGATCCCCCGCCTCCTTCCACGTGTCAAAGTGTCTATGGTCAAGACATTGATCCCTAAATGGCTCCCAATGGTTATGTTAGGTGCAAGTACAAGTGAATTGCGTCTTGCATGTTTTTTCAAATTAAATACTTTTTGTCTTGTCAGTGCTGTGGCCTTAACTTTTTAAGTAATAGGTCCTGTTGAATTCTTGAGAGTCCGTTCAGTCAGAGCTGTGGTAAATTATCTACGATTAAGGCGTGGTGTTGACTATGTCTGCTGTACACATTTATACTACTCCCTGCTCTCTCTTTCACATAGACACAAGTTAAACTACCTTGTTCTACAAAGGCCACTACAAGGGAGTGTTAGTGGACTGGGTCCATCAAGCCAGAGGCAATTTTTCTACCACACTTCATAAAGGGACGATTATGATGGTGGCCACACCTTTTAGATCAATTAGGAAGATTCAATGAGGTAAACCACCATGAATACAACCTTCTCTATGTGTAAGACTCATAGCCCTTTTTACTAAACTGTCTGACGATGCACCTGACAATTGAAACCTTACTATATGTGTAGTTACCTCAGTTTATTTAAACGTGTTAAATGTGCAACAACGATTAAAACAGCTCCTGAATCTTTAAGGTTGATGCGAAACAACTCATTACAGCTGTTAACACTCTAACCTCATGGTCATTGTTTTATTTTGAAACTAACAGACAGAATGCAGAGCAAAAAACACATGTGATTGTCCTACTAATTACATACTATTACGCACTATATTTCTTTCACAGTAATATTGCAGACAATGACTTTAATGCTGCAGTAACTACCGTTCTGCTCCTATTGCAAGGCCATGAATGTTGAAGAGGATTCTATCAGCATTCTGAAAATGTGCCAATCCTTGTGACACACCCTTCTGCCGCTTTAATCTTTTTGCCACCACACCCAGTACTACATAGCCAGAGGGCAAACTGGCACAATGGGAGTCAGTGATGAACTTGACAGCGACAATGCAGAAACAAGACACTCAGATATTTCTTTAATTTATTTCCTTGAAAAACAAACATAGGGCAGATCTGTGTGACTGTCTGTGTGTGTGTGAATCTGCATAGAAAATGATTTTTGAGCATGGATTATTTTCATTGAATTGTATCTATTTGAGTTCTGGCCAGTCACTTGTGTGTGTGTGTGTGTGTGTGTGATACCAGCATCAAAGCATGGGCTGTTAATGAGATGTGGGAAAGATGAGCCACACCCTGGCAACAACACATGCATCCTGAATATACACAAGCAAAACTCCTGCAAGCACTTCATGCCTAGTGGAGGTAACCAAGTGTAAGAGGGGTCAGTAAAATACAACTCGCACTCGCTGTCCATCATTGCTATTTATTGTAAGGCAAAGGTAAATACATCAATACAAACACAAGGCTTCGAAAGGGTTTGTATGTGTGGTTGAAAAATTGTTTGGCGTTTCACACTCTCCTCAGCATGCACATCTGATCCTAATTAAACGGCTCCACCACACCCCTAGGTCATACACACACACACACACACACACACACACACATACACAGTCCGTATCAATGAACTAAAACAAACAATATCCCAAATAACCATAGCATTATAAACAAATATAGGAAACATGCTAAATGGCTTCAACACCAAGTCTACAAGCACTGCTACAATCAGTCCAGGGTACCAGCTTCATCGTAAGACATGAGCTCCTCTGGAAAAAAGTTTTTTTTAAATTTTGACAATGTTATTTTTGCTATGCGTGTCTCTTCATCATCATGGATCATATGTAAAAGTAAAATGCATGTTATTCCTGCCGCCGTCATCAAAGGCCGTGTCCGGACTGCCATACTAACGTCCTACTCATACTCATTTTGACTTCAATTTGAGTATGTGACGGTTGGGTATGCGAGTTTGGGTATGTGAGAAATTCCCGGATGAGTACTAACTTCCGGGAAGATTTTGGGTATGAATCGATTGTATACTTTTCCTACTCAACCGCCCCACAATGCACTGGGTCAATTCTACCCGCCCAGGAAAATAAAATATTTTCGAGCAAGTTGCTAGGCAACGACATTGTTTGGGGTCCGCGATCTGACAGCTGTACGTGCAGTCATTCATAAACTCTTACAATAGATAAGAGATGAAGATAAAAACCTAACAACATTAGAGTTACGAAGTGAAATGAGTGATGTGAGTCTGATAGTGATGTGATGAGCCGGACCAAGAGCGTCGGAGGGATCCTCCGCCTCAAAAAAACACAATTATAAAACAAGAGGTCTAAGACACAGATGACGAACACAGGACTGTAAAAATCGAGTTCAATATCTAACCTGTAGAGGGCGGTTATACGCTAAACAGCGTCTAAACGGCCTGAATCTTATAAGAAGAAGAAGATATTCTTCATGGCTTGAGTATACTTCAACTGAAAACGTTTCGACGCACCTCGCGTACACAATCGATCTATGAGTAGACAGTATGTAGTATATAGATGGTGAGTATGTTGGATGTAGGACGCTAGTATGGCAGTCCGGACACGGCCAAAGTCTGGCAGTGCAAAAAAACATTACACTTCAGTCACTTTAAGTTGAAGATCAGTAAAAAAAACTTTGGTAATCCCTCTAAGTCTGCACGCTAAATCATTTTGTAGTGAGATATGTGGAAAGAAAACAAGGAAACACTTGTTATCCCCGGTTGTCAGTGATACGTAGAAGTGACAGTGGAATGGAACTGTATGTCATCACATTAAGCTGTGAGACATCAAGTACAGTCAGTCCATCACTCTGCAGTGTCTACTGTGCCCTGCATTAGTCAGCCCAATTGTATCATACGTTGATGTTCAGTTTTGACCGTGTGGAGGTTTTTATGTGGTCATTGAGTGATTGTTTTAGACCAGAAGTGCTGACATAAAACATTTAGGCCTACGTCGTGAATGTATGAACAAGAATCACACTTGGTGACCTCTTTGACATATTGTCGCTGTCGGGCAGAAACCTTGTACAGTATGTCCAAAACGCTCACTTTTCAGGAAATACCAAAAAATACAGTATTCTCAAAACAAATTAACCCTGCGTCGTCAATTCACAAGTTCGTTGTAATACTTTTAATTGGTTAAAACGTCATAAAACTCGCAAACACAGACGTGCAGCGTGACCAATAGCACTCATTTATAAGGAAAAATAAAAATTTCCAAAAATGGAGATACAGGTTTTTCCACCAGACATGTGAATCCCCTCTCTCTTCTCAGTAGCAGACAAGTGCAGTTCAAATATTAATTCTCTTTAATGCTCACACCGAAACGTGAAAATGTGCTTTGAGAAGAATTTGCGTTTATTCACGTCTGTACATTGACTTTGTATGCAAAGTGAGCGCCCTTCCGCCCCATATGTGTTTGGGTTTTTTCACTGACATTTTTTTATGAGAATGGTGATGTTACAGCCGGAGATAGCTAAACAATGAGAAGCCGAATGCACATTCAGCTGATCATTTTCAGTGCGTTTTACATTTACAGAATGTAAGCAAACACTTTTTTGTTTTTGACATTGTTCATTTAATACTGTACATTGTCATCATGAAAATGTAACTTAGAAATACCTCATCATGTTTTTAATAAAATATATAATTTAGCAGAAGGTTTTATCAAAAGTGACATCCAGCAGATAGCATTAAGGCCGCACTCACACTAGGCCATCTGTACCGTGCCCAAGTATGTTTGCCCCCTAAAGTCCAGTTAGTTTGACTTGTGCGAGTACTCCGTTCCGTACTCTGGCACCGTACACTTCCTCAGGTAGAGCACAGTTGGGAGAGGTGTGCTAGGGCACGGTACAGATGCTAATCAAGCACAAATTGCACTATAATAGAAGCTGGTGGTGCTCTGATGTAATTATTGACCTAATAATGGTACCTAATACGATCAGATTACCTGGTGGAAATGAACCACACAGTAAGTGTGAATCATAAGAGTGAATAGCTCAATTGAAAACAAACAAAAAAAACAATAATGATTGACGATTTAATTAACCTCTCTTATCACACCTACCTATCCACAGGTGTGGACTTGAAATTGAAAATGCATACACCCTATAAGACTATCATGAAAGGTATGATAGGCATGCAAACTTGCTGAACCACACCACAACGTTATATAAGTATAATCACCTCAGCGATTGTGCTTAGTATGTTCCATATCATAAATCATGCTGGATACAGCATGCCCTGATGCATAGAAGTGACAATATGAATGTGCATAGTACAGAGGAAATGTACCGCAGGGTTGGTTTCAAGGGGGACTCGACCTCTGCGTAGCTGCATTAACATGAGGCAGCTTGCCACAGTTCAGCTCTTATAGAATACCACTTCTCAACAATGGCAGGTGCTTCAGTTTAAAGCAGGTTAGTCTGGGGCCATGTTGTTTAATGTGAAGGTTACTGCAATACAAGGTACAGATCATTCAGTTTGTAATGTTTCAGTATCTGTATGTGTCACTTTCAGTGTTTTCTGTGATGCTTGGTGTCTTATGAACTTGTTGGTGTGATTTATCATATCATATTTCTTTTAATTACAGACTGTAGCTGTGTCACTCCCTGAAATACCAAGGTGTAATCAATGGGATATCCTCAAATGTACTCAAAGGTTACTTGAGTGTTAAATAAGCTTTTAGTCCATCCATCCATCCATCCATCTTCTACCGCTTGTCCCGTTAGGGGTCGCGGGGGGGGCTGGAGCCAATCCCAGCTGCATTGGGCGAGGGCAGGGTACACCCTGGACAGTTCGCCAGTCCATCGCAGGGCCACATATAGGGACAGACAACCATTCACACTCACATTCACACCTATGGTCAATTTATAGAATCCAATCAACCTATCCCCATTTTAGTCCAATTTGGATAAATGTGGTTGGATGGGGCTGATAAAATATTGTACTTGAAGTCTGAAAATAAACATTGTTTTCCGATTCCAATTGTGGGGAAACCAATGATGCTACATGTGAATTGTGTGCAACTTGACATTGTGTGCAATAATTCAATGGCTTTATTGTGATACTCTTAAGTGATTGATGATGCACCAGGAGGCATCCCTGACAGATCCTTTGATTGGCAATGTGGTCATTTTGGGGCCACTTTGGAACAACTATTTTGTATTGCAACTTAAAACTTAAATCAACTAAATTAATGCAAATTCTCATAGATTTTCAGCAAGGATTCCTTCTTAATGTCAGCAGCTTTTAGCAACAGGTAGCTAGCACGTTGACTGCCTGAAACTAAAGTCAGTTTCACTGAATGAGCAGCCCTTGTCTGTTGGTGATGTCTAAAATGCCTATGCTACAGACACTTATTATTAGGTTCATGTTGAGCTAAGTATTAGAACCCAAGATTAGTTTGTTTGTTTTTTTGCATGGCATAGTTGCATCAGATGGAGAATTATACATCATTGTGAATAATTTTATATGGAATTTGTGCTGAAAATCTTGAATTTTTTAATAGACTTCTTTCATATCATGTGTGCAAAACAGCACACATATTGTGATTAAACAAGACAAACATATAAAAAGTGAGTGAGAAACATAATATGTATAAAAGAAATAATTCACTCTTACAGCCGGTGCAGTGTTAATCTTGGTTACAAAAGATAAATGAATAAAGAAAAGGGATACATGTGATTTTTGGTACTTGCATGTGTTATATTATTTAAAAGAATAACAATCCACCGAAATATTTTTTTAATCCCAGAAATGTATATCAGCAATACCTCAAAAAATCCAAAAGTTTTGGTCTGGCTGTAATTTAAGGTCAATTTACCACCTAGCCCTAATGAAGTGGTATCTTATTATATTTCTTGGTGACACATTTATTTTTTATATCCCTGTTGTTTGCTGATGTTGGCAAACGGTTGAGTTCAGTTAGGAAAGATAAATAAAATGTTTTGCTGTAGATGCTCAAACTGCTTCAAGTGGTTTTTCAGCCAGGGTGGGGACAGAGTACCTTTTCTACATAACGCCTCACCCAACCCCACACCTCCTAGGAATCCACCCTGCAGTCTGCACCCAAGATACTTCACACTAATTATTTCATCTTTTCCCATGGTTGAAACACCTCAGAGGGAATTATCTTGGTGAACAAGCTTTTCCACTAACCTCACCTCTGAATTGAGGACTTAGTCGTAATCAACTTTACCTTAAGCAGATAGAGGTGACCTTGCAGTTAACATGTGTCTTAGGTGGAGATCATTTACCCCAGATCTAAGTAAAAGTGCATAGAATATGTTGTCTTGAAAATGTTTAATCTTTGCTTTCTCAAGCCCTGTTGCAGACTTTAATAGTCTTAAATGGGGGACATATAAACAGTCACGAAAAAAAAATCCTGCAATGTGGTTATAAGGTAAATTTGCCATGTTTCTGCCATTTACGTGGGTGGGAATAGGATTTAAAGGCATCTCAAATGTACTTTAAGTCAGGGTTAGACAATGGCGTCCCCTGATTGGGAGCCCAGTAGGTTCAGAAGAGCACAGCATCATAACCATATGCAGGACCCGATGTCTGTTTAAAACATCATCAATACTGGCCGTACTTAAGAATCCTTACCCACATTTTGGTGCATGTGACTGTGTATAACTTTCACTGTAATTGTACGTGAACAGGCCACATTGTTAATCCTAGTGTTAGTTTTGTTCTCACATATCTGTATGATATATGCCTACATGTTTTTTGAGTTTTTCACTTTGGCATTTTACCATGCGTTATGCCCTTTAAATGTTAGGGGGTGGACTGATTTATGATCATTTTCTTGCTTTTTCTCCGCCCCACCTCTCGGTTAAGGCTTGGTTCCCCGCGGCAAGAAACACTGTCAGCTCTATCATAAAAGAATGCCAATCACCTTAAGGTAGAACCACACCTCTAAGTAACATCACGACAAAATGATTATTCACTCTCTACCCTTCTCCTCCAATCATAAAATGTTCCACTCATTACGCCTCTGACACATTCCTAAAAGACCAGCAGCTTTTAACAAGAGTTAGCGTGCAAATGTAATGCAGGAAACTAGAGTCACTTACAATGAATGAGCATAACCTTTTCTGTTGGCGATGTCTAAAATGCCAATGCTACAAATGCTAATTATTAGGTTTATGTTGAGCTTAGTATTTGAACCCAAGATCAGAGCCGGCCCAAGCCTTCATGGAGCCCTAAGCGAAATATGATTAGGGGGCCCCTCTCCAATGTCAGCGCTGCTGAAACTATTGACCTTTGTTAAATGTCATTCACACACCCAGTGTTTTCCGCTAGTGGCTCCACTGTGCAGCTGTGTGAAAATATTAGACAGCCGAGATTCAGTCCCTCCTAGGGGGGTCGGGGAGATTTTTTTTTACTTTTTTAAATTGAAATGCATGATCTGGTGCACTTTGAGAAGCTAAATCTGAGATTTGGAGACACTGGGTCGGATGAATTAGAAGCTATTGAAGAAGGACACATGGATTTTCCAGAAACACATTAATATAAAATAAAATAGTATACAGGGTCCTCTGAGTTGGGCTTGGAGCTCTTTTTCTTTTACGGGACATATTTCTCTGTAATATAATGAATTCATTTAAATGCAGTGAGAGGAACGAAGCAGAAGAACTCTGTTGTCCAGCTACTGTATCTTTTTTTCCACAGACGAGGCTGAAATAGGCTATAGACTATACACAGTGCATGGGCAACTGAGGGCAGCCCCATTTCCAAATGTTTTTAAATAAACTCAATACACACTGTGCATGGATGTGAACGTGACATGATTAGATAATTTCGGATTACCTCCCAGATGAACTGATTACATTTTTAGGCTATTAATTATCTAGGCCAAAACATTGTATTCCTTTTTTTGTATGATAACATACATTAGCATAATATGATGTTAATATCAAACAAACATTTTTTGGAGGGGGCCCCCTTGGCGGTCGGGGGCCCTAAGCAACCGCTTGGTTCGCTTATGCCTCGGGCCGGCTCTGCCCAAGATACACTTTTTTTGTATGGTATAGTTGCATCAGATGGTGCATTGTTTAGAATAAAGTTATGTGTAATTTGTGCTGTGATGGGTTTAACAACAGGCGAGGACGAATCAACTAAAATAGCGAAGGTTGTTAAACGGTTTAGCTTCTTTTTTATTGGATGCAGAGCTCCACTGCCTCATCTTTCAATTGTTCTCATGGGAACTAAACACAACTAATTCCTTATAGTCAACAAAACCCATCAGCCATTCATTTCTTGGCTGCTGTAAAAAGCTGGGTGTGTTAGTCGTAAGGCCCCATGGTTTTCCTTTAAAGAGCTGAGATTTAAAGTGTGTCACAGACAAGGCACAGTTTAATTAAACACACCCTTCGATATGTTAAAAATCTAGTTGCGTAAGTTGAAAGTTGTGACTCATTTGTAAGATATCAAACTAAGGTACCTGTATTCATCCAAATGGATATCTGAGATTTTTTTACTGTTATGGCTGCGGCAGAGTTGCTTTGAACTTCAAGTGCAGTTGCCTCTTGCAGCATTTGTCTCCACACCAACCTGTTTGAGTCGCCGTACTTTACAACAACATGGTGGTTTAGAATGATCTCTCATGTCTAATTTACGCCTCAACGCCCTTTCACACCCAAAAGCCTGCACCCACACTGCCATCTCAAACTATTCTGCAAACATATTTTTTTCCACTTCGAAACAAGCAAACCAAAATACCATTAAGTTTGAGTTGGCTAGTGATGGAAATACGTTCTCTACTTTTTAACTGCTATTAGTTGATCCACTTAAATTTTCATTGATGACTTTTTCTATCAGTCTTTGATCAGTTTAAATTTTGCTACCATTCCTTACAGCACCAAGGCCTTCTGCAGGCTCTGACAAGAATGAATTCTACCTGTTACCACTTTCCTTTTTTTCCTCATTGGGAGTCATTTCTGACTCGTAGGGAGTTATGCTGAACGCTTTGCCTAAACCTGCTTTTTGCTGGCAATGATAAAAACAAGCCTTGCCTCCAGGCACCATCAGATACAAAGCGTAGGCTGTACTAACTGTGTTGTGACAGTCGGATAATAATGACAATCAAAAGTACTGTCATGATTACTGTCCTGTGCCTAGTCTACACGGATGTGAAGCCACATTTTCTCATCTAATGCAAATTCCAGCTGACTATATGGCAACTAAGGTGGATCTGGCTTGGCTCATGCATGGCTGAAGTCTTACCTATCTGAAACAACACAGGGTGTCTCATACAATAGTGCTAAATATGTATTATGGGAAGTGAAATAGTACCTCTCGTCCCACTGCTCTTCTGGTTATCTACTGTATCTCATCCATTGGCCAAATTATACGCAGTTATGGAATTAATTTCCACTGCCCACTTCTTTTTCCACTTTAGAAATATAGCTAACATTAAGTAATTTTTTTTCCATTCCTGATGCTGAATCCAGATGCATACATTTGTTTCCTCTAGGCTCGATTATTGTAACATCTTGTTGTCTGGGCTACCTAGGGAAAGTATTATGAGCTTACGAAAGGTCCAAAATGGTGCAGCTAGGTGACTAACTAAAACAAGAAAATTTGACCACATAACACCCAATTGAGGCCTCCCTTCATTGGTTCCCTATCCATTTACAACTTTAGAGGTCCTATAAAGCTTTAAATGGCTTCAGAACGTAATACCTGTCTAGTCTGATTGCACCTCATGCCCCTGATATTTAAATCTAAACCTATAATTAAAACGTATCTATTTGGCCTAACCTTAAATGAGTACACATTCATTGACACATTGGTGCTTGCACTTGTTTAACCTCACAGAGGAATGGGTCCATGAGTATCAAAGTCTGACCGGTGTATGTGTCCTGCAGACGCAAACATTTGGCAAATATGTAACTGCTAATATCAATGCAGTTCTTTAACCTTCCTCAAAAGCTGTGTCTATCTTGGTCCATGCTTAACTCTTTGTCTTCCAAGCATTTCCAGGAGATGGTGTGGCTCAGGTCCTACCACTGGAAGCATCTCCTGTATCCAAATTATTCACATGTTTAATTATCTGCATGTAATAATATTGCAATCAAATTATGTTTTTTTGTGATTTGTTTGTTGGTCTTTTATGTGCAGACACCTAGGGGAGAACGGGGTAAGTAGGCACACTTTTTACTCTAGTGAGAATTGCTTATCACCTAAACATCTTTCAATAGTCATTCCTACATTAAATTGAAGCTTAAGGTGTTGGCTTGAAATGTGTACCCCTCACTTTTTCTATCTTATTGTAATAAAGAAGAAATTAATCATCAAAGACACCCTTACACATTGTGACAACCAACCCCATCACGGGGTCGGTTGTCAAACACTATGGGGTTGTTTGTCACAATGTTATCTTAATGGGAATAATCTTAAAAAGAAGGCAAGCAAGTAGAACTAAATTGGAAAGTTTAATTGCATTGTCAAGTTGACAAATAGGCCTACATAACTTACTGTAGACTTGGCAGCTGGTCTAGTTTGGGATGCACTGGGTTGTTTTGATTTTGTTGCCCTTTTTTCTTTTGCATGCTAGCTGCCTTTTCCTGCTCTATTCTTTCCTTCTCTGGGGTGTCAGTGAGGATACAGCTTGACAATTTATTTCGTTATTGGGTTCCTTTCCTGGCTGCAGCCTTGAGATAACATGTGACAACCAACCCCCCAAAAAATTTGACGACCAACCCCAACTTGAATTTCTTGCTAACATCAAGGCCAACAACCATCTGACAACTAATTAGCTTGCTAACCACAATCTAAACTATAGTTTACCCTTCACACTTTGTATGGATAACAAGTGTTTTGTTATAAACCCATTGTGTAAAAGCCTAGAAGAAAAATGCTGAGGATCTAATTATTTTCAATTTGACATGAAAAACACAAACAGTCGTCTCACCTCAAATTCAGCTGTCTAACTTCAAGGAAGACTATGTAGGTGACCTCTGATCCTAATTCTGGATATTTACATACCAAAATTTTAAAGACAGCGCCTTCTGGTTCCGAGATATAACGATTGTGACAACCAACCCGCGTGACAAATTACCCCGTTCTGCCCTATTACATGTTTGTCAATTCTGAGAGAGGGTTCCCTCATCTGTTTCTCTCTGTTGTTGGAACAGCCAGCTGATCCAGAAATAACTTGTCATGAACTATCATAACAGTATGTCACGTACAACCGGCTTCCTCTGTTTGCATCTTGGATGCAATCCTGTTTCTGTGTGAAAAGCAAATACCTAGCACTGTTAAAAGGTATGGGAAATACCTCTGCTCTAAAAGCCATTAGAAATATGATATGACATACAAGTCTAGAGTGTAGTGCTGGCAGATGCCGAACTGGTGGCGAAATAAAAGCAACGTCTACCATATGGGGATATTTAGAATTCAGGTAAAGGGACAGTACAATAAGACAAGATAGCCCAATAATTGGGGCTATGCATCCCAGGCAGACAACCTTCTCCGGTTCCACACCCTTCAGCACATGCCGATGGACCCCAATCTGAATATATTAATAGACGGCGATAGCATATAATTAACTCTCAAGGCACACAGGCCTAAGTGACACAAGAAATGTCGGCTAAAACTAAATACAAAGGTGTCTGAAGAGCGAATTCGACTAGAATTAACTACACAACAAGAAAGTACCTTGATTGTGCATACAGAATCTGCTCACAGCCAACCACAGTCCATATATCCTTCTTGTTTCTTCTGTAATGAGCCTGCTGGTTCTCCAGATTTAAATAATGCATCATCTTACAACATTGCCACAGATGTGCTTAAGTGTGCCCTTGAACACTGTCCTGTTGACCACGCTTGCAGAGCTAGACAGGCAGCAACCAAAACCAATGATGAAGAGGATTTCTGCCTGCACGGCACATCCTTAGCTGAGTTAGTGGCATTATTGGAAGATATGAGTAGTGATGAGGAAAGTGCTCCTGTGTTTAAAATGATAGACATTACTGAGGTTTACACGGCCATGCTGAAGCAGCTCGGTCTCACTTTAGTAGCACAGATTCACACAACCAGACTGAAAAACCGACTGCTTTCTGCACTTCCTGATCTGAGGGCACATTCACATGGAAGATACCTACTGCTTAGTTTTGAGAAAGACATCGGACCAGCACTCATGATGGCCTCTAATCAACAGTGATGCTATGCACCTAATGCGGGCAGCACACAATGCACAGAGATCTTTGACTCAAGCTTCTGCTTTGACAGGGCATTCCAGGCTAACTGCCAGCAAGAGGCTGTGGCTCTAGTCAACATGATACTTGCTGGGGTAAACATCGAGAATCAGACTCAGCTGGTCCATACATCCACCACACAACTAGCCTTAGCAATCTCACAATCAGCTGCCTTCAAGACAAAATACTTCAATGTCCCTATTGTACAAGGTCCAGATTCCTGTCCTTGCTGCTGACCAACCTCTGTTCCGCTTGCTAAGAGAATTCAGTAGACTTGGCCAACCACTCGCACAGAGGATCATTTTGTGATAAGGTTTGATTGATGGTCTATATATTGAAATGTCCATGTTGAAGTTGCTGAGAGACTGGCTAGAAGACAGAAGTGGAGTCCTTTGCTCTCCTGCTGAGTCAGACTCCGCCTACCTAGCCCCAAGTTCACAAGAGGAGGCGGACACCCGCCTACTTCTGCATGTGGCAGATGCTGTTCAAAGGGGGTGTAAGAAGGTGACCATACGTACAGTTGATACTGACGTTTTGGTACTGGCTGTGACTTTATTCTGAAAGATAGCTCCCGATGAGCAGTGGGTGGCTTTCGGTGTCGGGTCAAGCATTTGCTTCCTGAAATTGTCAAAACAATGAATCCAACTCAGTGTCTGACTCTGGGCAGCACACAATGCACAGAGATCTTTGACTCAAGCTTCTGCTTTGACAGGGCATTCCAGGCTAACTGCCAGCAAGAGGCTGTGGCTCTAGTCAACATGATACTTGCTGGGGTAAACATCGAGAATCAGACTCAGCTGGTCCATACATCCACCACACAACTAGCCTTAGCAATCTCACAATCAGCTGCCTTCAAGACAAAATACTTCAATGTCCCTATTGTACAAGGTCCAGATTCCTGTCCTTGCTGCTGACCAACCTCTGTTCCGCTTGCTAAGAGAATTCAGTAGACTTGGCCAACCACTCGCACAGAGGATCATTTTGTGATAATGTTTGATTGATGGTCTATATATTGAAATGTCCATGTTGAAGTTGCTGAGAGACTGGCTAGAAGACAGAAGTGGAGTCCTTTGCTCTCCTGCTGAGTCAGACTCCGCCTACCTAGCCCCAAGTTCACAAGAGGAGGCGGACACCCGCCTACTTCTGCATGTGGCAGATGCTGTTCAAAGGGGGTGTAAGAAGGTGACCATACGTACAGTTGATACTGACGTTTTGGTACTGGCTGTGACTTTATTCTGAAAGATAGCTCCCGATGAGCAGTGGGTGGCTTTCGGTGTCGGGTCAAGCATTTGCTTCCTGAAATTGTCAAAACAATGAATCCAACTCAGTGTCTGACTCTTCCAGTATTCCACACTTACACCTGATTTGACACTGTATCTGCTTCTGCAGATAGAGGGAAGAAAACAGCCTTGGAAAGTTGGAAATCTTTCCCCGAGGTGAATGATGCTTTCACTGAATTACTATGTATGCAAAGTGATTAGCCGAAAATCAATGAAACACCTAGAACAATATGTAGTGCTGATGTACGACTGAACTAGTGAGTGCATGGAAGTGAATGACGCTAGGAAAAAGCTCTTAACACAGAAGTCTAGAAATCTAGAGAACATTCCTCCAACACAGGCAGCATTCAAGCAGCACATTAAACACACTTGCTATCAGGCCAACTGTTGGAACCAGGCATTGGTCCTCAATCCAGAGGTGCCAGACCCATCTGACTGGGGCTGGACCATAGATAGTAAATAATATGGATGAAGCATCCGGGATGACCTCAGTTATTCACACGGCATCCAATAATCCTGGTTTGTGCGTGTTGCTATTTTGTGAGATTTTTGCTCCGCCTCACGTCGGCGGGAGGGAGCTAGCTGACGTATACCTCCGAGGCAAAGTGAGGGACAAAGGGCGGAGAGCTGTCACTCAAGAGATCGTGCCAATACATTTTAACCACCAAAAGAATAAAAACTAGCGTGGTCCAAAAAAATTCACCCCCCTCAGTGTTGTCATGGAGATATGACCTAAACATACAGACTAAAAGGGTTTTGTGGACCAGGCTGTAAATAGGTTTAATAAGACTTTGAAAACGGCCTGTCTAACAAGTGAGTCAAAGAAAAACAAGAGTACCTATTTGCAGACCCATGGAGAAACGGAGCTCCACCGGAAATACGAAATTTCTTCTTCGTTTTACTGGCGGCGATCACCCAGCGTTTCTTCTTCTTTTTGTTTTACTGCCGGCGTTCACCTAGCACTGAATAATAACAAGACACAGTTTCCACCGATTATGGTGCCAGTAGACAGTAAAATGAGTCTGTTTGTTAAGGGTCCCAAATGGATGATGCTGAGGTAGAAGATGAACGAATGCTTGTCTTTTCCTCTTAAACGAAGCTGTAAATAGCCTATACGTAGTGTCAGTTGGAGCCTTGTTGCAGCAGTGCAGGCTAATGCTAACTGTGTTCGGATTAATAAACCTATTGTATTGTATGTATCTCATTCTGCGGCTGCACGCGATTGTTACTGTTCACTTGCATGATCACAAAGTCACAGACGAGCCTCGTTAAAAAGCCTAATATGAATATAGAAATTATATAATAATTAAAACTGTGATCACTAGAGGACAATGGGTCTGATAATAAATCAATCAGGATCTACAAAGGAAACTGTCATTCCCCATTTTTTAAAATGTGTTGTTTATTTTAATATGGTGGCACTTTTTGTGTTTCATTTATAAGAGTTGATATTTGTATGTGATTGACCTACTTGTGATAATTGTGAATTAAACAGACGGATTTCGGAAGATGTACCCAAAGCTTCGTTGCGTCATTCATCTTCTACCTCAAAATCTACTTTTTACTACCGTCCTGGCCACTTGGGACACTTAACAAACTGACTTATTTTACTGTCTACTAGCACCATAACCGGTGGAAACTGTGTCTTGTTATTATTCACCGCTAGGTGAACGCCGGCAGTAAAACAAAAAGAAGAAGAAACGCTGTACGGGCCGTCCCTCCGGGGGTTTCGGCTGTGGTTGCTCCTCATGGCAGCGGTGCATTTGGCTATTTCCCTATTCTATACTCTATTCTCTAGCTATGGCCCCGGTCCTCCTCGGGACTAGTGCCGCACTGGGGCGTGCACTCTGGGGGCGGGGTGCTGGGGGGCAGGCTCTGGGTCTGGGGGGCTGGCGCCGATTGTGTGTCGGTGGGGAACGGTAGAGTGTAAATCAATGTAATTTAATGTTAATTGTGTTCATATTGTTTACCATTGTTATAGCGTTAATATTAACAGCCTGAGGAGCTGCCTCGGTCTCTGTTTGTCTGGGCCTGAGTACCGGTTGTCCTCCCACTGAAAATTGTCCTGCCAACGCTAATTGCATAACTGATACCATTTCTCTGACATTTGTTCTCCTCTGTCTATCTTCCATGATTGGCTGAGCGTTGCCCCGGGGGTTCTCTCCCTCTGTCTACCAAGCACTCTCCATGCTACTCGACTGAATCCGAGTGCTGTGCGGAATCAGCTGTCCTAGGAACGGATGCTCCCCGCCTGCTATTGCCTCACATCAGCACTGATTCACCACCCATCAGGATAGTACTCTTTCTACTCGCTTGCTTGTTCAATCTTTAAATTCATTCTTGCTTTGCTCACTGGTTGCCTGTCTGTCCTCTTCCAGTTTTCCCTGGTCGTGACGAGACGATGTGGATCTGGTCCCCCCTCCGGTAACATCTGAGAATGGACCATCAACGCGAAAGATGTTGCAGTGGTTAAGGACGCCACCTGGAGACGTGGGATGTAATCCCGGCGATGGAAACCTTAGTTTTCCCTGGTGGAGACGAGACGGTGTGGATCCTCTGGCAGCATCTGAAGTCTTCCTGCATCCACACTATTCTCACTTTACTTAGTATTACCATGTAATCACCTGGTCAATGATCAAATTCCTTCGTGATTTTCTCTACTTATGACATCTATTGCAGCATGTCCGTCCTGGGAGAGGGATCCCTTACTCTGTCGACTCTCCCTGAGATTTCTTCAATTTTTTTTTTATTCCCGGTAAAGGGTTTTTACTGGGAGTTTTTCTCAGCCGAGCTAAGGGTGTAAGGGCAGGGTGTCATATTGTATCATTTATCATATTGTATGAAATGTAAAGCCCACTGAGACAAATGTATTTGTGATTTTGGGCTATACAAATAAAACTGATTTGGGTGATCGCCGCCAGTAAAAAAAAACGAAGAAGAAATTTTGTATTTCCGGTGGAGCTCCGTTTCCCCATGTGTCTGCAAATAGGTGCCTCTTAAGAAAAATGGCTTAGTCTTGGTACCACCCCCCCCCCAGTGGCACTTCCTGGTTACTACAGTTGTGGTCACTTCCTTATTGGATGCTAGTATAAATCGCTGAGGTTGGGGCTTGGGCTGGACAAAGGAAACAACTCGGTGCCAGCTGCTTTGGACCCCTCTTTCTGAGGCATTTAACCTTGCTGCTTCATAACCTGTTCCTTTTTTTCCCCCCTTCATTTTCAAGGCTCCCTTATCCAAAAGGTACAAGACCTTTTGGGACTCCCTGCTGGACAACCTCTGTCTTTGCAGTAGAAGGATAGACAAGCGGCAACCTTGGAGAAGTGGACTTTGGGGTGAATCAGATGTTATCATCTGAGAAGCTTAAAGAGGGAGTTTGCCAACACTATCGGCATAAGGTTGCAGAGGACATTAGTTGGGCTTTTCGAACACAGCGCACTTCTCTGCACGGCCTGTGATCTTGCCATACATGACTCTATGGTGCTTCATAACAGAGCATCTATGGTAGAGGGGGTTTTCAGGCCACGGCCACCGTCTGCACAGATCAAGGAAGATGGGGGAGGAGAATTCTCCTACCACGAAAAAGAGATTTTAAAGCTATAAATCTAAAACTTATTAAAAAAAACTGCTGGGTGAAGTTTTAAGTTGTATGCCACTGTGAAAACACCTCCACGCTCCAAAAAAGTATAATAGACTATACATTTTTTATTCATTTGGTTCCTAAAATGCTTTTTACCCATCATGCTTCCTTGCTGTGACTGTACTACTGGGCAAACAACCGTTTCCACAGGAAAGCAAATCATTTTGATCGGAATGAATATTAAGAATTTTACAAGAATGTTCATGTCTTTTGAATTGCTTGTGTATTGGAGTTATTATTTTTCTCTTAAATTTCAGGACGATACAATCCGTCCCTTCCACTTACGAGCTGCTCTTGCTGGAAGACTTGGCCAGTGGATATGAGTGATTTGTTCAAAGTGGCTAATGGCTAGCCACAGTCAATTTGGAGACCTTGTATACAGTGTTTCTTTTCACTATGTGGATCTCAAGATTACTGCCCAGGGAATGTCATTACAAGCGTTTGTAAGCATGCTTGAACGAACAAAACTCTTTGGTCGGGTGAGTACAAGATTGAAGTAATTGTACTACTGGAACTGCATTGTTAATTATTTGAATTATTTTCAGACACATTTGTATGATATTATAATATATTTTCAATTTCCTTTTGCCATGAGAGTGGTAAGATATGTGGGAACACATTTCAGAGGTCTTTTCTGGAATGTACATATGACTAGTTTGAAGTTGAAAAGCTGTCCCAGTTAGAGCATTGTCAGTGCCCTGCATGCACACCCTCCATGCTAGCTGTTGCGGTTGATGGGAACTGTAAACTGTATCGCTTCAAGAGCCAACTGTAATGGTTATAAATATGTGTTTTTCTGGAAAGCTTTAAAAAAATGCAGAAACATTTGGTTTTCATTAATGCAGAAAAGAAGTAGAAAATCCTAAACGCTTTTAAATGCAAAAACGGACTTTGCACTGATTATCTGTTATCCGTTGCTCTGCCCTTTTCAGATAAGATGCCGGTGAAATATGTCTTTGTTTATTCCCATGTTTAGCTTAGAATACATTATTTCATTATTTACTACAACACTTTTCATACATTCTCAATTAGATTAGTTGTTGCAGTGTTTCTTTATTTCACATTATTTTGAGTTTTATCTGTAGATGCTCTGGGTTCGATTAGTTTTGTTTACCTCGTTCAGCCTGTAGGGGAATAGCTTGTTTGCCGTCTCCTCGGCCATTACAACTTTGCAATAAAGGTAATTTGTGAATATACTGTTTGAGTTTTGTATATTGTGATACTTGAAATTGCATAAAAAATACACTGTGTATTGAATTTTGAACATTTCTCAGAAGACAATTAGTCATTAGTTCTCAGTCACAGACTGAGATTTTGAAAAGACAGTGGGTCTCATATTGCAAGACTACAACTGATTCCTTTTGAAATGAATATAATTTCCAATCCTGCTCTGGGGGATTAAAAGCGATTTCAGTGAAATAAAATGTTTGTTTTTTTAGCAGGTAAAATGGACTGGGTGTATAAACAACTGTATGCCCTAATCACGTAGGCTTTGTGTCATGCATAATCACTTTAAAAACTGCAAACACGGTTGTGATTATATTTAATTAAAAAAAAAGTTAATTTGATATTCCGAGCGGGGGACATCCTGCAGTTATTTTAATTTTTATTTATTTTTTGCATTTTTATGCTTATTGATAGTGTCGAGACAGAGTTGAAATGGGGCAGAGAGGGGAGTGACAAGCAGAGAACCACCGCGGGCTGGAATCGAACCCTGGTCCGCTGCTGGCCGAGGCCCATGGGGGGGACGCCCTACCAACTGAGCTAAGGGCGCCCCCATCCTGTAGTTATTTGACCAAATGTATATGCTGATATCGTCCCCAAATAACTCTCACTCCTAACCCTGTATTTGACAGTAAAGTGTTAAGGTTGCACGTGACAGCCTGGTTCTGCAGCCGAGGCTTTTACGTGAAAGTGTCCAGAAAAAGTGCCTCACAGCTGGACACAGGTCGCGACTAATGCCGCTCCTCCTGCGTCGTGTCTGGTGCTGGAGAGAGTGTGACCGTGTTCACGTCATTTCGCTTGAGCCAACCCCTTAAGACTAACGATAATATCAAACCTGTTTGATAATGTTGGAACGTCAAGACGGGGAGAAGACTGGCTGAAATCGGGTCGGAAGACCACCATACACCAAACGACTGAGATTACGGGCACGCGCCACAACTCCAGCAAGACTCCCGTGATTTCTGTCTGACATTGAAAGATTGGCCCAATCTAGATCCACCCCCTACACCCTATCCCTCCGTTTGCACGTTCGCGTGAAGGGCCCGCCATATTAAGTGCCATCCCAAACCATCAGGCCTTAAGTGGGAGTGGTATATAAAGCCCTCAATCACCGAGTCTGCATCGATGGTGGCTCAGCCTTACGTTTGACACAGGTGTCTGCCAATCAATTATGTCCGGAGTCGACGAAACCTACAAATGTAAGTTTCATGCGGTTTGTTTCCCGAATTATAAATGAAACGGTCTCTTACCTCAGACAGACATTTGATTGACTATATTTATAGGCCCACATAGCCTACGAAAGGGTAATGTAGTATATTTAGGAACAAACAGATTTTTACACTTGTTGATTTCACAACATGAAACTGAACAGCTGATATCACATTAAGAATCGGCAATGAAAAAATGTTTAACAAAAAAAGAAATGCTGCCAAATAAGCATGGAAGTGAGTTTGTTTTATTCAATAAATGTTTACTCTCACTTATATTATTATGGATGTAAATAGTGTTTCAGGTCAATGCTTTTATATTAAGATTATCATCAATATAATTTTTGAAATGTTATGTGTACAGGTTTATCATAAAGGAACTGGGGCTGGAAGGAAAGGTGTTGGCAAAACAGGCCTCAAAAAATATAAGGTTAATTTATTAATTATTTTTATTAATATTTTTATCAAATGTAAATAGGGGAGAACGGGGGAATCTGAGGCATCGGGTAATGTGAGCCACCCCCTGTATCTAGGCAACGGAAAATATTTGTGGTCATGTGAGATATATTTTCAATCCCCTCTCATTTCCCCATGGCCCTGAAAGAGAGGACCTCATGGTGCTGTGGTAAGCATGTTTTTTTCACCAAAATAGGTATTTTGCATGTACAAGTAAATTTTCTTGCTCTCAACTTAATCAACTGTTGTGCCAAAGCAAATGTATTCACGTAGAAAAACTTCTATCATACGTGTTGATGAACTAACAACATATGAAACCATGTGATGCTGATAACTGAAGATTAGCCTGAAATGCTAAGAGAGGTAGTTTTTTTCTCAAATTGTGGTGGTGGGGGAAAGTGAGCCAAATGCTGTGGGGGAAAGTGAGCCACTGTCTCACTTTCCCCCACCATGAGGCACAAGTTAAGTTTAGTCTTAAACATATTTTAATGTAATATTACATGACATATGTTTTCTTTTAATGTCATACACATTGTAGAAAAGCCATCATGCCAAGGAAATACACCTGGAAGACGACCTGGGGCAACCACACGGAAAGAGCACCTTCTCATCTTTCCCTGTAACCTTCAGGGCTGGAATGTAGAGTAGGCCTAGTTGTAGAGTATGACAGGCTGATGTTTTAATCCAGTTGGGTCTTCTCCTGTGTTCTGAGTCCCAGGCTGTTCTCGCTGGTTCTGATTTTCCTATGCTTTGACCCCCAGACACTAGCTGGCTCTAAGGGTCCTGTGTTCTGACCCCCAGACTGTGTTCTAATCTAACTGGTTCTATCTTTCATTTGAATCTTATCAAAACCTTTTGAATTATAATATGTTGTATTTGATTTTGTTAAGAGTTACTTTTAAGTGTTTAGAAAATTTGCTTTGCTTAATTGACCAAACCCCATCATTCTTTTACTAGTCCGACATTAGTTCTGGAATGTGTGGCTAGCTTTCAGGATTCTTACTGTTACAATATGTGTTGTTATGGTAGTTTCAGAGTGGAAAAAGTAAGTGGATCAGTTTACCCCACAGCTGGGGTAAAGTGAGCCACATGACAACTTTTTTTAAAACAATCATATTTTCACTGCCCTTTGTCTTGAAGAAATTCTGCTAATGCCCATTTCTAGGAAACATCCTGAAATAATGGGAAATGTGTAAATTTGAGTGATAAATAATTTTAGCTCGCTTTGAGGGGAGCAAATGTAAAAAGCTCAGATTACCCCGTTCTCTCCTATTACTGTTTAAAATGAATGTGGTGTAATTACACTCAACAAAAATATAAACGCAACACTTTTGTTTTTGCTCCCATTTTTCATGCCACAGATGCCACAAGCATTGAGGGAGCGTGCAATTGGCATGCTGACTGCAGGAATGTCAACCAGATCTGTTGCTCGTGCATTGAATGTTCATTTCTCCACCATAAGCCGTCTCCAGCAACTTCGCACAGCCATTGAAGAGGAGTGGACCAACATTCCACAGGCCACAATTGACAATCTGATAAACTCTATGCGAAGAAGATGTGTTGCACTGCATGAGGCAAATGGTGGTCACACCAGATACTGACTGGTTCTGAGTCCCCAGAC
The DNA here is from genome assembly GCA_026929865.2 of Hyperoplus lanceolatus. Lineage (NCBI taxonomy): Eukaryota > Metazoa > Chordata > Actinopteri > Uranoscopiformes > Ammodytidae > Hyperoplus > Hyperoplus lanceolatus. The sequence continues at coordinate 6,930,330 of CM049404.1, read as the reverse complement.
CCCAATAAAGCAAAAAAATGCACATTTCAGAGTGGCCTTTTATTGTGGACAGTCTAAAGCACACTTGTGCACTAATCATGATGTCAGATCAGCATCTTGATGTGGCACACCTGTGAGGTGGGATGGATTATCTCAGCAAAGCAGAAGTGCTCACTATAACACATTTAGACAGATTTGTGAACAATGTTTGAGAGAAATGGTACAATTGTGTATCTGGAATGAATTTTAGATCTTTAAGTCCATCTCATGAAAAATGGGAGCAAAAACAAAAGTGTTGCGTTTATATTTTTGTTGAGTGTATATTTGGTGAGAATGAAAGATAAAAAAATATTTATTTTACTCCAAGCACAGAAAAAAGCTAAGCAGAGACTAATCACTTCTTTGTTGCCACAGGAACTAAGAAGGCCACCCACTAGCTCTGGGACAGATCAGGGGGAGGAGACAATGGGGTCCAGGCCATCTACTAGTCCACCTGTCCTGATTGCCTCATGCATGGGTAACCCCACCCTGTGAGTCTCCCACCTTTACCAGCACCCCAAGCACTTCCAGCACCCTCCACAGCACCTCCAGTCCCACCTCACCCGAAAGAGGCCAGCCGCCACCTGCAAAAAAGCGCAAAGGCGGCGACAAGGTGATGGACTATCTCAAAGAGGAATCGCAAAAAGAGGAAGAACGCCATCAGAGACATTTAAAACAATCCGAAGAGTTCCTGAAATTGTTTGAGAAAATGGTTGAAAAAATGTAATGCCACCTTTGTGGCATCTCTTTTATTTCTGTGGAACTTTTCACTTAACTTATTTTTTCCAACATGTTTACTTTTTCTGCCCATACAGGCACAAATACAGCTTTGTTTCATATTATCCTTCATGTTTTGGATTTTTTATTAGTCATGGTAGCAATGCCCTAGTAAACGTTCGTACGTTGAACAGAAAAAACACAAACTTTTGTCCCCTACAGACCATACTACATTAACAGTTTGCTTTGTCTATAGTATGTTAAATAAGTGATCATTCATTTGTATTCTGACCACTGCATGTGCTTCGAATATGAACCTTTGCAAAGTATTTGATCAAAATTCTGCTCTTCAGACAAAAATAATGCAGCCCTTAATTTTAGAAACACTTGCAAGCAGGAGTTTTCACCATAAGTCCCAGGAAATATTTACAACACATAGGGTTGATGTTTTAAGTTACAACATTGCTGAACTGTGCTCTTCACAGTGGAGGTTGCTTTCTCCAAATGTATTGTCATAGAACTGAAAATCAGCTTTTCTAGTTCAGATGAGTTGGCAATTAAATACCAGATGACAAAATGTTCAAGTACAATAATTAAGATCTTTATTGCTTGCAAGCAAGAGTCAAGACACAATCATCAATGGGACTGTAGAATTGACCGGAGAATGGCAGGCATTCTTCAGAAGATATAGTAAACTGTATCTGTTACATGAACATTTGCAACATCACAACAATTTATCAGGATTAACAAAGTGCACTTCATACATAGAATGAGGTCAGACTTGCTCCAAATAAACAATTTTACAATAATTTAACTTGTATTTAGTTAATAAATTACAGTATTGTTAAATACCTATGTTATGGAATTCAGTTTAACAGAAGCAACTCCACCCAATAACAGGAAGAAAATGGAAGACAGGGTGGATAGACATGCAATAGATGTCATGTACATCACAGTACAAAAGAAAAATCACAGTTAAACAGATTTCAATGACACCATTTTTGCATGACAGAAATAGATGCACATCAATAATGAACAGAAAATATGTGCACAACATATTTTTTTTGATGAAAAAAATTAATCAGATAGGTGACAACCAAAAAAAAAGGAAAGCATCATTTAAATATAATTGTGCTCCATCATGTGAGCAGTTGGCCTAACAGGAGCAGACAGTTTTGCAGCAGTCCTTTCCCTTATGTGTGTTCCCGGACGCTCCTGTCCTCCTGCTGCAATTTGATGAACACACTGTTGACCTTCTTCTTCTGGCAGGTCTTCATCTTAATTTAAGAAGTCATTCATCCTGAGGCACAGATTGTGCAAAAATGCACAGCAGGCAATGACGTCAGGGGCAAAGCTCAGACTCACCTCCAGAGCCTTGAACAGTGTGGCCCTCCAGCAAGCCTTCATCATTCCAAAAGCTCGCTCCACAATAGAACGAGCCCTGGAATGAAAAACATTGAGTCTCTTATGAACCCGGCCGTGCAGAGGTAGCTTGTAAGGTGTGGTGATGGAGACGGGCTTCTCAATGCATGGATAGGCTCCGTCTCCAAGGAGATAGTATCCCTCTGGTGGATACAGCGCCTGGCTGAAGATGGGGCTGTTGCGGAGTACCCTCGCGTTATGGACGGAGCCTGGACAGCCAATAAATACATCAAGACATCTTCCACTTGCATCGCAGATGGCCTGCATTTGGACTGATAGAAAAAGCTTGTAATTGATATAATCTGCTTTGTGCTGGTTCCCTGGTGGTTTGATCCGGATATGGCATCCATCAATAGCCCCGGCCGCATGATGGAATGCTGGGCTCTTTGCTAGCTGACAGAAACCCTCTGTAATCTGTGGCAGCTGGAATGGTAATGAGAGTTTGTAACTTGCTTTTTATCTGGTTGGAGACCTTGTGGATTATTGTATGGATCGTTGATTTTGGGATTCCAAATGCAGAATCAACTACTGACAGGGAGAGGAAATGGGCTAAGCTGTACAGCGAGACAAGCACCTCACGTGTCTGGCTCCAGCCATGGTCCTTTGGAGAGGAAAGTACTTAGAGAAGTTATGACACTGTGGGTCTTTTAAGCCGAATGGCCCCCTTAAAACAGGCCTCTGGATTGCCATACAAACGTGGAATTGGGGCTGCTGAATTGAGCTGCATATATGGCAGTCTTCCCTCCTGCAAACAAAAAGACGGGGCAAGGAATTGTTAAAATACGATACAATGCAACACTAATATTCAAAATCAGTAGGAAATTCCCTAGACTTAAGGAATGTTTCTTTGTCATGTTACAAAAACTGCTCTTGGGATTTTAACAAATAGAATGGCTTGACAATTAAAGGAACATGGCAGAGGTTTATTTGAAGAACAAAATGCACTCACTAAGGCAGATTTCTTTCTTTTACGTGATGCGTTTATGGATGCTCCCCAAAACCTGGCATATTAATAAGGTCCCGAGTTATCGGTTCAGCTATATACACACTTGAGAAATTAAGGAATTGAGATTTCCCTAAAATATGTTGATCTGGGAAATAATAGCAGCTTTCTCTCACCTCTGTGTGTCTGCCATTGTGTGAGTGGTGGCGTTGTGCTCTGTTACGTCCCCTAAGTGGGCTAGTGGTAAAGGGAGTAACATAGTACCAGATCAAAAGAAAGTAGGAGTCATGTAGTCTAAAGTTGCCAACACACTGCACATCGCCGCGCGGCAAGTTTACATAGAAAGTCAATGTATTTCGAGCGCCGCCGCGCGAATCGGCAGCCGGCGGCGAGCAGTTCACACGGCGCGACCGCCGCAGAAGTTGAAAATATTGAACTTTTCGCCGCCGGCCGCGCCGCACCAGCCAATCAGCGTTGAGCTCCTCCCGACGTCACTCGGGTGAGTCTGCTGAGCTACAAGACACGTGAAACCTGGCTGGCGGTGCTGTCGGGAAAGGAGGGATGAAGGGAAAAAAGAAGGAAAAGACAGAGAGAGAGAGAGAGAGAGAGAGAAAGTTCCAACACAGATAAAATGTATGACAGCAGTTTAATGAGACACCTTTTAGTAAAAGGAGCAAGGAATAGACTCACATTATAGAAGAGAGAAGGAGAGAAAGCCAGGGAAGATATACTGCAGATGAGTGAATATGCAGAGACAATGCAAACTAAATACGACAACTGACACTTCCAAACATTTCCCTAAACATCACAACAATATCAGAGGTGAAAACATATCTGGAAAAAGGGAAAATCTGTTTGGGTTTTCTCTACATGTTGATATGCGGGCGTGAGTGTGTATATGCACGGCCACGGATACATATGTGCGTGTGTGTGTGGGCGCATGTGTGGGTGTGTTTACGAAGCTTGGGTGGCAGGTGGCGGGGAGAAATGTGTGAGAGGTGCAGTGAGACCAATACAAGGGCCGATGGCAGAGATGATGAAGGCAGAATACTTCAGCGACGCTCCCAACAAAAACAAATCAGTGAGGATGACGACGATGATGAGAGAAATGTAAATAGCGGGAAGAAACTGGGCGTGCACATTCAATGAGTCATCGGGCGGCGGCGGCGGACACAAATGAGCCAAAATGATCATGCGGCGCGGAACCTGCGATTGGCGCGAAACCTGCGATTTGCACGGCCAACCGCCGCGCCGCAGTGTGTTGGCACCTTAAGTTCAGGGCGTTTTAAGCTCAAGCACTTCTCTTCAAAATGTATCCCTGAGTAGAAACAAAAAAGTATCTTCCTAAAGCTAAAGAAAAGTTCATGTGCTCATCTTCCCTAGCAACAGTTGAACAGGAGAAAAAGGGGGAAAAAAACAGACAGGCCTCCCCAGCTTTCTGGCTCAACACAAGATAAGTATTGACAAAAGAGCTGCTAAGCAGTTGACGTGGTAGCGATACAACCAGGCAGCAGGCGACTGCAGGCCACAGCAGACACTGATCAGCATGGAGCAGAAAGCAGCATGGCAGTTCCGCTCTGCTCTCGGCTCCAGGTGTGCATCGTTTAGGGTAAAGCAGAGGGGGTGGAGCCGAGGGTCTGGAGCTAGAGGCAGCATACACAAAAGCACATTAGCATAGGAATGTAACGGCTTGAAAAATGTTTTTTCTGTTAACAGTACAAACAAACAGAATAGAGTGTAGACAAGTATCCCCTCTAGCCAGCATGGTAATAACATTCACTAATGTGCTGCATAATTTTATACTATTATAATATAATGATTTATTTCCTCAGTCAACACTTGAAAATGTATAATTTTTAATACCAGGTTTAAGATGCCACAAGGCTCAACATCTACAATGCAATGCAGTCAGTCATTGATGTTGCAACCAAGACCTGCAAGTTTTGCAAAGCAGTGCAGCCCAGAGAGCAACGTCTTTCTAACAAATGTTTAAATTTGAGGCCAAAAAAGAGACCTGGTTATAAAAAACTAAATAAAAAAGCAACCACCTCACATGTTATGGATGAGGCATCTATTTTGGGTTGTGTTTAATGTTAATTGTAGATCACAAAAAAGCTGTCTGTTTTTCTGTATGGCATTTGAATGATATTTTTGTTAAATAGATTGAAAACTTACACACATTAGGACATTGTGCCATTGTGTTTGTGGCAAAACCAGGGAAAACTCCAGCCACCTGGTTTACCCATGTCCTGCAACCCAAATGGCAGCTGTCAGACCAGGGTGCAAAATGTCTGGACAGAATGAGGGCTTTGTATGAGGTCTTAATCAATGGTAAGCATGCAAATATATCTCAAAATATAGCTCATCTACTATAAAAACTCAGTCAGTTTATGAATGAAAGCTTGATTACAAACAATTCATTTCATTTCCCAAAAGCCTTGACAAACGAGATGTGTTATTGAAGAAGCTGTCATCTGTTTACAACCATGTAAATTGGTTTTATTAATTTCAAATAGGAACAGACTTGCTGGTTCGCCAAACATAACATAACAACATTACTTTGCACAGCCCTAATGGCGATGTGTCTCCTAGGACTATATTGTAAACAATATATTAATAGTCATCGTTGTTGATGTGGACGACCCTTAAATAATATGCTGGAAATTGTCGCTTTTCTGGTAAGTCATGAAATAAACGTTCTCTGTTGATGTAAAGACATCTTGTCTATAAGCTTTGGCTTCCTCTCACTCCTTTTCAGACATAGACACTACATTTATTTTATAAATATTGTTTATGACACTTTATAATTATTGTTGTTTTTGTGTTATGTGTATTTGTATGATGTGTCATACTTGCTTTTCTTATTTATTTTTTGTTCGAAATAAGACGAAATGAAAGACACATCTTGTCATGTTTAAAGGTGCAGTGTATAGCATTAGTGTGGTTGGCTTTATCTAGTGGTACAACTTCTAGATTGGAATGCTAACGTTGCTACCCCTCCGTTTAGGGGAATTTAGATGCCACGGTGGCTTTCACGGACAAGAAGCTAGTTACTAAAGATGACATCATGCAACACCCAGCCTCAAGTCTTTCCACAATATCAAGTGATGAGGTGAAGGTGCCCGGGGCCACTACAAATAGTCAAATCTCCTAAACTATAAGACTCCTTTCTTATGCCTTAACCCCAAACGCCATCGGGGTTAAGGAGAGATGAAAAGGTGCTTCCTATCCTACATAGGAAAAGACAGGACTGTTTCAAATGAATTCGACTACACTTTTCCTAACCGACACCATCGCGTGACGGCGCGTATCGCTGACGTGAGTAACTTGCATGAAACTACATGGACTACAACAAGCGCTCGTTTGATCCATGCGTTCTTTTCATATTGATTTTAATCATGTTATCGCCAACAGAGTGAGAATCACTTAGAACGGACTTGGCCAATATCTAAGGCCACTTGAAGCCCAATTCACATGTGAAAAAAAGAAGCTACACTTATGTTTATGTTGAAATTAACTGCCCCCTGTAATTTTCATTAAATGTGAAGTTGGCATTTTATTTTCTTATGGTGTAAATTATGTACTACGAAAATAACTATTATGATGTTGGTCTTTTATGAGTTCTTTATTATCTTTATGGGGGGGTTGTTTTAAGATGCGCCCACACCAAACGCGTTGGATGCGGTCGCCAACGTGCCTAACGCCCCTGATCTAGCGCTTGATCATTTTGTGTCAAAAAAATTGTTTAATGCGTGCCTACCAGGCCCCCAGGATGCTGCCTTCTCCGAGCAGCCAGCATGGACTAGTGGCCAACCCATTGGTACTGCATGCTGTGAATGGGAGCTTATTTTCCATGGAGCCCTGAGGCAGATTTCCCCGTCCACACAATACAAGCGGCGAACAAGATTGTGTCTCCCGCAAATTTTTCTGGATATCAATCATAGGCTCATACTTATCTTTAGACCATGTACTAATAAAACTGAAGTTTTCTCATTTAAAACGCCACCTCAGCGTTTGTGTATGACTTTCCAACGTCTTTCAGTTTGTTTTCGCGGGAGGAGGAGGGGTGGGCAGCCGTGGGCAGCTGAATAGAGTCGTAGTGAAACAAATGTTTCGGTTTTCTGCTCCGGCCTCCGAGAGCAGTGTTTCTTTATAGGTCCATGACTCTTTCAGTGCGAGGCTCCATTAACTTCTCGTGTCTGAGGTTTTTTCTTTTACTTAACATGAAGGACGTTGATGATTTTTAGGCAGGTGACTTTTTAACATTACAGTCGCCGAGGGATTTGTAGACTGGTTCAGCTGTTAGTCGCGTGAGCTCAACTCTCACGTTCCTCTTCTTGCGATCATTGCGATTCACCATATATTGATCCATTTATTCAAAAGATCCATAGGCAAAGGATGGGTGCATTACGGGATCATGTACAAAAACTAGTTGCTCATCCAGCGGCAGCCTCACTATCACCTCCAGCTGTGCTGATGAGCTCTAATAATCTCTAATGGGTACTATGCCATTTGCGCTACCCATGGTGTGGAAAACACACATCATTGAAATGCCTGTAACAGGCACGGATGTATTGATTACTTGAATGATTATGGGAGACCTATGTAATTTTTATAATATTGTTAGTGTAATATAACCATTTCAGTTACGTTGGTTTTTAATTTGCAGTTGCTTGTTAAGTTATGTATGACAGTTAACAATGTTGGTGTATTATAATTAATTATGTTGGTATAGGCTACTCCAACTTCGTTGCTGTTCAATATGTAACCATTTATTTTTATATAAATTATTGATTGCATTTTTCGTAAATAGTTAAATGGAAGGAATCTGTTTCTTAAGCAATAATATTAAATAATATTGAACTGTATTTTTTCTATGTAGGACTACTATGTTGTTGGTGTTATTTGTTATTTGGAGCAACCGTGCATATTAATGAAGTTCCCAGATCAATAAAGTTCTATCTCTTTTTAATTAAACTGCCTATGTCCCTTGATTAAATAAAGTAAATAAGGTATAACAGTGTGTACGTTGGTTATCATGAAATGATGTCCAAGTGGAGACCATGTGTAAGAAAAAGGATTTGAACAAAAAGTGTTACAATAAAAAGCTTTTATTACACAAAAAAATATTAACTCTTGGGGGACAGCTACGAAGGACGTGGAGAGGAGAGAGCAAGTCAGTTTGGCTGGGGTGGAAGGGGGGAAAGGAATGAGAGGAAGAACAGGAAAATGAATGAACAGTGTGATAAACACAAATGATTACCAATCGTTCTAATTACTTTTAATTACTGATTTTAAAATATGCAAAAAAAGAGCATCATTGAATAAAGATTAATGACCTGGATTATATTCTATTTACAGATGTAAACTCAGTTGAAATTACAATTCAGAGTGGGTGAAGGCTGAACGTATTGGCCCAGAAAGTGTCAGTTTCACCCACTCTGGATTATCTCTTCAAGACACTGTGAAATGTTTTTAAGAAAATGTAATTTCCCCTATTGGTGAAATGAACCCTGTCGTTTAGGTATAAAGCACGGCAGTTAAACTTAATCCCATGATGCTCTACGCTGGTGCCTCCAAGCTCTACACTAACAAATGTGTCCATCACACTGTTCACCCATTTCCTGGCATGATTAAGCCTCCCCGTTTTTTAGCCCTCCACCGGGGTCTCTCGTTGATTTTAGAGAAAATGATCTTAATGTCTGGGTACTCCCGGTGGAGGTGCTGCAGGTCCTGCTTCATGGCGGCAACAACCTCCACTCCCTTCAGGCGTCCGAGGTCGTTACCGCCACAGTGGATGAGCAGGACATCCGGGGCTGTTCTTCCTCTCAGGGACTGCAAAAAGAAGGGGATGAGGGTCTTCCATCTGAGTCCGGCCCAAACCAGCTAACCCTGGCCTCCAGGCCTAGGTTGGGGCCACAGGTCTCCCTGGCTCTCTCCTCTCCACGGCGGACGTAGCTGTCCCCTATGATCCAGATCTGTTTTCTAAAGATTTACAAAACACAGATTACTATACATGTAAATACAGAGTGAAGTAAATATCTAGCACAAATGATTTGTCTTATTGGTGTTTTTCCAATGGTCTGTTAACAGATATACCAATACAGCTACATACTATTCATGCAGTCATTAGCTATGTCATATGCAGCATTTGAATGAATATATTCTCCTTAGTCAAGCTAAATACTTACTTGTGGATTTTGGTCCTCCAGCTCTGTCCATGTCCATTTTTTTTTCAGTTGTTTTATGGTAGCTAAAATATTTAAGAAAAAAATGATTAAGCTAGCAAGCAAACATCAACTGTAGACATCCAATGGCAGAATACTTTGATATTTCTGTATGCTGTAATGTTGTAAAAAAATTTAACATGAACGATTTTTATTAAGAATAATATTTTATGCAAAACTCCTACAAAGAAACCTTAAATTTACCTTTGAGATGTGCTGCGGCTCCGGCTCCAACGCACGAGTTCGAGTGAGACGCACATGGATGGAATGACGGTGACCACGGAGGGATCGGAGAGGGGGATGGGCTACATGTTCTATATAAAATGATGATCATGCTAATATCCTCCCCTTTCTACCTAACTCACTTGATAAGATAAGTCATAACTCATCAATCAATACGAAAGATGCCTGTTTGTGTTGCTGTCAACTGCGTGAATCGATCGGAATCCAAGATCTCCCTTCACCGGTATGTGAAAGATAGTTTCGGAACTAATTATTAATCATAATTAAAAAAAAGTATACTTTATCGTCAAATTACATTAGTATGCCACTACGCTACGACCACGCACCACGCCGCAAGCTAACATTAGCTTAATGTTAGAACTAAGTTACCATTTTGTCATTTGTCAGGCGATGCAGTTCCAAACTTTAGATTGAAGTTATGCACCCATTTTTGATAAAGGCCAACACTACTCTATTTTGTTGTATGAGCGTATTCACTTAAATGTTTTATTTCTAATATTTTTGAGGTGATACAAACCTATTTAACGAGGCATTTATGCAAACTGCTACTATCATTGTTCTGACTCGGTGGATCGTTAAGTATATCTGACGACCTTAAATTTTTTTTTTCTTCTTTTACTTTTTTTTTAAAATTATATATATATAATAATTAAAATTCAAAAGAAAAGTTAGGCAATATTATTTGGATAGATTTCAAGAATTATTGCTGCACAAAAACTCACATTGTATTTGTTTGATCGTTGAAGATAAAGATAACCTTATTATTCACACTGAATTAAATATATTATACTAATTACCATTGCAAACTATTGGGGAAGTACCAGAATGCCATCACTTTTGTGTCTTGGAAACCAATGGAAACGGCAATTTTTTTTAACTTTATTATATTGTTCTGTTATTACCCAGATATGAAGGACGTGTTTATTTCTATTCCAATGACTATTTGATTAAATAAATAAAATGATTTGTATTTTGAAAACCTACAACATGCAAAAGGTACATGCAGCAGAATTGTCCTTATACTTAACTTTATTTATGTATCATCTTTCATGACATAGAATGCAGCTCAAAGTGCTTTGCTCTACAAGAGACAGGTGTCATTTTAGAGGAGGCCAGATTTTTTTAAAGTAGATGATTATTTGGCGTGTTAACTTGAAATTGCACAAATAATATTGTTACTACATAATAGTATTCCTTCCACATGTTTTTTTAAATTACTTTGAAATATCTTTGAAGGTAATAAACATCATTTCTCCACAGCTTCCCGCTCCAACAGAAGAAAAGGCTCCGCCAGTGGTTAAAGAACATCAACCGAAAGACGTGGGTCCCCAATGAGTATAGCAGATTATGTAACTGCCATTTCACCGAGGACTGCTTCACCATCAATCGCAAACTCAAGGCAGATGCGGTCCCCACCCTTTTCGGCAACCCTCAAGCACCATCTATGGTAGGGGCAGAGCAGGTCAGGGCAGAGGTAAGTATTGCCAGGGCAGAGGTAAGTAATGTGAACGAAGAACACAATTACTGCAAACTCTTTTTAGATGTTGCAGGTGTTGTTGATGTAGCTGATGAGGTAAGTGTTAATGTTTCGGAAGTCACAGAGGTTGCAGTTATTGTTGATGAAGCTGTTGAGGTACAGGTAAATGTTTCTGAAGCCACTGCATCAACCAGTGCTGACCATATGTATGCAGTGAATGTATCTCCTAAAACTAGCAAATGGCAGGCTGAACAAAAACTGGGATCTTTTAGAAAAAAACTTAGATTAGAGCAGAAGAAGAGTTGGAAATTGAAGCAAAAAGTGTCCTGCTTAACTCAGGTCATCAGTTCTCTAAAGGACAAACTTCTCATTTCTAGTGGCTGTGCAGAGATGCTGGAGAACTCCTTTAGTGGAGTCCATAAGACCTTGTTCTCCAGAAGGGTGCAAGGTAAAAGATCAAAAGTGTCAGAGGAGTTGCGTTCATTCGCGATGACTCTGCACTTCTATTCGACCAAAGCTTATAGTTTTGTGCGTAAAGTTTTTGACCTTGTACTGCCCCATCCCGACACCATCCGGACGTGGTACAGCCAAATTTCTGCAGATCCCGGTTTTACACAGCCTGCATTTTCTGCTCTTGCATGTCATGTGCAGAACAGAAAAGTTGAAGGAAAAGAGACCCTGTGTGCTCTCATGTTAGATGAAGTGGCCATTCGTAAGCATGTGGAATATGCAGCTGGGAGATTCCATGGATATGTGGACCTTGGCTGTGGCACTGTTGATGACAGTCTACCACCAGCCAAAGATGCCTTGGTCCTCATGGTTGTTGCCATCAATGACTCCTGGAAGATCCCTGTTGCATATTTCGCATTGACGGAATGACTGGTGTGGGCGTGCCAACATCATAAGTGAATGCCTCCATCGACTCCATGCCACCGGAGTCATTGCACAGTGTCATTGACATGTGATGGTCCATCATGCCACTTTGCTATGCTGAGAGCCCTGGGAGCAACATTGGATGTCAACATGAGATCCTCTTTTGCAGATCCTGCTAATCCATCACAATTGGTCCATGTGCTGCTAGATGTTTGCCATATGCTAAAGCTGCTCAGAAACACATTGGCTGACGGAGGTTTACTCCGAACTCCAAATGGAGAAATCCGTTGGAAATACATAGAGGAGTTGAACAAACTTCAAGAGATGGAGGGATTACGGCTTGAAACAAGTTAAAAATGGCACATACGGTGGGAGAAACAAAGATGAAGGTGAAGCTTGCAGCTCAGGTGTTCAGCAGCAGTGTAGCAGATGCTCTCGAGTACTGTGAACACACAGCTGCATCTCCAACAGTTCGAGTGATTAGCGAGGAGACAGTGAAGTTCCTGAGAACCATTGATGCTCGATGTCCTTAACAGCAGGAACCCATTGGGAAGGCGCCAAGTCCCCAATGAGGGCATCAAACAAGGACCGGGTACAGGAAGTCCTGCTAAAGGCTCAAAGGTCACTCTTGGAACTGAAAGACAACAAAGGTAAGCTGGTGTATTTAGGCCCAAAAAGGAAAACTTGTGTAGTTGGCTTTATTGCCAGTTGTGCAAGTGCATGGAATATTTTCCTTGAATTGGTCTGTCAGCCCGAGCACCATGCCGTTACCTCCTCACCTACAAGCTGAGCCAAGATCACCTCGAGCTGTTCTTCTCCTCTCTGAGAGCACGTGGTGGATTCAACAACAATCCCACATCAAGGCAGTTTACAGCGGCCTACAAGCGTCATCTTTTGAAGTCCCAGGTAAGAACAGGAACAGGCAACTACATCCTACGTGATAATAACACCATCATGGATGTCACTCCTTCTGCAGCGAACACCGCGCGGAGGTTTGATCTGAAACCTGTGGAGCCTGAGAGACATGCTGACCATGAATACCAGCACTGCCCAAATGTTGATACTGTGTCCGACTACAGGATGCAGCAATCAACTACATTGCTGGCTTTGTGGTTAAAAAGCTCAAGGAAAGGCATACCTGCATGCCTTGCGCTGAAGCTCTAACTTCATCCACCGTGCATCCCTTCATTCTGTTGAAGAATCGTGGAGGTTTGGCAAAACCATCTGCCGGGATAGTTGCTGTGTGCAGGGAGTCGGAGCGTTGCTTTCAGAGAATTTTGAGAACAACTTCCGGCAAACTCCCCCAGGGACATGGTATAACATCAGCCATTGTCACACAAGTACTGGAATACAGTGCTGGTAAGACATTGTTCCCGGAGCTGCACAACCACATGTTCGAAACCACTGTTGAGGACAATCATGTTCATCTCCTGGTGAAAATGGCATCCTCTTTATATTGCAAAATAAGGATGAACCATCTGGCAAGACGTGCAACAGAGAGCCTGCATAAGGACTCTGTTAGACACAAATTTACAAAACTCATCCATTTTCATCACCAGTAAACAAAATTACTGGGATAGATAGAAACCAAATTATTAGGATAGATAGAGAGATAGATATATAGATAGATAGATAGATAGATATATAGATAGATAGATTCTGTAGTAGCAAACATATGTAAATACAAAATCCCCCTCCCCTTTTTTTTAACAATTTGAATTAAAATTTAGATAAATAAGTTATAAGATTACATTTAAATTTAACCAATTAAAAAATGTAAATAATTTAAGAAAGAAGATTATTGTTGTCATCAGTGGAACATGTATAGCATATCTCAAACCACCTTCCAGCCAATAACATCTGTATTTGTACAGTTTAGTGTTTAGTGTAATACTTGGAGCTTGCATGACGGAGCACAAGTTGGCACAAAGCACTCAAAACTGCAAAAAGACATTGTTCAATTGTAGACTTGGAGCTTGCATAACGGAGCACAAGGCATAGTTGAATAATAAATGTCTTTAAACAGCACATCCGATCAGTGACCTCTGTTATTTTTGTAAATGTAAATGTATGCCCATCACTAACTTGCAAGTTGAGTATAGCTTTGTCTATTATTATTCTTATCTTTTCTTTTCTCTTTTCCTTTCTCTAATGTGAGTCTATGGTCTCTTTTATATATGTTTTTGTTTTTATTTGTATTGCATGTGTTTTAATGTTATGTGTATTCTGATTTTAAAGCAAAAACAAAAAACAAAAAAAAAAATATGGTATCGTATTTATATGTTTTTATATTTATATGTTGTGACTGTCTGAGTTTATAATGTGAGTCTATGGTCTCTTTTATATACATGTTTCATGTATTTATATATTTTTTACATGTTGTGACTGTCTGAGTTTATAATGCGAGTCTATGGTCTCTTTTATATACATGTTTCATGTATTTATATATTTTACATGTTGTGACTGTCTGAGTTTATAATGTGAGTCTATGGTCTCTTTTATACATGTTTCATGTATTTATATGTTTACTTGTTGTGACTGTTTGAGTTTTGTGATGTGAGTCTTTGTCTCGTGAACCCACTCTTGGCCAGCACCTTGACGTGGTGAGTGGGCTTTAAACTAAGACCGGCCATTTATATTTTCTGTTTGTTATTGATTGTTTGTCACAGTCTATCTTATTAATGATAAAAAGCCTTGATTAAATCCCTTCTCTTCAGTTTTCAGAAACCGGAAACTTCAGAGTATATTCTATTTTAAATTAGATCATCTTTTTTGTTTCCTCATCAGATCCCAGTCCATCATGCTCCTGTACTCGTCTGCTGTGCCACCATCATGCCTCACGCATCACCTCTCAGTGCCCTGCCCAGCTGCTGCTTATTCCATACTGCAGCTCTTTCACAAAAGTGACACACATAAAGGTAAAACACACCTTACCTCCTCCAGAACTACAGCCCTACCCATACTCTTAACTCTTCTTCGTCCATGATCATCACAACACCTCCTGCCAAGCTGTCATCCATGGGATCCTGAGCTTTTCAGCCGTACACCTCAATGTTGATATTAAAAATTCCCACAATTGTATTTCTGTCATTCATATCCCTGTCAATCATACCCATTTCACTGCCTCCTCCATCGATTGCTGCCACAGCCCTCTACCAGTACAATATTTCATGCTAAATATATTTCAGGATGCAGTTTGAAATTCAATTTTAGTATTACTTTTTTTTTTAAAGCTGACATGGACATATCTGTCTGATTTATTGCACACACATGTTCAAAAGAATCAGGTCAACAAACCAGTGGCTGCGTTTTACAGCTCTACAGTGGCTGCACTAACATTTTGCCACTTTTATTTTGCAGCTGGTCATCCCAGAGTTTTAAATCACATTGAAGATTAACTAATTCTGCAATTGTTTTAATCCATGATTATTATTTTATAATCAGGTTATTTAATTTAAAATGTGTTGCTTGCTGGTTTCCATGGCTTTTTATAGTTTTTATAGTTCCATGTGAGTCATTTCAGACTCTTTCGCTTCTTAACAACTTGAATGAATCAGTGAGTTCCCTGAATGAAAATGTAAATAGCTTACAAGGTGTTTTTCTTTATCTGGTGTTAAGGAAATATATTTATATATAATCTATAGGGGAAGGTGGGGTGATTTGTGCAACTTTTTACTCAAAGTGATTTTAAAGTCAGGCCTTGACAGTTATGTCTCCAACTCAAATATGTACATATATTTCAGGATATTTGTGCATCCTGGCAATAAAAACTTTGGATCTGGAATAAACTGTTTAAGAGAAATATAGCTTTCGGAAAAAAGTTGTCTTGTCGCACAAATCACCCCACTCATTGGGGTGATTTGTGCGTCATTTGTGTCACAATGACAAAGTCACCATCATCATCTTTCTACCGGCCATCTGAACTCTCATCAGTGGTGTCGTTAGTGGAATTGAGATGACACCCTCTTCTGAGCTACTGTAGACAATCACTTTCTTTTGGTGACCAGCGTATACAGCCATGCCACTGGCACAACTCTCAGAAATGTACTTTGCACTAGTTGCTCCGTGCTTGTGGAACCAACTGCCACCTGACAAATGTGATTCCCCCTACATTTCTGCCTTTAAATCAAGGCTCAAAACCCATATGTACACCCTGGTGTTTCCTCCCCATTAACCTCTGCACTACTTACTTACCTCTGCACTACTATCTGTGTTTATGTGGATGTATGGGCTTTACGTCTTTTATTTTGGTTATTGTTATTTTACCTTCATTGTTTACCTACTGAATGCACTATGTACAGCACTTTGGACAGTGCAAACTGTCATAAATGTGCTTTTATAAATACATTTTACTTACTTACTTACTTATAACTCACCCAGGCCCTTGCGCACAAATCACCCCATCCCCAGAATTTTGGATAATAGGCATGATGCAGCAATTTAGGGTTGACATTGTGCTAACTATATAGACTCAAAGTATAGCATACCAAAGCACTAAAACATGTGTCAAATGTTTTCAAACGTGTCTATAATTGTTCAGACACAATAATCAAAAAACCTTGATCATGGAAATTTTACTTTGAAAGGCAAAACACAGTTTTTTGAGCTTAAATGTGCTTATATCTTATTCCTTGTGTCTCCCTTCTTTACAGGATGAGTCAAATGGATGGCTCTTCTTAAATATGTGGTCACATTTCCAATTTCTTCCACGGTTTTCTAGAAACAAGGGTTTTGCAACTTCCAAAATGCACAAATCACCCCACCTTCCCCTATACATGTTAAGCCTGTTGTGGACTTGCAAATGTTTACGTTTCATGCAACAGGTACAGTTTACTATATATTTTTGAAAAATTGCTGACATTCTTGATTCTTATTGATAATTGTGCCTTGACTCTTGCTTGAAAGCAATAAACATCTTAATTACTTAACTTGAATGTTGTTTCAACTGGTATTTCGTTGCCAACTCTCATCTGAACCAGACAGCCTGATTTTCAGTTCCAGAACACTAATATTCTTTAAAAAAGGATTGTTTAACTGTCACTGTTTAACTTTACATTGAATTTTTAAGCTTGTGTAATTTGTAATATAACTGATACCCACAGCAGGAAAATAAAACTAATTCTAACCCATTCTGATTAGGCAATTGCTTTGACAACCACACATTCGGTCTTATAATTAAACTTTAAAAAGCTCACTTTGGCATTTGAACATTTGTTTGCTTTATTTCAATAGAGCACTAAGAACTTTGCTCACTACCTAACAGCACACGCTACGAAAACAGGGCTAACCCACTAGCTGGTTTAGCTTACATTAGCTAATAGTGCTGCCCTGATGGCAGGAGTAGTCTTCGTTTAGAACTTGTGAATCACTATATTACTTAACAACAACGGGGTGTCATTTTAAGATTACATACAGAGAATCATCGGGGATATGTAATTTATACTTCCATGGTAGATAAACAATACAACTGTGCTCGTCTCCGCTTAGCTTCAGCTTAGTTTACGCCATGGACATATTAGACTGTTACACTGCTTTCTTCATCCGAGAACGTCAGTGAAACGTACACTGCGCGTCACGCTTAAGGGGCGTGTTGGCACCGTGTACGCGGAAGCGAATACTTCCGGTATGGTCGCCCTGCGCCAATGAGCAGCTTTCATAGGAATGAATGGCTTCAACGTTCCAACGGTTTTCAGTCCGCTGTCCATTTCTTTATAGGTCCATGGTGCCTACGCCAGGCCCCAAGGACTCTGCCTTCTCCTAACAGCCAGCATGGACATGTGGCCAATCCATTGGTACGCATGCTATGATGAATGGGGCTGGGGGAGGAGCTTATTTTCATAAGGTCCGTAGGCAGATTTCCCCGTCCACACAATACAAGCGGCAAACAAGATTGTGTCTTCGCAAAATTGAATATCAATCATAGGCTCATACTAATCTTTAGAACATATACTAGTAAAATGGAAGATTTCTCATTTCAAAATGCCACTTCAAGCGTTTTATTAGCCAAACGGCTTTTAACAGCTTTCAGTTTGTTTTCGAGGGAGGAGGAGGGGTGGGCAGCTGAACATAGTCGTAATGAAACAAAGGTTTCGGCCCGGCCTCACGGCAGGAAAATAAAACCAATTCTTACTCATTCTGATAAGGCAATTGCGTTCACAGCGACAACATTACAGGAAAACTTTTAACAGCTTACTAAAGCATTTCAACCTTTGTTTGGTTGATTTCAATAGTTCACTTAAGCACCATGGACTTATAAAGATGTAACACACGCTATCAAAACAGCGCTAGCCCACTAGTTTGGTGTAGATGGCCGGAGGAATCTTCGTTGAGAACTTGTTAACCACTGTATTACTTTATAAAAACGGAGTGTTTTAAGATCACATACAGCGATCACATATAGCAAGTCATCGGGGGGTTAATGAGCAGCTTTCATAGGAATGAATGGGCGCCGTGTTTCAATCCGGTGTCCATTTCTTTATATGTCCATGGCCTACGCAGCGAGTCTCCCTCCCGATATATTTATTCTTTAATCAACCATGGTTACGATAAGACCCGATCCAACACAACGGTGATCATGTCCGCACAAAACAACAACACGGCCAACAATTATGCCAAAAGACAAATAAACAGCAACTGAACGGAACAAATAGCCTTAAAACAGCATTGCAGATTCACACAGCTCGGAAATTAACACAAACAACAAGGCAGCACCATACCAAACACATTTACAGCAGCATCGTGTGCACGGCAGTAGGCTACAAAATAAAGGCAAGTAGCCAACATTACCCTACCTGGCTGTGACAGGGGACCGTGGCTTGCGTAGATGAACACCGGTGCTTCGCTGTACTTGTCGTGAAAGTTCCCCGGACTGAACCGTTATGTTTGGGTTCATTATATGGAGGTGGTGGCCGCACACAGCCGGGTGAGTTAACTAATGCTATCCGACCGGTGCTAACTTGGTTTATCGGCTATAGCACAGCCGCACATATTCACTGAATTAACCAGGAAGCCCATTCTCCTGGCTCTGTCTTCTAACCCCGAGCGGCTTCATACAGCACCAGCCGACCGCAAATACATTTCCTCCTGTGTTTCTCAGCCTCTGTGTACAGTACACTGTCCTCCCACCGTGCCGATGTCCGTGACGTCGGGTAATTCTACAGGCTGATCGGCTATTGCGGCTAGACGTCACGCGTTGGAGCGTAAAAAGTTACATTTTTGGTGCGTTGGTGCTGGTAACGCGGCTACCGCGCCCAATGCACCGCTTTACCGCGAGTAATGCTTCAACGCACCTATACCAATGGTTCCCTATGCAAAAATGCTGATTTTCTACGCCTCCACCGCGCCTAACGCGTTTGGTGTGGCCAAACCTTTAGCCGAGTTAAATCTTCCCCATTTCTTTTCTCCTCTCTTCTGTTTTACCTCTCGTTTGTATACGTGTAGAGTCGGTAAACTCCGTCGGTGGCTTGTTGCTTTAAAGCGGCTACGAGTAACATTTAAATATCTTTTAAACAGCCTCATGTTTCCTCTGATAATCATAAATTACCTTTAACAGCAAACGAGACCATCATTGCAAAGAAAGACGTTTTTAAATAGTTTTGTATTACTGCTTTTGGTCTGGTCGCACACCCAGTCCGATTTTCGGTTCGCTCGTGCAAGCTCTATGGTCACATATCCGTATTGGTCGCAGATTTCAGTGTGGCGCAGCAACGTGAATTGAGAAGCCTATCCCTCCAGGTGAGGGAAGGGGAGCGGGAGCCTTGTTTGATACAGTTATTTGTCGTCATAATGACTGATAACGGGGCTGAACCATCAAAGAAAAAAAGAAAATGCAATGAAGAAAAGCTAAAAAGGAGAGCGATATAGGCTGGGGGGGACGAGGGCATTGCCAAGCAACGTGTATACAATTTCACAAGAGCAAAACTAGACTGCAGTGTTTACTCCTAAATGAATGAGCGGTTGGTACTAACACAAAGTTTGTTTTGCTTCACCATCATCAGATAACCATTATCTGAAATAGTCATTATTTACAACAACATAAACACATTACCTCATCGTGATCTGTGAGGAGTCGGACACGTAATCTTTCAGCTCCGTGAGAGAGAGTAGTTATGTGACACTGCTGGATCAACTCATTGCAATCAGGTGCGTGTGGCAGTGACTGGCATTAGTTCATGCAGTGTCAAAACCACTCTCACGGAGCCGAAAAGAGTCCTCACACTTTCAACACATGGACATGCACTATATTGCTCCCTTCTCAGTTCACACTCACGCGCCTGGCACGAGCTAGAAAACAGCATTGCGACAGCGGGCGTCGTAAAAATACTACCGCTTTTGTCCAAAGGGGATGCCAACGTGCAATGTTACTCGTAGTGGCTTTAAAGATCTCCTATTATACTACTTTTCTGGTCTTAATGTCTCATTAATGACTCCTATGGAGCAACCTGACACAAATCACAGCACAAAAAAACATGTGGATTTTCGGGAAATTCTTCCTCTCATCTGAGTGCGCACAGCAGTCTCTGTCCACACTCAGCTTTGTGCCCCCTCCCCCTCCTGCAAATCCCACTCCATTGTGATTGGTTACCTTCCTTCCGGAACAATTTCAGCAGCATGCGGGCAGATTTCAGCATGGACATATGAAGAAATGGACACCGGATTGAAACATGGCGCCCATTCATTCCTATGAAAGCTGCTCATTGGCGCAGAGAGGAAGCATTAATGCGGAAATTCATGCAGCCCAGAAGCATGAGGTAGCATGGACGTAGCGGCATTATGGACCTGTCAAGAAAAGGGCGGTAAGCGTAGCAGATGTAGAATAATTCTTGTTCTGTAGCATTGTAATTTAAAGGTCTTAGCGAGCACAGTTGCATTGTTTACCGACCATAGGTGTGTAAGTCACTAATCCCCCGATGATTTGCTATATATTTTTGTAAAGTAATACAGTGGTTAACAAGTTCTAAATGAAGATTCCTCCAGCCATCTACACCAAACTAGTGGGCTAGCGCTGTTTTGATAGTGTGTGTTACATCTTTATAGGTCCATGGTGCTTAAGTGAACTATTGAAATCAACCAAACAAAGGTTCAAATGTTTAAGTTAGCTGTTTAAAGTTTTCCTATAAGACCAATGTTGTAGCTGTAAAAGCAATTGCCTTATCAGAATGAGTAAGAATTAGTTTTATTTTCCTGCCTGGCCGAAACCGAAACCTTCGTTTCACTACGACTCTGTTCAGCTGCCCACGGCTGCCCACCCCTCCTCCTCCTCCCTCGAAAACAAACTGAAAGCCGTTAAAAGCCGTTGGGCTAATAAAACGCTTGACGTGGCGTTTTGAAATGAGAAAACTTCCATTTTACTAGTATATGGTCTAAAGATTAGTATGAGCATATGATTGATATTCAGAAAATGTTTGCAGAGACACAATGTTGTTTGCCGCTGTGTGGACGGGGAAATCTGCCTACGGACCGCATGAAAATAAGCTCCTCCCACAGCCCCATTCATAGCATGCAGTATGAATGGCTTGGCCACATGTCCATGCTGGCTGCTCGTAGAAGGCAGAGTCCTGGGGGCCTGGATTTGAGCAGGAAGGTGGGGGCATGGCCGGAGCGCGCGTTGCAGCATTACCTTACATGGAAAAATCTGCATACGGGACGACACAAATGCAGGAAATTTGAACCGATTTGAACATGTGATTTCTCGACCGGCTGCCCTAGTGTTTAGCGCTCTGCAGCCACCCCAGACGGTCAACAGGGAATACGTCCAAATGCATGTAAGTAATTATTTGATATTTTAGTATGGTTAAATATGACTATAAATCATTATAACAACGTTTTAAGGTCATAAAAGTCAAAAAAGTATAATAGGTCCACTTTAAATATTGCCGCCGTAAAGGATTATGGGATACCACATGTGATGTGGTTTACCGGCATGCATCTCATTCATGTCTTAAACTCCTAGACTCTGTTTTTCACTCTGCTTTAAGGTTCATCACAGGAGATGCTTATGACACACACCATTGTATTTTATATGAAAAGGTTGGGTGGTACTCCCTTAAAGAGAGACGTGATGCACATTGGCATATTTTTATTTACAAAGCCTTGACCGGGAAGCTTCCTCGTTATTTAACTGAAATGTTGCAAATTTCAGATGGGCTTTATCAGACCCGCTCCACTAACATGCTCATGCTTTATGTCCCACAAGCCCGGTCTGAGCTGGGAAAGACAGCTTTTGGCTTCAGTGCCCCCGACTCCTGGAACAACTTACAGCAACAAATTAAACTAAATACCTTCATGTCCTTTAATCAATTTAAACAAACTATCTTAAATCTGCCAAACTCTACCTGTAACTGTTTTAATTAGGCTATATTGTACTTTCACCCATTTCATTTTAATTGCTGCCACTCTTCACCACTAGGTAAATGTTTCAATTGTTTTTTTTTCTCTCTTCACCTGTTGTTGTGTATTTGATGTATTTGCATTGAATATTGTGTATGTATTGTTGTTTTTCCTTGGAATTTATTTACTCGACATCATTGTAAATGAGGGTCACCCCTCAATTGGTCTCTCGAGGATAAATAAAAGTTAAATAGATAAATACCACTAACTCCTTTCCTTTCGCATAGGTTGGTCCGGAGTAACTATGGAATTATAAAGAAATGGACACCGGATTGAAACACAACGCCCATTCATTCCTATGAAAGTTGCACATTGGCGCAGAGAGGCAACAAGGAAGCATTTATCCGGAAATGCATGCGTCCCGGAAGCATGACGTAGCATGGACGTAGCGACATTATGACCTATCAGGAAAGAGGGCGGCAAACGTAGCGGACTGGTAGCGGATGTAGAATAATTCTCGTTCTGTAGCATCTAGCCTGGCGAAAACAAACTGAAAGCCGTTAAAAGCCGTTGGGCTTAAAAACGCTTGAGGTGGCGTTTTGAAATGAGAAAACTTCCATTTTGATAGTATATGGTCTAAAGATAAGTATGAGGCTATGATTGATATCCAGAAATGTTTTGCAGAGACATAGGGGCACTTTAGACAACACGAAACGGTGCATACGCGAAAATATTTTCGCGTTGCACTACATCATTTATATGAAAACAGCAAACGCAGGCACGAAACCGCAAGTTTTTGAGATCTACTCCCAGCGAGGATTTTTTGGAAAACACAACGGTTTTGGTTTCTTGTAAACACCGAAACCATTTTCCCTGGTAACGCTGACGTCACGGCTCCACTTCACGTATGCGTAGTCTATAACATTTACTGTCAAAATACCCACACGCGAGTTATAAAGTTAGAAAACAACATAACATGAAAGGTGTCTCCGCAGCACCATCACTGTGATCAGCAGAGAGTGTCGTGCAGGGCTCAAATATAGGCCTAACACTCGCCAATTTAGTCCAAGCGATTAGTAAGTTATTGAGACCACCCGCCACTTTTTCTGGGGAAAGATTTGTGCTCTGCCGGTTTTTCTAGCAAAATAAACGTGTGTAGCTTCTATATGCCAGGGACACGGCTCTCTCTACATTAAAAAACACTATCCATAGTTTAGCGCGCAGCAGTTAAGTTACTGTTCAACAAAAGGAGCATTAAGGCTACGGCTTCACCGTAAAAGCATTTCACTGGACAAACGTGAGTCGACTTTTATTTTGAAGTACGCCTAACAGGAAAGTAGCCGCTCTCAAAGCCCCTTCACTATCAGTCAGTATTCTGTTTTCACGAGTTCAATGCGGTGAAATAAGAGGACAGAAAGCTTGTAATTTACAATACTTGTAACCCCAAGCTTACACCAACCGCTTTATGAACGTTAATGGCATTAATTTTCATTTACAGTAAGGTTGTATGCATCAAATTGTACCTGAAAAGCTATCTACTAGGCTAAGTGTCACCGCTGACTATTGGCTTGGCATGCCTACTACACTGCTACTACAGCGATTTTGTCCCGTTTCCTCTGAAAACATGTGTACGAGTGAAGATGTCAGATAAATTGTTTTTTTTTAAACCAAAAACGGGAAAACTGTCACGTTTTCACCGTGTAAAGTGCCCCACAATCGTGTTCGCCACTTGTACTGTTTGGACGGGGAAATTTGCCTTACAGGCCGCATGCAAATAAGCTCCTCCCACAACCATGCAATACCAATGGCTTGGCCACATGTCCATACTGGCTGCTCGGAGAAGACAGTCCTGGGGGCCTGGGAGTAACCTATGCTAAAGGAGGGATGAATCGAGGCTCCTTCCCTAAACATTTTGAGAATTTGAATCACCTATCCGCCGAGTACTTCCGGGTCATCTCGATAGGAAAGGAAATTTCCTGTGCTAACAAGGGAATCCGTAGAGGCCGAGGCCCCCGGAGTCTTGGTAGAGAAAGCCCAGCGTCTGGAAGGGGAAATATACTATTTGAAAAGGTAAGGACCAGACTCAGTATTTTGGGCAGTCTCCTTGTCTATATTTTTGTGCTCCCTTGACTGATCTTTCCTTAACTGGTGTTCAAGAAAGTCTTCCCTTTGGAGAGCCTTCTCTTGCTCCGTAAGATTTCTGAATGCTTGCTCCGTAAGATTTCTAAATGTTTCGCATTGCCTGCAGGCATCCTTCTTGGGGACATGAAACGCCATATTAAATTCAGTGGTGAAGATGTTTCTATATATGCTTTCTTTAACTGGTGGCATATTCCACTCAATGCACTGCAGTGTGTAAAGTTCATACATTTTCCTCAAATAGAGTGTTCCTTCAAGATAGGCCTTTCTCGTGTCTTTGCGACAATGACTCTTTACTTGAGGAAACGACTTGATGAGTTCCCTAACTTTGTTCAGAGTTTCATTTGGAATCTTGTTTTTTGAAGTATGTTTTCCAACGTTTAGGCTTTCACAAATGCCATTTCCTGTTGCATTTGACAGTGAAGATCTTGCCATTTTCTCTGAAACATCTAGTGTCTTCAAGAAAAAATCTTTACAGACTCTAACTTTGGTTCCCTGTACAGTTAGGTTGTAAACTAATGTGTTTTGTTTACGTGTATCCTGCTTTTCCTCCCTCTGCCTATTCTTATCCCCCATCTCCCAGAAATGTTTTAAAATACATTGCCTCTCTTGGTCATTGCACTTAAACCTGCATCTCAAACAATCTTTCGGTTTTACTGCCCTGGCTGGCACTGAATTATCTCTGCCGTTAGTGTAACTGTGGCCAGCATTTCTTAAACGTTGGCGTTCATTTGTTTGCCAACGGTCAGGCTCCCTTTTTCTCTTCCTCCCTCGTTGCTGCTCAGCATCATCCCTAGCCTCTAGGTCCTCCCTTACATCTTCCCTGTGTTCCTCTGAGGTATCAGGCAACTGTGTGACCTCTGGCACCTCATCCTCTATAGCTTCTAGCACCTTTCCGACCTTGTCCCTGGTGTCGACCATATTGCTGACTTCCTCCCTGGCCTGCTCTAGCATCTTCCTGATTTCCTCCCTGGTCTGCTCCAACATATTGCTGGCTGGCTTCCTTCCTGCTCTGCTCCAAGATCTTGCTGGCTTCCTCGTTGGCCTCTAGCTCATTATTCTCTGCCTCAACATGTGCGTGTGTCAGCCACGTCCCCAGGTCTTTAGATACACTAAATCGAATAGACAGAAAAGGCAGATTTAAAAATATTAATTTTATTTCAATGTCAGCTAAATACGCAAGATGATTTTTTTTTAAAGCAGTAAAAAACATACAGCAAACAGTAAACAAAGACGAATAGGCCTAGTGATAAATGGTAGGATTAATGGGCAAAGGCTAATGGACACTTAATCTACCTCAGTGGTTTATTTTTATTTAACCTTTATTTATACTCGAGATATCATTGAGGGGTGACCCTCATTTACAATGATGTCGAGAAACAAAACAACATTACAAACACAATTATTTGCAGCACTGGCCTATTTAATGTAATATTCCAATTTATACTGGGAGTATGTCCTTCAACAAAATATATATATTTATTTATTTATTTAAAAAGGGAAAAAAAATGCTTCACTTTTATTTTGAAGGTCATATTCAAAGCGGCCCGCGACCCGCCGGTTATGATCGTTTGGGATCAACGATCTAGCTAATGTAATCAATCAAAGTTTACTAAGCTTACCACAAACCTGCTAGCCAGCTAACTAGTTAATTTATGGTTAACCCAGTAGCCTAAGCTTGTTCTAGGTAGCTAGGTTATAGCAAGCTAGCTAGCTAGCATAGCATTTGGTTAATATTTAGTTTTCAGACTTATCATTTAATAGGCGATGAACCTACTAACTATAGTTCAGAAGTAGCCTATAATTTGATAGGCTATTATTTGCCTACTTACTATAAACTACAGCTATTACCCCAACCCTAAATAGAGTAGATTTACCACAAACCAGCTGGCTATACATTAGGTCAATAGATTATCTATTTCTAGGCCTATTAGGATTCAGTTATTTCCTCACCATCAGAAAAAAGTATTTGCTCCTCTTCATTTGTGTTTGTATCAAATTCTCCAACCATATTTAATAAGACTTGTTCCGCAGTGTACATTTGTGGTCTTCCTTTCTTCAGTTCAGCCATCTTCTCAGCTCTTGTAGGTGAAGAATGCACTTAGGCCTTTTTCGCTCCAAACTCAATCGATGGTTTTCACTTACGCCTTTATGTTTCTAGCCATTATTTCAAAAATGTAATGTGACTTTATTCTTTTACCATTTGATAGAGCTAATCAAGATCTTTAAAATTATATATAAAAGTCATTTTCGCAAAATATGTCACTTTCGCCCCTTTTGCCCCAAGCCCTCGATTTAACAATGGACTTGTTCTTATTGAGGAAGATCAACATATCCGCGTGAAATGGGAGGAGGGGAGTGAGTAGCCTGTTAACGATCAAGCCTGCAGAGGAGAAAACCCTCTCTGCTGGCACGGATGTGGTAGGGATGCAGAGGTAGTGCTTGGCCAAGCGGGACAGACTCTTGTACTTGCTCTCATGTAGTTTCCACCAGAGAGCAGGGTCTTGTGTGGGTGAGATGCTTTCTTCGCCCAGCTATCGCTCCAATTCTGACTGAACATTTGTGGCTGGCTCCTCAGTGAAGTATTTGTTTCCGAAAAAGGCCAACAGGGCATTGGCATGTTGGGTTCTTTTTTCGGGGATCGGTGCGAGAGCCTGCTCCTCGTGATGATCTGATGGTGAGGCTGGGAAATTGGACAGCATATCGCCAACTTTTGTGTGGAAAGCTTCTCTGACTGCGTCGGTTGTAAACCGGAGGTTTTTGTTCCGCGGATCAAAGAACGATGCGACCAAGGCCGCTTTCTGCACTGCTTCAGTGTTTTCAGTCTCTATGCGCGAGGAGAGAGACTGTGCCACCTTCCCTTTGAACTCCCTCACTATTGGTAACTTGCCTTCTATCGGCTTCAGGTAACGGAGAGCAGAGTGGCTGTAACTGGATGTACCATGGAAATTGACAGCTCTGTTTCACTGCAGTGCAGTTGTGGCACATTTGAGAGACTTCAGCAAAGGCAACAGTTCTTCCATGACGTGCCAGCTTGCATTGGCAAGCTCGAGGGTACGCGCATCTGTCAGCTTGGTGAAGTCCCGGTCGGATAAGACTGCTGCTAGAGCCCAGCGCTGCTCCAGTAGGCGCTCAAACATGTCATAAATCATCTCGTTTTCATTTTGTTCGGCCTGCTTCGGTTGCCACTGTGCTGTGGTGAAAAAGGGACACAAGGTGACTTGCACCCCCAACAACGGTACTAACAGATCCCAATTTGAAGCCGTCGTTGATTGCAAGCTTCAGCATGTGGGCAAAGCATCTGTGCGATTCCCACTCCAGCTAACGGGAGTTTGCCAGCAGAATGTTGGACGTGTTTTTGTGCACGCAGGCTTCCACTTGGCTATGCCCCAATTGTCAACGGTGGCTTGCAGGACGTGAGCCATGTTCTCAGCAGTGTGCCTCTCTGGCATTGAGCGGGTAGTCAAAGCTGTCCAGGCATTGGTGGTGATCGCAACTTTATCGGCTGAGGACAGGATCTCGCGGAGGGGAGCTGCTACTTCACGGTACATTTTCTCCAGCCTCACAGTCATCGTTTGGCGACATGGCACGGTGTAGGCTGGCTCGAGAAATGTAATCAGATCGTGGAACCCCGTCCCCTCTACTACGCTCATAGGCAGCATGTCTCCGGCTATCATCTCAACTCGCTGATTCTTTCAGCACGGCGGCTATCACAGTGACCAGATGCTGCCTTGCCAGCTGGAAGGCTTCGGATGCCTCTTTGACAAGTGATTCAATATCACGGTTGTGGACGAATGGTAAGCAAACTTGATGCTGCATAATTTACACAGAACTGTTCTGTTATCAATCTTTAGGAAACTATCCCACACCGGACTTTTAAGTGAAGATGCCATTGTCAAGAAAGGACAGAGGAAGAGATCGTTCTTGGGAGAAGTAGTGGTGTAGCAGAAGTAACTGTTACTGTAGCGTGTGCATAAAGCTTTATGCACACGCTGCAGTATGTCTCCCATTTGAAAAAAAGATAAGGATTTATTGTATTTTGATCATTTTTAATTGGTTATTTTGAAAACAAAAATTGGTTACAATGTTTTGTAAAGGACATTTAAGAAAAAAAAAAATATAGCTATAGGGGAGAACGGGGGAATCTGATGTGAGCCACCCCCTGTATCTAGGCAACGGAAAACAGTGTTTCCCCTAGAATGTTTTTTAGGCCCGGTGGTAAGAGCTGATAAAGACTATGCATGCCGCGTGTGTACCAAATTTCTAGAAGATATTGGCCAAAACGAACCCCATTTGACAGCCCGTTAAAAATGAGGGCATAGGGTTATGCTTTCACATTCAGTACGTTTGTACTGTACATGTGGTGTTTCTCACAGGATTTTTAGATCCTGCTGGGTGAGAATGGACCTTCTAGTGAGGGGCCTGGGAGCATGCCCCTGCAGAAGAGAACATTATCCTTTTTAAAGTTAAATGCATCAATCTGGTGCACTAATTCTGTACTCTGTAAACAACTGTCATATGTCCTGCCTATAACAATTTTCTGTAATAATTTGGTGACACAAGCTATGCAAACTATTGAAGAAAAACACATGGATTTCAATAAAAAACAATAAACACTAAGATCTAATATAGACAGTTCCTGTCTAGTAGGCCTACTCATTTCTGGAATAATCTGAATCACCTCACCTTGAAGCTAGCCTAACATTTCTTTTTTTTTAATGCAAATAGCCTTGTTGAAAATAAATGAATTAACATAGGCTACACATCATGATGTGCTATTCCGACCATTATACTTCATCTAGCCTATTCCTCAATTTAAAACATAAAAATAAAGTAGCATTGAAAATACAAAGAAATACAGCTTGTAGGCCTACACTAGCCTGCTGTTTTCAAGATAACTTAACAGTTAAAACAATAAATTAATATGTCCCTTGAAAATAAATGAATGCTTTTCTGAGAATGTCAAAGGCAGTAGCAGTGTGGCACTTCTGTAAACTTACTGAAATGAGTGCATGCCGTTTTTTGCTGCGCCGTCTCTGCTGTTGATACAGATTGGTTGTGTTGCCACGGTGACGTAGCGATTTTAAATGTCTAAGTTTTGCTCAGCACTTTTTCATGTTCAACGTCCCTGTTACTGAGTCCTTACTATCTCCATAGAGCAGGCGCTGGTTTTATTTTTGCCATTAGTTCAGCGTTTGCTTGCTAGTCATGCTCCTGCTCATTGGCTTCCGTGTTTAACAAGTGCACACCGAATGCACACACGCATCGCGCCCGCCGTGCGCAGACTACACACACACAAGCAGACACACAGATCAGATGATGGGATGATCAAACGAGAGGTTGTAAAGACAGGCGCACACGAGGGGTAGACCGACAGTGCCGCGCAGACGCTCGCAAATGATTATTACGGAATCAATGAGAAATTCACTTAAAAAATATATATATCTTTTTTTAAGTCAGGCTGCTGTTGGCCTGGCGGGGGGTCCCGTTGGCCTGACGGCCCCGCCAGGCTTGTACAATGGTAGGGGAAACACTGGGAAAACATTTGTGTTCATGTGAGATATATGTTTTCAAGATCCTCTCATTTCCCCATGGCCCTGAAAGAGAGGACCTCATGGTGCTGTGGTAAGCATGTTTTTTTCACCAAAATAGGTATTTTGCATGTAAAAGTAAATTTTCTTGCTGTCAACTTAATCAACTGTTGTGCCAAAGCAAATGTATTCACGTAGAAAAACTTCTATCATACGTGTTGATGAACTACCAACATATAAAAACCATGTGATGATATTAGCTAAAGATTAGCCTGAAATGCTAAGAGAGGTAGTTTTTTCTCAAATTGTGGTGGTGGGGGAAAGTGAGACAGTGTCTCACTTTCCCCCACCTTGAGGCACAAGTTAAGTTTAGTCTTAAACATATTCTAATGTCATACACATTGTAGAAAAGCCATCATGCCAAGGAAATACACCAGGAAGATGACCTGCAGGCAACCACACGGAAAGGGCACCTTCTCATCTTTCCCTGTAACCTTCAGGGCTGGAATGTAGAGTAGGCCTAGTTGTAGAGTATGACAGGCTGATGTTTTAATCCAGTTGGGTCTTCTCCTGTGTTCTGAGTCCCAGGCTGTTCTTGCTGGTTCTGATTTTCCTATGCTTTGACCCCCAGACACAAGCTGGCTCTAAGGGTCCTGTGTTCTGACCCCCCAGACTGTGTTCTAATCAAACTGGTTCTATCTTTCATTTGAATCTTATTAAAACCTTTTGAATTATAATATGTTGTATTTGATTTTGTTCAGAGTTACTTTCAAGTGTTTAGAAAATTTGCTTTGCTTAATTGACCAAACCCCATCATTCTTTTACTAGTCCGACATTAGTTCTGGAATGTGTGGCTAGCTTTCAGGATTATAACTGTTACAATGTGTTGTTATGGTAGTTTCAGAGTGGAAAAAGTAAGTGGATCAGTTTACCCCACAGCTGGGGTAAAGTGAGCCACATGACAACTTTATTTAAAGCAATCATATTTTCACTGCCCTTGAAAAAATTCTGCTAATGCCCATTTCTAGGAAACATCCTGAATTAATGGGAAATGTGTAAATTTGAGTGATAAATCATTTTAGCTCGCTTAGAGGGGAGCAAATGTAAAAAGTGGCTCAGATTACCCCGTTCTTCCCTAAATAAAAAAATAAAATATTTACCGATTTCTATTTTTAGAGTCGTTTAGAGCACGAGTCGAGAATCGACCGTTGAGTCGACACATTGTTCACATCCCTAGCGTATAGGCTGTTTCAGATGGGACAACCACACATAACGACAAAAAGAAGCCCTACTGACGTGAG
The DNA here is from genome assembly GCA_026929865.2 of Hyperoplus lanceolatus. Taxonomy (NCBI): domain Eukaryota; kingdom Metazoa; phylum Chordata; class Actinopteri; order Uranoscopiformes; family Ammodytidae; genus Hyperoplus; species Hyperoplus lanceolatus. The sequence goes on along the minus strand of CM049404.1, from coordinate 6,899,110 downwards.
TGAAAAGTGAATGGTATCGTAGCATTTGTAATGACATCAAAACATAGCCTGATGCAGAAAAAAAGAAGAACACCGCTCACAGGAGGATAGAGGTAAGGCATTAGTACATGTTGTAAATTCACTTTTAGGGTGAAAGTGAGATCTATAATGTAAGCTAATTTTAGAGCAAGCTAACTTTACCCTGCTGGCTATCTTAGCTAGCCTCAACTTAATTGATAAATTAGCTAGCTTCAGTGTTGCCAACTCCTCAGTAAGGAAAGCAGCATTTGGCTGTCCTAGAAGTCGCCAGATGACGTCAATACCTATTTTTTTATATTTATAGACAGGGTTTTTATACAGTAACATTTCAATCGGTGAGGTTTTAGTGTTACGGACGAGATAATCACATAATAAACCGACTTGATAATGTTACGTCTAGCAGTAATCATACATACTTAAAGTTTCAATAAGCACTGCATAACATTTTGAAATGCACTACTCATAGACTGTATAAGAGGGCTACTACAACTGCTAATAGGGATGCTAACAGAACATTAGGGACAAGGAATTATGACAGATGTCATCTTAAAACTACATTGAGCCTCCTCTTGTCCCTCATCATCAACTATCGATCGCTGATTAAAACCACGTTGCTTACTCAGCAGTGTCACAGAAATGCACGCTGCAAAAAAATAAAAACTGGGGGGGCCTTGGTCACAGTCTGGAGCCTAAAGGTACGAGCACAGTCCACGGCGCAATTGCAGGTTCCGCGCCGCGTGATCATATTGGGTCATATTGTGTCCGCCGCCCGACCAGAGTAGCCTTCTCCTACTCTGGGAATATGCTGGCGCTGGTGCTAACCGGTGCTGAGAGCACCAGTCTGCTGTGCTGATGGTGCTTTACCCAAGCTAACTGGTGCTAACTTGGTTCATAAAGCAAAACTGATAGCTGTACACAGCAGGCAACAGACACATAGGCTATTCACAGAACTTATGGGAGCTAACTGTGACTAATTTCCTCTGGCAGTTGTCCCGAAGCGAGTGACGTCGGGAGGAGCTCAACGCTGATTGGCTATCGCGGCCGGGGGGCAAAAAGTTCAATATTTTCAACTTCTGCGGCAGCCGCGCCGCGTGAACCGCTGGCCGCCCATTCGCGTGGCGGTGCGCGAAATACATTGACTTTCTATGTAAACTCACCTCGTGGCGGTGTGCCGTGTGTTCGCACCTTAATAGCCGCAATACCCTGGTGATATGTTGAGTGATAACCGCGGGGAGAAAATGTCTATACCGGCACAGAGAGACCTACAATTACGACAATGTGGTAAAATCAAGCATTCCACAAGCTCAACATCATAACTATTTTAACTGTCTTCTTTTTTGCAGGACACTTTTGAAAACACGATCATCTAAACGTGAGCTTATCATAAATTATGTTGTAGGTTAATGTTGGAGTACTTCCAGAATAAACAATATGAGCTTATCAGCAAAGGGTGAAACTCATTTTGTTCAAAACAAGTTCACTTTTAGCATGACTCAAACACAGTCTGTGCTAAACAGCCTTTGGCAATTGGCATTGCCATGTTTCTATAAAAACAGGGAGGGGCTTTCTTAAAAATCCCACTCTACTGAGGCTGAGGAGCCGCCATGCACACCTCCACACTATAAGCTTCAAATCACACATTTCTCAAGTGTACCAAACTGGTTAACTGAGAAGAAAGGGAAACTAGTACGAACAGCATTGTTTATTTGTCTATTATGTCTGACGTTGAAAACAGGATTGTGTAACTGGGTATCAATTTTCCAGTAAATTCTTGTTAACAAGACTGTCCTCTAGTGCTTATAAAGAAGGTTGTGCATGTTGGAAAACCAAATATCAAATCAAATCAGTTTTATTTGTATAGCCCAATATCACAAATTGACATTTGCCTCAGTGGTCTTTACATTCCATACAATATGATACAATATGACACCGTGCCCTTACACCTTTAGCTCGGCAGGTTCAAAGACCAACACACACAGGTTTGACACAAAAATCAAATATACATACTTTCTCCTCCCTTGTCATATCTCGACCCACACTGTGTGCCCGTAAGTGATTATGAATTAGCCTTTTATAGAATAATTGGATGACACTTGATGGAACTGCTGCATCTGGCGTAAAGTCTTTAGAGCTGTAGCATTCAAAAGTTCCAGAAAAATTATTTTCCATTTGAAATGTTCCTTTTGAAATGATTCACTGTTTGTCAATGTACTTTTAGGGCTTTACCAGACTGCCTTTCAATAATTTAGACCATCTGCGTTGAGATGTTGCATATCTTGAAACCTTAATGTGAATGTGTTGCTTGGACAAGATTAAAAAAAAAGTTAAGTTGTCCAAATAGCTGAAAAGAACAAAACTCCCACCCTATGATGAAGAAAAAAATGGATGTCAGTTCAAGTTTCTACATGTTGAAATGCTGTATCTTGGTGCTCCACCCTCCTGGATATACCTCATTAAGGAGTTATCTTTTTTTGCTGGTGTGAATGATGTTAAGTTATTGGGAGATTATAGGACTACAGACGCTTTCTTAGTTGTGTCCTGCTCAAACTGTGGATACTGTCTCAGAAGCTGCACGGGGACATTGAGGGACTATCGAAGGACAGGAAGGTACCCGTGTAGTGAGCAAGTATGCCAAGTAAGCAAACACACGCCGGAATGCATACACATACGCGCTTTGAACTTGCAATGGCATCAATGTGAATCTGTTTGTTTTTTTGCATTTTGCATTAACAGTCAGTTTTTGTTACTGTTGTCGTGGATAGTCCACCACCAATATGCTCTATTCTAGTTACAGATCTGGGACCCAGACACGGATCCTGCATACACACTCACCATCCAGCACAAAGAGGGTGTGCCAAGCCTCAGCCTTTTTTGATCCAGTGAGTAGGCTCATCCTGACTTGACAGGTAATATACTTAGTTCTTGTGGTGATATATTGCCCCCTATAGGCCAGGCAAAGTAAGGCATTTTGGGGCCAAAAATTAAATTAATTGTTAAAAAAAAAATTTCAGCTCAGATAATTTTTATGAGGTGTCCAGAACAACATACTAAAAGTCCTAAGAAATCCCAGTTGAGGAAATATGTTTAATTCTCATCAATTCGAGATGTGTGCCAGTAAGGCGAGACACCACTACAGCCCCAATAGGGCTATTTTTTTCCTTTTGTCCTATCAAGATGAAACTTTACACAATGAAAGTATCCATGAAAATTAAAAATGTTTGTATTACAAGTTTCTTTGAAATTGAATTCTAATATACAAATGAGCGATACACTAATTGTACATGCCCAAAATAAACCCAAATAGGCTTAATTTTTGCCTTTACTCCTACCACAATAAAATTTTACATGGTAAAAGTATACTTGAAAAGTAATCCTTTTTGTATTACAAGTTTCTTTTTAAATTAATTTGAATATGCACATGAGCTCCACACTTATTGAATATCCAATCATCCTACTGCCAATGGGTGATGGCAATGCTGCTTTTAGACTTGCCTCTAACTTGAAAAACTGCCTGGCTTACCTGCCAGGGGTATAACAGGTGCCTCTCATGAATTAGATTCCCCAACCCCCAGCTTGTGTGCATTCAGATCAGCATGATGCAACAGAAGTACTAACAAGTCTGTATCATCACCTACTGAGACTGTTTCTTTTGTCCTGGCAGAAGGCAATGGCTTTGGACAATGAGCACATTGTGTGCTCTTTACTACTTTCATTGTGTAAAGTTTCATTTTGATAGGACTAAAGGAAAGAAATTGTCTTATTGGGATTTAGTGGTGTCTCGCCACTGGCACACATCTCAAATTGATGAGAATTAAACATATTTCCTCAACTAGGATTTCTTAGGACTTTTAGTATATTTTTATTGTTCTGGACACCTCATAGAAAATATCTGAGCTGAAAAAAAATATTTAACAATTTATTCTATGAAAAACGCTATTTTGCCTGGACTACTAGTGGTCAATTTCTGGTAAATAAACAAAACCTTTGTAATAGTTTATCCATGCACTCCTCCTGGAGACGCAGCCCATCTAGGTGATAAACACAGACAAAGGTAAGTCATGGAAAGTGCTTTAGTGTTTTTAGGTGTGAAAACCCCCTCAGGTTGCCATGGCACTAGGCACACACATGGGTTAGTAAAATCATCAAATAAGGTATCATTATCGATTAGAAATTCATAGCACCCCAAAATACTCCATATGCCACATTTCATATATTAAAAGTATTGTGTGCTAGTCCAGTTTGTTTAGAATCCAGTCTTGTCTTGGATTCTAGCTGCATAGTAATACATTTTTTGTCACAGTTAAAAACAAAATTGTCTGAATGGTTGATGTATCAAACCCTTTTTATTAGCAGAAATTTGAAAATGTTGACAAACCTATGGTTGAGAGCTCTGTCAAAATGACTGTTCTAAAGAGAAAAGAGACAAATCCCCCTTTTCCTCCGGCCAGAAACCCCATTTAAACCCGCTAAGGTCTGACTTTTCCCAAATCTAGTATGCATATCAGCTGATGATGTCAATATTGTGTTTTCATTGTACTCTGCTGCCCCATAGTGGCTGGAGAAAAATATAATTTTATGTTTAATATTATTCAACATTTAATATCTACAGCTGCTCCAGTAAGAAAAACAGCTGCTTCCTCAAATTCTAACAATTGCCGTGCAATGTCCTGCATTAAACTTTATCTTGTTTACCAGCCTGATTCTGATTGTTCTATAGTTCTGAATCACATAGGCTTATGCACTGCTAACTATTAGATTTTAGTTTTTTACTTGTCACATTCATAAATCTTTCTTATGAAAATCTATATGCACTATGGTTAAAATCCAACAGAAAAGCAGAAGTGTTTACTATGTTGTTCAGCCACTATGTGCCGCCAGAACAGCTTCAATGTGATTTGGCATCAATTCTGTGGGGATAAACACTATCTTTTCTAAAGATACAGTGGCTTGCAAAAGTATTCATACCCCTTTAACTTTTCCACATTTTGTTACTTTACAACCACATACGTACATTTATTTTATTGGGATTTTATGTGATACACCAACACAAAGTGGCGCAACATTGTGAAGTGGAATGAAAATGAAACGTAGTTTTAATTCTTTTTTACAAATAAAAAACTGAAAAGTGTGGCGTGCAAAAGTATTCAGCCCCCCTGAGTCAATGCTTTGTAGAACCACCTTTCGCTGCCATTACAGCTGCAAATCTATTGGAGTATTTCTCTACCAACTTTGCACATTTACAGACTGATATATTTTGTCCATTCTTCTTTGCAAAATAGCTCAAGGTTCAGATTCAGCATCAGATTGGATGGAGAGCGTCCGTGAACAGCAATTTTCAAGTCTTCCTCAATATTCTCAATTGTTTTTAGGTCTGAACTTTGACTTGGCCATTCTACCACATGACTATGCTTTGATTTAAACCATTTCATACTAGATCTGGTTGTATGTTTAGGGTAGTTTTCCTTCTGGAAGGTGAACCTCTGCCCCAGTCTCAAGTCTTTTGCAGACTCTAACAGGTTTTCTGCCCTGTATTTGGCTCCATCTATCTTCCCATCAACTCTAACCAGCTTCCCTGTACCTACTAAGGAAAGCATCCCCATAGCATGATGCTGCCACCATCATGTTTCACTGTGGTGATGGTGTGTATATGGTGGTTTGTAGTGTTAGTTTTCGCCACACATTGCATTTTGCATTCAGGCCAAAAACTTCACGTTTGGTCTCATCTGACTACGCATTGCTTTTGGCAAGGGTTGGAGGATGGTGCTCTGGTCAGAAGAGACCAAAATTGAAGTTGTTGGCCTTAATGCAAAATGCAATGTGTGGTGGAAAACTAACACTGCACATTACCCTATACACACCATCCCCACCATGAAACATAGGGAAGCTGGTTAAAGTTGATGTAGTCTGGCTTGACCACTTCAGCGTCTATTAAGCGCTGGCGTCGGCAAACAACGCTATGCCTCCATTGGCTGCTTCCCGGGGTTAGCCCCGCCGTAGATGATTGTGATTGGTTTAAAGAAATAAAAACAGCCCCCCCCCCCGAATAGACGGCTCTAAACGGAGTGCTTCCAGACCATACTACTTGCTGTAGTTTGGTCTGGCTTTGCGAGACTAAAGTTGATGTGATGATGGATGGAGCCAAATACAGGGCATAAAACCTGTTAGAGTCTGCAAAAGACTTGAGACTGGGTGTTTGCTCACCTTCCAGAAGGACAACTACCCTAAACATACAGCCAGATGTACAATGGAATGGTTTAAATCAAAGCATAGGCATGTGTTAGAATGGCTCTGTCAAAGTCCAGACCTAAAAACAATTGAGAATATTGGGAAAGACTTGAAAATTGCTGTTGACAGACACTCTCCATCCAATGTGATGCTGAATCTGTAGTTCTAGCTATTTTGCAAAGAAGAATGGGCAATAAATATCAGTCTGTAGATGTGCAAAGCTGGTAGAGAAATACTCCATCAGATTTGCAGCTGTAATTGCAGCGATAGGTAGTTCTCCAAAGCATTGACTCAGGGGGCTGAATACTTTTGCACGCCACACTTTTCAGTTTTTTTATTTAAAAAAATGTTTTAAACCACGTTTCATTTCCAATCCACTTCACAGTGATGCGCCACTTTGTGTTGGTGTATCACATAAAATCCCAATAAAATAAATGTACGTATGTGGTTGTAATGTGACAAAATGTAGAACATTTCAAGGGGTATGAATACTTTTGCAAGCCACTGTACTGTACTAATTTGGTAGAATTATTTCAGTTCGATTAATTGGAATTCAGTTAGTATACTAGTAAAATGTTAAAGTTATAATAAATTAATACAAAAACATGTTTTATTGTTTCAGTAAACATTTTTTTTATTTGGTTTGGTAGCAAAAACAGCACCTCAGGACAACAGTATAACGTGGGCAGCCTCCTAAGGGGTCGAACAGTTTCAGTTACAGGACACGCACAGGAAAGACATGCACTACCTACTGTAGCAGGCAATTTTAAGACATTAGACCAACAACACTGAAGCATGGTTTCAGTACATTCACATTCCTTTGACAACACCACAGTCCTTTAGATGCAACACCACTTTGAAGGAAACACTTCCGTGCATGGAATATCTGTTGCTTGGATTTCAAGGGAGTGTTAAATATATATTATTTTTTTCATAGTTGCAAATTGCTCATTTTTAAACTCACTTTCAGCCAAAACCTTTTTAGTACAGACAATCTAAACATCACGCATACAAAACAAAATTATTTTGTCCCTTTCAGATCTTTGGTAGTGTTAGGATTATTTATTGCTTTACAGAGAGAAAAAAACACATTTAGACTATTGGAGAGTGGATGGCAAGCATTTAACTTCTGGCTTGTTTATTATGAAAGTGGGGGGTGGTGAACTGTGAGTACAAAACTACCAGAGAGGCAGAGGAGGAGATCATAGCAGACAGAGGTAGCTAACACCTCTTAACTAGACAGCTCAATCTGCAATGACCTCAGAGGACTCGGACACCACTCTACCGTCCTTTGTCTCAATCATCTTAATAACAACGTTCTTCTTGCTCTGGGTTGTGGTGGTGTATCCTCCACTACCGCTGCCTCCGCTGAAGCCGCCGCTCATGCCGCTGCTGTATGCACTGCTGCCGCCGCCATATCCGCTACCGGAGCCATATCCACTTCCGGCGCCATATCCACTACCGGAGCCATATCCACCCCCGCTGCTGTATCCGCTGCTAAAACCACCGCTGGAGTAGTTGCCACCGTAGCTTGCTGTTGTGACAAAGGGGGTAGAAGAAAGCAGTTAGCACTTGTAAAGGTGTGGATTCTGTTAAAGATGTAAGCTATTCTTGAGAATGTTTTTTTTGTCAAAATGAGTGAATATCATCCTCATGATACCTGTGCGTACTGTGTATACGCAGAAAAACAATCTGGTGTTAAGACACATGCTCTCTAAATGGGCATGTTGCTATAGCTACGGTGGGGCCCCCATAGTTTGTATACTAAGCTGTGTTTAAACTGTGGATTTATTTTCAGTGCGTTTTGACAAAAAAAAAATATTTTGACAACAAGCGTTCTCCAGAATCACTCCACCTTTAAAACTGAACAACGTGACAAAATCTAAGTAGGAAGACCATGTTTTATCACTTCAGGCAATAGTAAAACAAAGAAGGAGATGACTTACTGCTCTGTTGGGAGATGTTGATAGCCTTGATGCCAGTCGCTAGCCTGTCCTCTTCTCCTTCCAGCAGTTTCCTGTATGTGGCAATCTCAATGTCCAAAGCCAACTTGACGTTCATCAGGTCCTGGTATTCTCTGATCTGGCGGGCCATGTCCTGTTTGGCTCTCTGCAGGGCATCTTCCAGGTCCCTAATGCGTGACTTGGCATCCTTCACTGCCATCTCACCACGCTCCTCAGCCTCAGCAATCTGGGCCTCCAGGTTGGCGCGCTGGGAGAAGATGTTTAAAGAATAAGGCTTTGTACCCTCTATGATGGCTCAAATTGGCGTACCATGGTGCCTTCATTTTTTTCATACCTGTCCTTTGACGGAATCAATCTCTGAGGTCAGTCTCTGGATCATGCGGTTGAGGTCTGCGATCTCTGTCTTGGTGGCTCTCAGGTCATCTCCGTATCTGCTGGCGGATGTCTGCATCTCCTCATACTAAATAAACATCAATAAAGCACAGCCATTACAATCAGGAAAGTGTATTGATGATATTCTATTTGTACTGATTGGAAGACGGCAATGTAAGGATATACAAAAAAATACAAACTGGAACATGAGAAAAATATAAAGGAATTCTCCATTACCTTGCACTTGTACCACGTCTCTGCCTCTGCGCGACTGCGGTTGGCGATGTCCTCATATTGAGCCTTGACTTCAGCCACAATAGAGTCCATGTCCAGGTTACGGCTGTTGTCCATCTCCACAATAACTGAAGTATCCTTGATTTGGCTCTGGAGCTCATGCAGTTCCTGAAAAATGACAAATACAAAAGCTGTCAAAAGAAGTCAAGATGCTTAACTGAAGATGAGGACAATCTGAGATGCAGCAAAGGAGAAATCTATTCCACAAAGATACCACAAACATCATGAGCATTATATGAATGGTTAAATTAATCATGTTTATTATTGGAGGCGGACAATTTTAATTTAGGGGAAGTAGGAAACAAACAATGCCATTTTGCAGATTGTGCCGTACCTCATCATAGATCGACTTAAGGAAATTGATCTCATCTGTCAGACTCTCCAGTCTGGCCTCCAGCTCCACCTTATTCATGTAGGCCTCATCCACATCCTGGAACAGACAGAAACGTTTTTTTTTTAGAATGAGACATCACAAAGAACTGACTAGGCGTGTAAAAATAAATTGCAGATAGGGAATCAAATTCTCAACTCAATGGCAAGTCTAAGTGATTAATGATAATACTGACCTTCTTAATGAGGACAAAGTCATTCTCACACTCTGTGCGCTTGTTGATCTCATCTTCATACCTGTTAAGAGGAAATATATAGGTCATGGTTAGATGTTGAATATTCATATTTGAGCGTCTCTTCATGCTCCAGTTCTGTTTTTTTCTTCTTTTTGACTTGATATGATAATGGAACACTAGGAGGCGCAAGTACTCCATTCATAACTTGTAATCCTTTGGGATGTTTGCCTCACACCATGTCTGCTGACTCAGGGCCAAGAATGAGAGGTGCTTCTCTTACTTCTCCCTCAGGGCTCCTCTGAACTCATGTTGACACCTAATTTGTCTGTGGACATGCAACAAATTGTTGCAGCACTATTACACCTGTTTGTGTTAAGAGACATGTGCGTGTCAGCATGTCACAATATGTGCATGAGTCTTCTTTTGTAAAGCTGCAGAAAACTTTGGTGACATTCAAAGTCAGTTCACTGATTTTTGCCTGTAGTCGTATGTAATGTGATGGGTGTTCGTACATTGTTCCTTAGTGTTGTAATTCCCTAGAGTGTGTGTGACGCAACACAATGGACAGCTGTGGGGAGTGGTCCACTAAAAGATTGACTCTGCAACTGCAAACATAGTCTTGAAGGCTGAATCTCACTTCAACTTGTCCTGATGTCAATTTTAATTTCTTGTATTATTTAGCACCAAATCACAACAGGAGTAATAGCATGACTATTAACCAATGAGCAAGCACTTATAGCGACAGTGGCAAGAAGCAACTCCCCTTTACACAGAATAAACCTCAGAACCTGGCTCCATGTGGGCAGCCATTTGCATTGTCCAGTGGTTCCTAATTGAAAAGTATGAACCCAAGATAAACTCAATGGCTCTTTATGGGGCGGGACACTCACTTGTTCTTGAAGTCCTCCACCAGACCCTGCATGTTGTGCAGGTCGGCCTCCAGCTTCATCTTGTCGTTGCCCAGGCTGTCCAGCTGTCTGCGCAGGTTGGAGATGTACGCCTCGAACATGGCGTCGATGTTGGAGCGGGTGGTGGTCTGTCCCTGCAGCAGGTTCCACTTAGTCTCCAGCATTTTGTTCTGCTGCTCCAGGAAGCGGACCTGATGTTTAAGAGAAAGAAGACAAGCAATCAGTCAGTAACAATGAATATGTGTAGACTTCTTTCTTTGTCATCAGTCCTAAACCATTATGAAATTCCTTTCAAAGGATAATGTAATCATAGTTTGCTGTACCCTGACATAATAATAACATAACTTCTGGGTTAACATTCTAATCATCAATCATCGGGATCTACCTCACCATGTCGCCTATTCACTATAAACAGTCTCTGCTGTTCTTATCTATCTTTGGAGCTTTGTAAGCCGCTGCCGGTTGTGTTTTTCCAAACTGGCCATGCTTTTCCAAAGGAAGGCCTGACGTACATACATCCTGACAGGAGGTAGAGGGGAAGGGGGAATGAGCCGAGGTTGGAAAAAGTTGGTGTTGGGAGGAATAGGGCTAGTTAACCTCTCTCCCGCATGTTTTCCTGTTATTGTAAAGCTATATGATTCAGCTATAGATGTGATGAGGGAGGAGAAGAGAAGGAAGAGTAGAAAGTCAGGGGGAGGTGCGGGCCAACGTGAGGGTGATTTGTTAAATAGAGCAGGATGGGAGGAGTGAAGGATGAAGCATGAAAAGGGTGGGGAGTTTGCATATTTGTGAGCAGTAAAAGCAGATATGCAACTCATTGGACCTTGCTCCCTTGCTACTTTGCACTCCGCATGTGAGATCTAAACAATAACCTCTTGTGGTATTCTTTTGAACAGGAATAAATACAGATAATAAAGAGCCTCCAAATGGACTGCCACCATGAGATAGCCTGGGAGTTTATCTGCTTTGTGTCAAAGTATGCAAAAAGCAACCTTCTACCTTCCTTTAATCATTGCACCGGGGGGAAGGAGAGTTGATAGGTAGCAGTCAGCTGGTATTGACCAGAACATGAAACCGACTGGCCTTTTTAAATATTAACTAACTGCCGAGGCCTTCAGAGGACAGACACACTCCTGAGTGTTACTGGACTTAAAATGCAGACCTGAATGAGTCCTGATACTCCTAATGGACACTCTTTTGAAAATGTGCCATTGTAAAAGAAGGCATTGTCATTTAGGTGACAATAGCACTCGGCACTGTATGTGTGTTTTTTGGGAGGGGTGGGGGCCACTTGGGCAGCAGAAAGAGCCACACCCTGGCCAAGGGAGGGACCATTCCCAAGGTAACTCATATCACAAGCCCTTAGCTCGGCCCAGACACACCCTTTTCTCTCTCTCTTTCTCAGTCTCTGTGTTCTGTTTTTCATCACTATAAAAGGGCAGCCTGAGCCAAAAGATATAGAGCCTAACCCTAAGTTCGAGACACAGCACATTCACTTTTTTTCTGCCTTGACAGCATTTGTGGGAGGTGACAAATGCTAAGAGGGAGGTAAATCCACATTCTCCACACAGAAAAAGTTAGAATATCAGCATTACAGGACATGTGGCAAACATATGCGCCTCTTAATCAAATATTGCATAACATCATAGCTTTCTGGAGACAGAGACGTGCAGATGATTTTGACACCAGCGTGACTTGAGCTTTCCACCCACTTGATCACTTTCTGTCTGATTTAAGAATATGGTAAAGGCCGGCGCCTGAAAACCTTGAATTTCCTGACACACGTGTATCTTTACCCTATTTTCACAAGCTCTTACCTTGTCAATGAAGGAAGCGAAGCGGTTGTTGAGGGTCTTGATCTGCTCCTTCTCGTGGGTGCGGACCACTTGGATGTTGGGGTCGATTTCAAGATTGAGTGGGGCCAGCAGGCTCTTGTTCACGGTCACTGCGGTGATAGGGGCCTGACCACCGCCCATGCCCATGCTACCACCGTAGCCCATACTCATGCCACCGAAGCCTCCTCCCATGCTCATGCCTGAATTTGCCATGCTGGAGCCCAGGCCATAGGATGAGCTGCTGGTGATGCCACCTCCGGCTCCTCCATAGCCCCTGTTGCCTGCTCCATAGGAACTCTTGACGCTGTAGCTCTTGCGGGAGTTGACTGAGCTTGGTCCAGCGTAGGAGCTGCTGCTGAAGGATCGTGGGGCGTTGGAACTCCTCACGCTGTAAGAGGTGGTCTTAAAACTTGACATTCTGAAATCTAGATTTGCTTTGTCCTTCTTTAGGATGAAATTAAGTCTGGGAAGGTCAGTTGGCAAGGCAGGCAGGCAGGCCAGCAGAAGGGAGAGAGACCAGAGTGGATAGAACAGAGAAGTAACTACTGAGGAGTTTTAAAGCCTGTTGCTGTGGGAGGAGACTGTGGTGGGCTGCCATTGGCTGCAAGTCTGAGTTGAGAGAGGTAGGCAGGTCTGTAACGTTACACTTCTATGACACATTGTCCAGCCACTCAAAACCATTACCGAGTCTTTCTACTAGGCCTCTCTGCATTGTTAGAGAAAACCTGGTCTTTTTTGCTGAATTAAACAAGTGAGACCTGGAGATCTGGTCCAATCTTTAAAAAAGAGTCATTGTTATCTTGTTGCAGCAATGTATCAAAGAAAAAAGGTGCAGAGAATGTGGGTGTGGGCGGATTGGTTGGTGGGTGAATGATAAGAGAATCATTTGTTCTTGCACATCAATGCTGATCCACATCTGTAAATTAAGGTGTGTTTATAGTGCAGTGGTATCGGTTGTCTGTGATTGTGTAAGGACATAATTATTCCTGACTTTCTTCTGGAACATCAGCACAACAATGAATTTGATTGGTAATATAGTGGAATGTGATGCATTGTTATTAAAATAATAGTCATAGAATAATAAGAGTCAATTAAGCAATACCTGAGATCTACCTCCACTTTCTGTAGAATTGTTTGGCTTTTTTGCACATAAATGTTAAAAATGTATCCATGTAGACTCATTTTAAATGTGGTCAATAATTTAGTTCGGCAAGCTCCTTTAGAATAGTATGCCACTACATGGCACATAAAAAAGGGTCTATTCAGGAACTGTGGTGAATGGAAATTAGTAACAATGTCTAAATGGTTTGAAGAACTCGTATTTAACATGTTAGTGAGCGATGTTCTGAGGGAGGAAACTAAACACTCATGATAGGAGTACTGTCAATCTTCTCATTCAACTCTCTGCAAGAAACCATACAAGCGTGAATCCCAAACTGTTGAACTATGAGTGTTCATAAATTACACATGGAAAGCCTGCTGGATGTCATATAGCAAGCCATTATTTTGCAACTCACTCGCAGGCAAAGTCACTCTCAAGACAAATTCTACTGGTTCCCCTTAAAAACATTAGCAAATAAAGATTCTGATGCTGTCCAACTGTTGCATGTATATAAATAGTTAAGCATCTTTAAAAAAAAAAACTAACGAGAATCCGTTACCAGAGCAGTAAACAACAGTAAGACATTGTTGGTCCTGTTAGCAGTTTTGGATGCTTTAGGGCCCAAAATTCCCTGGCTGCTGCAGGCGACTTAATTATGATCCTTCATTCAAACACACACAGCTGTATGCTTGTATCTGCAAACCAAGTTGAACTGCACTGACCAGCTTTTTTAAATTTTACTGTCAAAGAAAGATGTATGTTAGGTTACCACCTTTGAGCCTGGGGCTTTTTACAAACAATGAACACAAATGTAAAACGTGCTTATTTGTTTGTGTGTGTTTCTGTGTGTCTACAGGACATCAACCTTTCTCTGATAACTGAGCTGTGATGCTCTTTTATTGTGTTTAAAACACCTTTTTCATAACTGTTAATTCCTGTGAGAATCACTCACTGTGTAAACGTTGGTTGAGAATTATAATAGCACACTGATAACAGAGCCACTATTTGCTCCCATCAATCGCTGCCTTTGCTGCAATTTTACCATGTTATTCCAATGTCAAACTATACATGGGAGCTCAACCTTCAACTCCTTCCACCAATACCGGCCCTGCATTCCTCTCCTCCTCCTCCAGTCTCTCCCCAAGATGAGTCATACGTCTTGGCATCACCCATCCAACCCCGCTACACTATGCCCTCTCTCCTCCATATATTCCCTAACCCTTCTTTCTTTCCCACCACTGGCCCTTGGCCTAATTAAACCATCATGGAAATGTACGAAAATTAAATAGACTAAGGCCTTTTTCCTTCAGCCAAAGTAGATGCCAGCTCAGGGAGCAAGGGCATTTGCAAGAGACTGACTCAACCATCCTTATAAAAGATGGGGCAATATTAAATATGATGTTGTTAGTCTGAGTTGAAGCTTTCGCCACATATAAGAAGAATCCAGTTTTATACAGCACTAAAGGGAAATTCTCGCTTAGCTTTTGTGAAATACACCAGACTTCACAGAAATCATAGTTTATCATAGATTATCACCAGGTTTTGAATCATGCATGATGATGACTCAGAACCCGGTGACCTAGTGAAAACAGATTTATCTCAGAGTGCTTGTTAAGTTAAACGAATTACAGAAGTTCCAGTATGAAATATGAAAGCGTTTGGTTGAACTTGTGACTCTCATCATTAGCCTGAACCAAGCTAAATGATAGCTTGGTAGTATGAACCACTGTTTATGGGCCCATATCAAACTGCTAAAAGTAAAATTCTGGAATTCTGGAGCAGAAGAAAATAATAAATAAAAATAATTTAGCAAAGTGATACTACATTTAAGAAATCTCCACATATTTCTGTGTGTATGGACCACACACATTTTATGAAATACAGTGTGTTTTCAAGTGATGAGAGTACTTTACCTAAGCATTACATTCATTTCAGAATAGCGTAGTTTTAGCCTGTTATTTGCAATAAGAACTTTGGCGAGGATGTTACACATTGTGTGTTGTTGCTAGTATCAGGTTTGCTGACATCAAGAATAAACCTAATATTCAGTTCCTTATTGTATTTTTTTTATATATCATGCAACTCATCTACCAGCAGCAGACGTTATTTTCCTGTTCTCTTTTGTCCATATCACCCAGTGTCCTACCTATTGCATTGTCATTCATTTCACCTTCAAATTTATATTGGAAAATTGAGAATGACATATCACCTCAGGTCCGCGGGTCATAAGTGCATTCCAAAGTGTAATTATAAATAAATGCATGATTTCAACACTGCTCTTACAGTAAGTCCACACACCTTCCCATGATACCTGTGAAACCTTAAAATCAAAGGATTCTCATCAAATCTAGCTTGTCTTATTTACATTTGGGAGTGTTTTGCAGTACCAGAGATAATGCAATACCTTACACATATTTCAACACAACTGCTCACAAAGTGGTATATCTTAGGCCCTCTGATGCATGGTATTGCTTGTAACAGTGGAACCACACTTCCTATCCCATTTGGTCTCTTAACCTGAGTGACCCTATACTTGCATGCACTAGCCTGGGAGTGTCTTATTTTGATCTTCAAATCAATTGATATCGATTTTACAACATATTAGTTTCCGAAGTCTTTCCTGAACATAGTTTGGATACAGCCCTTCTTCATTTTAGAAATCAAAAAATACTATGTAGAGATTCTTAATTATTTTTATTTTTTTTACTTCAGTAATTTACATTGCAAAGGGGTGATACCAGACTACGCCTTCCGATGCATTCTATTCTAGCCTCAATCAATAGTAATGAAGCCTCCATCGGGACCAGTCACATGCATTGAAATGATTGGCCCCATCTGTCATTCCACCTTCGGTTTGATAAGTGTATCTACTGGGTTTATCACAAGCTAAGAATTCCGCTGATATTTCTAGTTTGGCTGCTGAGTGCTGGTTAGAAGGATAAAATGAGTGTGAACGCAGATGGACCTTTACACTGTGTCACACACAGTGTCACGTAAACATTTCAGATGACCTATAAGTCACAGCTACTGCAGTGTGTGTGTGCGCCTGTGAGCGTGATTGCGTTTGTATGAGTATGTTTGTGTGTGAAAAGGCAATGATGGTGTCCACTCCCAAAAAATAAATAAATGAAACACCCACACAAAGGTTGAAGGGATGTTTGTTGTGACACAAAATTGGTCAAAATGTAAGGATTTGCAGGGTTAATTCGTCGTGACCCATCACTAAAATGTGAGCAATGTTGGGTTTCTAAAGTCGCTAGCATCAGTTTTGAAAATCTGTCACAACTGGGACCTGATGTATTTGTTACTTTGGTTGTGATGCAGTTTCCATAAATAAACAATAACTTTCAGCTGCCTAGCAACCCTTTCCTGGCAGGACACAGTAGAATCCCACTGCACATTGACCAAAACCTTTTGTTTTAATGACCCATTGTATTTTAATGAAACTGCCATTAAGCCCACCCCTTGTTTTACTGCACTTTCTTGAGCAGCAGGATCTGTTGGATCCAGTTGTAGTTAGGCATCTTAGAGTCTGGGCCATTTATATAGCACTGTTGCTTCATGATCAGATCTGGATTCAAACAGGGAAAATACCAAAATGAGTTTAGATATTAGCAAAACTAAATACATGACATTACTGAAAAAGTCATTGATGCTTTCATTTATTCCATCCTTTAGTCCGCTATCCCTAAAGTGCTTGAATATTTAATTAAGATTTTAGCTTTTCCATGCTGAGTTGTGTAATTTCCCAAATTTTGTAATTGTTTGATTCTAAGCATTTAGTTCATACTTTTAATAACGTGATAACTATTCAAAGCTATACTGTAAGTTAACCTATTCCATGAATGTTCAAATACTTTTCTAGATATACTGAGAACACTTTTCATAATCATAATTAAAATTGTATCTCTGAGAGGTTACAGACAGATGTTATTGTTTATTTCTTATTCCTTAGAGAGGTAATTAGTATAATTTTGTGGAATACCCAAAAATGTTGCGCACGCTCGCGAACACACACATACAAACACACACAAAAAACATTCTCTCATAATTATTGTCTCTCTATTAGCCTGCCGAAATAAACACCTCCATAAGACATACAGTGAATTTTGACAAGCAATACTTTAACTTTTACTTTAAGTGAAGTATATACATAGCTTTCATGTAAAATGTGAGAAAGCAGACAGTTCCCTCCCTAGTAATGTTATGGCAACAAGCAGAAGAAGATGTACTGTATGTTATGTAATCCCTATGTTCATCCTTCAGAAACAACCAGTGTACGACAACATGCTACTTTGTATTCATAGTGATAAGAGACAACAGGGTAAACAAAAGAAAAATCAATACAGAAAAATTCAATGATTACACAGAAGAACACATAGGGGTTCTGGGTCCTTTTAACCTCTGCACGTTTTGAAGTTGGGTGGGTCTATAATTTGCATGTGTGCTCATTAAACTGCAGTTAACATTACAAGCCCTGTGAAGTGTATGTTTGTCAGTGCGGAACATTTACGATGCTTTTCATACATGTGGTTTTGGGCTATTTGCCACACAGTGGATGTTAAGTGGATGCATTTTTATGGCGCTTACTGTATATCCGAGAATTTTAATGTTCACCCTATATAAATTAAGGAGGTTTTATTGGAAACATGGAGTAATGTAAAGCCAAATTATGTTCAATATCGTTTATTTAGGTCAATTTAAAATGTATGCTCTCTCTGTAAGTGAGTAATGTTAAAATGGGGTCCTTGCCAAGAAAGACTTGTAGCAATACAGCAGCAAGTATTATTGCAATCTGTGCCCTCTAGCTATACTTAAACTTTAACCTTTAACGAGGTTCCCAAGATGCAGAGGTGAAGTACTGGCTCAGCAATAAATACTTCTACAAGTCCAGAATCATCCTCTGCTCCAATCCATTATTTTAGGCATGCTCATCATTCCTGCACAAGCACTTGGAGAGTGTGCTGATTTCTGTGTACGTATAACGTCCACTTAAGAGCTACACTAAATATGTGTTCCAAAACCCATACTACATGCTATTTAGTATGGTAGAAAAATATTTAGAATATCCCAATTCTTGTGGTCAGATTCAGCATGCTTAAAAATACCCGGACGGCTTATACATCCGCTAAAGATATTTAGTGTTGAAATCAGTAAGCTGTTAGTGGCGATTCTGACCTACAATCCAGTGTGCATCAGAAGTGACGTCACATCGACAGAGCCCTCCGTATGAAAACAACCAGGGATACGACCATCCAACAGATATACTCAGTGGTGTAGTGGTGCCTGGAGAAGTGGGTACTCTAAGTTGTACTGCGCGCGCAGCCGCTTTTGCCGGTCCTACATTTCCCATAATTGCGCTGCCTCACAGCCCCTCGCGAGTAGTGGTCCAACACAGGCCTAATGCATGAATATAATATATATTCCAGATTAGGCAAAAATGGTGTTTCAGTCAGAGATTAGTTTATTTTTAACAAACAGAAAGACAGCTGATTTTTGCCTTTAAAAACAAATTAAAAGGTTTTTCTTTAAAACAAAGGGTTGTGGTAACTACAAAATGAGTTCATAAACACAACAGAAGTGGTTTGGTGTTGATAGGATGAATTTCCAGTGAGTTATTAAGAATAGCAAAAAAAAGACGTTGCACTTTTGCGACGGTCCCTAAGCAGTCCGCTGCAGTATGGCACTAGGAAGTATATTCGGCGCGGTTTCTTTGATCTATCGCGAGACTCGCTGATTTTAGTGAGTTGATCAAGCCTGTGAAATGTCAGTCTTAGTTTTCTGTACACAATAATACCATTCTGGAGGAAATAGGTGCCGTTTTCGTGACGCTATTACAGTTACAACCCCGGAAAATAGACGAATGTCGAATATATAACCAATTTCACCCCGCTTAGTGCGAGTGGGGGGGCGTTCACTGTCCTGACAGCTGACTGCCACTACGGTCTGCCGGACCTTCACTGTTTGTTATGTTCATGTCTTTGTGCTGATTTTACACACACAGACACACACAGTGGAAGTACATACACATTGACAAGAGTGGAAATGAATGGAGGCGGACCGCAGTCGCGGCCGTTAGAAGTGGATATAGGCCTGAAAAATAAGTGGGTATACGCCTTATACGTATACCCTCTACTACACCACTGGGTACTGTACAAGACGCAAGTTCAAGGCGCAGTGTTATGATGGAATGAATAAGTAAAAGTATGTCCCAAATGTCTGTCTACTGCATGCTAACTAGATAATTTTTTTTATGATCAGTTGAGTATGTGGAATTGAAAAAGTAAAGTATGCAATTTGGAATGCAGCCTTTCTCTCAGTCAGGTACGGTAATCACTAGCACCTGTGGAACGCTAGAAGAGTGCTGAGCATGTGGCTGTAGTTAAAGTGATACAGAGTATACAGATAGTTTAGGGGGTGACACCTCTATTTCTTTCACAAGATTTTCCATAAACAATAACTCAAGTGCAGGCATAAGGAGTGGATTACAGTGAGTGTGCCTCTGCTTAAGCGTCAACTGCTGGCATGTCTCTAGCTAGGTACATTACTGCCAGTAGAAACCTAGTGAGTCTATATCAAGGTTAGTTCTGTCCTGCCATTTATTGGATTCCTCATTCCACAAGCCTTTTCTCTTGCAACATTGAAAATCAAAACATGCTGTCTAATGTTAAGAAGTATGTAAGCAGAGCAGCCGGGCAATAGTCGCCAGTATGAGGTCTAATCATATCATGTAAGTGCATAAAGTCATCGATTCTGGAGAATGGTTGTTGTCAAAAACACTTTTTTTTATCAAAATCAATGAATTTCTCCTCACAATCTACTACCTGTCCGTAGTGTGTGTGTGTGTGCGCAGAACAAAGATTCTGGTGTTCATACACTGCCTAGGCTCTGTAAACTGGTATGTAAACAAAGGAGGCCCACCGTAGTTAACAACATGCCCGTTATAGGCTTAGCTACTTAACTGTTTCACTTAGCTAGGCTGTGTATTAAAACTGAATCTATGCCATTTCCTGCTGCAATACCAACTCTCTCACAGCAGTTTGGACAGATAAAATATAGCAAGGATAGAAAAACAGAGAGGGAATAGAGGAGGAGAGAAAACTAAACATGTTCCACGGAAAAAAACCTGGTCCCACTCAGCTCTGTGGCACTGCGCCCAGTCAACCAGTTTGCCCGCAAAAAGTTAGTTGGGTTCCTGATTTGATTTTCTGTCTCCTGCTCTCTCCCCTTCCCCTCTCTCTTTGAACAGTATAAGCATTTCCTGATTTATAAAACACAAAGCCTTTATTCGCATAGTGTGTGTGTTTGGTAGACCTTTTCCTCTTATTCAGATTCATCACATGTGTATTTAATCCATCTTCCCTGTTTCTATCAACACACAGGCACACACACACACATATAGGCACAAACATGCCACATGTTCCTCTCATGTTTCCCTATGCGTGTGTGTCCTTGAGTGATCTCTCTGTATAAAGGTTTTTGTCCTCCGCCCACCGCACATGACACCCTACCCCCCATTCGCCACACCCACGTTCACTATGGCAACGGGTTTTTTTTTGTTTTACCACACAGCAGTGATGACTTTGCCAGATGTATATGTGCCTTGCTGCCGTTGGAAATTGTTTCAGTGTGGTTGCCATGGGTACCGAGCTAAATGGAACCACACAATGTGTAATCACGCACTGTACGGATGGAGCATAGCTGTGTGAGTGTGTGGAAACACTGCAGCATGTGTGTGTGTGTGTGTGTGTCACTGGAGTTTTGAGGTGGCCTTCTCTTCCTGGCAAGAGACTGGGAGACTCATTCACAGACCCAGTCCTTTTAGTGTAAAACAGATTTCATGTCAATTCACTGACGTTCATACGCCTAAGCCCCGACACTTCCCCTTGGCACTATGTGGGAGCGGAAGGGACTGCGTGATAACCCAAACTATGTCCCCTCCAGGCTGTAGAAGAACAATGCAAAGACAAATAAGCGTTGGGCAGAGGGAAAAGGAAGTCTAGGAACTTGTGTGAAGTTTTTTTTTTGTGTGTGTGCAGAGTCAATTTAGAGTCTTTCTTTCTTCTTCTTTTTCTTAAAGTAAAGTACAGAACATTGTTTGTTTTCAAATCTGTTTCCAATTAAAGTGCTATACTTATACAATAGTCTCCCTTGTTTGAGCGTGTGTGTGCGTGGATTCAATAGACTTAAACATACATTAAGAGATTTTGAGCTCAAATGTGAATATTTTCAGGTTAACACTTTAGAAAAAGGGTATACATTAATCAACTGTTACTTGATGCTTGGTTAAATAAGCATCAACTAAGCAATAACTTACCGTTAATAACTACTTGTAAATGTGCATTAACTAAGCACTAACTAATGCTTATCTAAGCATTGGTTAACTGAGCATATAATATTTATCCAAGCATTGACTTACCATTAATAACTAAGCATTAACTAACAGTTAATTAATATACCCTCATTGTAAAGTGTAACCATTTTCAGCGATAAAAGTAAATCACAGACAAAAAGATCTGTCTTTTTGTACCACGTCAGACGATAGTCAAAAGCCATTGTGTAGCTTTCCTCAGGCTACAACCTTTCAACAAGGCAGTTTGTCACTGTGTATGTTAGCTGTCCAGGTGGTAGCTGTCTGGGCATGTGGCTTGTCTATATGATGGTTTCCTTTTTCACGATTGAGTGAAACCAGAAATGCTTAAAGTATTTAACCCTTGTGGCCTCCTCGCCCATTTTTGTACATTTTTGAAGACTTTTTTTTTTGATTTGGTGATAATTTTTGCTGTGGTAAAGCTTTTGGCATGATTTTTTGCAGGAACTATTCTTTTGAGTCGAATTTTTGAAATCCAATATCCTTTACTCTCAGATGTCTTTTATTCTCTGTCAGTAAATTTACTACCCTCTCAGCCTCTTCGACCCAAAAATGTACACGCTCACAAAAAGTGCTATTAAATCATCATACATCAATATTTTTTTCTACTTTTTTTGCATACATCTCTTAAACAACTTCTTACCGGCTCAAAACTACCAAACATTCAATCATTTTCAGGATTTTAACCCATTAAATGCCAGTTTAAGTATTTGAATTATTTCAATATTTTTTACAAAAAAACACAAAAAGTTAATTATTTTCCATAATACAAATAGTAGAGGGATGTGGCATTAATGGTGATTGGAGTCTTGGATATGTCAAAGATTAGCAACAAAATTTATTTGATTGCATTAGTATTTTTTATGTAGTGCCAGATGAAACATTTACTACCCTCTCAGCACCTTCGACCCAAAAATGTACACACACATAATCTGCAATAAAATCCTCATACATCAATATTTTTTTCTGATTTTTTTGCTTGAATCCCTTAATCAACTTCAGCCCTGATCAAAATGACCAACTATTTGATACATTTTAGGATTTTAACTCTTTAAATGCCAATTAATTATTAGAAGTATTTATCATTGATAAAAAAACACACAAAAGTGAATTATTTTCCATATAATAAATAGTAGGGGGATGAGGCATTAGTGGTGATTAGAGTATGGGATATGTCAAAGATTAGCAACCAATTTGATTTGATTGCATTAGTATTTTCTATGTAGTGCCAGATACTCCTTCGAGGCAGAAAGTGCCCCATCCACTTCCATTGAAAACCACCTTTTTAATCTCATTGCATTTCTACTATTAAACCATGCATTTTGTAATGTTAGCATTTCATTTAGAAGAGAAGCAGTCATATTTGACATTTTTACTGTATTCCCCTAGATTTAACTATTTTCCCATTGTAGGTCCATGCATGAAATTCTTGTATTATTGACCGTTCTAATACCGTGTGACTACCAGGGGAGCCCAGCTAGCTTTGTGTGTGTGTGTGTGTGTGTGTGTGTGTGTGTGTGTGTGTGTGTGTGTGTGTGTGTGTGTGTGTGTGTGTGTGTGTGTGCGTGTGCGTGCGTGCGCGTGTGTGAGAGTCTGTGTGAAACTGTAAGCATGCACTGATCATTTCAGGGGTGAAAAGGGCATCTTTTGAAGGATGTGTTTCATGTGAGGTGCTTTAGTAAAACATGGCCTTCTGCCTTTGATGTACTCAAAAACAAAAAGGAAAACAACAGTTAGTGTGTTTATGCACCTGGCTGCTTTCACAGCCAAAGTTAAACATGCAGCTTGGCTGAGGTGTCATTCTAGTAGTGGGCAGAGAAGAGAAGGAGAAAGAGCTGGAGAAAAATAAGAAGCACAATGAAGAGGAATATTAAAGATACACAGGTTTGAAAAAGGCTGAAAATCTGGGTGACCGCAGATGTCACAACATCATATGCCTGGAGGTGCCAGTTATACACTGGAAAAGCCGTGGTGGGCTCCGGAGATAGGCCAGGGGAGGAGAGTGATCCTGGACATGACGGATGGGCTTAAGGGCGTCACACTTACGTGTGACAATTTTTTCACATCATACCCGCTTGCCCAGGAGCTTCTCAGCAAGAAGGTGGCCCTGGTAGGCACCATAAGAAAGAACAAGCCTGAGCTTCCCCAAAGCTGAAGATGAACACAGGAGGCTGTCGCTCCTCTGTGTTTGCCTTCACACCCACCACCACAGCAGTGAGCTACATCCCGCGGGGAAGAAATGTGCTCCTTTTGAGTACTAAACACCGGAGCCAGCCGTCGACCAGGGGGAAAAACAAAACCTATCATGATCGATCGACTACAATCGATGCAAGGGTGCAGTGGACAACCTTGACAAGGTATGTGATTGTATGCTTTAATTACTTTATGATTAAGTCCAGTCTAAAGTCTATTTGTTTTCACTGATTTCATGTGTTGGTTTGAGATAAATATGTTTTTATTTTGACTGCTTATATTTCATTAGAACTATTTATTGCATTTATATGAACAATGAATTAAAAAATTGTGAATGATGACATTTATTTATTTATCTTTTTTCTGGGTCGTTTGTAGGTGGTCGCACCTACAGCTGTAGGACGGACCCTTCGATGGCCTCTTCTCCTCTTCTTCCACTGTTTGGATGTCTCCGCCTTAAATGCATTCATGCTTTTCATGGCTGTGGATCCCTCCTGGAACCACCAAAAGAAATATAAGAGAAGGTTGTTCTTAGAGGAGCTGGGCAATCCATGGTGTCGAGATCATGCGCAGAAAGCACCCTCCTCGTACATCAGCTGCTGCTGCCATGGTGTCCGGATTACAGCCACTACTGCTGCCCTCGAAGAAGCAACAGACACCGCTGGTCCCTCTGCGCCACCAGCTCGACAACAAAGAGGGTGCTGCCCTTTTGCACAGGCCAAAAAGGAGGAGTTCTACCACCTGCCCAGCTGTGACAGGTGCTTGTAAGGAGCCCAAGTGATCTGCTGCAGGACCTGCTGGTCTGCTGCTGGACAAGCTAAACACACACCACCCGCACCACACACACACACACACACACACACACACACACCCAGCCATAATATAATATAAGTAATATTTCAGTTTCAAATGTTATGTTGGTTATGTTCTCTTTTGTTGTTTAAGTTTCTAAAGTTGTTGCAGTTTGACAATAAATGTTTCCATTGATGATTCAGATGTTGATTTTAAAATTATTTACACATAACACAGAAACAAATCACTCACGGGCCCCTGGTAGTCACACGGCTACATTAAAGAACGGTCATTAATACAAGAATTTCATGCATGGACCTACAATGGGAAAATAGTTAAATCTAGTGGAATACAGTAAAAATTCAAATATGACTGCTTCTCTTCTAAATGAAATGCTAACATTAAAAATGCATGGTTTAATAGTAGAAATGCAATGAGATTAAAAAAGGTGGTTTTCAATGGAAGTGGATGGGGCTTTCTGCCTCGAAAGAATATCTGGCACTACATAAAAATACTAATGCAATCAAATAAATTGGTTGCTAATCTTTGACATATCCCATACTCTAATCACCACTAATGCCTCATCCTACTATTTATTATATGGAAAATAATTCACTTTTTGTGTGTTTTTTTATCAATGATAAATACTTCTAATAATTAAAGTGGCATTTAAAGAGTTAAAATCTAAAATGTATCAAATAGTTGGTCATTTTGATCAGGGCTGAAGTTGATTAAGGGATTCAAGCAAAAAATCAGAAAAAATATTGATGTATGAGGATTTTATTGCAGATTATGTTGTGTACATTTTTGGGTCGAAGGTGCTGAGAGGGTAGTAAATGTTTCACCTGGCACTACATAAAAATACTAATGCAATCAAATAAATTTTGTTGCTAATCTTTGACATATCCAAGACTCCAATCACCATTAATGCCATCCCTCTACTATTTGTATTATGGAAAATAATTAACTTTTTGTGTTTTTTGTAAAAAATATTGAAATAATTCAAATACTTAAACTGGCATTTAATGGGTTAAAATTGAAAATGATTGAATGTTTGGTAGTTTTGAGCCAGTAAGAAGTTGTTTAAGAGATGTATGAAAAAAGTAGAAAAAAGTATTGATGTATGATGATTTAATAGCTTTTTGTGAGGTTACATTTTTGGGTCGAAGAGGTGAGAGGGTAGTAAATGTTTCACCTGGCACTACATAAAAAATACTAATGAATCAAATAAATTGGTTGCTAATCTTTGACATATCCCATACTCTAATCACCACTAATCCTCATCCCCCTACTATTTATTATATGGAAAAAAATTATTTTTGTGTTTTTTGGTAAGAAATATTGAAATAATTCAAATGCTTAAACTGGCATTTAATGGGTTAAAATCCTGAAAATGATTGAATGTTTGGTAGTTTTGAGCCGGTAAGAAGTTGTTTAAGAGATGTATGCAAAAAAAATTTAAAAAATATATTGATGTATGATGATTTAATAGGACTTTTTGTGAGCGTGTACATTTTTGGGTCGAAGAGGCTGAGAGGGTAGTAAATTCGAAGGGGGCACAAGGGTTAAAGGAAGGGAAAGTTGAGTTGTTATGCAACGCAGCAAAAGGAAGGCTTATAGTATAAACTCACCGACCGAAGCGGGCTTATGTTGGAAGACAGTTTTTAGACTTCCGTTTGAGTTGTAACTTATTCTCTGCATAACAATCATGTGCTTCTTAAGTATGCATTATCTAATTGAAAATCGTTTTTATTCGTATTTTCTTTTGAGAATAACCAAATACAGCTTCAGCAACAATAGAGTTCAACCAAGGAAAAACAGTAAAGTAAATGCAACGAGCCTTTGCTACATACAGTCCTTTTTCATTATATATCCTTCATTCATAAACCCCTCAACTAAAACTCTCTTCACATGTATTTCCCAGCCGAATAGGTTTCACTTCCTAGACTTGAATATGTGTCATGTTAAATAAAACATTAGCAGGCCATGTTGTGTGTTCTTGCAGCTATGTACCTGCAATAACACAACTTTTCTTCCAAGTCCATGTTGGAATATCATTATCTACAATAAAGCCTAAAAGAAAAAAAATAGCATTGTGCAGATTAAAGTTAGCAGCTCTGTTTTAGACTCTTAGAAGTGTATCTGGAATGCCAATCTCCACTGTTTGTCCTCTCTCATGTCAAAGTAAAACCTATTGTTTGATCATCAAAATAGTCTAACATTTATTTTGCTTGTTCAAATAACTTATTATATATTGTCTTAGTTTAATTAATTAAAAAAATCGGAATATGTATGTTAACAAACTGTCATTTCAGGGCTAACTAGCTACTACAGCTTTGTCATTTTTGAGTGGGTGAATCTGCTACTGTTTTCACTGTAAACTACTGGAAAGATTGACAGGCATAGCAACAGTAACTAAGGGGTATACATTCTTAGTATTACCGCAAGGGGTTGGTCCTTTTGATAGGGAGTTCTATCAGGAAGACGCACTCTGTCCCTCCCCTTCCCTCACTCTGTCAGCTGACTATGGGCGTTTACCTTTCACTTCAACATGATTCAGACTTAAAAGCACCTCCCTCCCCCCATGTCGTTTTAGTCAAACTATATGCACACCCTCAAGTAACCCCATAGCCCAGTTCTTTGAAAGATAGATAGATAGATAGATAGATAGATAGATAGATAGATAGATAGATAGATAGATTGATTGATTGATTGATTGATTGATTGATTGATAGATAGATGTAACAAGTAGCTAAGAAATTCACATGTGCGGTCTCTTGCTTTCTATACCTAATTGTACATTATATACTGTACGGCCTAGGTTTAGTCAAAACTACAACTCCCCTAAGACTACTTCATGAATCCAGATGTGACCAACCAGAGCCGCAGGACAATACCAACAGTGTGTTTTGAGAGACCCGCGGTTTTTGTCCAAATGCATGGAAAAGAGTTGTAACAGGAAAAACATTGGAGCCGAGCCTGGAAAATAAGAGTTTGGATATGCAGTGGGAATGTCAGATTTTTAGAACCTACTAGGGATAAGTGACACCAACTGTACATCAACGAGTGGTATTTATCAGGCTGGTATAACTGCAACTTTAACTCATCCTCATGTCAACTGAATGACAAAATGTTTTGGAGGTTTGAGGTGAAATCTATGGATGGAAAAGGGGCAATATAGGGCAATGGGCATCTATCATGTCTGTTTCTTTATTTACCTCTGCAAGTGTGAGTGTGTGTGTGTGTGTGTGTGTGTGTGTGTGTGTGTGTGTTCACTTCAGGACAGGCATTTAAATGTATGTTTGAGGTTCAGGGTTACGACTTGTGTTAAAGGTTTGTTAGTTTTTATGGTTAGGCTAAGGTGCTAGTGGAATGCATTATGTCAATGAATGTCCGTGCAAGTATAGCCTTACACACGTGCGTGTGTGTGTGTGTAAATAATTATGTGTTTTACTATCTGTAATTACTCAAGTCAAGTCTTAGATCTCCTTAAGGCACAGACATAACAGCAGCTCTACACTCTGCATGCTCTATGATTCATAGTCCAACAATGCTGCTAAGTATTATCTAATGTGAGAGAGATCCATTCATAAAAAACACACAGCCCTTATCCCATCATTATGACAGTCATGTGGACGCTAAACGGACATGTGGGCAGATAGATAAATATGTCAAGGGTTTCTGTGCAGGTAGGAGGGAGAAGCATAATCTAGTTTGGCCTTGTTTGACACAGCCGGCCGAGATATACCGTACAGAGGCTTTGCACTCTGATTTTAAGCAAAACATTTTTTTTAAATAATAATAATCTTTGTTGCTAAATCTCTCCTCAACTGTTGTCTTTAATTAGATAAAATGTTAAAAAAAAAAAAGAAAAGACCTTTAATTGTCTCATTGGGATGTTATGCAAAACTTGATGGGACTTTGGGAATAAATTAAGATTAACATAACACGTATGCACCCATTTTCAAATATTCAAATTGGCTATATTGTCTTGCAAATACGAGCCAGAAAGCCCTAAACACTTGTTCATAGATGTTTGTTGGTGTATTCTAATGTGGCTATAAAACACTCTCTTTGTGCTGACCTTGAATGCATTCACAGAGAAAAACTCCTTCATCAAGTGTTTTCGAAAGAGAGATTCAGGACACCCCCGAAGAAAGTGCATGGCGTTGTTACAGCCTTCTCCATGGCAACCATATGTTATGGTCTACTATCTCTCTGCAGACAAGAAACACAGATTAGAAGAAAAAAAGAGAACTGGGGAGGTTACGTTGCTATGGAGATGGAGTCTTTGGCCAGTCAAACACAGGGACTGACATTCCGCCCCCTCTTTCCTCTCGCTAGCCCTGCCTCCCTGTGTAACACACTGCCCCCACCGTTACTACTATTGACGTCAGCATATTTCACTTTTCAAGTAAGGATCGCAGAGGAATAGTCTATGCGTCTATGAGGTTTGGTCCCACATTTTTTATTTTTTTACATGTTCCAAAAGGGGCAACACTGAGTCACTCCAATCAGTCCACATGATCCACAAGTTGTACTACCCCCTCTCTCTCTACGAAACAGGAACTGTCTAAAAAAAAAACTTTTTTTTTTGTTTGTTTTTTTAGTCACATCTTGCAGTGAATATCAAGAAAACTCTTCCACTATACAATTATGTAAGACATAGAGACATCCCTCTGGTGAACTGGTATTAGAGTTGTACCTTTTCCAACCTTAGTCATACTATATGCTATTTAACAAGATTGCTGTTCAGGATTTTAGCAGCATGTATACTACAAAGAGAGGGATTAGCATTAGAACAGGTTCTATGAGGTCAGATGAGGATATGCCACACACAGCCAGTACATGTATTCCCGTTAAATGTTGCACTGCAGGCAGCCTTCAGCAGGCAGACAGTAGTTTGGTAGTGTAGTAATAGTAACACATAGTAACACTTTACAATAAGGGTACATTAGTTCATTTTGAGTTAATGCTTAGCATACTAAACATCAACTCATCATTAACTAACCAGTTATGAATACCAAAGTAATACTAATTAAGCATTAGTTAACTGTTTGCTTAGTTCATGCTTAAATAAACATTAGTTAACTAAGTATAGTTAATATGTCTCCAAGCATTACCTTACCGTTAATAACTAAGTATTAAAAGTTAGTTAATGCTTAAAAAGCATTAATGCTTTTAACAATTAATTAATTAACAATTAATGTACCCTTATTGTAAAGTGTTAACGTGTGCACAGTATAAGTTTTCATGGGCAATCTCAGTTCCAAAACATGTTTTCACATAGTTTGTATCACTTTATGATTTTGGAAAAGCTTAGAAGATCTGTCACAGAGGAACTATATATGTGAATGTACAGAAATGCAAACGCAAAACACGTGTTGTTTATTTAGTCTCTTTTCTTCTCATCAAACAAACTATCCTTTTCATTGTGACCCACAGTATTTAAGTAAATATATCCATGTTCCAGATATGGTCTTGTTTGCTATGGCCTTTGTATGTAGCTTGGGTGTGTATGTATTTAAAACTCACACTAAAGGCTATAATACACAGCCTGATTGCAGTGTTTAAGGTTGGCGCTACGCTTATGTCTGACTGCTGAGTAAGGCCTCTTCATGTCAGTGAAATGTGGACGTAATTCGGGTTAAAAGAGTAAAATGGTGGCCTCTTAATGTGGGTGTCATGGGAGAAAACAAGTGTTATGTGCTATATCTTATCTTTTGTACTTTGTATTATGGCAATTAGTATGCATTAGAGTAGTGAGCAAGGTGATAGTGTAATGTTTAAAGCACAGTATACAGTTTGTCCATTTGAAATAGCTGCTGTTTTAAATATGGCGGTTGAAAAGTAACGACAAACAAATTGCATAAAAAAAGTGCAGCATGCTGAAACGTTGAAAATAACAGTATACAAGTTTAGGAAAAACATGTATCTGCTTTCTTGCAGAAAGTTAGATGATATAATAGACATTTCTCACTCTCATGTCTGCATATTAAATTTGATTTGAAGCTAGAGCCGGCAGCTGGCTAGCTTAGCATTACGCCTAGCCTAGGCTGTTTATAGGAATAGCCCACATTTTTAAACTGGCAGGAAACCAGGGAGTGCCTGTGACGGTCACTTATGTATTTGATTCGAAAATGACATAACGTGTAAAAATATATAGCGAAACATAACGTGGTAAATAAACAAGTCCCAACAAGCTAACAACGAGCATTTAGTGATGTTGTAAAGTTTATCATTTGACCTGCTCCCCTTGACTACCAGTGTTTGAGCTAAGCTAACCTGGATGAGCGACCTTTGCCCATCTCTATTTGAAAAAAAAATGCCCGCACAGTTACATAAATGTAATGTTTCTTTTGCCTTTTCTTGGGTCGGAGAGTGAGGCAAAAAGCTAACAAAAAACAGATTTACTTTTGCTTTAAAGAGGACCTATGATGCTTTTTGACTTTTATGACCTATAAACGTTGTTATGATGATTTATAGTCATGCTTAACCATACTAAATTATCAAATAATGACTTACATGCATTTCGACGTATTCCCTGCTGACCGTCTGGGGTGTCTGTGCAGAGCACTAGACACTATTCTAGCCAGTCGAGAAGTCACATGTTCAAAGCGGTTTGAGGCTTTGTAACTTCGTGACGTCGGATGTAACTTGGTGTCGTCACCACGCAGATGTTTCCATGTATAGTAATGCTGTCACTTCCCTGTTCGCGTCTGCCTCGCGCCCTTATAGGTCCATGCTCGCGCTTCCCGCCACTGAAAGTGTTCCAGTAGGAAGGTAACCAATCACAATGGAGTGGGGTTTGCAGGAGGGGGCGGGGGGGAGCGGAGATGGCCGAAGCACAGGCGGAGGGAGCGGAGATGGCCGAAGCACAGGCATGCTGGATCGCCAAAATAAGAGAAAGAGCTTCCCGAAAATCTACATAGTTTTTTGTGATGTGATTCATGTCAGGTTGCTCTATAGCAGTGTTTAACAAGAAATTAAGACCAGAAAAGTGGTATAATAGGTCCTCTTTAGATAAAACTGTCAAGCAGAACCCCTAAATCTCCACCCAAGAAACAAAAAAACGCAGGTGCATCATAGGATCTTAACTTAACTTAATACAATTCATAATGAGGGTGAGGGTACAAATGGTGGATAGGGGGTATCCTCCTTCAAATCAGTATTTCCAAGGTGGAATCTCTGGTGTAGTCCCTCAAAATAACTATATAAAAGGTAGAGTGTTGGGTTAGAGAGGCATACATTCTTTCAAAGCTTTATGAGAGAGAGGACTTACTGTATTGGATAAAATGCCGAAGATGCTCAAGGAGGGCTTCCCAGTCTGTTCACCATAAAAGCACATGTTGCTCCAATTTGGAAATGGAATGATTTGGGAAGACTAGAGGCTAATACTTCATTAATTATTCGAAGTCAGTTGCAGTATGCACAACACATTATTTTGATCCAAACCGTAGCTTTCTAAATGGTTTTGAGGAAGGCTGTGTTTGTTTACTGCTAGTGTGAGGAATGTATCATGGTTGTGTGGCAAAACTAATGAGACCATCTATGGTGAATGTTGGGAGTCATTTGGACTTTCGTGAGAGCTGGATTGCCTGTGAAACGGGTGATTGAATTTCACTTTGTGATACATAATATATGCTCTCTGCTTTGACACAGGATTAACATAAACAGAGGGGGTAAAATGGATAATGCCACTGCTATTGTGTTCATGTGTAGGTGTGTCATCTTGGTACAGGTACAAAAAGATCAACATGATAACAGTATTATTTGTGGTGGAAGGAGAGGCCTACTGGCTGTATCAAACAGGAATACTCTTTGTGGGCCTTTTAGGTGTTCAATGTTAAGTGTTTAAGCGCCATAGAAATCTAAGGCGTTGTTGTTCAAACATCACAATGGTGAAAAGAATAAAAAATAACTTGGAATGTGGTTAAACGATTAGGCTTTTTAACACCTCCCAAATGCAACACAATTGTACCTTTAGCACGATAAGAGGTGTGGGGGGGACTATAAAAAAGGGTAAAAACAATGGTTTGGCCAAATAGCCGGCACTCACGAAAGGGAAATAAAGTAGACGGTGAGTCACTCCCTCATGGCTGTGCTCCTCGTTGGGGGAAGAGAAAAAAAGATGTGGCAGAAGTAGAAAAAAAAAATCTCAAAATCATAAGGCTCAAATCTAGATGTGTGCTTCCTGTCCTGACCACACATGACTCATAAAGAGGGTTGTTTATGTGTGCAGCGGAGACGGTTCAGTGCCATGCTCTCTGCATCACAATGTGCAGGCTCTGGGCTCTTGCACTACTTTAGTGTCTAAGCTGGCTCTCTTCACTTTTCTTCTTCTATATTGCATTGTTGAGAGGAGCCCGGGACTTAAGAATTCCATTGCCAATGACTGCTGCTGTAATTGTTGTGCATATGACAAATAAATCTCTTGAATCTTGAAACCTAAATCTCAAACAGGCAATAGAGTACACACAATGTGAGAAATGAGCGTGCCCAATGTGCCTTACAAAAACCTTACTAAATACACAAATAAAGCTGATTTACTGGCAACTCCATCTTGTTTTATGCTCTTTTCTCTGTGTGCAGTAGCTGGGAACAGTGGGCAGTCCAGAAAAACACCAATGAGTCTTTGTCCAGACGTTTGGTTTACTGCTGAGAGGAAAAAAACATGCAGACCGCTAGGGTCTGTGTGAAAGGCAGGTATGATGCAGAGGATTGGAATGCGGCAAAATGGGCAAACGGAGCAAAAGGAAGAACAAGTTGGTGGGAGTGAGCGGTCATTAGGGATAGAAGGGAGGGACTGCTTCAGGAAGGTGGAGGGCTGCTGATAAAAGGTTTCTTTTGAAGGACGGAACCGGGAAGGGCAGGGGAGGTGAAGAAAGTACACAAGTTCTATGGAGGATTTTTCTTTTTTTAAGTTAGCTTTGGGGCAAATCATTATTAAAGGCTTACTCAAAAGGATTATTAATATTATTATTATATTTTGCTTTGTTTTTGATTTATTTTGCGCCAGCGGGATGTTTGTGGGTGTCAACCTTTGGTCAGTGCTGGTGGGTGGTGTTGAACCCCTCAACCAATAACAACACAGGGGGTTATAGTCAGGGTAAACCGTTACTAACAGGGATAGCTTTCGTAGGTTATCTAGCTAACACCAATATTATCTTTATATATTTGATATTATATATTCTTTATTTAGGGTATGTTAGGAAAGGGTATCTAAATAAAGGGGGCCCACCATAGCTAACAGCATGCCTGTTTAACAGACCCTAGGCTGCGTATTAACTCTTTTTTTCAGCGCACATACAGTACAGACAGGTAGCATATCATGAGAAGAAATTCACTGATTTTGACTAAAGGTCATTTTGACAAGAAGTGTTCTCCAGAATCGCTAACTGCACCTTTAACTCTTCAAGGAAGGGCGTCATTGCATTTGCCCTTAAAATCATGGGCATTAGGGGGCGCTACAGAGGGCCATTAATTCAGATGCAAGGAGGAGTAGGGAGCCCCTCACAAACTGTCTCTCAGTGAATAAAAGCCTGGGTTATGGGCAAGCCGTAGGAGTGGAATGAAGAGAAAGTGCAATAAAAAAGAGGAGGGTGAGTGGCCAAACAAGAGCTTCAGTGTGGAGCAAGAGACAGATTTATGGGTTTCAGGCAAGAATGCGAGGTGTCCAATTCCTCACTTGTCTTCTGTCCACACACAAACCCGTAATAATCCTGCTCTAAGACTGGGGGTGAGCAGGAGGTATTTTAACCCCCCAGCAGGATTGATAGCCGTACAACCTTTCATCATTTGGATTTTTTAATAAGGAAAAGGAAGAAAAAAAATAAACGGTACCAGAGAACTGTGGGTGTTCCTCTAAATGATGGAATGGTTTTGCTGGTAGAAAACTCAGCTTGCTGGACACTGGACAGCACTCACACCCATGGTTGGCCCGGGATAAAATGTGCTCTTTTGTACTATTTATAGTCAATAGAATTAGCCCTTGGGTGCTGAATGTGAGAAATCTGGTCTGGGTTAAGATGTTTATGAAATAAAGATATGTAAGTTGTAAACAACATTTACTTTGTTTACCTTTAAACATTTATTTAATTATATATAATTACATCCATTCTTTCTTTGCTATTCTATGTTAACAGTCCTAACTGTTTACTTGTAGTGAACTACCACACCTGGTGTGTGTGTGTGTGTGTGTGTGTGTGTGGCCGGTCACATCCAGGTGAAAATGAAACACGTCAACACACAAGTGATCATTCTTTTCTTTGGCAATGAATGGGATGATAGAGATGCTACTACATTTACATTTGTCGGCCAACAGGTTGAACAACCTGCCTGAACTGGGTCAACACTGGATTAACAATGGCAGAATGTGTTGTGTGTGTGTGTGTGTGTGTGTGTGTGTGTGTGTTGATGGTAAAAGTCATTCTCCATTTGAGATTCAGAAAGATGATAATTGTTCTCATTGTGCTTATAAGAGTATCAACATTCAAGACAAGATGAGCATGCATTTTCTGTCTCCCCAGAGTTCATTTGTTGATCTGTTCAGTGCCGGTTTATGGAAGGGGATCGGAATTTTGTCTGGAGATTTCTAACAGTCAACATCACCACAGGCAGTGAGAGTTTGAGGGGGGGAAACCAGGCCAAAATGATTCATTTGACAGGCCCCAGAAAGAGGCTGGGTTTAGTTGTGTAACAAAATTATGCAACTCTCATGACTTGACATTCTGCCGTAATATCCCAAAAATGTTGATTATCAAGGGACACCATATTCCAACTGCATCAAAATACTCCTCCTGAACGGTTAATTTGCATTCAGTTCATAACATTTCCAAAGTTAATTGTTGATTCCACAACAATAACCATAGGCCTGTGCCAAGATAATGTACTCAATAGATGAATTCAATGTGTGTGTGTGTGTGTGTGTGTGTGTGTGTGCGTGTGTGTGTGCGTGTGCATGCGCGTGTGTGTGTGTCCGAACTGTTTGTCTGAACGATCACATGGCTACTGCTGACACTTCAGCACCTTTTGTGTTCTCTCTAGAGACAGTGTCAACTATTGATACTGGTGTATACCTGGTCGGTCTGTTTTAACAGTGTCACACCCAGCTATCAACACATAAAAGAGTCTTTCACAATCACAACTAAGAATTTAAACCTTATCTCTCAAATACTAGGGTTTGGTTAGACGAAGGTCACACCCCAGTAAAGGTGTTGCAACAGCATTCGGGGGTTATCAAGTGTTCTTAATATTTTTTTCTCTTTTTGCTCAACTGTGTTACTTTGTACATTGTATTGTCAATGCAATGCGCTTTTTATCACTAGTATTGTTGCACTGTCATTTGATTTGCACCTACTGTATTTTGTTATTTTCATCTCACTTTTCAAACCAGATTTGTATCTGAATCAAAAGTGTATCAGGCAATATTCACAGCCCACCCCAGGATGTCTGTCCAATGCCAACATTCAGTGCAACTTCTAGAAGTGGTGTGTGTGTGTGTGTGCCTTTTTAAATGTCTCATCACAGAAGACGTGCTATTAATGTTGACTTCACTACACAACCGTGATTGAACTCGTTTCAGGGATTAGCAGAATAATCCAATATGATATATTCTATCTTGAAAGACTACAGGGGGTCTGTACATAAAACTCAAAAATCCCACAATCCCTTTTAATATATGAGGGGAAAAGTCTGTGTGTGCTCTCCATCTGCAGTGACTACGTACAGATATCTCTTTTGCACATTGCTTTCTTTATAAGTCAGTTAACGTATGTGTATCTTTCTCTTTTCTTCATCTTTCCTCAGGTCTGCTCAAAGGGAGAACAGTGTACTGAATGGGAAGACTGGGATTGTGACGCCAGCCAGAGGAAAATGATACAAAGTCCATGGAGGCATTTGTGCTTTGTACTAGAATTAGAGGATAGAGAACACTAATGTAACTCTTATGCTATGAGGGAGTTTTGATTTGTATATTTATTTTATGTTCATGTTACAAATAAATATGTAGTTGTCTGCTAATATGTCCTTTTTATTCAAAAGGGGACATTGTGTTCTTAAACAGACATTACATGCTGTATTGTTTATTGCATTGCGTATAGTTGTTTTATGACCAGTTTCCTCTTCAGAGAAGTCGTCCA
This sequence comes from Hyperoplus lanceolatus, assembly GCA_026929865.2. Lineage (NCBI taxonomy): Eukaryota > Metazoa > Chordata > Actinopteri > Uranoscopiformes > Ammodytidae > Hyperoplus > Hyperoplus lanceolatus. The sequence goes on along the minus strand of CM049404.1, from coordinate 6,862,330 downwards.
ATAAACATTTTCTCTGCTTTAATAGGTAGAGACATCATGTTATTCACCAGTATTAACACCCTACTCCACCTCTTCCGACACCACCTTCTTATATGGTCTCTGGTCAATCTCTTCTCCACATTGTACTGACTGAGCTTCTCCAGAATTGGTCTTGCGCAATTTCTTGTCACCAAAACTGTCATTTGCAACTGCAGCTACTATTTCCCATTTAAAATTACATTCCTCGTTCAGAGTTCAATCCACTGGACTTTATGGTTCTGTGGAAGAAACTTAAGATAGTGGAGAGAGACAAATAGATGTAAAAGGGTAAAATCAGATTTCTCTTGGCGAAGTGAGGGGAAGGTGAAGAGAGTTGACTAGTGCGGAGTAGGGAGGGGTGTGGTGCGGCGTGCGGACCTGTTATTTCCTATTATTCATAGACAATGCTTGTGTTAAGATAACAGCTGGTCACTTTTATTCTTATCAGCATGTGGGAATGTGCGGTTTATTTTTTCTGTTAGTGCATTGTTTTGGAAACCAGTCACAACACCTTTAATGTTGCTGGCTCCCCTGCCGCTGATAAGGAACTCTGATTCCAGGACACACCCACGCACACCCACACAGGCGCACACACACACTGGCACACACACACACGCAGACACAGGCACACAAACACATACACATAGGCACACACACACACAGGCACACACTCCAGCTTCCAAATGATACAGAGGTAATTCCTGTCCTCCACTGGATCTTTCTCTCTTTGTCTCGCACCACACACACACACCGGCCGATTAAAGCAACGTAATCATAACCAACAGATCAGATAAGCCACCATAGTCACAAGGAGTGGAGACAAACATTACACAATAAATGACAGAAAATCCCACACTGGGGGGAGGAGTGTAAACTGTGTAAAGGGTATATAGCTAGCATGATTAATGAGGGGCGTATAAGATCATGCTCCTTACCTGACACCTGACCCCCTTCTACCTCTATACCTGTGCACCAAACACCTGCACCATACTGCCCCCTTCTGACTTAGCTGCTCCCATGGAATAGAGTGTAGTGCCACTGAAAAGTACTGGGCCTATGAAGTTAAGTTTAATGATTAAAAAATGTATCGTAAGAAGCACAGTTGCAATTTTCCTAACACTGCATTTTGGAAGGATGTCATGTCGAAGGTTACATATTTCAGCAGTATTATTTCCTTGTATAGAAAAAATGAACCAACTGTCTGTTTTTTTTTCAGCCAGAGTGGCAGAAGAAAAGTGAAACCATTGTGTGCTCGGCCCGGCTGCATGTGTGTTTGCATGTAACCTGACACCTTTATGTAATGCCTTACTTGGTATAAATGCTTGCAAATCGGACGGATGTGACCCTGGTGGGGATGTATGGCCAGACAATGGGGCTGGATGGTTGTTTTTTACAGAAATTAGCAACATTTCCTATTGTGATGGGAAGTTTGAAGGTTTTTTTTATCCTTTTTGGTCAATGAGTAGGCAGCTTGCGTACTGTTGTTTCCTTGGCGACGGGCACAATGTCCCCACCCTCCACGTCGTTTCATGGTGAGATTGGCACAGGCATCCATGACTAAATAGTTACATCGGGGCTGTGCACTATATCTCAAGGTCTCCCTATTGCGTGAAACCATTGGCCAATGATTGAAGGGGTATGGCTTTGCGTTTGGTCTCTGCAAAGAGTGTCGACAAAGCAAATATACTGTGAGAGATATAATTTCAAGGGAAGCCAAGGGGCATTTTGACCCAAAATGCCCCTTGAATTAAATGTTTTTCATTATGGACTTCCTCCTTAAAATAGAAACCACGTGTTGATGAGTCAGGAATCCCCCCACCTAAACTCAAAACCCAGACATTTTACTGACTTAATCTTGTATTCCTAGTCCTTCCATAGTTTTGACGGCAGATCATAGGGGTCAGAGAAGCTGTCCGTGTACAGACAGGTTCTTATCAGTCCTATCCTCCTCTTGTGTTTATGTACAAACTGCACATTCCTTAGAGGAGGACGGGCGTGTAGAACAGGATCTAAGGCCCGGGCTCTGCAGCTGGAAGGTCAGGGGAAGGCAAAGAAAACAGAGAGATAGAGAGCCAGAAAAATTATTAGGCCTGCAGGAGAGAGAGTTACAGACAGATACATGGACATGGGAAGACAGCCAGAGCACACACACACAATACAACTGCAACATGTAAAGTTAGTATTAGGGAGTGAACGTGAAAAACATGGAGAGAGTAAGAAAGAAGTAAATAAGAAGAAGGACTGACAAGAGGCCTGGATTAGAAGCTAGAGAGAGGAATTAAGATGACAGCAATGTTTTTTATTTAATTTTTTTTTAAATGTTTGTGTATATATACAGTATATGAATCATACTCACAGACTCAAAAGGTGTAAACATAAAACAAAGAACAAACGATGCAATACGTAGATAAATGAAATAAACATGTTAGAATATACATAAAATGATAATAAAAAGACAGACAAAAGAGAGAGTTTCAAGTATGGGAGCGTGAGAGTGAGTTTCTAGGAGAAAAGAAGGGAGCGAGGAAGGGAGGGCAGGGGAGGGTAACTTCTGCATTCTTCCACACAGTCTGGGGCCCTCATGTGCCACTCCCAGGTCAAAGTTAAACAGAAAAGACTTATTGACATTAACTCCACGCCCAGAAGTTACACATCAAATGGGTCAGAAGACTCAAGTGAACACACATGATGACAGCCATGCAAACATCAACACACACTGACAAGCCTCCAGCTAAATAGACAAGTATACACACTGTATACATATACTGAACACAAGCAAATACCTCACATTGTACTCAATCTACACAATTGAACAGGCGGATATTAAGAGTGTGGTTCATAAGCTTGAGACTTGAAAAAAGCGGGAATTACTTATAGTCAATTATTTCAATAAGGAATCAATGTACAGTGGAGGAAATAAGTATTTGATCCCTCACTGATTTTGTAAGTTTGCCCACTTACAATGAAATGAACGGTCTATAATTTTAATGCTAGGTTAATTTTAACAGTGATAGACTGAATATCAAAAAGAAAATCCAGAAAATCACATAAAAAAAGATATAAATTAGGGGTGTACGGTATAAACGGTATAGAAGGTAAACCGGTATGAAGTTGCGCTATGATATGGATTTTGACTCCACCGTGTTACCGGTTTAGCAGTTATAAAGCAGTGATGAGCGCTGCCACATAATGAATGCAGGCGGCCGCTGCGTCGTCAGCCAGCACGTGCCCAATACATCCATGACAATGCTGCTAGTTCCCGTGTCATTCACAAAAATAAATTGTAGTAGAGGAAACTGGTGGATGCATGTGATCGGCTAATATCACTAGTTTTACTCACTTTTCTCCTCACTCACAGCCCAGCGAGAAATGTGTCCTCGCGATGAAGCTTGTCCACTCGCGGAAACTGTTCTGTGCGCACGTGGATTTCATGTAAGTTTTTTATAAAAAATAAGCACCACACAAGGAGTTTAAACTGAAGTGAAAGTTAAGAGATGATAGAACCAGAAACAGATTGTAAAAGAAAAGGCAGCCACCAGAGCATCAGCAGCTTTCCCAGTGAGTCATAGTCAAATCAAACTTACTATATAGAGTAATTTTCATACACGAAGTCAGCTTAGAGCGCTTCACATATAAAAACATTGACCCCCTCCCCTACCCATCCACAGAGCAGAACATTGCAGATTGCACAATTAATGTTGTTTAAATCCCTCTGTAGGGGAGACCAGGCGCAAGTGTAACACTTTTTGTTTTTTGATTAGTCAAAAACATCTTGAACAATTTGGATAATGTATTCTGTAAAGCACTGTAAAGCACTTTGAGTGGCCTTGTGTCTGAATTGTGCTATATAAATAAACTTGCCTTGCCTTGCCTTGCCTTGCCTTGTGTTTTGTTACTGTGCTCTACTTGTTAATATAAATTGTATTTATTTTATAAGCAATAGATGTCCTATTAATACAAGAGTATAGGCCTACAGTAATAGCAAGTATTTTACCCCTTCACAAGCATTCATTTAAAGATAAATGAAAATACCGTGATATAATACCGTTACCGTCTATGCTTCAAATTATACCGTGATATAGATTTTAGACCATACCGTACAGCCCTAATATAAATTATTTTGCATTTCATTGAGGGAAATAAGTATTTGATCCTTTGTCAAAACATTGCTTAGTACTTGGTGGAGAAACCCTTGTTGGCAAGTACAGAGGTCAGACGTGTCTTGTAGTTGATCAGGTTTGCACACATCTCAGGAGGATATTTGGACCTCTTTGCAGATCCTCTCCTAATCTTTAAGGTTTTCGAGGCTGTCACTTGAGCTTCAGCTCCCTCCACAGATCTATCGGATTAAGGTCCGGAGACTGGCTAGGCCACGCCATGACCTTAATGTGCTTCTTCTTAAGCCACTCCTTTGTTGCCTTTGCTGTATTTTTAGGGTCATTGACGTACTGGAAGACCCATCCATGACCCATTTGTACGGACCTGGCTGTGTTTTGTTATAAACCCATTGTGTAAAAGCCTAGAAGAAAAATACAGAGGAGCTAAATATTTTCAATTTGACATGAAAAACACAAACAGACGTCTCACCTCAAATTCAGCAATCTAACTCCAAGGAAGACTATGTAGGTGACCTCTGATCCCAATTCTGGATATTTACATACCAAAATATCACAGACAGCGCCTTCTGGTTCCGCGATATAACGATTGTGACAACCAACCCGTGTGACAAATTACCCCGTTCTCCCCTACTTAGGCATAGTTAGTGTGCTACCTTATGGAGATAAGTAATCACGATCAGTGTTGTCAATATAAGGAGTTTAGGGAAATTGTCACTTTAGCAGAAGTCAGCATTGTACTGTTGCAGAGGGGACCAAAAAAGAAATGTTCTCCACATATATAAATGATATCCCAAAACCTAAATATACGTTCAATTGTACGCTAAACTGCGATTTTTTCTTAGCTTTAGTTTTCTTCGTCAGACAGCCGTTTATTTTTAGCTCTATGTCAGGCAGCTGATTGGGGGAATGTTCAAAAAATAATTATATTAGCCGTTTTACATCAACATACGGTCAGCACCGCAGAAGGTTTTGTGCTTAGGAAAGTCGGCTCCTCAATCTCAGTCAAACGTTGACGTTGGAAACTCCAACCCAGATGCTTGAAGCTATAGTTTCCAGCATGCCAAGCAACAGCTTCACCCTCTGTGAAACAATGAATAACATATGTACTGTGCCATAAGCTGCAGTACTATTTCCTAACACAAGAATTGACATGATTTAAAATGTTTAGTTCCCCTTTAAAGCACAATAATGATAAAAGCATTGCTTGTCTAATAATCCCCTGTAAATATTCAGCTTTTAATGATGCAGTCGCATCTTACAGCGCCACAAAGTGGTTTCCATAGCTCTCTTTATGAGAAGAGAGTAGGGGTTGACTCCAAAAGGTCAGTGAATGGCCTACTGGCTGAATTATCGACATGCCAACATATGGCTGCCAGACAGACACATTCCTCTAGGACCAGACATCTTGCTCCATCTGAAGGGGGCATTGAGGTGGCTACCGATTTGTCAATTTTTCATTTTCATACTCATATGCTGCAGTTAGTGAACATATGCAATATTTATCAACTGGCTCTTCGTAGTCTCTGTGTTCCCTCTTTCCCTCTCACTGTCTCTCTATGTGTGTTCTAGTAAAGTGTGTGCAGATGTGAGGGACCCATGCGTACGTGCACTCCAACTTGTTTGCTTGCAAATCATAAAGGTAACACAACACACAAGGCCACAGCAAGAGGGATTGTGAAGGAGAAGACAGTGGTCAATCAAAATTGTTGGAGATATTCTTAAAGGAATTGTTTGACATTTTGGCTAATTCACTTTCTTGTCAAAATGGGACAATATATTTCACTTTCATGCCTGTACTGTAAGACTTTGTTTCCACTGAGCGGTGCGTTTCGGTGTGTTCTGGTAAAGTGTGTGCAGGTGTGGGGGACCCAATGCGTACGTGCACTCCGTCGTGTTTGCCTGCAAATTATAGAGCTAACACAACACACACAAGGCCACAGCAAGAGGGGAGTGCAATGGAGAGAGAGGAAGAGAGAGTGGAGCGCATTCCCGTCATTTGGAATCAATTAAAACCATACGTCACATAGTGGTGCGGGGTAGAAAACAACCCAGAGTGGAAAGAAAAACAGGATAGGAGTGGAGCCACATCTGGTCCTTGGGGAAGGGGCTTCAGCACAGGGTTTCCTCGCGATTGGGGAAACCCCCTTTTTAAGAGGGATTTCCCTGAAGTGGCCTCCCTCCCTCTCTGCACGTTCCATTTAGCGTACAATCTAGGAGGCGAGCGGCCGGCCAGCCACGAGGTGTAATTACATGGCAGGAGTGAGTCACTCTGTACCTGAAATAGAAGCAGCCGTTAACCCAATAGCACAGATTTAACTACAGGCTTTTGAAAACAGAGGGGAAAGAGAATGGTGAATCTGTTCATATTCCCTGGGTTAAAAATATATCTCTTTTGAGTATATAACATCTCAATTTAAAAGGTGGAGTCAGCGATTCTGGAGAACTCTTGTTGTCGAAATCACTTTTTGTCAAAATCAGTTAATAGCCCTAGAGGATTGGCTGTGTATTAACACTGGATTCTTTTTTAGCGCACACAGGTAGCGTATCGTGAGGACATACAGTATTCACTGATTTTGACAAAATTAACAACAGGCCTTAGTCAGAATCGCTTACTTTAGGCCACAGAAACAAAACACACCTACTACACTCTTGGTCTATTTTCTTAGGATGTGTATGAACACAGGCCGTGTCCACTTTGTGTGAAGTTTTTTCATATGACACTTAAAATGGTGACGTAAAAGCCAAAACACTGCATAACAGTAGACTAACTCATTTCAGTTTAACAGCCATGTCTTCCCAATGTCTGCTAACATTATACACTACTTGTCAAAACGGACCAAGTTGGGCCTTAGCACCTGTGTGTATTCAATCACAGTAAGTAAGAGTTTGTCCTATTGTTTGAATTGAGACTTGTCTTTTGTGAGAGGGAGAATGTTTTATTGCCTTGGTTCAAAATGTATATCGTCTCATTCTAAACATCCTTTTCATGTGTTAGATGTCCCCACATTGTCCAGCGTGGGAAAACAACAACTTGTTGACAAATTGGCTTCACATTAGAAGTCAGTGATGTAAACTGGGGACACTCACATCACACACATCTTAATCAATGGGCGCCTCTTGTAAAAGAGTCAAACTTGGCCATTTCTCAACATTCTTTCAGAGCAGACAGTGGTCATTCTTTCTCTCCCTCTGCTTTTCATCCTTGACTGAGACTGAAGACCGGCTTGGGGGGAAACTTATTTTTTTTACACACTGCCTATCCACTTAAATGAACTCCATTGTGTCTGAAAATATCAGGCTCAGCTCAGACACAGAGGGGGAGTGGGTTGGGAGCAGCGCTGAAAGAAATTGGACCCTGGCTACCGCACTGTGTTCTTGCACGTGCTTGTGAAATGTGGTGTGTCAACCCCACCGTGGATTTGCCAAGAAGTGTCTATACGGGGTGCGTGGCCAAGCGCAGTCGTAAAATAACGGTCGGAGCATATCGGTTTGCCCAAAATGAGCTCCGCGAATGTGTTTTATCGTGACCATGGTAACATGGTAAGAGCCCCCAGTTTGGAACTTTTTTTTTTAACTTTTTCCCATAACAGCCCTCCCCATGCATCAGAGGGAGGGATTCTCTGGGAGTAATTACTGAGCGGGAATTTGGTTGGCAAAAGGGGGGAGGAGGAGACACGGTGGCTAAGAATGTCTGGAAGTGTGTGAAAGAAAGAAAGAAAGAAAGAAAGAAAGAAAGAAAGAAAGAAAGAAAGAAAGAAAGAAAGAAAGAAAGAAGCTGAGAGAGCGAAAAGAAAAGTGATTCACACATTGTACGGTAGCCTATTCACTATTGTGGATGGATGTGCGTGTAAAAAAAGGAAAACAAGAGATTCTATCTATCTCATTTCCAGCCTCTTCCTTTTCAGAAAATTATTTTTTTTCCTTCTTAAATATGAGTTCCAATGCGTCAGAATCTTGCCTTGCCCTTTTTGTTGAGATTCCCACCCAAAACTCCCATAGTGATCACAACATCATCTATAGGGGATGAGCTTCAATCCTATAGCACTGTCCCAGAACGGACACACCCTCCTTACCCTCTTTACAAGTCCTTTATTACCATAGGAGTCACTCATCACACTCAGTTCCAAGATAAATATAAGGTTCCCATTCATGAATCTCTCCCCTCTCCACTCCACTCTGTATTTTCAGTGGTCCTCCCTAGAATATCCTCCTAACTTCTCAACACACTCCCATCCGTGTCACCTAAATCATTTCACTCCACCCTGTCTCCGCTCCGTACTCATCTAACCTTCAAGTACTTTCAGAGCACAGTACAGTCCATTTCCATGTACATGTTCTGCAAATCTGATTTACTTGTGTGTTTCCACTGTCAAAAGTTGGGAGAGGGTACCAACAATAAGCAAACCATGCCGCACATAGTTTTGTCACCCTTGAGTTAGGGTACCAAGCCGTCCCAAAGGACTAGAAGGGTGTTTAAGTTAATTCAGGCACTCGCTTAAGGTTTTGTAGAGATGATGTTCTTGGTAAAATATTAGTTCAGACAGGATGTTTACTGTTTCGTAATTAAATCAGACCACAATCTCTTAATCCCTAACCACAGCTAATCTGTTTTCTGTTTTGTTTTGTTTGCATGACTCAATCACACGGAATTCAGGATGCAAACTGATGTCTCCAGTGTCCTGTTTGTCAGCCAAACTTCTTCCTTATCAAGCCCTCTACTACATACAAGATTGCATTCATAACATTCTGGATAAGATGTACTACCAGTTAGTAGCTACAGGCATGAGTTAGTACCACAGCCATAATCCAGTATAATGTCTGATTGTTCACGTTTGAGAGCGGATACAATCATTGGCATTATTAGTCTGCACTCGCAGCAATAGCAGTACAGTAGATGACAGTAGTAGTTAGGCTCAAGTCTGACCAAATACAGTATACGCACCAACTGTAACTGTATCAATGTTTAGTTGTAACCTCTTCTTAAACTGTATTACACAAGTCTATTTTTTGTTTACCTTAGCTTGATAGAGAAAAGATTGTCGAACTATATCTGAAAGGACTTCCCTCATTTCATCATGTCAGTGAGCACAGGTAAAGGCGGGTTCACATGGCAGGTTCGTGACAGGATTCCAGTTGATGGAAATACATACCTCCTCTTCAACTGGGTGAAATTCTTCATTCATTTGAAGACGGTGTAAAAGAAAATATATATACAGCCGTGGAAAAAATTCTGTCTGTATATTTCTTCAATCTTCATCTCTACATTACTTCATGGAAATGCTCTCAATGACAATATTTGTATTGTGAATTTGGTAGAAATGTTGTCAGTAGTTTATAAAATAAAACCAAAATGTTCATTATACTGAAACATATGCCTACACTTAGTAAAACAAGAGACACTGAACATTTGGAGTGGTCACTTAATTTTTTTCCACGGCTGTATATATACAGCATACGGGTTCACAGTTGTCATTGATCTAACAAAAACAAGTGTCTGTCTCTTTTTAATTGCAGCTTTTTCAAACATACGCCCTTGATTAAACCCCTCTTGTAACCATACCAATATACAGTATATTCTCATTATCTTGGCCACCTGTTGCGTTGTATCACACCCGGTAGACCGGAGAATGACATCCCTGGCTTCCCACTCGAGCATCAGACATTCTTTTAATCATGAGCACACTCTCACACATATTTTTTACTTGACCAAATACGGAAGAAAAACACCCTCTGACAGTTTATCTGCTGTTGTCATTGTCTTACAAACACTTAACAGGAACAACTTGCACAAGCATTTCCCGATACCCTCCCCCTATCACATGAGTGATTCACTGTGCCAATGCACCTGGTGGGAACTTTCCACACACCTGCAAAGTGTCCTGCACACAAGTGTTTTCCATCTATTAACTAACTCCCCTCAGTGAAGTTATTCTAACAATGTCTTGATGAGCTGAACAGTGATGCACATTCTCACATACAGTCATTGGAGTCACATACAGTACAGATACAAGGCTGTCACTTCATTGCTATACTGTCAGAGTGAATTGGAATGTGTGAGTAGGCTGTGACTGTAGGAGTCAACTTTATTGTTAATTTCTGCAATATTTGCCAGACATACATAGGAATCAAAAATATGTGTATTGTAGGCCTACTCATTGCAACCCATGGTGCAATGAGTACAAAAGGATTCAATAAGATAAGTAATATATACAATAAAGAAATTCCAAATAGTGCCAAAACTAAGGCGAAACCAAACTGTATGAAAAAGTCAATCAATTGAAATGTGCAATATGAAGAACATTATTTACAATACGAGCAATATGCAGTAAACTAAATAAATTGAAAATGTACAATATAAGGCTATAACAATGTGCAGACAGAGTAGAAATATATACATGTCAAAAGTACTGAATAAAGTGGGGAAAGTGTTCCTGAGAGTTTGGGAGTAATTCCTCCTACTGAACGAGGTGTTGTGTGATCAACAGCCAGGGGACCATCCCTTGGCCAGGACCATAAATGAGCCTTCTCAGTGCTCTTCCTCTGCTTCTGTCAGGGCTTCCCTGATTTAACACTGTCCGTGGGTGTTCTGACCCCCCCAGGTCAGAACAGTGTGAGGATGGTCCGGCTAAACAAGTGGTCTACAGTCTCACTGAATAGTTCCATGCAACCACAGCTAGGCCTAAGTGTTTTACTCCAGTAAAGAGGAGTTTCAACCCAGTCACAATTCATTCTTTATTTCTTTTAAAGGGACAGTAAATAACATTCTTTGCACCGGGGTTAGCTAGTTTTCATCGCCAGTGCCTTAGCCTGTTGTTAATAGACATACTAAAGTGAAAACAAGATGAAAACACCTCAGATATTAGCACATTCAAGTATTGTCTTATGTTAATGAAATAAAAGTACATCACATAATAATATAAAAAAAAACATGAATCTAAACATATATACAACAGACATATGAGTCATTTAAAGGTGCTCTAAGCGGAATGGTTCTTTTAGCTAACTTCCTGTCAGTTACTGCAGTTAGCAGTCCCCTCACTCGTCCCTACTTCACCACATTAATGCACTGCGGTCTTCAAGCAGCAAGTTATCTAGCATCATCTCAGATCCATAAGTGTGATAAATTCTGATAGAAACCATCAAAACAGACAGGGAAGGATTTTTACCTGTTCTGCCATTGTAGAATCATACACATTCACATATGTTTGTAGCGTTCTCTCTTCTGATTGGATAAAAATTGCGGGATACTACAATAAGTTTATTTGCCGATTACATGCAAAGCACCTGACTGAAAGATCGGCTTTATGAAACGCGCACATTATGTAAGTGATCACTGTATGAATAAAGAGTGATTTTACACTTATATTGACATAAATAAACCGCTTACTTCACCTTTAAGAGGAACATCAGATGGATCAGTGTTTGCATCTTTCGGGGGTGAATGAGCATATAACTGTTACTAAGCATAAACGACAAACACAACCTTTGTAACCAAACAGAGCACTGTCCAAACAAGGAAAATGATGGCTTTTCAATTGGCTTTCCCATTGATATCATTAAAACCATATATGGACCCACACATTTGACCCTTTTATAACCGCCCACAAACCTAGCCAACGCCAGAGTACTGCCTGGCAGAACATTAGTCGTACTGCAGGTGTGACTGTCTTGTGACTTCCCAGACTCAGCATCCGTCATTATCAATGGCATTATGACACAAGGTCGATAAGAACGGTGGAGTTGAGTCAACAGAGGTTGAGCCTGGCTCCCTCCCTCCCATGCCCAGCACTACGCACACATCTTCATGTATGTCACCCGTGTTTAAAGGGAGACCGTTTTACTGTATATGGAAATCTCTGTATCTTCAACACAATTCAGATATTTAATGAAATATTTATGGTTTTCCATTAAATTTTTTTATTTTAAATTTTCATTAAATCATACCATCTAGTTGAGCTTTTTGGGGTCTTTAGTAATATTTATATGTTTCTCAATGAAAAATTGCATGAAGAAAAACTCCTGCATGAAGACAACTCATAACATGTTCACAGTAAACAAAATGGAAATAAGTACAGTATGTAAAAAACAATAAAGGATTGTTCTATGGTTACTTTATAATCTAGTTTAAAGTTTAACATTAAAAAACCCTAAGTTAAAAAAACATTCATACCCCATCTGTCTTTAACTATGTACACACAAAGACATTTGAAGCCATCCATAGATTTAATACTGTGTTTATATGTGTGGGAAGAAGCTTAGGTCTGCCCCTAGATGAAATAGAATAGCGTGTAGCAGGGGGAGGAAGACTTCATGGAGGGTGATTACTATCACGGTAATGACAGACAAACATTCTTGATATTGGGCCATTAACTTTGGGGTAAGTTTGTGACAAAGGACAACATGTTTTTTTTACGCATTATTCCTTTTCACAGTTGAACATCAATAGAGCGTGAATGAATAAGAAGCACAACAACAGTCAGTTAAATAAATTCAAAGATCTCTTGTCAGTTGAGAGGTGATGGTTTGTTACTGTAGGCGCAACCATTCGTATCCACTTTGAGAATGTTTGCCAACACCATGACCATGTTGATTTTACATGGAAGTAATGTTGTACTAGCAGCTAAAATGGAAGACCATGTATGTCCTGTCAAGATAAAGCAGGGGACAAAGAGGAAAAACATTTATGTGTCTCATAATGGTGTCATTTGGGTGTTGGGTTAATTTCCGACCCACAAACACTGAGATATGACACCACACTCAGTTTCTTTTGGGCTGTCTAAGGTCAGAAAATATGTGATTCAACAAGCCATTCAGGTGTGTCACCGGGTCAAATGTCCCAACCGTCGCGTATCACTTGGCATGGTAGTGTGAAAGCCATAGTCACATTGGCACACCGCATAATAGAATTGAATTCTAAGGAAAAGTCAGAATGTCGAGAGAGGCTGTGAGAAACGTTTAATCCTCATTTTAAGCCAGTCACCTAACCAGTGGAATAATTTAGATGTCGGTAAATGTTTTGTTAGGGTTTTTATTTAGACGCCAGCTATGGACTGGAACCATGCCCGTCTGTGTTTGGATAGGCATAACTGACTGGAAGTAGGGGGCAAATAGCCTGACTTTTTCCAAAGTTCAAAGGTATGTCTGCCAACACGACTAAAACAAATAAACGTTGTATCTTGTTTGTTTGATATCGAATGCAAATATAAATGAAAATCACAATTACTCCTTTTCAGGGGAGTTATATGCTGTAAGTTTTTCTTGACAGACAATATTTATCAAACCATGAAAATACTTCAGTGCAGCATCTTATCTCTCATGCATGTCCAATGGCCATTCTCCTAGACATAGTTTCATCACTGTAAACCCACACAATGTTGGACATTTTGTTTTTACTTTCCCGTTTATATACGAGTTCAACAAACGAGATGTGTGTCAATCAGTGACTTTCACATGATAATGATAGGCAACAAAACAAAATCACACTTGAGAGATCCATGCTAGCTTTTTTGCAACTGCCTTTAATCCTAACGCTAACGTGAGCTAAGCTAACCATGTCACGGCTCCTGCACCGTACCAAACTCACTGGCTGTGTTCGGAAAGCCATACTAACGTCCTACTCATACTCATTTTGACTTCAATTTGAGTATGTGACGGTTGGGTATGCGAGTTTGGGTATGCGAGAAATTCCCGGATGAGTACTAACTTCCGGGAAGATTTTGGGTATGAATCGATTGTATACTTTTCCTACTCAACAGCCCCACAATGCACTGGGTCAATTCTACCCGCCCAGGAAAATGAAATATTTTCGAGCAAGTTGCTAGGCAACAACATTGTTTGGGGTCCGCGATCTGACAACTGTAGGCTACGTGCAGTCATTCATAAACTCTTACAATAGATAAGAGATGAAGATAAATACCTAACAACATTAGAGTTACTAAGTGAAATGAGTGATGTGAGTCTGATAGTAGAGAGAGATCAGAACAGATCACCGTTTCACACACCGCGGCTCGTCCAGCTCAACTCACAGTGCTGTGTGCTGTGATGAGCCGGACAGAGAGCGTCGGAGGGATCCTCCGCCTCAAAACATAGGCCTAATTATAAAACAAGAGGTCTAAAACACAGATGATGAACACAGGACTGTATACATCTAGTTCAATATCTAACCTGTAGAGGGCGGTTATATGCTTAACAGCGTCTAAACTGCCTGAATCTTATAAGAAGAAGAAGAAATTCCTCATCGCTTGAGTATACTTCAACTGAAAACGTTTCGACGCACCTCGCATACACAATCACTCTTTGAGTAGACAATATGCAGTATATAGATGGTGAGTATGTAGGATGTAGGACGCTAGTATGGCTTTCCGAACACAGCCACTTTGAGACATGAGATTAGTGAACATCTTTAAAAGAATCACCTCCATTCAATAACTCTGTGATAACATCACAAAATATATACTCAAGGGAAAGCACTGAACCTTAAGCCTACAGTAAACTCCACCACATATTTCTTACTCATAGAGTGAGTTTGAAAACTTTTTGAGCTCTTATCTGCTCCTGACAGCTCTCCTCTCAGTACCAGCCAAAACACTGCAGGCATTGCTAGACAAATGAAAACACTAAGCCACAAGTGGCCAACCATGAAAAGACCCTGCTGTGACCGCTGCTGCTTTCGTCTGGAATTGGGATTAGCCACCTTTGGAAAAAGACGCAGGCGCCCTGAGGTTTATGTTTATCAGAAGTACATCATCTTGTCTTCTATCCGTCACTCCACCTTGATTTTTATCTCTGTTTCTCTTTCCATATGTGTGCCGCTTTTTCTGTATTGTCTGTATGAATAACAAAGGCCCTCTAGAACAGCTTACAAAATAACATGATTGCATTGTTAATATTTATTACACGGCACCGATACATCTTGTGTTCTGATTGGTCAATCGCTGCATTCTAAGGTCAGACATTTCTCGCTAATGACCACAGTCACGGATAATGGACTGTTGCTAAGGCCCTACGTCATTGTTTGAAGGATCACTTCCTGCCGTATCAATCCGCAGACAGATGTCTACAAACAGTTAGGGCAACTGCTCCTTCAAAAAACAATGGAATACTTTTTCGACATGACTTCGAATGTATGTGGAGAGCAGTGAACCTCTTAGTCATGGTGAATGTCTGAAAAGACTCCAGTCAAGATGACTTGAGTAACTTTGGCTGCATGTTCACAAAGTTACCGTTGCTTTTGAGTAAGTTCCGACCGTAGTGGACTAATCGTCAGCAATAAAAGCGTTTCTAAATGAATATTTGCTATACATTATCCCTCACTTATTATAATACATGTTTTGAGTCAACCTCTTGTGAAGCCACTTTATTGCTATGATTAGCAGGACTCCCCTTTAGTTTGCTTGCTTGCTTCTAGAACAAGAGTGGTTTTGATTTCATGGGAAGCTCTTTATACTTTAATATCCTGTTCCTTCCTGGAAAACAAACAAGAGACTTGGCGCATGGATGAGACTGAACATGACTACAGACAACCAGAGAGCCTATTGATGTTGACACAGAATACGTTGTGGGCAGAACTAGACTTGTTTGTTTCCTCATGGTTTGCACCCTGTGAAACAAGCTTTGATTGCATACAGACGTATAAAAACAACCCAAACACAAGCTTCCCTGTTTTTTCTTAACAATAAATTAGCAACAAAAGGAACTGCAAATAAACCAAAAACAGCAGAAGAAGGAAGGTGAAATACAGTTAGGTCCTGACTTTGTTACAATATTGATAAGAAGTATAGCTTCAGATGTATCAAGTGAGGAAAACCTTCAGGGGGGCTTCTGGAATAATGTTTACTGATTTAAAAACAATCATTGTTCCTACCTATTAACCAAGGAGAATGTGGAATGTGCCTTTGTTTGACCATATCCTTAATGGGATGGGGACAATCGGACACACATCCGGCCATGAGGGATAAATAACAAACTGTACTCTACATAACATGTGGAGCTACCTTATCACCTGAAAACTCTTATCTAATGTGACACTATGTGTTTGTCCAGGTTTATGAACTATCATGGCTTCAAAGGATCATATCACTTTTTAAATGCATGGCACTGTTTCTGGATCTCCAGATGGATTTACCCACAGTTCCAGGTCACCATTATAGATACAAGTCAGGTCTGGACAGATTTGTATTAATGTATTTCTAGATATAGATATCAATACATTAATACAATGAAATCAAAGTGTTCTTAGCTGCATGACCTATACTTACGGGTCTAATAAAATGTAAACCCTCGGTATGTGGCCTATTAAAACCATTTGACGTGAGTGCAGATGTATATAAAGTGTTCTTTCCATAACAAATTTAACAGCAAACACACATATACATTCAAATCAATGTTACGAGACTTTGATGACAGCATCCTGATGATCCAATTCTTTTTTTTATCTCTATTGACGACAGTAGAATGAGATGCAAGGCTGTCCAGGTGTGACATGGCCTGATCTCACAGTCACTAAAGACAGTGAGGAAATGCTTGACAGTATGCATTGCTCACTGAACCGATCCTGTAGCATGTCTCAATTACATTTCATCAAAGTAGATGCCGTCTCGCCGATATGTCAAGGTTTGCAGGCATGGGGGTGTTGAGCAACCGATGACTTAGATCTGATGAGTCCTATGTGGGTGGCTAAAGAGAAATGTTTGTTAATGCAGCTTCATTTTGCTGGACATAATTGGGATTGGGAGTTACTTCTCATACAAATAAATTTAGTCTATGTTTAAGGCAATGGTGAAAGTTTGGGAAGGTCTCATTTTTCATTGCAACCCATTCACCCATATACAATATATCTTGTAAAGAACTTCATAAATGTTACATATTGGACGTTTATATCTCTTGGGGAGTTGAAATAAAATTATAGAATATACTTATTGGATGAATACTGTTTCACCAGTATGGGCCAAGTATTATTTAGTATCAATCATGTATAAAAACTATGAACAGAACTCCAAGTTACTGAGTTCCAGCCAGTCCTCAGAATGTACATCCAACTCAACTTGGGAGGTTCTGTGAAGGACAAAGGCACGCTGTGATGGCTGAGAGCAGTTCCTGCGGTTTAGGCCTCTGTGGAAAAGAGGGCGGTGACTCTTTTGGGTTGTAGGGGGAGTGTTCTTTGGGAGGCGGACCTGAGGGCCCACAAGGTTTATATAGTTACACAGCTTCCCCTCTCCTCCTGCCTTCTGTCTGTGTGAGCTCTCCCAATTCATTGCCTGCCTGCCCAGCCTGTGCCTCTCTCTCTCACACTCTCATCTCTCTGAGTTATCACACTCCACCAGCAACAATGCACACCTCCAGGCAATCTTCGTACTCGGTGCGCTCCTCCACTAGTAGCAGGTCTCCAGCTATGTCCGTCACCCGGACCTCTGCTGCCCCCATCTACGGCAGGGCCCCGACCATCCACGGTGGGGCCGGTGGGAGCCGCATCAGCGTCTCTTCCAGCAGCAGACTGGGATCAGGCATGGGGATGGGGATGGGTATGGGGTCTGGATCTGGGGGCTTCTCCAGCAGCAGCAGTGTCCAGGTGAGCGGGAACAGCGCCGACATCATGGGCAACGAGAAGTTCGCCATGCAGGGCCTCAACGACCGTCTGGCCAACTACCTGGAGACAGTGAGGAACCTGGAGACAGCCAACCACACTCTGGAGATCAAGATCAAGGAGGCCATGGAGAAGAGCGGACCCGACTTCAGAGACTACAGCAAGTACCAGGTCATCCTCGACGACCTGAGGAAGAAGGTGAGCGGGGGTTACTATGGGAAGGAATGGTTGGTTAGAGCGGGCCTGGGAAATGTACATGAGATGATTTATTAAGTTTTGAGCAGTGGCATGTGAGTGGGGGAGTTGGATGGAGCTAAAGGGAGGGTGGGAATGTGGATGGATGAATTGAAAGATGAAGCCCACGGTGAGTTATGGAGATGCTAAATGTATAGATAAGATGCTGTACAGTAAGTGTGACTTAAAGGTACAGTGTGTAGAATTTATTGGCATTCTGTCAGAAAAGAAGTGGTAGAAATAGAATCTAATTTAGTATGTTTTAATTAGTGTATAATCACTTGAAAATTAAAGTTATTGTTTATTTGATGACCCTAGAATGAGGCTTTTATATCTACATAGTAGATTGGTATTGCCAATATGGCTGCTTTGGCTGAGGCTTCCATGTTGCACCACCATATTTCAACAGTAAGACAGAATGGACAAACCTAACAGCTTTACCCATTTCAATGTATTGGGCGTCCTGGAAAAATGCACCAAGAAGACGAATAAGAAGTACTATAGAATAAATAACTATCTTCACCTTGTGGAAGTATTGTGAAATACCTGAGGCAGTGGTGGATGATACCATTTTTAGTAACAAGCTGCTTGTCCTTGAAGGCCACTGTAGCTTTTGTAATTATTCAAAAGGGAGGGGTTAGCAAGGGAGCATTGACAAGCTCACCCCTAGATGCCATTAACTATTCCAATTACTGCACCAACAAAGACAACGGTATCTTGAAGGTATTTACACTGCAAATGGGTTGAAAGCAATTTATTTTGTACCTAAATGTAACTCCATCACTACTCAGGGTTACTGCTCCACTGTAGTTTTTATAACAGAGGGGGTTGATTGGGGGCTTCATAGGCACATAGGGGCCAGGGGCTGAGGGCTTAACCGGAAACAGTGTAGCTGAGGAATGTTGGAACATCAGTGGTCAGAGAGACAGGAAAGCAGAGAGAAACAACAAAACAACAGGAACCTAACAGACCATTAAGGGTCAGCCTGCAGGGCCCACACATCACAGGCCCCTAACTACCTTTTTCCGCTTTGTTTAGTGTAACACAAACAGTGTGATGTTTGCTGCACAATAGGACTGAACATTGCGTACAGTCACTGCTACTGTGTATACATTACACATAGGCTGATAAGGTAGGGAAGGGGAAATAAGGAGAAAGTCAACTCACCTAATGGGATTCGGATCCCTTTTTGTAAGGTGGAGCATGTTAGTTTTGTATTTTATAAGTAATTAATCTGATAACCAACAAACATTTCACACTTACCTGGTACGCCCCACACAAGTACATTCAGTTCATTTATGGTTCAGAAACATTTAACAATTGAAAGTAAGTGAAGACATGACACAACCAGGAACATTTATAAATCATTCATTCCAGCTTTCCCCCCTTTGAATGAGAATTGGTTAGTGTTACTGAGTAACCCACATCCTGCTGCAAATGTAAAACTATATTTAGTAGCAGTTTCAAAATGGAACATTCTAGTCGAGCCCAACTGGAGACACAAATACTGTGTTCAGCATTTTAAAACTGTACGTTTTTGCATTGCCACAAAGGGAAGGCCTTTTTTGAATCTTTTTTTTTCTCATGGGAGCAGCACAGAGAGCAGCCTCAGTGTCACAACATGAGGTTTTGTTTATTCTAGCCAAGGGCCTCAGTTTGTCCAAACAGCCCATGGTCAAAACAGCCTTTTTATTTTGCTGTGATGCAAACTTTACTCAGATGGGGCCTTCCTCCTCCACCCCTGTCTTAGGAAAGACAGCCTCTCACGCCAACATTCACACATCCCTTTCCAGTACCTAGCCCACGCACAGTCAACCATCCATTTAAACACACACACACATACATGCATTCACATGGCCAAGCTTGCACAAACGCACAACCACCATCACCACCACCTTCCTCATGCAAATCACCTGAGATCCTGTTGCTCAGCAGCCACAGGCCAGACGTTGCCTGGCAGCCTCTGATTGGCTCATGGACTTTGTCACCTTGATACCTGCCCTGCCATCCATCCCAGCTCTTATCTACCCAACCACGACTGCTAAAGCAAATAGTGTAACCATCTGTTTTACTGAAGGGGCCTGCTGGCTCTGAACTCACTACACACATAGACAAGGCACTTCTTCTCTCAACACTAAACCTATTACTATTTACCTCCATCAAATTACATCCATGTGTTTGGTACACATTGATAAATAAATACCCCAAAAAATTAGGCAATTAACCAGGACTATATTTTACGATTTTGTTCTTAAATGGCAAAACGTCTTTATTACATTTTACAAAATGTCAAACAACAAAGATAATAAAACTAAAAAACCTCTTTGTCAGCTCTGTACATTCACCCAGTTGTTGGTTGTATGTGATGGCCCCTGTCCTCAGTTTGACATTAAATGACTCTCTTTCTTTTCCAAACCTTTTCTAGGTGTTTGATGCCACCACTGATAATGCCCGCCTGGTTCTCAACATTGACAACGCTCGCCTGGCTGCCGATGACTTCAGAGTGAAGTAAGTCTTAGACAGCTGGTCCACTGCTGAAAGGAGTGTAGGATACATACACAGTGTCATGGTGTATGGAGATAGTTATTTGTCTTTTAGTCATCACCTTTGCATCATCGCTGATGATAAAGACAGTTTATTGGGTTCAAACAATAAATGTCATAGCAAACAGAGTGGGCAAATAAATGGAAGAATAGATCATGCTAACCAAATAAGGTTTAGGCTTCAACATTAGACTTGTAGTGCAAAATCAAAAAGATTCTATAAAACATAGAAAATATTTCAAGTTTTGTTTTTGTGTTTTTGACATCATAAAATGAAATGACCAACAACAACCAACCAATAAGGACCATGTATATTAAAACTTGTCATAAAAAATAGTGTTAGTGACTATGTGAACAGTATGTCCATTCAGTATCGTCAGTCAGTCAGTGAGTTGTTTAGTTAGTACAGGTTCTGATGAGTAGATTATTCACAAAGTTGGTATTTGAGCAGCTGTAGCCGTAGCTTTGAAGTTGTCCTCACCGCCCTGCTCTGTGTGCTGTGTAGATTTGAGTCAGAGCTTGCCATCCGCCAGTCGGTGGAGGCCGACATCGTGGGTCTGAGGAAGCTGATCGACGACACCAACCTGAGCCGCATGAACCTGGAGAGCGAGATCGAAACCCTGAAGGAGGAGCTCATTCACCTCAGGAAGAACCATGAAAATGTGAGTATGATGACATTCGTTAAGCACCAAAACACCAAGACAATTTAATGTTGTTTGGGCAACAAAAAAAGGATTCTGAAAATCTCAACTTTAAAGCCCCCAAAACTTGGTTTGAAAAGTATTTCTCTATAATGATAAATATCCATGTCTAAATAAGTAATCTCCAAAGTTAAAGTTTGAAGTGGGAAAAATCATCTTGAGGCATATATTAATAGGATAAAATGCTTAACTCTAATTTGCAAAAACGCAGAATTCTCTCATCTGTAATAACCACAACGGTTATAACAATAGTAGGATATTGTTTGTTGATGTAGGGCCCAATCACTTGTTGCAATTAGATGTTTTAGAAAAAAAAGGGATCTCAAGGGAATTTAGTTGATGAAAGGCAAAGTTTGGTCAAAGATTGTGTTTGCAGTGTTGACTTAAGTGCTCCTTTCAACAAAGTGTAATGAATTCCAAACAAAGGACACCTTTAAAAGACCTGCGGGTATTATTTTAGCGAACATGTTTACCTTCACAAGACCTGTATAAATATGTGCTTACCATTAGGTCACAATAACGCCCTTTCAACATCATCACCACGTATGGTTAAGCTACACACATCACACTATGCCACGACTGCAGCCGTGCGTTCTTAAATTCAAGCTTGAGAAAATGAAATATCTGAATGTGAATTATGTGGGAAGTCTTATCGTAAAAAATGGTTTACATTCATATTTGGTAAAAACACCAAAGAATTTAAATGACTATAATTGAAGTGGACGAGTCAAAACAGAACCGTGTGTTTGCTGAAGGACTTGGGTGTTTGCGAGAAGAAAGAGACAAGGAGTCAATGCTTGGTCACACAGCTCAATACAATCAAGTCTTTAGAAGTAGAACCAGTAACATCTTACCTTTGCTCTATATGGTTGAAATCATTGAAATATTTCACATGGACCTTTTAAAATAAAAGATTGTGATTCTGTTTATTCATTTCTCCATCCATTCTTATTATTTTAGGATGTTATGGAGCTTCGTAGCCAGATTTCCCAGTCGGGTGTCCACGTGGATGTTGACTCTCATAAAGGGCCTGACCTGGCTGCGCTCATGGCAGAATTAAGGGCCAAGTACGAGAAGATGGCACAGCAGAACCAGGATGAACTCAAGACATGGCATGAATCCCAGGTAAACAGTTGATAACAAGAAACTATCTTTTGGAAACATGGACGTTCCTTTCACACACAAAAGTTCCTTGAATAATCTTTTACTTATTGTTTACTGTCAATCCCTATTTCAGATCACAGAAGTGCAGACGCAGGTCAACATGAACACAGAGGCCCTGAAGGGCGCCCAGACAGAGGTGAATGACCTGCGAAGACAACTGCAGACCCTGGAGATCGAACTAGAGTCACAGAGGAGCTTGGTGAGAAGAAAGCACACAGTCAGCAGACACACTTCATTTTGCCCAACAAACACTTATCTTTACTCCCTGCAAATGCTTAACTCAGCACTCTCACTTCAAGTCTCTCACGTTTACTTTGTTGACACAGGCAACCCCGTCTCTATGGAGCTGTAATCACGGCCTGGGCTTACTGTTTAACCCTAGATCTTCTCTTTCTCTTTGCTCACAGAAAGGCTCTCTGGAGGGCACACTGAGGGACACAGATATGCGCTACAACATGGAGATCGAGTCTCTTAACACAATCCTTCTGGGTCTGGAGGCGGAGCTCACACAGCTGCGTAACAACATTGGCCAGCAGACGCAGGAGTACGAGGCCCTGCTCAACATGAAGATGAAGCTAGAGGCCGAGATCGCGACATACAGACGGCTGCTGGATGGAGAGGACTTCCTGTGAGTAGAGCATTCATTCTATGGTGATTAGAGTTGTCTAGAGAAAATTACAATTAAGGTAGCTCAGAGGAACTTTTAAATATTTCTGAAACGGTTGAATCTTTCCTCTGATGATCATACACATGTAACAGCAAACGAGAACGTCACTGCATATAATGCAATTTTTATATAGTTTTTTAATAACTTTGCCCGTGTACGCTCACCCAGGAACAACAGCTGGCGTAATGAAAACACTACCGCTTTTGTCCAAAGGGGTGCTAGAATGAACACAAACAGAAAGTTCCTCGTAGCCACTTTTAATTTCAAAACATTTCATTCGTGAACCTACAGAGGCAAAGTTCACCATGCTTTGTCAGGAGAAACTAGCTTACAATTAATTTATTTTTGATTTTTTTCCATTCAGGCTCCAGGATGCTCTGGAAGACAAGAAAACAATCAAGACCAAAGTGATGACCGTCACACAGACCCTGGTGGATGGCAAGGTGGTGTCCTCCAGCACAGAAACCAAGAATGTTTGAATGCCAGAAGCAACCGGCTGATCCTTCCCAACAAAGCACAGCATTATAACACTAACATACGATTGGCCATTAATTTTAACTCAATCTCAAATGGGTTCCATGTTCTTCTTTGGTGACACAGCACTAACGTTTAAGCGTCTCAGCCAACGCTGCGAATAGATTGACTTCCTGGGTATTACAGCTCTTCCACAGGCTGATAAAATAAAACTGGACAAGAGGAAAACAAAATCATCTTTTATTTATTTCATCATGATTTATTTATGTGTTTGTCTGTCGACCTGCAGATGTTTTTTTTATAAAGAAGATCGGAATTGGAAAATTGTGAGATATGTTGGAAAAAATTAATATACTAAAGACAATGAATATTCAAAGTATTAAAACAGTTTAATTAAACGCAAACCAATTTTTATAGTTCATCATCTTTGTGTTTTCTTTCTGTCCAGTTAAGTCTGCCTGTTGCCCTGTGTTGTTCAGACATTTAAATAAAGTCTATTCAAGAAATGTATCTTGGTGTGAGCATTGTTTGGTTTGAATCTATAAAATGATCGTGTCAGATATTCCAGATTGTATTATTATGCCATGACAATGGAGGAATAAAATGAATGAATAAATAAATCAAGCAAAAGGACCTATAATGAGAGAATAAATTGACAGAGGAGTATATACTGCTTGCTTATAGAAATGCATGAATTATTTAAATAATAAACACGCTTAGCTTAGCAATTAGCTTTGGGGAACTTTCAGTTTTTGTGGATTCTAGCGCCCCCTTTGGACAAAAGCATTAGTGTTTTTGTTTGATGAGGTCATGTATTTTGCTGTGTTCCATTCTCATTGGAAGTCGTAGGTCGGAACTCGGAGTGACGTCACATCTCATGCTGCATTCCAGAAAAGTCGGATGTGGTAAATCGTCCAGTAGTGATTTCCGATTTCCAACCTCAAAGCTTAAGCTGTAGGACGTTAAACCCTACATGTGACGACAGAAATCTGATTTTCAGTGAGGGCAGTGTAGATGGAATTGATGCGAGTTCGCAAGTAGGAATTACAACTTTAAGTTGCGTTCCAGCCGTATTTTTGTTGCAGGAGGTCAGAAAAATTACACCTTCCAAGCTGTCTGGAAAGCACCAGCATCAGTTGACCGCGTTCCAGTAGTACTAGCAGGACATCACATGATACCATGAACGTTCGCCTTTAAGAATCACCTCGGGTTAGCCATAGTTAGCAATACCAATTGAAAACACCGCTCTATGTTTAAATTGTACATACAAATATCTTAGCAACATATCTACAGATAGGAAATGAGCAGTACCATGTGTACAGCTGATTAAATGTGACAGATATAATACATCATAAGATAAAATTGTATTTTATCAAAGTGTTCACTGCTGTCCATGCCCTGAGCAGCCATTTTCAATATTGAATTAGGGGTTGGACAGGTTTCTCCGAGTTTCAAACTAGGAATTCTGACCTCAAGAGGCGTTTCCAGTTTAAATTTCCGACTGGAAACTCGAAAACTCCCACTTCCCAGTTAAACTGGAACACAGTATTTATATGTGACTATGACAGATTAATAATGGTTATATCACGATGGTAAAGCAAATTATTCTTTGATTTAGTACTGTTCAGGAAACACAGGATGTTCCAGTCTGCTTGTCGTAAATGGTTTGGTCTGAGTTGGCGGGGATTCAGACCAGAGCAAAGGCATTGATAATAACTATATAAAAAAGCCTTCTTTTCACTGGTCTTGTTTGCTGTTAAGGGCCATTTATGATAATCAGAGCAAAAATTAGACTGTTTCAGAAACATTTGAAAGTTCCTTGTGGGAGGTTTAACCCTGTTAATGAATTAGGACTAAGATCAGTGGCGTGCACAGGTAGACCTGAAGTGATGCTGAAGCACCTGCCCTTTTCCCCTGGCCCAATCAAGTGCCCTTTTGAGAAAAAAAAAAATAAAAATCTGAAAGTTTTTTTTTTACAGTGTATGTGGCCCATTCCGACATTATCATCTATAAATGCTCAACGATTAAACACGTTTGACAATAATGCCCCAATAAATATGCCCCCCCCCCTCCTCCTCCTCCGCACACACTTCCTTTGTCAACGTGAACGCGCAGAGTGGACACAAACGGAGGCGCGTTGCCGCAGCTGCTGCACACACACACCTACTCTTGCGCCTGCCCTGCTCCATCAGCGCGGTAACACATACATTGACTGGAGTCAAGAGTGTATTGTTTGCCCCCTAAGCCTCAGTTGCCAAGCTATAACTAGCATTTATTTGTCTCTGTTATAAAGTAGCCTATATCATGCAGCGCCACACAGCTGAGCATAAATTAGCCGACTGTCCTGCTTAACAAGCAGGCCAAAAAAAATAAAAAATAGATATGACGTGATGAACACAACTAATGTCGGCGGAGTTTGTCATTGGTGCAGCATGTGAATCTATCAGTATGCTGAATATTTAGTGTTGTTTAGGTTAACTTTAGGCTATATAATTAACACATGCAGTAATTTATTTGCTAAATGACAAACAGGCAATTCCCATTGTAGCCTTGTGCCTGGTTGTAATGTAACCAAGCTCTCTGCTCTCCTGGATGAAAGCATCCACCAGCAGCAAGGAGGAAGATGAATATGAAGGGTCAGAGTCAAGACCAGAGTCATGTTAACTGTTCAGGGCATTTTAAAGCTCAGATTTTAATGTTGAACTGTTTCTCAAATGTTATTGAAATATCTTAAAAGCTGTCCACACATTTTATTTTAACTACGCAAATAAGTTAATTATATTATTTTGTCCCGACCATAAGATATTTCTATGTTACAAGACTTGCAGTAATCTTGTATTTACCTTAATAGGATATTATTAGTACGGAGATCAGGGGCCTAACGAAGACTTGAAAGAGAGAATTCGGGATAAGGGATTATTTAAAAAAATCCGAAACTGACTGTTTTTTTTTCAAACATGTACATTTTTTCTTTCTGCTTTTTGGTAATTCTGTGTCTCCAAATTATTCCAGAATATAGTACTAAATAGCCCACATTGACACAGGTGATTTAGCCTTAGCTTTCTTCTCAAAGTGCACCTGATTGATGAATTTTACTTTAAAAGGTTCAAATTTATCTTCCTGGGGAACATTCCCCCGGACACCCTTAGAAGGTCCAGGGTCCCAAACACAGTCTCCCAAATTCCTTTGTGAAACACTCTATGTGTGGCCGGGTATTAAAAATCATTAGGCCAGGGGGGGATTTTGTACAAGTACCCTTAAAATGATTTGGTCATTCATCGATAGAATATATTGTGCCCTTTTTTTTGCAATGAGCACCTGCCCCCCAAAATGTCTGTGCACGCCACTGACTGAGATATATGATGAATATTAGAACCTTTATTAAACTTAAATTGGCAACTTTAGCTTGCAGTCTCCTCTCCACTTTTGAAGGAGCACTGCTACCTTTACAATCACTGTACACTCTCAAAAACTACTACAAAAATCTGAATAAAATCTGCCCTCTTTTTTATCATAGTCAAACCACTGCTTTGTGGTCCAATGCGGGATCACTGTATAAATCAAATAATTTAATACAGGTCCACATTCCTGGTAGATTGTTTTGTTATCTGCTGCTTACCTTGCAATCGTGGAGATGAAAGATAAAATGATTGTTGCCATGATTTTCCAAATCTTGCCTTATTGTATAATAAACTACATTGCAGTGCTTTGGCGACTAGTACTTCCTGAAACTGTGTGTGGTTCTGAGCCCCAAGGCTGTGGCAACAATACTTACATATTAAATAATGTCTAACTTCTTCACTTTAATTTTCAAAACGGCATTTAAACATTAGTAAATAGTGTATTTGTTGGGGGCTATATTAAGCAACAGATGAGACGTGTGGTGCTCCGCTGATTAATAATTAAAGCCATGAATGTTTTGAATAAAAATTGCAAAAGAAAAGAGTGCATAGAATGTGTATAGGATCAGTTCATTGTGGATGCATTTTTTCTTTTTTAGACAGATTTGGAGAGACAGAGTTGAAATGGGGCAAAGAGGGAAAGACATGCAGAGAACGGTCCGCTACGAGGTCTGAGCCTCTAGGCAGACACTCTCACCACTGTGCCGCGAGCGCCCCCCTCCCCCTGATGTTTATCTTTTCACCAATGTATAGAACATAATCCTTTGAACTGTTGTTGACATCAGGGTAACCATAGATACAACTCACACTATCAATTTGGAAATATCAGCATTATTGCCTTTGACGGATGGTATGCAGTGGGTGTTATGGGGACAAAGTCGAAGCAATAAGGCTAGGCTAAAGGTAAAAGTGTAATATAGATAAGAGAGGAGTGGCAGGAAGGAACCTTACCTTTCATAGGTGTATATATAAGACCCTGGGACTCTCCTGCGTCCTCCACTCTCAACTGCCAAACCCCTCTGAGCCAGCAACGCACCAGTTCTTCCTCTGCTTGATCATCAGCAATACATTCCACAATGGAGCACATGATGAGACGCCAGAGTTCTCAGACTCTTCGGTCAGGAGACGGTCCCAGGACTCTGCAGATGGAGAACCCCTCCTATGCCTACAGCGTCAGCGGAGGAGCAGGTGGCTATGGGACCAGGATCTCAACCGCCACCTATGGCACACGGGTCGGCAGCAGTTTTGGGGGTGGCTATGACTTCCAATCCTCTGGGTCCGCTGGAGGCGTCTCCATGGGGAACGAGAAGGCCACCATGCAGCGCCTGAACGACCGCCTGGCCACCTACCTGGAGACAGTGAAGAATCTAGAGATGGCCAACGGCAAGCTGGAGATCAAAATCAGGGAGTTCCTGGAGAACCGAGGCCCCTCGGAGGGAAAGGACCACAGCAAGTTCCATGCCATTATCACGGACCTCAGGGCCAAGGTGAGTCAATGAGTCACCCCCTAATTATGATGTGTCTCGTTTATTCAAGTTACTTTCTGGAATAAAATAAAGTCTGAGCAGAAAATTGTGTTTATAGTATATATTTTACAACATAATGCAAAAGGAGTACATTATGGAAGATTGGATAAGGATAAATCTGGGTCTCCTTTAGTGCATTAGCTCAAGTCAAAATATATGATCATGAAGCATGAAGGCTATTAATGTGTTTAAACGGTTTAATGTTCAGGTTTTTTCTACCATTGGATTGGGTGAAGTAGATATTTGCTCATGTCTGTTATAATGATTATCATAATCATTATATCCCATTTTTTCCCAACTCTTCATGCTAAACTGCCTTTTTTGACCAAGATCACAATACTCTGTCCATTTTTCTTACAAAGTAACTGTGCCATCATGTTGGGGCAATAGTAATTCCAGGCAGAATCAATCATTTGTTTTATGATCATGACGCGCCTCCTGCACTCTTGGTATCTTTCTAACCTGTGGACCTTTATCTCCATGTCGAGCAATGACAGTATCAGGAAGATGACCTGTTTTGTTCTTTTATGACTTAAAGAGTTGTCAAAGGCGTGTTCTTTCACTTGCACGATTCATCAAAGTGAAATTGAGATTTTGGACTGCCCACAGATTGACTTTGGGAGAATTTAAAATGAACACCAAGTCAAACTAATTTCACAAGTTTTTTTTTACCTCACACAATATAGATAATAAAAATGTTTTTTCATTCTTTTCAGATACTCAATAGTATTAGAGACAACGCACATCTTGCTATCTCTGTTGACAACGCCTCCCTTGCCGCAGATGACTTCAGAGTCAAGTGAGTGCTTAACTTTGTATAGAAAATGAAACAAGCTCTCCATCCTTCAGTGTGAACATGCGTATTAAACAGACTGTTTCCTTAGGATGGAGTACGAGTTGACTATGCGTCAGACAGTGGAGGCCGATGTAGCCAGACTGAGGAAGCTTCTGGATGACACCAACGTTATCCGCCTGCATCTGGAGAGCGACATCGAGTCTCTGAAGGAAGAATTGATCAACCTAAAGAGGAACCATGCCACAGTAAGATAGTTTAGTCAGAAATGTAGTGTTTGAAGACAACTGTGTTCTTCTTGATCCAACTAAACGATGGAATAGTTATTAGAATAGAAAGACCTATTCAATAATCCAAATCTTAGGGCTGTAAATCGCCAGTTTCATCACAATACAATATAAGATCAATTCATTGGACAACCATATGATATTTGCCGATATCACAAAGTCTGCAGCAATGTGAACTTCGATCGGGGGCCTGCGATCGATATGAGACGATATCGTTAGCCCATTTAACCCAACCTTGTACATTTATATAAACTCACAAAAAGCTAACCAACTAAAATATAATTTTTTACTTTTTATTTCTGAGCTCCTCCGGATACTTAAATGAAACACAATCCATTATTTCAGTGGAAATAGTGTCACACACAGATGTGCAGATATTTGGTCAAAATAAAAGCACAACATTAAAGACGGAGTTATGTATCGATGTTTGGGCATTGCTTCGATGCGATTTGATATTTCGCCAATTATTCGATATTTTAAACTACATAGACGTATCAGTACACCCCTGACAAATACTAGTATAAATAGGACAAAAGTACATCATTATGGAAATCTGTTTGTTCCTTTAGCTCTTTGCACAGGATAACCCTACTCACCTTGTTCAGGAAGTCACTGCCTTACTCTTTCCGCCCTCCACAGGATGTTGCTGATTTGCGTGCCCAGATCACCCAAGTCGGTGTGCAAGTGGATGTTGATGCTCCTAAAGGACAGGACCTGGCCAGGATCATGGAGGAGATGAGGGCCAAGTATGAGAAGATAGCCCTGAAGAACCAGGAGGAGCTCAAAACATGGCATGAATCTCAGGTAATTCACTAATGCATATTGGTCACTTACATTTTGGGTTGATCCGCTGTGTTTGGTCAAGTCGAAACACAACAGAAGATATCCAATGACACATTTAGATCATCCTTTTTAATATACAGAGCCATTTTCTTTATCTTGTCTCCAGATCACAGAGGTGCAGGTTGAAGTGACTCATACCTCAACAGCACTGAAGGAATCCGCAGGTATTTTGAGTGAAACCAGGAGGAGGTATCAGGCACTGGACATTGAGATGCAGGCTGCGCTGAGTATGGTAAGAACATTTGTGCTGGGAAACTGGATTCTGAGTGTGTCACCAGTGGTTAAGCGTTAGATGAGAACATTGATACCACATTTGTTTCGGTTAGGGTTCAGCTCAATATGCTCTACAAAAAAGCCTCTTGGACCTTAGAGGTCCGCCATTATGGATTTTATCTAATTTGCATAAACTGAAATAGTCATGTGAATCTACTGATTTCCAACCTATCATTACACAATTTGGTTTACAGCCTTAGAGGACTAAAGGCCAGGACACACCGGCCAGATAATCGCCGTCGTAGTGTCGGTAGGGGGTCGGGACACAAATCTGTTTGGTGTGTGCTGTGACGTCGGCCGACGTAGAGGTCGTCGGGCTTGTTTTGCGCCGATTGAACATGTTCAATCGGCGGCCGACCGTCTCTCATTTGGAGCAATTTGATTGGTGGAGGGCTAGCGAATCAGTGAAGCCCGGAAGTGAGGCGGGTAGCACAAACAGCTAACAACAGCTAGCCATCGTTTTAATGTGATTGTTCGTTTCGTTTTGCGAGTACTCACATGCATCAACCCTTGTTGACTGCTCGACACCATGTTCGACACTCTCTGCTAAAAATTGTGCTCTTATGGTCCATAAATATAAATACGTATTTCTATCTATGTTTATGCTCTAGAGAGCTGTCCCATCATTTCCGGCTTTCGTATTTTTTCGGGCCACAATACAGATTAGCGCCGCCTGCTGTTGTGGAGACATTACGTCCCGCGCAAGCGCAGAGCGTACGGAAAAATAAGCAGTCGTCTCGGTGTGTTTTGTGGCCGCGACGGGAAGACTGGAGCTTCCTGAAACGGCGACTCCAGTTTTTAGGTAGTCGGAACGTGTCGGACTGGTGTGTCCTGGCCTTTACATACACAAACAATTGAGCAAGATCAGTCAAGAAACGTGGTTGTCACTGACCAAAGCGTCTTCACAAGGGCGGAGCTTAGCTGCTAATTTCCTATCCGACCATCAACATCGCAAACATTGGTAGCTTTATTCATCAGGTGTGGCAATAGTTTCCCCAAAGCATTTTGAGCAAGGCAAACACAAATGCCAAGCCTGAGGTTAGCAACAGGCGGCAGTCACATTTAAATGTCTACGAAACGTTCTATTTTACTATTATCTTATACGTTTTATACAACTTCAATTATGAACGTTTTTCTTCCCCACAGAAAGCATCCCTGGAGGCCACCCTGCGTGACATTGACATGCGTTACAACATGGAAATGGAGAAGTACAATGTGGTCATCCTGAGGCTGCAGGAGGAGCTCACTCAGATCCGCAACAACATCCAGCAGAACACAAGGGAGTACGAGAACCTGCTCAACATCAAGGAGAAACTGGAGGCCGAGATCGCCGAGTACAGGAGGCTGCTGGACGGAGACTTTAAGTGAGTGTGAGGAGAGGAGGCAAAACGTTTGGGTCGAAAATGGTAAAAACTGCTCTTAAAAAGGCAGTTCATACCTTTGCAGATATCCAAATATATAATGATGTGCAATGGGGTTAGGGAAGCTTTTTCGCACATCTCAAAGATCTCCCTTGTACTGATCCTATATTTGTGTTCATTTTTTACAGACTACATGATGCAATCGATTCAAAGTTGGTCCAGACCAAAGTGGTGACAGTCACTCAAACTCTGGTGGATGGCAAACTGGTGTCGGAGAGCAAGGATGTCCAGTCCAGTCAAAAGACTGTTGAACAATAAAAGCTAAGAAGAAAAACCCTCTGTAACTGAAATAAAATGAGTAAACAAAATGTGTACCATCATGCCTATGGGAGTTTTTTTTATATACTTTACCTGATGCTGACACATATTGTCCCTGTGTTAAATCATGTATGAGATACCATTAATCAAAGTGAAGTGCTGATAGTTCATGAAGCACAACATGAATGTATTTATGGATGTTAATTTATGATGAGTCATGTACCATTACCCAATATGTTCCCAACTGTTCCTTAAAGTCAAATATTAATTACAGAGTCAAGCCCAAAAACTTCAATTTGCACGAACAGTTCCCCATCTCCTTTGTTAGACCCTGGTGACTGTCTGGCCTCCCGCCATCATCCTCCCACACAACCAAGTCTGCTGTGAGAGCGGGAAATTCTTTCTGCTTCTGAGAAATTCACATTCTGACCCACAGTTCTTTAGCCTTGTCCCATATTAGGCAGACAGACCCTTATTCCCATGCCATGTCCAAGCAGTCCTGTGTCTCTGACTTCTGTTTATTTACATTCTCTATCAGTCACTCTAATTCCTTTGGGCTCTTTGATACAAACAGACAACGTTTGGCCTTCCTTGAATCACTGTATAACTTAATGTTAATAGGCTGTTGTTAACAGAGATGTGTGGAGCAACATGTTTTGGTAATTGGCTTGGACATTTTTTGGACATTTGGTGATGATTATGCAGCTTGAACTCAACCTTTCCAAATCGTTCCACTTTTGGAATTGTTCAATTGCAACATCCACAGGCAGCTCCATGATTTATTCTCTGATAGAGTCAAATCAAGACCGGTTTCCCAACTGCATCTTAAAACAAGTAATTGTTTCCTAATGTGTGCCAGTTTCCAATAGAGATTTGTATTCCCTCCAGCTGTGAGTGTGTAAAAGTGTGTTGGACGGTGTGTGTGTGTCTGCTGTGGGTGTCTCTTCGTCACAGTCTCACTAGAATAATATTAACTTTATTTATTTTTCAACGATACCTTTCTCTTTACATGGAAATAAACAGCCCTCTGGGGATTCACTTTATTACCCATTACCAGAGCAATTTAAGCTTTCTTACTTTTTACAAATACTAAGACACTCGCTCCATAGGCCAGGTCACACAAGAGAGTGCGACGGGGATTCTGGAAGTAACAAGAAGTTCTCACAGTGTATCCCAATTTGTTTCCAAAGACAATTTTTTTTTATTGACATCTGTTTTATAACTATCCACAAACCAGGCCTTCAACAGATGCCTCCGTTTATACTCTGACAGAGGAGCGTTTAACTAGCATCAGCTATTAAGATACAAAAGCTTCATCCACTTTGCTGCTCTCACATACTTTTCATATGTCAAAGTTTACCAATGTTGAACTCCATAGAAAATCCACTGTGCTCTTTTGTGCAGTCAGAGACTTATCAAGTGGATATCAAAATGCCATCCTTAGAAACTAAAACAGGGAATTGCACACTGAAATGACTAGCTTTGTAAGAAACTGATTTGATTTTGCTAACATAACCGCTTCAGGCTGTTAGCTACAGCTACACTTCACAATGTATATTTCCACAGAAGGATGAATGTATTTTGACCACCGTTGCCTACAGTTTAGTCATGTCAGCATGGTACAAGGTTCAGAGCCACAATAGACAAATGAATGGCCACAGCAACCATAAGCATTTTAATGTTTGACATGTGACCAATTTATTTGGAAAGACTTGAGCCTGTCCTTTAAATGTGATTAAAACTAAATATGTAACTGAGAAACATTTTCCCTGCAGCTAAGAAAGAAAACGGAAAAAAAACACCAACATTATCATTCCAAGGTCTCGCCAGAAGAAAAAAAAAATAGAATATGAAATCAAACTGATTCAATAAAAAAGTAAAAAACTGACTTTCATCTTATCATCTCTATAGTGACATTGAACAGCTTGTGTGTTTTTGGCCCCAGTCTGCAGCCCAAATCTCAGATGAATGTTGCCATCACAAAGAAATGTGAATACATTTTTACATGTTAAAGTGGCAATCCACATACCAAGTGTTGCAAGCGCATTGCATCACCCCGTGTTTAGAAATTCACAAACTGCCTCCTTTTTTTCATTTGGCAGAAATGAAGAACCCTTTATTGAATTATTTAATGTTATAAAACAGGCTTGTTAAGGGTTATCAGCAGCTATCATGGGTTAGGACAAACAGTTTAACTCTCCACTCTCACTGACAGGTCAGCACCCTGCAGTGGAAACCAACGCTGTTTCATCTCTCTCTCTCACTCCCTCTCTCTTTTTTTCCCTCGTAAAAAAACAGATAACATAGATAAACCATGAATCATCTTTCATTTTCCCTGTCACACACACACACACACACACACACACACACACACACACACACACACACACACACACACACACACACACACACACACACACACACACACACACACATAATAAACACACATTCCTGATGTTTCCCTCTGCCCCACACATCTGGTGGGTGTGTAGAGCGTAGCGTGAGTCAGTCAGACATCCAGGGCTCCAAGCTCTCTGGAGGGGGGCCGGTGGTGGGTGTGGAAGGGTGTGGTGTGCTGTGTGTGTGTGTGTGTGTGTGTGTGTGTGTGTATTTGCGGGTCTAGGATAAGTATGGGACACATGAGGACAGCAGGACTGAATAAAGGCATGGGAAAAGCAAAGAGAAAGCAACTTGGGAAACATAAAAGCATTGATGGAAGAAAGGAAATACAACAGTGTATCAGTATCACAATTAAATAACTGACTAAATAGGCTCTGTAATCGGCCGAATAAACAATATACAAGTTACATATAACAGACTCCTCACTAGAATCGAAATAGCCTCTCACAATCGCACAGACATGCATTGTGAATTGTCACAGTTGCTGAAGGTCTTCCAATAGTTGGGGCTTTGTAGGTTAAAGGGATAGTTTGGTATTTTTATGAGTTACTTCTGCATTGTTTGTGTATAACCTTATCGAGATGGCGATTAGCACAGTCACTATAAGGAGTTTTGGGCAGACGTTGATGGAGAAGAAGTAAGAAAATAAGTATCCATTAAATTGTAAGCCAAATTTAGGATTTTCTCAATGCTTTAGTTTTCCACCAGACAGCCGTTTATTTTTGTACTTTTCTTTCAAGCACATTTCGCCCATGTATTACTATGCCATTTCCTGTAGCTGATTGGCGGAGTGATACGCTGCAAGGCACTAGCGTGAGTTGGCGTAGTAATAAATGGCCAGACAACACTTGAAAACAAAGTACAAAAATTAATGGCTCTCTGGCAGCAAAGTAAAGCAGTGAAAGCAACCTACATTTAGCGTACAATTGACGGATATTTATTTCGGTAAGCATATGATGGTGAAAAAAACTTTTTCGACTGGACATTTCTGCAACAGTACAACGCTGACTTCTGTTACAGCCACGTCTCCGCCCAAACTCCTTATAGTGACTGCAATGACAGCCATCTCCATAATGTAACACACTTACTATGCCTAAGAACCCTATAAAACCACACTTAAAAAATATTGAACTATCCCTTTAATGGCCAGTGGTGAGTAGGCAGACAAAAGGTGCTAGGGACGGTAAGGGCAAGTGAAAGTGAGGGAGTTCAGGAAGAAAATGAAAAAAAGAAAGATGGATGAAAAGAGGTAAAAGAGTGTGTGAGTGTGGGAGAGCAGAGAGACGTGGAGGAGACAGAAGAGGCCAGATTAAGTAAGAACAGAACCTGGCACAGTTTCACCATTCAGCCACCGTTTTTCTCTCCCCCATTTTTATTTTCCAGTCCAGATGGGTGGGGGAAGAGAGATAGAGAGAGAAAGAGAGAGAGAAAGTGCTGGAAATCCAAGATTGGCCAACCGAACCGAAGAGCTGAATTGGCCGAAGGTGTTGCGAGTGACTCATTGCGTCTGCTTTCCGTGGAAACTAAACTAAAAAGAACTTTGTGACCAAAAAGTTGGAAGATGTACACCCAGAGGAGTATGATGATTACCGCCTGCACTCAGCTAAAAATACAGTGGTGTGCAGCTCTCTGCTGTGGCTGAATCCAGTCTAGAACAAGCTACAGTAGCAGAGCAGAGTTCAACAAGTTAAAAGCATCCAGCTTTGGCCCATGATAAAGCAAATGAGTCCCCCCCCTCAGACATGTGACCTTCTTTGATTCACTATCACTATCTGAAGCAGTTTCATTAACCTTGGCGTGGTTTGAAT
The DNA here is from genome assembly GCA_026929865.2 of Hyperoplus lanceolatus. Lineage (NCBI taxonomy): Eukaryota > Metazoa > Chordata > Actinopteri > Uranoscopiformes > Ammodytidae > Hyperoplus > Hyperoplus lanceolatus. The sequence goes on along the minus strand of CM049404.1, from coordinate 6,825,819 downwards.
GTGTAACTTAATCACATTCCAGAGCAAAGGCTAAAAGATTACAACTGAAAGTGGGACTGTGCTGCTCTGTTTTCTGGGACAAACATGTAGAAGATACACTACAATGAAAGCCTTCTGTTCACCTGCTGTCTCACATGAGCCTGTATCTCTAGTCCATCAATGATACCGTGAAGATGTGGTGAACTCCATTTACACGTAACTGTGTACAAGACACAAACAATAACGTATATTTCTACTAAACTATACATTTTATTTTAAAACATGTCTCTTTACTGTATTTGAATGCTTTAAAAAAATGTAAATGCCTCAAGTATTTTGACCAAAGAAAGAATAGGCAAAAACTAGAAATTCTTACAAGTGGAAGGTGTTAAATCATCTTAAATGTAGTTTTTTGCGGTACTTAGTGGTCAGTTAGAACTCTAAACTTGTCCCCACAAAGGCCACAGACCCAGCTCCACCCTAACGTTTCTCTCCAACCTTGTCCACACACCCTCCCTCCCATCCACAAGCTCCAGAACGCCCCACACTTTGTAGAGTGTAAGTAATATAAACCTACCATCAATCCATTATACATTTGAATAACAACATGCTTAAGAAAAGCTAAGCTATCAGTTAACACAGACTCTTCTTTGTAAATGAACATTTTGTTTTCAAATGCGTTATATGTAGTAGTAGGCTATATATTATATATACCCTTTAAGAGGACCTATTATACTTTTTCGACTTTTATGACCTATAAACAATGTTATAATGATTTATAGTCATGTTTAACCATACTAGCGTATCAAATAATGACGTACATGCATTTAGACGTATTCCCTGCTGAACGTCTGGGGTGGCTGTGCAGAGCACTAAACACTAGGGCAGCCGGTCGAGAATTCACTTGTTCAAATCGGTTCAAATTTCCTGCATTCGTGCATGTCTTCACAAATGCGGATTTTTCAATGTATGGTAATGCTGCAGCGTGCTGAGGAGCGCTCCGGCCATGCCCCAACCTTCCTGCTCAAATCTGCCCTCGTGCAGCTGAAAGTGTTCCGGAAGGAAGGTAACCAATCACAACGGAGTGGGGTTGGCAGGGGGGGGGCGGAGATGGCCGAAGCGCAGTGTTGACAGAGCATGCTGAATCGCCCAGATGAGAGGAAGCGTTTCCCGAAAATCTACATAGTTTTTTGTGATGTGATTCGTGTCAGGTTGCTCTATAGCAGTTTTTAACAAGAAATTAAGACCAGAAAAGTAGTATAATAGGAGATATTTAAGTATAATGGTATCACATCAAGTTTATTTATAGCATACTAACACAGTTATCACAAGCATGGGAACACTGGCCCTAAACATATGTGCACCGTGGAAACCGCTGACCAAGGGTCTAGCTCAGAGATTCCAGCTAAAAAGTAGGGGAAGAGTGAATGAATGTTGGTGAATTTTATGCATTAGGGCAAACCCAAGTCACAATTTGACTTATTAATTGTCTTTATCCAACCCCACATAATCCACTCATGCTCTAATTATACAAAGTGTCTGGGAGAATCTTTTTTTGATGAGAGGAATTCCATCACAGGAAAGGGAGCGGCCGCATTGATGGAGCTCTAAAGGTTGGAATGACCCTCTCTGTCATAACAGTGTGCTCAGGAAAAGGCCTCACATCAACTGATACACGCAAACATACCCTGATTTCAAAAACATACACACGAACACAGCTTATGCACGCTACATTTTACCTGCACTTTGCTGGCTATGAGCTCATCTTGACAACGTTTTGGCTTGTTTCCCCATGTCTAATCTAAATGGATGTAAATACAACAGACAAGGGGTGTGACTGTGGGAAGTAAACAACCAAACCTCTCTCTGGTGGTTAGTGGTACACACTGGGGGGATTTGATAGGGGAATGAGTTGAAAAAACACCAGCACGAGATTCAGAATGAGTCATTGGGTTATATATAGTGGTTTCCTCCATAATAAATATTTGTTTTATTTAGTTTATTTACTAAACCAACAGGCTGGATGGAAAAATGTTCAGGTTTAACCAGACAGAGTACGTGGCAACCGCAGCACTTTGAACTACATTTTAACATCAACATACATTACCATAATGACAATATGACAATAACCATAAAGTTGTATTCAAATATTTTTGACCTCTTCTCCTGAAATGATTGTGATAATGTGATTTGGATAGATAAAGTTTGTATCTTCTAAAAACTTTATTGATCAATGTCTAAAAACATAACACAGTGATAATTGTGAAAACTGTGTATTTTAAACAATATTGAGGCAAGCAAGCCATGGCATCTTCTACACCCCTTCTGCTTCAAGAAATGGTCTCACTACAGCTGACCTATGTGGTCATGCGTTGTCGTCTTGCAGCCTAAAGCTGTTTTTCCTCCATAATGAATACCGGCCCATATACCATCACTGAGACCCCACTTGCCTGAGTGGTTTCCTGGATGCAGTCATCACAGAGGTTCTCACCACTTAACCCCTGCACCCTTTGTCTTTAATCTATACGGTTAAGGATATAGCTTCTCTCATCCATAAAGATAACATGACACCAGTGCCCAAGCTGCAATGCCTGTCAGGGGTGGCCATAATAAATATTAGTGAGTAAGTGACATTTGAAAGAGTAGTATTGCACCATTCCTATGCATGAAATACCCTTGAATTTGTGTTTCGTGTTGAAATTTTTTAACAAAACCCTTCCTATTGTTCAATACCCACAATTTTGTTTAAACCTGAATTCACAGTTTGCGAAGGTTAATTGTGGTTTAATTTTCACTTTGATATGTTTGGATGATATTGATCAATAAAGATACAGTTATACAGTCACTATACAGTTTTGCATGTTAGCATGATTACATTTTTAATTAGCAGCATACACAATTTGCAGCCGTTGTAAACATTAGTCTCAGGTGTTGCCTATGTTGTGTTAGGTTCTCGTTTTGCAGGTATTTGGTCACAAAGTATGACGTGTATCATAAACGCGATCATAAACACGAACATGTAGATATGAACATGTATGATTATCTTTATGCTACTATATCTGTTTGAGACTGTTACTGTTGCTAAGGTTGGGGTCTCTGTTTGTTGAACCTCAGTCTTCACCTAAAGCTCTTGCCCTGCACCTGGCGTAAACACAGGACGGATATGTGCACAGCCACCCAAAGCACAAATAAGTCAGTTCCCATGACAGTGTGACAAAGCACACAGATAGGCCTCAGCACAGCAACATTATGGGGCTTTGCTGCTGCTGCTGTTGTGGGTTGAGATGGATCAGTGGGTATATTTGGGCCTCTTAACATGAAAAGCTCATGGTTTCTTGTTCTTTTATGAAAGTCCTTTGCATTCCTCTCATGACGAAGTGCTTTCCTTCAAAACGTTATTTGCATGTGTATTTGTCATTTTGGAAAAGACAAAAAGGCCTTTCACATGCTCACATGCCATCATTGTTTACCCAAGATGCTTTGGTTGGGAGGGGGGGGGGCGGGGGTTGGATGTCTACCGGGTGTGGACAAGTTCAAAGACACACCAATGGAGCAGCACTTTGTCATACTTGCTTGTGGTGTTAGGCTACAGATGAGGGGTCGAAGTTCATTAAGGGATCCCGTTGCATTGTGGTTGCTCTGTGTTTTCTCGGTTGCCGTGGTAACACACACAGTGACATGGGGGGGAAAAGGTCATATTGCATGATTAACCGTGCAGCAAATAATGACTTTTGGGGGGTTGTTTAGTTTTTGCGGAAAGACAAATGATGTGCCTGACATCTGGACCGCATTACGTATAGTATTATGGTAAGTGATAGTGGATTGATAGCAATGCTTTTAAAATTATGCAATATCTTTCTTTGTAGTTTCTTCAAGACATCTTATCCAAAATGCATTCTATTGAAGTGCAAGTATGTGTCCTTTCTTGTCCTTTTCTGTCACTATTTGCCTTTAATTGTGCATGACAGCCCCATCTACAGTGCTAACAGAGGCCAGCTAGTGTCTGTCATCACATGCGACAACCCCCAGTAACCTCACACAGTGTGGGGGGAGTGACAAAAGGCGTCACAGTGCTCTGAAAACAAGTCATGCAGGAGAGCTTACTCCTAGAAGTACACACACACACACACACACACACACACACACACACACACACACACACACACACACACACAGAGTCATGTTTTGATCACTTCCGAGGACATTACATAGATATACATTCACTTCCTGGAGACTTGCCCTAACCATAACCACTACTTGCATATTCCTTACCCTAACCTTAACCTAATCTTTTTTTTTTTTAAGATTTTTTTTTTGCATTTTTATGCTTTATTGATAGTGTAGAGACAGAGTTGAAATGGGGCAGAGAGGGGAGTGACATGCAGAGAACGACCGCAGGCTGGAATCGAACCCGGGTCCGCTGCTGACCGAGGCCCATGGGGGGGGACGCCTTACCGACTGAGCTAAAGGCGCCCCCAACCTTAACCTAATCGTAAGTCTACCCTTAAAGCAAGTCTTCACCCCAAAATGTAATTATTTATTTTATGGGGACTTCCATTTTGTCCCCAAAAGGAAGGAAAGTCCCCAAAATATCACAGTGTCCCATGTCCCCACAATACGAGTATTACATCCCCCACAAAGACACACACACAAACAACAGAGGACTGCTGTTAGGCATTAGTTCAAACACATTCCAAGATAGTTTCAAGAGATACTGTATGTGAAAGCTTGATGTGGCATTCTTCTTTAAGTTTGTGAGTTCGACGTTGGACTACCTCAGCTGGGGCCAATATTAACATCTAAAACAGCATCTTGCGGTAAACGCCCACTCCCTTTCCTCTATTCTTTAACACATCCTCTCCATTGGAAGTGTCCTTCCCAAGGGAGCCACTTTTAGCAAGGACTTACAGGAAGGGCCCCAGTCTGTTCATTCCTTATACAGGATGTGCTGCTGTATTTTTCAACAAGTGCTTAGCGGGCAGCGCACCCTTCTCTGACAGGACTTTCATTCTGGAGACGTATGATGGACGTCAAATAAGTGAATGATAAGATTCCTTGGTCAAAAGCCAGCTTTTATCATTTGCAAATATTAGCGCTTCACTCCCCCCTTGTGTCTGTGTATATTTCGCCGACAGAACCACAAAGGTTTGATCATATCTACACTGGGAGAAATGCCTCTTCAAAAAGAAGTACAAATATGCCAATGGAACAAGTGAAAACTCTGTAAGTTATTTAAACATAAGATGCCATATTAAAGCCTTTCAAGATAGAGAGGATCTTGAAATCAGCTGGGAAAGCTTTTTTTAAAGTATAGTTCACTAGTATTAGGAAGTGTTATCATAATAAGCCTGTAATGCTCAAAAGCAGTACATTTCTCTGTATAACTTATTGCAAGTTATACATTAGTGGCACTTTTCTAGATTCAAGATTGTCACCTCCTTGAAATAGGATTATTTTGGTGATATCTTAGCATTTTATTATTAGTTATATCTTGAAATTAGCTAGAGAAAACTCAAATTGAGCATGTATCACTAGTTATAAGAAGAGCTTTTGTGTTATATTAAACCAGTCTTGTAGTCCTCATTTTTATGTCCCTATATCTCACTGACATGTTGCTTGAAGTTGTCAGTTAATTATGTCTCATATTAAATGTCATAAGATATTTTAACTAGAAATTAGACCAATATAACTGGCAAGAATTTTAGTCTTTGCAGTTTATTTCTTTAGTATCTGCCAAACATGTTACACAAGACACAAGAAAGCAAACAACATTCTTGCAATGTCATGCCCTGGGGTGGGGGGAGGGCGGGATCCACTGTTTTAAATAAATCCTAATTTAAATCAGCAGGATCAAAACTATTTCCTTGATCCAAATCTCCAACACAGCCTTTTTTTACTCAGACAGAGAGAGTGCATGCCTATGATTTTTTGGCCAGTGCGCTAGGTCAAGCAGCAATAATACAGCTCAGAGCTGAATCTACAGAGTTCTTCCCTGCGGCTGGCTTATTTGGCCTCCCATTACGGAGATATGACCAAAAAAGGCTTTTCATTTTACTGCGTGCTGCAACTGGGAATCCTGCCTTTATCTATCACTAACATGGAGCTGGACTGTTTCACAATGCTACTGGAGGCCGACACAGGAGCTCTGGAAAAAGGAGGGTGACGAATGGGAGATGATGGGTCGGTTCGAAACAAAGCTGACGAAAGAGGTCCCATTTAAAGCTGGGGGTGAATGTTTCGTAACAAAATCACTTTTTGTGAAAATCAGTGAATATCTGCTCACAATCTGCTTCCTGACTGTACTTTGAGTGCGCTGGAAAAAAAATCTATTGTTAATACACAGATTAGGCTCTATATGGGCATGGTGGGCCCCCTTTGTTTACATTCCCTTTGTTTACATACCAGTTTACAGAGCCTAGGCTGTGTATTGACACCAGATTTTATTTTTCAGCGCACTCAAAGTACGGACAGGAAGAGGAGATATTCACGGATTTGACAAAAGAGTGATTTTGACAGCAGACATTCTCCAGAATCGCCTACCCCACTTCTAAGGGCAAGTGACCTTTGAACGCAGGTATACGATTATGTCAATGATGAGACCTTGCTTGCAGACCACTTTAACACAGGTCCTGTAATTATTAACTGTTCCTCCTGATACATGCCAGGTATGTGGGAACAGAAAACACTGTTAATGGCTTATTTTATCTGACCAGGTAAACATTTACAGCCCTGAAGATTATCTTCGACATGACAGCTTTACAGTGAATACAGCGGATGACACATAAAGAGTTATGGGGTTGAAAGGTGCAGTCAAGGTTTTTGGGTATAATGCTCGTTGTCAAAACCACTTTAGCTTTGGTTTGTTAATACACAGCCTATAGGCTCTGTAAACTGGCATGTTGCTCCCTTTGTCTTTGTTCACATCCCAGTTTACATAGCCACACCAAAATTTTTCTTCAGCACATGCACAGTACGGACAGGTAGCGGATGGCGAGGAGATATAAACGCATTTTGACAAAAAAGTGATTTTAACAACAAGCGTTCTCCAGATTCACTGACTCCATCTTTAAATGAGGTCATAACAAAACCAAGCACTGATATTATCCTGTGCTTACTGACCTCTCTAATCATGCTTTGCGAGCAAGACTTATCTTGAATATAATGAGGGACAACCTCGAAAGAATGTGCACGGCTGATACAGAGTGGAGGGAAATGAATTGAAATTACAGCTTTTTTTTTAACTTTCAGACTTGGCCCGAATGTTGTATTCGTACGTAAGCAGGATAAACTGCGCTAGTGTCTTCGGGGGGCTAACTTTGGGCTTGTAGACACGGGAAAAGGACAGAGGCTATGTAAGGGAGACTCCTGCAGTGATCTCATTACAATGGCATGTTGGTCAAAAGCTCACTGAGTTGAACCAGTCAATGTTTTTTGTCATGACTTCACCTAATCTGGAACTACGCCTGTGAGGGAGTTGGTTCACCTCTGTGCACACACACACACACACACACACACACACACACACACACACACACACACACACACACACACACACACACACACACACACACACACACACACACACACACACACACACACACACACACACACACACACACAAACACAAACACACACACACACACACACACACAAACTGCTCATCACATTCTCCCCTGTGTTCACTCCACAGGCTTCCTGACAACAAGCCTTCCTTATAAGAGCAGAGGGGAGAGCGCGGCGGCCTCCCACTGGGTTAATGGTGAAAGGAATCACCTGGTATTTAGTCGGCTACTGACGCAAAATGTGACTCCAAATGGTGAAAGAGATATGACAGCATAAACATGTCAACATCTTAGCAACAGACGATTCCCAGGCCTCAGAAACCCAAAACCAGAACTAGAAAGAAGCAGTTGACAAAAGATAAATATTAATATATATTGTGATGATGCCTTAGTCTGTTGGTCTACCTCTTTGGCCCTGACGGAAATATCACAATATATGTTAACATGACAACAACAATTCGGGGGAAATTCATGGTCCCCAGAGGACGAATCCTGATTATGTTCTTCACCTTTCATCTAGCGCCATCATGAGGTTGATTTAGTTTTAAGTGAAATACATCATCTCCACAGTTGAAGACATTTACAGTGTTTAATAGTGATTAGCCAATGTTGGCATGATAAGCTAAGATGGCCTTGGATGGAAAAGCTTTGTTCCATTAAATCAGTATATAAATATTGTCATTGTGAGCATGTTAGCATGCTGACTTTCGTTTATGTGCTCTTAGCGCCATTGTGCTAAAACCTTCAGTAGGCTCATTGGTTTTTGGCTTTCATTTCCTTGTTAAATGAAGTCAACGATTCTTGTTGTCAATATCACTTCCAGGAAACACAGAGACACATAGTATTGTGTCATCCTAACAAATGTACACTCTACTATGATCTACAATCCTGAGAGAAATATCTGACTGAGGTATAAATCGTGAATTACCTTGCAGAGTTGAATCGTTTCGTTCAGCCCAGTGTAGCGCTGTGTGCTCAAACAGCAATGAAGACCTAGTTAAACCCCATCTGGCTTCTTGCCACGGCATGTATTCTCTGTTGTTGGTTACATTAAAGGTAGCTTATTATCAACATGTCTAGCTTTTTTTTCTCATTCATCTTCCTTACTTGGCATTTCATTCAAACCAGTCACTCCCACATGGAGGCCCCTTAAAATCCCAAAATTGTCAGTTGCAGTTTTTTCCTTGCTCTAATGAATTGTGGAGACAAAGGGACATGTGTCTGCTCCTAAAACAAACACAGTCTTATGGGACCTCACCCACCCAGTGTCAGAATAATGTAGAGTGGAAGACTGGGAGCTGGATAATGCCGACCCAACCTTAAAACTGAGATCACTGTCTCCTGTGTCCATGAAGAAGAAGGCTTAACCAAACCAAAGCCCGGGCATGTCAGACTACAACAAACAACATGTGAGGTAACCCAGGAATATAAAAACTAAATCAGTAAGGCCTTACTACTGTGTCTTGTGACAGCAAAGTTAGGACAGAAAACATGTATTATCTTCCGGAATGCTTGAGGGGTTTGATTATGTTTATCCAGTTAATAAATAAAAATGTAAATGTTCAAATAGTTAGCTGGCTAAATTTGGGTATTTCTTTCACTGCTGATTTGCATACTGATACGCTACACAGCACTGTCAGAGAGCCATTTATTTTTGCACTTTTTTAAGCGTATTTTGGCCATGTATTATTATGCCAACCCGAGAATCCTACATATTATATACAATTGAACAGGTATTTAGTTTGAAGGATAGCATTTATATATTTGCTGAAAAAAAGTTTTTTCTGCTGGCCCCCTCTGCAACAGTACAGGGCTGACTTCTGCTATAGCAACGTCTCTTCCAAACCCCTTAAAATGACTGCACTGAACCCCATCTCCATAAGGTGTCAGACTATTTACCAAATACAAGCCCTGTTCAGAAATGCTTAACTATCCCTTTAATGACATAATAGCAAGAATGTTTTAAAAACTTTCCAATATGATGATGTCAATGTATGTAACTCAACGCCCTCGTCCTTATGACATCACTGTGTGATGCTATAATCCCACAGGCTTTTCTTGTACTGAGTGGTTTGCACAGTGTGTGTGTGTGTGTGTGTGTGTGTGTGTGTGCGTGTGTGTGTGTGTGTGCGCGTGTGTGTGTGTGTGTGTGTGTGTGTGTGTGTGTGTGTGTGTGCGTGTGTGCGTGCGTGCGTGCGTGCGTGCGTGTGTGTGTGTGTGTGTGTGTGTGTATGTCCACAGGTGATGTAATCCATAAACATGGTATTATTGAAATATCAGAAACCTTGGTATTAGTGTTAAATCAAGGATACATAAATACATGATAGGCCATGAATGGGAAATTTAATTCCCTCTTTCACTTCAAGCAGAAAATGAACCAAACTGACATTTCTGTGAGCCGGACTCTGGAAAACCTCATGAGAACTGTCCACTTGCCAAGTTTACAGGGAAAAAAACCTCAGAGAAAGAGGTTGGGAGTGGTGAGACATAGAGGAGAGGAGGTGGGGGAAGAATGGAGTGAGAAAATGACAAAGTGTTGAGATAAGGGAAGATATCATTAAGTAGGTATAGCTTGTTAATTAAAAAGGGCTTAAGAGTGGCATTGTAAGCCTTTTTCACTTGGAAAAGTTTTAGTCAGATGGTGCTTAATGAAAAGGCCAAACAGGTTGTGTCCATGCAGGGAATCATTGTCCAACTATAAGCCACGTGGAAATGTTACGAGAGCATGTGGAAGTTCACATGTTTGTTCACTTCCTCTTGTCTGAGTTAACTAAGTCTTCGTCTTAATTCAAACACGATGAAATTACAGTATATGAGTGTGGGAACCTTTTCTTTCTCCAGGTGCAACAACTTCCAGCAATCTTTTTATTATTACCATTGCATTTTGCCATGGTTCTGGCATGTAACATTGTTTTGTAACATATTCAACAAGTCAATTTGCTGACCTTTAAGAAGTGCCTTGAAGCACATTGAGCCTGGGGTGAGCCAGGCTGTCAAACAAACACAAGCTTAGTGGGTCATCTGCCTGTCCCATTAAAAAGACAAGAGAGCCATTCAATAGCATCCTCGCTCAAGTTCAACAATTGAGAGCAGATTAGCATTTTCCCCCAAAAATCCAACTATTTATTTTAAAGGTGCACTATGTAACTTTGTGTGTGTCAGAGAAGTGAGCAGTTTCTAAGGTTTATTCTCAAGCCATACTAAACTAAATTCCCTCAAAAGAAAATTGGATCCCTGGAACACTGTTTGAAGTTAGAAAGCTATACCTGAAAAGTTACTGTTTCAACTGTGTTGTTAACAGCTGCAGGGTCCACAGTTTTTTTTACAAACCTATTGTAGTCCAACGTTTGGTTCCAGGTGCCTCAAAATGTTTTTTTTCTATGCAATGATTATATAAGTATTCAATACTAAAAATGTAATGTCGCTAAAATATGTTTAGCTGCAGGCTCTGCAAACTTTAAAAAAAAATCCCCCTCTCCAAAAACTGCATAGTGCACCTTTAATGAGAAATGATTAAAAGTGCACAAGAGAGATCACATGTGAGATTGTCTCTTGCTCATTGTGCAGTAGGGAAGTCATTACACCTTAATCATTTTGTCAGAGCGCAGTGCCTCACATTCTGGCATTTATAGGCCTACACTTTACGACTTTTAAATTACTGTCATTTGAAAGCAGTGATAAATCAGCTGGGTTTGTTTACCCATCCTGTACCCACTCACAACTCTTCTCTGACATGGGAACCTTCTATGGGGCCTCACCAGATGATGCTGGGGTTAATAAGGAATGTGGGACTCCTGCATATATAAACGTCTTAATGTACACACACACACACACACACACACACACACACACACACACACACACACACACACACACACACATAAAGTCATGTTTTCATCACTTCAGAGGACATTACATAGGAACATTAATTTCCTGGAGACTCGCCCTAAACATAACCACTACTTGCCTCACCCTCACCCTTACCCTAGCCCTAACTTAAACCTAAATCTACCTTTACCTCAATACAAGACTTCACCCTAAAATGTAATTATTTACATTATGGGGACGTCCATTTTGTCCCCAAAAGGAAGGCCCGTCCCCACAACATGAGTAATACACACACACACACTCCTATGAATGCTACCATCCAACACGAAGGTGTCTCAGTGATTTACAAGCATGTCATAATGAGCCTTCTCGGGCCAAAATTAATAGTGTTTGCTTCAGTTTGACTCCCAAGAATCAAACAGCACAAAGCTCACACTGTTTTCTTCCAACCAAACTAGATATTCAACAAAACCATTTGAAACTATCTTTGCTGATTCATTTGATGTGAATGCACTGTACAATGTGGTTCTTTCACCGCTTGGCCAGAGTGCAGCCTGGCTTGCCTAAAGGCGGTAATGCGGTTGGGTGAATATGAATTTCTAGAAAGCCATTCAGTTCAAAATCAGTGAGGAGTCTTTCTGAGCGTCTCTGTGCTGAGGAACCACACTGCGATGTGACTCAAACTTTGAGGGATAATCGCATCGCCATCTGCAGCCACTACTGGGTGTATGGGGCAAAGATTATGAAAAGAAAATAGTATTGATGAGTAAGTAAGTAATTATATTCAAACATGAACTATGTGTAAAGGTACAGTTTGTAGAATTCACTGGCCTATTTTTCAGAACAGACTTTGTAGTAAAGGAATATGCTATTCATCAGTATGTTTTAATTAGTGCATATTCACTTAAAAATGTTGTTTCTAGGATGAGCCTTTTAAATCTACATAGGAGCTCGACACTGAGGCCGTCATGTTGCACAGCCGTGTTTCTGCAGTAGCACAGAATGGACAAACTTAACAGGCTTACGCGTTTTAGATATACATGATAGGGGAAGGTGGGGTGATTTGTGCATTTTGGAAGTTGCAAAACCCCTTGTTTCTAGAAAACCGTGGAAGAAATTGGAAATGTGACCACATATTTAAGAAGAGCCATCCATTTGACTCATCCTGTAAAGAAGGGAGACACAAGGAATAAGATATAAGCACATTTAAGCTCAAAAAACTGTGTTTTGCCTTTCAAAGTAAAATTTCCATGATCAAGGTTTTTTGATTATTGTGTCTGAACAATTATAGACACGTTTGAAAACATTTGACACATGTTTTAGTGCTTTGGTATGCTACACTTTGAGTCTATATAGTTAGCACAATGTCAACCCTAAATTGCTGCATCATGCCTATTATCCAAAATTCTGGGGATGGGGTGATTTGTGCGCAAGGGCCTGGGTGAGTTATAAGTAAGTAAGTAAGTAAAATGTATTTATAAAAGCACATTTATGACAGTTTGCACTGTCCAAAGTGCTGTAGGGGAGAACGGGGTAATTTGTCACACGGGTTGGTTGTCACAATCGTTATATCTCGGAACCAGAAGGCGCTGTCTGTGAAATTTTGGTATGTAAATATCCAGAATTGGGATCAGAGGTCACCTACATAGTCTTCCTTGGAGTTAGACTGCTGAATTTGAGGTGAGACGACTGTTTGTGTTTTTCATGTCAAATTGAAAATATTTAGCTCCTCAGTATTTTTCTTCTAGGCTTTTACACAATGGGTTTATAACAAAACATTTGTTACCCATACAAAGTGTGAAGGGTAAACTATAGTTTAGATTGTTGTTAGCAAGCTAATTAGTTGTCAGATGGTTGTTGGCCTTGATGCTAGCAAGAAATTCAGGTTGGGGTTGGTCGTCAAATTTTTTGGGGGTTGGTTGTCACATGTTATCTCAAGGCTGCAGCCAGAAAAGGAACCCAATAACGAAAGAAATTGTCAAGCTGTATCCTCACTGACACCCCAGAGAAGGAAAGAATAGAGCAGGAAAAGGCAGCTAGCGAGCAAAAGAAAAAAGGGCAACAAAATCAAAACAACCCAGTGCATCCCAAACTAGACCAGCTGCCAAGGCTACAGTAAGTTATGTTGGCCAATTTGTCAACTTGACAATGCAATTAAACTTTGAAATTTAGTCCTACTTTCTTGCTTTCTTTTTAAGATTATTCCCATTAAGATAACATTGTGACAAACAACCCCATAGTGTTTGACAACCGACCCCTTGATGGGGTTGGTTGTCACAATGTGTAAGGGTGTCTTTGATGATTAATTTCTTCTTTATTACAATAAGATAGAAAAAGTGAGGGGTACACATTTCAAGCCAACACCTTAAGCTTCAATTTAATGTAGGAAGGACTATTGAAAGATGTTTAGGTGATGAGCAATTCTCACTAGAGTAAAAAGTGTGCCTACTTACCCCGTTCTCCCCTACATAGTGCATTCAGTAGGTAAACAATGAAGGTACAATAACAATAACCAAAATAAAAGACGTAAAGCCCATACATCCACATAAACACAGATAGTAGTGCAGAGGTAAGATAGTTAATGGGGAGGAAACACCAGGGTGTACATATGGGTTTTGAGCCTTGATTTAAAGGCAGAAATGTAGGGGGAATCACATTTGTCAGGTGGCAGTTGGTTCCACAAGCACGGAGCAACTAGTGCAAAGTACATTTCTGAGAGTTGTGCCAGTGGCATGGCTGTATACGCTGGTCACCAAAAGAAAGTGATTGTCTACAGTAGCTCAGAAGAGAGTGACATCTTAATTCCACTTAACGACACCACTGATGAGAGTTCAGATGGCCAGAAAGATGATGATGGTGACTTTGTCATTGTGATTTGTGCGTCAAGACAACTTTTTTTCCGAAAGCTATATTTCTTAAACAGTTTATTCCAGATCCAAAGTTTTTATTGCCAGGGATGCACAACATCCTGAAATATATGTACATATTTGAGTTGGAGACATAACTGTCAAGGCCTCACTTTAAAATCACTTTGAGTAAAAAGTTGCACAAATCACCCCACCTTCCCCTACTCGTATTATTAGAATATAATGGAAAATGAATTGGAATTGGGGCCCAAACCAAGTACATATGGATGATTATACTTTATAGAGGGCTGACATTTCTGTATTTAAAATCCCTTCTTTATTGATTTCATGTAATATTAAAATTTTCGGAGATTTTGAATTTGCTGTTAGCTATAATAACCAAAATGATAACAAATAAAGGCTTGAGATATCTCACTTTGCATGTAATTAGTCTATATATGTAATATATTATGTTCGCCTTTTAAGTTGAATTACTGAAATAAATGAACTTTTGCATGATATTCTAATTTTTCGAGTTTCACCTGTATAGTGGCCGTCCTGGGGAAATGCACAATTCTCGTGGAAGACAAAGAAGAAGCTCTTTAGAATAAATAACTAAATACATCTAACCTTCGGTTAAAGTTCAACTTGTTTATTGACTGTGACCCCATTCTTCTCATAACCTTAACCAGATGTGTAAGCTGCCTCTCCACACACATTAACCGTAGTTTACCAACTAGTGTTCTGGCCACCCTGCAAATGTAAGTCCAATACGTTTTTCTAGTCACTAAGTCCTGTAGGAAAACACTTGTCTCTTGAGCTGCTAGATTTTCCACTATGTTCACAAGCTAGATTTGGCTAACTGTCAGCCGTCAGTTTGCCCCAGGGCAGCTTTGGCTACTATCGTAGTTTACCATCACCGGTATGACTGTGTATGAATGAATGGAGCCTGGAACCCTGTAAGCACTTTGAGTCCTTAGGGAATAAAGCCAGTGTTGGGAACGTTACTTTAAAAAAGTAATTAGTTATAGTTACTCACTACTTGTTCCAAAAAGTAACTGAGTTAGTAACTGAATTACTTTATAATAGAAGTAATTAGTTAACAGGGAAAGTAACTATTTGCGTAAAAAAAAAGTTGCTAAATGTCAAAAAAATTGATTTTTCTGAGCAGTTTTCACAAGTCAGTTGAAATGAGTAGAACAAACAGGCAGGCCTACTTGTAGGCTACATAACCTTCAATGTGTATTGCACATCAATAGACAGCAAGAGGTTTATCCTGCACTTCAAGTATTTTGTTCTCAATAAAAGTAGTAGAGGAAACTGCTGAATGTACCGTGCTGATCTGCTATATCACTGGATTCACTTCAGGGGTGTCGGCTAAAACCACTATAGTAGCCTAAATAATAAAACACTACTTAAGGCCAAAAACGTCAGACTATGAAGCATGAGACGATGAGAGGAGGAGTAAGGATTTATCCTATGTTTATTTCCTTCTTTAACATGCACAGCAGCATACAGATCCCAGGAAAAGAACAGTAGCAATATTCGGCTTGTGATGACACGCTAAACAGCTGTTTCAACCGGCGAATCGCGGCCGTTTAATAACGTGCATAAATTATAACTTATAGAGATGGGAAAACTCCATGCACTTACTCACAAGGGCGATGCAAACAAACTCAGGGAGGGCACGTTTCGACCGTGGATCAGAGCCGGCCCAAGCCTTCAGGGGGCCCTAAGCGAAATATGATTGAGGGCCCCTCTCCAATGTTAGCGCTGCTGAAACTATAGATCTTTGTTAAATATCATTCACACACCCAGTGTTTTCTGCTAGTGCCTCCACTGTGCGGCTGCGTGAAAATATTAGACAGCCGAGATTCAGACCCTCTTAGGGGGGTCCGGGGGTATGCCCCCCCGGGAGATTTTTTTAACCTTTTTAAAGTGAAATGCATGAATCTGGTGCACTTTGAGAGGAACATTAAGAAGCTAAATCTGAGAAATCTTGTGTGAACAAATAATTTGGAGACACTGGGTCAGATGAATTAGAAGCTATTGAAGAAGGACACATGGATTTTCCATAAAAATATTAATATAAAATAAAATATTATGGGTTGGGCTTGGAGCTCTTTTTCTTTTACGGGACATATTTCTCTGTAATATAGTGAATGCATTTAAATGCAGTGTGAGGAACGAAGCAGAAGAACTCTGTTATCCAGCTACTGTATCTTTTTTTCCACAGACAAGGCTGACATAGGCTATAGACTATACACAGTGCATGGGCAACTGAGGGCAGCCCCATTTCCAATTGTTTTTAAATAAACTCAATACACACTGTGCATGGATGTGAACGTGACATGATCAGATAATTTCGGATTTCCTCCGAGATGAACTAATTACATTTTTAGGCTATTAATTATCTAGACCAAAACATTGTATTCATTTTTTTGTATGATAACTCACATTTCCATAGTATGATGTTAATATCAAACACACAAACTAAAAAAATAAAAAAAATAAATTTTTTTTTTTTTTTAGGGGCCCCCCAGGCAGTCGGGGGCCCTAAGCGGCCGCTTAGTTCGCTTATGCCTCGGGCCGGCTCTGCCGTGGATTGATAGGTAATTACTGCGGCAAAGTGCAGGCTCACACAACAGAGAGAAAAAGAAAAAGAAACTTCACTAAACAGGCGCTCCGGCTGACTGACGTGACGGCGCTAACTGACAGTTATAATGTCATCCACACTGAATAAAACACAACTTAAAACACACCGGTCTCCTCACTAGCAGTATGGAGCCAGGGGTGCGTTCGGATTACACAGTTTATTCAATCAATTCATAGTAACGCACCGCATTTAACGTTCAGTAACGATAACAGCGTTGTAACGACGGAAAAAGTAATTAGTTAGATTACCCCGTTACTGAAAAAAGAACGGCGTTACCTAACGCCGTTATTTTAAACGGCGTTATTCCCAACACTGAATAAAGCGCTATATAAATATCCTATATCCTATATCCTATCCATTATTTTAATTTCTTCGGTCGTTTAGTATCAGGCAGGTTGCACATCATGGGTTTATCAGAAGTATAGGCTATTACTATAAACAGCTGGACACAGGGCTAACAAGAGTACAGTAAAGTTGTGGGGCCTAATTGCCAAAACAATGACCTGAAATTCACCCAAGCATTAAAAGGTGTGAACCACACAGACGGATGATAATTCTCTGTGGGTTTGACACTGGGTAGGGAGTCCTATCCCGTTGCCTGATCTAAAATAAAATGCAGATTGGTGCACCCTTTAAAAAAGAACTGCAACAGCATAAGGTTCTGTATTATAAATAAAGCTTACTTACTTACTTACTTACTTACTTACTTACTTACTTACTTACTTACTTACTTACTTACTTACTTACTTACTATTAAACCATTGTGTTTACTAAGAGTACACAGACCACAGTGTGTGGGGACAGCAGGTGTTGCATACATTGACCCATAACATTTAACACATCAGCATATCTTTGTTTTATTATCATCACTACACTAGGTATAATAAGTAGTGTAAGGGTCTTAATACATACAAGCTGATGATAGAAACCTTCTATGTGAGCTGGCGTTGAAAGTGTCAGAGTAGAATTTAATTAGGAGGCAATGACATTGTCGCCAACAGCACACCATTTATAAATCCCCTATTACTCACTCAGAGAAGTGAGTTTATTCTAGGTTCATCTGAGTGAGGTTTCCGGGCCTGTGCGTCTGACAGCCCTCTGCTGCAGTAAATTCAGTTTGGGGGAAAAAAGAGCACAGGGGAAAAAATGACAGAGGCACAACCACTCTGGGAAATGTGGGAAATGTTCCACCCATAAAGAGTACTGTTGACACATTGCCTTCATACACACACACACACACACACACACACACACACACACACACACACACACACACACACACACACACACACAGTCTATTCATAGTACAATAATGTATGTCTATCCATCTCCCTCCCAAGGCCCCATGTGTGTTTAGTTAAACAGCTGGCAGATGAGAGATATAGTACATTTATCAAAATATTTAATAAACTCAATATAGGCCAGATCAAGAGCTATGCCATCAGCACAGTTATATAAGTATGTGTACATAGAGCTGAAATGCATTTGTCTCTTTAGTTTTGGTATAAAAAAAAATGGGCATCAACATCTGACCGTCATTTTAATTATTGCAGCGTTGAAAAAAAGTCTCTCTTTATTATTGGAGTTACTAACAGAGGCTTGTGACACGTTAGCCATCCAGAAGTGGTCATAGAAATTGGATCAAATCAAGCGAAGACATATTTTCTGTATGTCTTCATTCACGGAAATGTCAAACCCAGGAATGAGGAGCCTATTTCCTGTCTGGAACTGGCACAAGTAATTCTGACGTGTGATTTGATTCAGCGTTGCCATGATGATAGCAAAAAAAGAATGGGAAGCGTTGTATAAGAAACACATCAGATAAGTGGGTGAACAAAAGATTTATTTTTTCGTGAATGGAGTTACAATTTTTCGGCCAGCGTTAAATAACCTTCCCCTTGGCCTGGGTTTGTTCTCTGCATGTAATTTCCCCTCCTCTGCCCCAATTCATCTCTGTCTCTCCCAAACGGTCTAATAAAAAATCAAAAAATAGGCCTACCAAAATAAATACTTAAAATAACCTTCCCTTGTTTGTCTTTTTGGGGGCGGAGGGTTGCTGGCCAATGTCACGGTGTATGATGAGCCAACTGTTCTATCCAGGAGTGACTATCAAACAAAGGCAGCTAAATGTTAAGCAACAAATTCAGCAAAATCATTAATGAAAACCTAAATGCCAGACAGACCAGTCAACAGTAGTCCAGGCCCAACGGCTACTGTTGGAATGTGTGGGGGAGCCACTGTTGTCAAAACAATGATTGAACTGTTTGGGAGTTACTAAGACTTTTTTGATGACCGGCAGGGGAAAATCTGTGAGCCTTAGCGGGTGTTCTTTTTCTTCTTCTCTCTCTCCCTCTCTCCTTCTTTCGCCAACTCTTTCAGGTTTTTTTCCGCATTTTGAAAAAAAGAGATTTTGGGCCCCTATAAACACAACTATGGAAACTTCCCCATTCAGGCAGGGATCATTTACAGGAGCACACACACACACACACACACACACACACACTGGGGCACAATGTCTGTACAGGTAAACATGGCAGAAGCTGTTGCACTAAGAGATAGGGTCAGGTTTTGGTCAAAACAAAGCCAAAGGCATTGAAGCAGTTGTATGTCGGGCAATGGATGAAAGACAGAGCGACAGGTGAAATAGTGGTGTGATGGATCCATCCAGTAAGTGAAGACAACCTGAATTTTTTTTGACACATTGACTGAACAGCTGGTATCACCTCAGTTCAGTTAGCTACTAAGTTACAGTACTTTAACACCAAAATAAGTTCCTTTTACCATACTTGCATACAAACAAACATAAAGCATGATGTTATATTCAAAATAAAGATGACTTATTACAATAGAATATATGTGTGCTAATATAATGGTAAAAAGTAACTTTTAAAAAATCCAAGCTGAGGACAAACTATGTGGCTCCTGTGGCTAAGGAGTGCACAGAATACATTGCATGGATCCCTGCTGTTGTGTTTGCCTGCACTGCTCCCTAGTGGCCATTGAGTTACAATGTTTGACATTTCCCGATTTTTATTTGTCTGGCCAGAAGTTAAATGCAAGTTGTAAAACCAAATATCTGGGGCATTTTATCACAGATCAGCTGAGGGATGATGATGATATTTATTGCCAGTGTTGCATGCTTTATGCCCAAGCAAATACTCTGGCTAGAAAATTTCATATGTGCTCTGATGATGTTAAAATCAAACTGTTTAGAACCTATTGTACTCCCTTGTATACCGCTTCATTGTGGTGTAAGTACAAGAGAGCAAGTTTACAGAAACTTCGAGTGGCCTATAACGATGCCATGAGGATCCTGTTGAAAAAACCCAGATCTACTAGTGCCAGTCAATTGTTCTGCAGTATTAATGTTTACACCTTTGAAGCTCTCTTGAGACACATAATGTACAGATTTATTATCCGCCTAAACGATTGCAAGAACAGTCTTGTGCAGATGCTGGTGAATCCTGCATGTAGTTGTGTGCGATACCAGTCTTCCTTATGGAAGCTCTGGTACAAATCTCTGTTGTGATCTCTCTTTTTAATATATTCTTGTGTTTATGGCTATATTTATTATGTGTGGTGTATATGGACCATGAGTCTGCCAATAAAAGATGATGATGATGATGATGATGATGATGATGATGATGATGATGATGATTACAGTTTCATTAGAATGTTGATGGATTTTTTATTGAGATCAACCACATGATGCCACTGGGTAACACTATAGACATCCAATACATTTGAATGAGGATGTGTATCGTGTCACATGGTACGTGTGGCAGACCTGGTACAGATTATGTAATTTATGATGTTATAATAACTGTTTAGATAGATAGATAGATAGATAGATAGATAGATAGATAGATAGATAGATAGATAGATAGATAGATAGATAGATAGATAGATAGATAGATAGATAGATAGATAGATAGATAGATAGATGGATAGAGGTGTTTGGTGTTTTGTCCCCCAAACGGACCCTTACCGCAGCCTTCAAGGCAGCCTGCGGTAACGGTTAGGGTAATGGTAAGGAATAGGGCCTTCCAGGCAGCGCTGCCTTGAAGGCTCCATTGAGGGGACAAAACACCATCGAGCATAAATAGATAGATGGATAGGGAAGCTGAAAAGGCCTCCCAAACTCTGCTGTCAGACCACTAGGCTGTGCAGTGCTATCCAATTTCTTCAGCAGCTAGTGCAATATACACTCACAACCAACTCCATGGGCTCCATAGCAGTAAGTCCCACACTGTCTGGGTTCCCCACCAGTTCACCATAACCTGCAACATCAAGCAGGCATGATTGATAAACACTAAACTCTGTGAGTATCTGACCAAGGTGACGAAACAGAGAAGGAGTAGGAGCATTAGTCTTTGACCAGGTTTAGGCACGTACGATTTTCTTCTGTAAAGTCTGTAGTGTTTTTTAAATGGCTGGTAAATGTGTTACACCATATGACATTACAATAGTTTAAATGGGTCTCAAATAAAGTTTGGTATGACGTAATAATAATAAAGTTAAATAAAATAAATACAAGTAAGAGAGCACAAGAACATTATCTAGTCCTACTTCTCAGACATGCATTCCCTTATAGACAAATTATGTTTAGTCTGAATAAATAATACTGTATTTCAGGTGGGAATTGTTACATGACATGAAAGCTAATCTAACTGAAGCACATCTTCCAATCGCAGTCCTTTCGGGAGTCACTGATTTGTGCCTGATCATTTGCTATGGGCCTTTACATCACATACAAACTGTACTTGTGCAGAGTATAACCGTTCATTTGAATAACTGCCACATAGGTGACTATACACATAGCAAATACTGACTATATCCAGTATGTACTGCTGTATTGTGTTTTGTTCTTTCTATCAGATGTCTGTGAACCCTGGACCCAAACACAGCACACAGAAAGATGTTGGAGCGAAACAGACGGGTGACATATGTGAAGGAGCAACAGCCTTATAAGTTTCGCCCAGAGAGATTTGATCATTTCAAACAGCTTCTGTAATGGTTTGACTGGTCGCTGTTACTGGGAAGTAGGAGGGAGTGTGGGAGGCTTTAACATAGCGATGAGTTGACTGAAACAACACTGTTTACTGCAGATTCACAGAACGCCTCAGATGCACCCATCACATGTGTCAGCTGTCACAGTGCTGCTTCACTACTATGGCTTGGTTTGTAACTATTTGTGTTTCTTTTACAATGGCGAAATATTTATTATAGAAAAGGATTCCAGCACAAAACACAATTCATTTCACTCAGTTCGGCAAACATAGAGAAAATCGTAAACTTAAGGATACAGGAAGGAAAAAGGAAACAAGAGACCACCGGACTATGATGGAGGCTCCAGCTCTACCTTTGACACTGATGCCCGATCCAATGTATGAGTTGGTGAGAGTGACCACGTTCCATTTGTCTAGAAATAAGAAACTTTGCAGCATCATGGGGCATTAAACTCACTCATTCCAGCCCAGGCTATGCACAGTCCAATGGACTACTAGCTGAAAGAACTGTAGAAACAGTGAAACATGTGCTACAAACACCCTGCTCATCCTGAGAATCACACATGTGACAGGTATGTGCTCAGGAGCCCCCTACCAAGCTCCAGTTCAGTGCTTCAGTCTGCTGTGCCCAAAGGAGCACACTGAACTCTGCACCCTGTCACTCTACAAAACAGCACCAGAAAAGTTCAAGAATATCCATACGCATACAAGTGATAACTTCATTTATTGGTATGTTTACAAGTTAACTGAGTTGGTAATGAAACAGTGTCCAGTTTATAAAGTGTGTATTACAGCAACTGTGAAGTGTAACTTTAACTGTAAGAAAGGGAGATGTAGTATAGTGCCGCGCATGTATACTGTTGTAATGTGATTAATGATGCGGAGGCGGAGCGATATCAGTGTGAGGAGTCCCATTGTATGCAGCGTGCATGTAAGCTGATGGTCCGTCAGAGTTAAAGTCAAGTCTCTGGGAGTCTACTTACTCTCCAAGTCATCCGGCCAGTCATTGTTACATTCGCTTTTACACCTGTTCTAATAACACGCAGATTCAAACTCTAAGACATAAGAAGGACCTTAAATCAAGAGCTCTGGCATGGGGAGAAAAAGGTCCCCCAAATGTCTTTTCACTTATTTACTTTCATATAATAACCTATAGGAAATGGCCTTCAGTGCCTATACTCAATTCACTGCACATACAGACAGATGGTCCTTATTCACATCTAGTTTGGCACCATAGTTATAAAGTGTCACCTGCCGTGAGTAGTTCGCCTGAAACAAACTCAGGTGCACTTCCGCCTTCGGTTCGCATCTTTCAGGCAGGTGTGAATACAGCAATCGCACTCCGGGGGGCAAACAAGCGCACAGAGAACCAGCTGAACAGGTCCTTCCAAACGCACTCTACTGCAGTCCGTTTGTAGTTAGAATTTGGCCGGACTCGATCCGACCCAAATGGAAGCACCGTGTTGGAAAAGTGCTGTTGTTGTTGCCATTGTTGAAAAAATTAGGTGTGGTTTGACTGGGAACCCGAGGCAATAGGCCATAGGCCTATCACATTTGATAGACAGGATGCGTAAAAACACTAGCCTCGTTTGAGTAGGAGCCGTCTGGCTCAGACCTGCGCAATTATGACGCGCGTCTTGCTGAGCTCACAGCATTTTTGCAACATTTTTGCTGTGCGCTCAGCAAGACGCGCTTCATAATTGCGTGGGTCTGAGCAAGACGGCTCCTACTCAAACGAGGCTAGTGTGTTCAGCGATCAGAGGAAGGAGACGGGAGCGTCTCCAGCAAATCGCCAACAGGCTCACGCTGAGTTTTACACGGATTTATTATTATTATTTAGAACATCATATTAATCAGGCAGTAGTTTTACCCCACTCGTCCTCTCTCTCTCTATGAACAACGTAATTGACTCGCAGTTCATAGCCTACAGGTGTTAATGACGCACAGTTGTTTGCTGATGGCACCAAATCACTTAACATAATCGCAGTATGGAATATTTCCACAATTGTTTATCTTTTGGGAGTTTTCACGTTGTGCTTCCTGCTTTTCCCCGCCCCAGAATGTCTGTCCAATAAATTAATTACCTCACCTCAGGTGTGGTTTTGCTTCGGTATGCTGGTTCACTTGCAAATGTGGGCAATGTAAAAGTGGACCACACCAAAAAAAATCGAAATAAACCAAGTGAACTAGCGGACTTTCCTGGTGTGAATACATCCTTAGATCAGAGTTAGGCTACAAAAGGGAAAGTATGAGGCACTTTTATTGTACAGTGCTCAGTGTACTGTTGCAGCCTTACACTAAAATCATTGAAATATTATTGTTCCCCTCATCAGTCTTTACTCAATAGTTCATAATGAAAAGGCAAACGTTTTTTTTTAATGTTCGCATTTTGTACAAAGAAAAAGGTACACACCTCTCTATAAGAGGTCTCACACAGGTGCCATGCAGCATATTAGAGCAAAGTCAAAGATATTTGTTAAAAATTGACTGATTGCAAGCAGCTCAGTAAAAATAAGTGTGCCGCTTAATTTACAGTATCTCACAAAAGTGAGTACACCCCTAACATTTCTTCAAATATTTCATTATATCTTTCCATGCGACAACACTGAATAAATGACACTTTGATACAATGTAAAGTAGTCAGTGTACAGCTTGTATAACAGTGTAAAGTTACTGTCCCCTCAAAATAACTCGACACACAGCCATTAATGTCTAAAGTGTTGGCAACAAAAGTGAGTACACCCCTAAGAAAAAATTTCCAAATTGGGCCCAAAGTGTCAATATTTTGTTTTGCCATCATTATTTTCTATCACTGCCTTAACCCTCTTGGGCATGCAGTTCACTAGAGCTTCACAGGTTGCAACTGGAACCCTCTTCTACCCATTCATGACGACATCAAGGAGCTGGTGGATATTAGAGTCCTTGCGCTCCTCCATCTCCCGTTTGAGGATGCCCAAAAGATGCTCAATAGGGTTTAAGACTGGAGACATGCTGGCCAGTCCATAACCTTTACCCTCAGCTTCTTTAGCAAGCCAGTGGTCATTCGGAGGTGTGTTTGGGGTCGTTATCATGTTGCAGTACTGCCCTGCGGCCCAGTTTATGAAGGGAGGGGATCATGCTCTGCTTCAGTATGTCACAGTACATGTTAGAATTCAATGAACGTAGATCCCCAGTGCTGGCAGCACTCAGCAGCCCCAGACCATGACACTCCAACCACCATGCTTGACTCTAGGCAAGACACACTTGTCTTTGTACTCCTCACCTGGTTGCCGCTCCACACTCTTAACACCATCTGAACCAAATAAATGTATTTTGGTCTCATCAGACCACAGGACATGGTTGCAGTAATCCATGTCCGTAGTCTGTTTGTCTTCAGCAAACTTTTTGTGGGGTTTCTTGTGCATCATCTTTAGAATAGGCTTCCTTCTGGGATGACAGCCATGCAGACCAGTATGATGCAGAGTGCGGCGTATGGTCTGAGCACTGACAGGTTGACCCCCCACCCCTTCAAGCCCTTCAGCAATGCTGGCAGCACTCATACGTCTATTTTCCAAAGCCAACCTCTGTGTACGACGCTGACCACGTGCACTCAACCTTCGTAAACTGGGCCGCAGGGTGGTATTGCAACATGATAACGACCCCAAACACACCTCCAAGACGACCAGTGGCTTGCTAAAAAAGCTGAGGGTAAAGGTTATGGCCTGGCCAAGCATGTCTCCAGACCTAAACCCTATTGAGCATCTTTGGGGCATCCTCAAACAGAAGTTGGAGGAGCGCAAGGTCTTTAATACCCACCAGCTCTGTGATGCTGTCATAAATGGGTGGAAGAGGGTTCCAGTTGCAACCTGTGAAGCTCTAGTGAACTACATGCCCAAGAGGGTTAAGGCAGTGATAGAAAATAATGGTGGCCACACAAAATATTTACACTTTGGGCCCGATTTGTACATTTTTTCTAAGGGGTGTACTCACTTTTGTTGCCAGCAGTTTAGACATTAATGGCTGTGTGTCGAGTTATTTTGAGGGGACAGTAAATTTACACTGTTATACAAGCTGTACACTGACTACTTTACATTGTATCAAAGTGTCATTTCTTCAATGTTGTCCCATGGAAAGATATAAAGAAAAATGTGAAGAAATGTGAGGGGTGTACTCACTTTTGTGAGATACTGTACTTAAGAGGAACAGTTTGTCAATATGAATAATTATAGAAAAGCAGAAAACAGATCTGAAAACAATATGGTTGCTGCAAATACGGAGACAGTGGAATGATGTCAGAAACAGTTTTAAATTGATTAATTTATTTAACCGATCGTTCCCTCAGTGCATAACATGACATTGTAAAGCAAGTAAACATTAAACTACTTGACTCAGCGGATCAAAACACTACACCATTTAATTGGGCAGGTCCATGATTTCCAAGCCTATTTCCTTAAAGGGCATCGTTTTAAGAGCCAACTTAATTTCAAACTCTGAACAAAAACTGGTTGTAGCAGGTTTGCCATGCAGCCTCTTTTACCACTGTGATCAAACCAGGTAAAAAGAGAGCCACCTTTCGTAATACTGACAACTCTGGCTTTAGACTCAACAGACTTGGCTCATCCGTTTATTTCGCTTGGTAGTATTACCCCTCTGCTGATACTGGTAGGGGAGAACGGGGTAATTTGTCACATGGGTTGGTTGTCACAATCGTTATATCTCTGAACCAGAAGGCGCTGTCTGTGAAATTTTGGTATGTAAATATCCAGAATTGAGATCAGAGGTCACCTACATAGTCTTCCTTGGAGTTAGACTGCTGAATTTGAGGTGAGACGACTGTTTGTGTTTTTCATGTCAAATTGAAAATATTTAGCTCCTCAGTATTTTTCTTCTAGGCTTTTACACAATGGGTTTATAACAAAACACTTGTTACCCATACAAAGTGTGAAGGGTAAACTATAGTTTAGATTGTGGTTAGCAAGCTAATTAATTGTCAGATGGTTGTTGGCCTTGATGCTAGCAAGAAATTCAATTTGGGGTTGGTCGTCACATTTTTTGGGGGGTTGGTTGTCACATGTTATCTCAAGGCTGCAGCCAGGAAAGGAACCCAATAACAAAATAAATTGTCAAGCTGTTTCCTCACTGACACCCCAGAGAAGGAAAGAGTAGAGCAGGAAAAGGCAGCTAGCATGCAAAAGAACAAACGGCAACAAAATCAAAACAACCCAGTGCATCCCAAACTAGACCAGCTGCCAAGGCTACAGTAAGTTATGTAGGCCTATTTGTCAACTTGACAATGCAATTAAACTTTCAAATTTAGTTCTACTTTCTTGCCTTCTTTTTAAGATTATTCCCATTAAGATAACATTGTGAAAAACAACCCCATAGTGTTTGACAACCGACCCCTTGATGGGGTCTTTGATGATTAATTTCTTCTTTATTACAATAAGATAGAAAAAGTGAGGGGTACACATTTCAAGCCAACACCTTAAGCTTCAATTTAATGTAGGAATGACTATTGAAAGATGTTTAGGTGATAAGCAATTCTCACTAGAGTAAAAAGTGTGCCTACTTACCCCATTCTCTCTTATCTCTTATCTAGTTTCTATTGCATCAGCTGATGTTTTCCTTTTAAGAGATGTTAAAACTTACGTCTTTTTATAGCTATAATTATTATGCAAATTATTTTCTGAAACTTGTGAATACTAGAGCCCAATAACCTTTTCACATTTGAAGAGTAGTTTTGGAGATTAAGGGTGTATTCACACTGGGAAAGGCCGCTGGTTCACTTGCTTTGGTCCAGACCAAATCAAATTTGGATTAGTTCATTCATTCATTGGACAGACATTCTGGGGCGGGGAAAAGCAGGAGGCACAAAGTGTAAACAATCATGGAAATATTCCATTCTGCGATCATGTTTAGTGATTTGGTGCCATCAGCAAATAACAACTGTGCTCATTAACATCTGTAGGCTGTACACTGCTAGTCATTTATGTTGTTTAGAGAGAGGGTGGGGGGGTAAAACTACTGCCTGATTCAAAATAAATAATAAA
Source organism: Hyperoplus lanceolatus (assembly GCA_026929865.2). Lineage (NCBI taxonomy): Eukaryota > Metazoa > Chordata > Actinopteri > Uranoscopiformes > Ammodytidae > Hyperoplus > Hyperoplus lanceolatus. The sequence goes on along the minus strand of CM049404.1, from coordinate 6,797,910 downwards.
TTAATACACCTAGGCCTATAAATAAAAAAGAAAAACATAACATTATGGTTCTTTCATATGGTTTGAATATGTATGTCAATTTCAGTTTCAATTTGTCAGTTTTGTGGCTTTTAGCCTACGACGTGAAACTTATAATTTTCACTGTGTTGTTGCTGCTGGACGTGCGGCTCGCGAGAAGACAGTAGGCCAATTAAAGGTCTAACACGTTAATATCGGAAGCAAAATAAAAACACGCACTTTGTGCAAAGTGCAGCGTGAGCCTGATGGCACTTTGATGGAGACGCTCCACTCTCCTTCATCTGATCGCTAAACACATCGTTTTTACGCATCCTCACTATCAAATGTAATACAGTATAGCCTTTTGGCTCGTGGCTACCTGTCAGACCACAACTAATTTTCTGGGGCCGGTTTCCCAAAGCCTTCGTAGAGCCTTCTTAACGCTACGTCATTCGTAACCCCTACGTAGAGTTCCTACTTAACATTTCGCCTGTTTCCCGAAACGTTCTTTGCTACGAATATCTTTCGTACGTCATACGTTGGTAAGGTTGGTCTGGAGCGCCCGCAGAGCCTTCTTAGCTCTACCGTAGGGATGTTTCAGCTCTCATTTGTGTCATTTAACTAATAAATCTGACTGTATTTCATATCAAACGGACACAGCGATGACTGTATTAAATGACAAACTGTTAAAAACGATAACTGTATATAGCGTTCATATCACATTTAAAGTAAGCTATATATTTTAGCAGAATACCATTCACTCTGATTCACAAAGTGTTCAAACTATATGAACAGGTACATAGTCATCTAACTGACTTGACAATCAGCATTAACTGATTGGATGCGATGTCCGTCAATATGAAAATACTTTATAAGGCCTACGTGATACACTATAACCTACAGTCAGATCGTTTTTATCAGTTTGATATTTAATAGTCATCGCTGTGTCCCTTTGATATGAAATACAGTCAGATGTATAAATTTAATGACAAGTGAAGTCCCTGCGATTGCTGTGGCATCGCCAGAGATAGGCTACTACAGACCCCCACATATCCTTCCGTAAGCACCATGCGTAAAACGGACACGAGTGACATCCCTGTTGCGCATGGAACTGCCACAAGTCATTCATGAAGAAAATAATTGCTGGAAACAATCTTAATCTCCTCCACTGTTTCTATATTTTTCTATAGCCTAGGCTACCTTTTTTAAATCAGTATAGGCTATGGTAGTACGTTCGCCCAAGGTTAACACTAGAACCATCGCACTGCGGAGCTGTCAGCTGAGCCGGCTGACAGCTCCGCAGAGCCGGCTCAGCTGACAGCAGAGTGCGTCGGATTCTCCGTCTCAAAACATGTAAACGTGTGAAAAAATTAATGAATAATCTATTAAAGCTTACCTTAAAATAAGTGTGCCATGTTACTGTTTATTGTAATTAGGATTTTAGCTCATTTGGACGCTGTTTGGGCCGTCTGTTTTTATTGATATAGGCTATTGGCGATATTATATCTACTTTCAGTTTCTTTACTGACCCACCACGAAACTTGATTATTGTTCTTAAAGATACTTAGATTATAAAGCAAGAGGTGTTAAATAAATGTTTCGGCTTAGAAGGATTTCTAGTAATCTTTTATTCGCAAAGACTTGTCATGCAGCTTCGCATGAAATAAGCAGGAAATGGAAAATCGAACTCATTCATTCATTCATTCATTCATTCATTCATTCATTCATTCAGCAATCGATTTCAGCAGTGTACGTACGACGTAAGGAGTGTTTCTCCTAAGAGACCGTTCGGGAACCACGACTACAGAGGTAAACAACTTTGGTAAGTCATAACGTAGGAGTCTTCGTAGCTCGCTAAGAGATGACGTTATCGGGAAACCGGCCCCTGAACAATGGCAACAACACTTTGCCATTATGTGAAGCTGATGGCGATTTATTAAACAATGAAAGAAGGAAAAGGCACAGTGCTTCCTGCATTTGGGTCGGATCGAGTCCGGCCAAATTCACACCCCAAACAAACTGCAGCAGAGTGTGTTTGGAAGCGCACGAGACCACCTCTTCAGCTGGGTCTTGGTGAGCTTGTTTGGTCCGCCCCCCAATGCAATTGCTGTATTCACACCTATCTGAAAGATGCGCACCGAAGGTGGAAGTGCACCTGAGTTCATTTCAGGCGAACTGAACACTAAGGGGGCTTTCACACCTACCTTAGGTGGTTTGGACTATCGGACTTTTCCATTTGATCCAAACCAAAATTACAGGTGTGGAACCTCAACCATGGTCCAGACCAAACTGCTGAACCTTGGTGCAACTAAGAGAGGTGGTGTCGGTCTGGACTAAACCAAACAATGGTGCGGTTAGTGTCAAGTGTGAAAGCCTTTTTTGGATGGTTCCAATTACAGGAAGTCCTGGCCAGCTATCGCCAGTCACAAAGAGGAAAAATGAGCCACTGATGGGCGAACTCTGGGAGCGGAGGTTGCTGATGGGAGATGGGATAGTTTTTTTAAATTATGTAGTCAAAGAGGAGTGCGTTGCATGGGCAACCGCCTGCAATTAACGCCTGAAAATTAAAACTGATGAAGGCTATACAACCAAACACAGACGTCAGAAGCACGCCCATTTACAAAGCAGTCAATTTCCAGTAGCCTACAAGTGGACGCAGCCCATGTGAGGTATTAACACCTCTGTAGTGTAACTCAAAAACTGCAATGTGAAAACAAACCTAAGCGAATCAAATCTATAAAATCGTTTTTTTTTCTAAACCTTGGTTCGGACTTTTAGGCCCTAAGTTAGCCCTCTCTATCCTCTCTCTCTGGTCTATATTTCGATCAGCTGGTTATTTTCAACATGAAATTGTATTGTACACAATGTTTGATGGTGTATGAGCTTACTTAAGATATTGATTTATTCATTAGTTAATTTTTTTTATATATTCCGTTTTAATGTTTAAACCACTCTTTCTCCTGTCATTCCAAGCTGATTACAGCTGTCATCTGCTACAAAGAAGCAAGAAACATCTACAGGTCAGTATACATGTTTTGGTTGAAGTCGCAAAGCTGAAGTATAACTAACACATGTATAAACGATTTAGTACTACAAAACATCATTGTCTATTGATCAATGTTAATCTCCCTGATATTAATGCACCCTAATTATACTTTTTTTTTAAATGTGCTTTTTCAAAGATGTAATGGTATTTCAGGAAGGAGACCATGGCAACACCCTTAGACCTGCTGGATACGTTGGAGAATTTAGCAGATGAAGAGTTCAAAAAGTTCAAATGGTACCTGCAGCAGGCTGGAGTCTTGGAAGGGGCCCCAGCAATCCCAAAGAGCCAATTAGAAAATGCTGGCAGGACGGACACAGTGGACAAGATTACAGAGACCTACAACGAAAATGCAGTGGAGGTGACCATAACTGTTTTAAAGAAAATCAAAAGGAATGATTTGGCACAGAGTTTATCAAACATCAACCCAGCATCAAAAGGTAAGAAGGGGATATGAAGTAATTCATAAAAGAATAAAACATAATTGTATGTGTAAATGCAGTGTTATAACACTGGGCTATCATCTTTGACCATGGTAACGGTATTAAGAAGTGTTCTACTATGTCTTTACTGGTCGGTTCTGACACATTTCTACTATGTGTTATACAGGATCTATCTCCTATTGTTTGAAAACTAACCCTTATTGAAATATTTTACAGATAAAGCAGTATTTAATTGTTCAAGGCCCAAACATAATTTGTTAGGGAAGTCCCTTTTTTCAAATTCATACAGCACTACTTGCAAGTCCTTATTTGTACCTCAGACCAAAAAATCCAGGCAATACTGTAGTCATGAAGCTGTCAAATATTTCAGGTGTATATTACCTCCATCTCATTCAAATTTTAGATCGTAGAGTAGGCTACGATCACTGTTCCATCTTGAAGTGTTGACAAATGTATCCAGCGATCCTCACATCGACTGAATCCAAATACACATCTGCCAAGCTCTGCTGATTAATCATTACAGACAGTGGGCGAACCTACTTCAACCCCAAACTGTAGTAAATGTATGAGGCAAAGTCACTCACTGAGTCACTTAATCCAAATATACAATATGCCATTCAACTGAAAATCCATTGCTACAAACAAAATTCGACCTGCATATCTGTCAAAGATTGACAGCTCAATACATAGATTCAGATACATCTGTAAACATGATAATACATGGCAGAGTTGTGTTTAAAGCCCAACTCCCCTTTCCCCAAGTTGCCAAATAAATCTGTTATTGCACGTTTAGGGATTGAATTTGTTGAATACACTTATGTTTTTCAGAAAGAACAGTGTTACAACATTACAAAACAAGGAGATAGAAATGTGTGTGCATTTGTCTGACAATTCCTCCACTTACATTACTGTAACATGCATCCTAGTTATTGTGATCTCTTGATTATTCTTTCAGAGACTCTCAATGATTGCCAACGTGAAGTCAAATCCAACCTGAGGAAGAAGTTTAAGCATTTGTTTGGGGAAGCCACTGCATCTGGGGAGCAAATGCTGATGAATGACATCTACACTGAGCCTCATATCACGGAGGAAAAGTCTGAAGAGGTCAGCGTTAAACAGAAGATTGGACAAACTGCAACAGCAACAAACAAACCACCTAATTTGGAAAACAAGTTCAATATAGAAGACTTATTTCAAACCTTGCCTGCTCAAGATGTATTGGTTAGAACATTAATGACAAAAGGAGAGTCCGGTATGGGGAAAACAGTCTTGACTCAGAAGTTTGCCCTGGATTGGGCTGAAGACAAAGTCGACAACAATATACAGTTCATATTTCCATTCACTTTCCGAGAGTTGAATTTGCTGAAGGAGAAAAGATACAGCTGGGTGGAACTTCTTAATCACTTTTTTGCTGGAACCAAAGAGGCAGAAATAAGCAGTTTTGATAAACTCAATATTCTGTTTATTCTTGATGGTTTAGATGAATGTCAACTTTCTTTGGACTTCCACAAGAATGAAACCCTATATGATGTTACTGATTCAGCGTCAGTAGACGTGCTGCTAACTAACCTCTTGATGGGAAAACTGTTCCCTTCTGCCTGCATCTGGATAACCACAACATCCGAGGCAGCCAGTCAGATTCCCCCTCGGTTCATTCACACGATGACAGAGCTAAGAGGGTTCACTGATCCTAAGAAGGTGGAGTACTTCAGGAAGAGAGTCAGAAATAAAGAGCTGGCTAGAAGAATCATCAACCACATCAAGGCATCACGAAGCCTCTGGATAATGTGCCACAGTCCAGTCTTCTGCTGGATCACTGCAGCAGTTCTAGAGGATTTGTTGAAAACCAGTGACACGGGGAACCTGCCTAAGACCTGGACAGAGATGTATATACATTTTCTTATAGATCAGTCCAAAGTGGCAAATGTCAAATATCACAGAAGAGCTGAGACGGATCCAATCTGGAACACAGAGAACAGTAAGCTGATTATGTCTTTGGGAAAACTGGCTTTTGAGCATATTCAGAAAGGCAACCTGATCTTCCATGAATCAGATCTTATCGAGTGCGGCATTGATATTAGTGCTGCTTCTATCTACCCAGGAATGTTCTCACAGATCTTTCAAAAGGACGTTCGGCTGAATCAGGAAAAGCTGTTCTGCTTTGCCCATTTTAGCTTTCAGGGGTTTCTGGCTGCTGTTCATGTCACTGTGTCATTCATCAACTTTGGTGTGAACCTCTTGTCTGAAGAACAATCAACCACTCAGCTGTCTGTTCACACCACAGAGGAATCTGCATTGACCCATCTCTTCCAGAGTGCAGTCCAAAAGACTTTACAGAGTCAAAATGAACATCTGGGCATGTTCCTCCGCTTCCTCCTGGGCTTCTCACTGCAGACGAATAAGGCACTTCTTCAGAACCTATTAAAACAATCAGGAAGCAGTTTTCAGAGCAACCAGGACACAGCCCAATTCACAGCCCAATTCATCAAAAAGAAGATCAGGGAAAATATCTCTCCAGAACAATGCATCAACCTGTTTCACTGTCTGAATGAGCTGAATGATCATTCTCTAGTGGAGGACATCCAACAGTGCCTCAGTTCAGGGAGTCTTTCCACAAACAAACTTACTCCTGCTCAGTGGTCAGCTCTGGTCTTCATCTTACTGTCATCAGAGAAAGAGTTGGATGTGTTTGACCTCAAGAAATTCTCTGCTTCAGAGGAATGTCTTCTGGGGATGCTACCATTGGTTGAAGCATCCAGGCTTTCTCTGTGGGTGTACAACCTATTAAACATATCAAATAATGTAAATGTTATTTTGAGGTTAATATTAATACTTTCTCTGCCGATGACATCTTCAGGCTGAGTGGCTGTAAGCTGTCTGGGAGAAGCTATGAAGCTCTTGCCTCAATTCTCAGCTCCCCGGCTTCTAATCTGAGAGAGCTGGACCTGAGTTACAACGATTTCAGTAGTGGTTGCCAGGAGCTCACAGTTGGCTTGAAGAATCCACTGTGTGGACTGGAAACTCTCAGGTGTGCTTGCTTAATTTATGTATTTTTCTTTTTAAATCTTGTTTTTTATGTTTTAATTTTTGGTCTCTACATTTAAACTAGATTTGTCTTGCCTGAAGCACTGAAAATCCAACTCTAATTGAATGTGCTTGTTAAGGTGGCACTCTACTACTCATTGTTACACAGTGTACACTTTTTAGCCTGTGGTTTTAGGTAAAGTAATGACGTTTGTTCAGTTGACACATTTTATATCTGTACCACATCTGGTCGAAATTAAAGCATTCACTGCTTTAAATCAAAACCTATTTTTGAAGTTAAGACTATCTTCATGATTTCTATTTCTTTTTTAGGATGACAGGCTGTAATCTGACCTGCGTGAGTTGTACAGATCTGTCCTCAGTTTTCAGTTGCCAGTCCTCCACTCTTAGAGTGCTGGAACTTTCTAACAGCCCGGTGGGCGCAGGAATGAATCTGCTCTCTGTGGGATTAAACAGTCCACACTGTCGACTTGAGACTCTCAGGTATGCTGGCACTTTGACTATCCACAACCAAATCTGACACATTAGATAGAAACCGAGCATTTGAAGGGCTGATGTTTCTGATGACCCATTCCTTTTCAGCTTGATTAGCTGTGGGCTGACGTGGAAAAGCTGTGATGATGTGGCCTTTCTTCTTAGCTCCAAGTCCTCCAGACTGACACTCCTGGACCTGAGTATGAACAAACTGCAGGATTTAGGAGTACTGGTTTTCATTGATGAACTGAAGAGTCCACTCTGTAAACTGGAAACTCTCAGGTCAGTTGCTTTCTATAATGTTACAATAAATGTTACAATAAGGTTCAGGTTACAGCTTCAGGAAGTTAATAATTACTTCTTATTCTGCAGGTTAGGTACATGTGACCTCTCCGAAAAAAGTGTTGACGCTCTGGCCTCAGTTCTCAGCTGTCAAACCACCAGTTTGAGAGAACTGGACTTGAGTAACAACGACCTGCAGGATTCAGAGCTGAAGCTTCTTTCTGTTGGACTGGAGAGCCCACATTGTACACTGGAAACTCTCAGGTCAGTAGACCTCAGTGCGTTGTTATTAAGAACTTTATTGTACACTAAATAGTTTAAGAACAACCAACAAAAGAAGCTTTCTTTTCATCATTAACAAATGTTATCCAGGTTGAGTAACTGCCAACTGTCCAAGAGAAGCTGTGAAGCTCTGGCCTCAGCTCTCAGTTCCCAGACCTCCAGTCTTAGAGAGCTGGACCTGAGTAACAACGACCTGCTGGATTCAGGAGTGGAGCTTCTTTCCACTGGATTTAGGAGTATTCAATGTAGATTGGAAACTCTCAGGTTAGAAGAGATTTGCATTGAACGTCTCTTGTCACATATACTTTTACACCATATAATAAGATTCTTAACCCTTTGATGCACAAACTATGAAAACCACTTCTAATACACAACATGTGTCAAAAATGACCCGCATTCATATGATATTTCATACATGGCTGAGTTTTATTTGCTATATATCTGAAAGTAATTTGTTATTTAAAATTCTAATTTTTAAAAGAAATTTTCTTTTAACCACTGCAAATCATAATTTGAAATTCTAAAGGTGGGCACTAGGCATGACGGGAGCATCACCTCACTCACCTCTATTCATACCCTGATGCACCCATTGCTCTGGAAGAGGGTCAATCTGGTCTCATCGGAACACACAGCCCTTTTCTATTGCTCCAGAGTCCATACATCTTTATGCTCCATAGCAAATGGAAGCATTTCTTCCTGATAAGCTCCACTGATTTGTGCATTTATCAAGGCTATACAGCTGTATAGTTGATATCCCTTATGTTCTCTTTGCATTGTGTGTGTGGAAGTGTTTTTACATTCGTTATTAAACATAGCCGGGAATTCTTCTGTCGATATTTTACATTTTGATTCCACCAAATGTTTTAAGTGATCTCCCATCATCATCATTTAATTTTTTTTCCCGACCACATTTCCTGCCACTGGCTAAAAAATTAGCTCAGCCTGTTGGTCTGGACACGATCGTTTGGAGCTCATTAATTATGTGGGAAAATTCTGACTTAACAATCAAATTGTTCTACCTATAAGGCCAGAGAACAATGTATGGGGTTTTAGGGCGGACGTAACCGGATGACAACCATAGACACAGGTGCATGAAGCCCATGCTGGAGCCGCACGGTGAAGGTGCGTTTCTGTTTCGTGAGACGGGCGGGTAAAAAACTCTCAAAAAATGTTTTAATAAAATCATTGATGCTTGTCATGACGGGGGGGGGAATTAGGCATGGTGGGCCACCAATGCTAGAATACACTGGGGGAAACCCTGTAATGCAGGTCAGTTTTGACCCATGTGGTGTATTAAAGGGGTAGTCGTGCAAAAACTAATTTTATTCAAAAAGTAAAGAATAAGATTTGGAATGCTCAAAAACAAATTAATTGAGGAATTCCTGGCAAACTGGGTCATACAATAAATTTACCACAAGATACAAATCCAAGGCACTTTTAGACCCATGTTCTGTATCAAAGGGTTAACATGCATGTTGCATTATGCAGCAAATAATACGAAAATAAAAACTTAACTTTGAGAACAACAATTAATTGACTATGCATTAATGTTAACAGGCTGTCAGGTTGTCTGGTAACAGAGAAAGGCTGTGCTTTTCTGGCCTCATCTTTGAGCTCCAACCACTCCCATCTGCGAGAGCTGGACCTGAGCTACAATCATCCAGGAGACTCAGGAGTGAAGAAGCTTTCTGCTATACTGGATGATCCACAGTGGCGTCTGTCAACTCTTAAGTATGAATCATTACTTGACAGGAGCACAGGAATATAAAATGATTATACTGTTTATTACAACTTGGATCTTGGGCTTTTTGATTAGAAAAAAAAATTGGAAACCAGAGGACAGACCTTTGAGAAGAAAACAAGGCAAATTGTTATCACCCCAAAGTTGTCACAAATTAACACAGTACAATGTGACCACAAATGATAAAGATCCAAATTGTAATCCTAAAGTTTATCATGATTTTAACTCGGGTTGTATATGAAGGATATTGCAACACACAGGAAATTGTATGTTTTGAAATGTAATTTTGTTGTAAAGGTTTCCTTAAAAGAATAGTTCAACATTTTTGTTGAACTATCTTGTTGTTTGTTTTTTAGCAATGAGCTGGAGAGTGATGCAAATCGTAAAAAAATTTAAATGATGAACTATTCCTTTAAATGTCTGTCAATGCTGTGTTTCGCACCTCAGGACCAATGTTAACAATTTTAATGTTCATTATTTCAGCCTGGACCATGGTGGAGTTCAGAGGTTAAGGTCTGGTCTGTGCAAGTGTAAGTATTTTTCATTATTATTATTATTATTATTATTATTATTATTATTATTATTATTATTATTATTACTGAGAACAAAGCAGCTTTCATGTTGTGTGGACTTGTGTCACATAAAATGAGTGGCAGATCTGTTTATGGAATAACCTGCCCCTAGCAATCATAAATCTCTTGAATAACTTTAAACTTGCTCAAACTGAAACTGTCAATTAATTCTTTAAATCCCAGTTGAATTATTTGAATTAGAATTAGAATTATTATTTATTACAAAAAACAATTTATTATTTTCCATATAAATACTAGGGGGATGAGGCTTTGGTGGTGATTAGAGTCTTGGATATTTCAAAGATTGATTTGCACATTTTCCAATGACACATTTTCCAATGACAGTTCAGATCATTTGAGCTATACATCACATAAATACTGTAGATGCAGAGTAGCCTATTACCGTTGATTGGAATAACTTCCAAGTAGTTGGCACAACACATAGTAAATACTGAATAATTGTACTACTTCTTTATTGTGTTTTTTTCTTTCTATCAGATGCCTGTGAACTCACCCTGGACCCAAACACAGCACACAGAGAGCTTGTCCTGTCGAAGGAAAACAGACGGGTGGAATATGTTACAAAGCAACAGCCCTATAAATTTCATCCAGAGAGATTTGATCATTTCAAACAGCTTCTTTGTAGTAATGGTTTGACTGGTCGCTGTTACTGGGAAGGAGGGAGAGTGGGGAGATTTAACATAGCGATGAGTTACAGAGGAATCGGTAGGAGAGGAAGTGGCAGTGACTGCAAGTTTGGAGAGAATGACAAGTCCTGGAGTCTGTCCTCCGATAGCGGGTATCTTTTTCACAACAATAGGCAAACATCGATATGGAGCCGTATTAAGGGCCGCAAATTTGCAGTGTATCTTGACTGGCCTGCTGGCACTCTGTCCTTCTACACTGTTTCATGTCTTAGACTGACACATCTCTACACCGTTTACTGCAGATTCACAGAACCCCTCTATCCTGGGTTTAGCTCCGATAGTTCTGTGGGTGGCAGGTTGGGTCATGGTCCCTCATTGACTCTGAATCCTCGGGAGAAAGAGCTAACTGACAGTGAAGATGAGGCTTTTAACAAAAGAGCGTACAGGATTGTCCCTTTGTTTGACAGTGGTTGAACGGAAGGGCAACTTGAATCCAACGCAGACCCAGCCACTAACACAGAAAACTAGAACAAACGGTGCAAAGAAAAAGAGTAAAATTGCAAATACTGTTACTTGTTTTTCTGCTTTCTTTTGTCTCGTTAATAGTTGTCTGATCATTATTTAATTCAGAAGTAAAGACCAGACAAAAAAAAATGAAATAATGTTTATGTCTCCCTACCGCCAGCGTATTGTATGTATCGACTCCATGCACCTAATCAGATGTGTCAGCTGTTACAGTGCTGTGTGTTACGGTGTCCCCCACTCTTGCCAGTTTGAGCTTCCTGCCTATGCTGCTTTTCTGGCAGGTATTGGGAGGCTGGATTATTTGACCACATCTTCTTTAGGCCGGGCCTCAAAAAGGCATAAAGGGCCTGACAGCTGGCAGTTCACTCTCCCATCCAGGCCTGCAGGATGGGAGTGGGAGAGGCTGTAAGAGTTGTCACTGATCCTTGATAATATGGCTTGTTTGTAACTCTTTTTGTGTCTTTCTTTTAGGGGTGTAAAAATACACGTATTTGTGCCGAAAACCGCACAATACAGGCTGTACTGTACCAAACTGCACCGTACTGCAATACGTAATTATGCCGTGAATGGCGTCAAGATGGCGTAAATATGCCAAATGTACAGGCTTGTTTTGATTAAGGTGCGGAACTTGCACTATTAAGTATTTTATTTTTTGGAGAACTTGGCTGTTTGCAGCATTATTTTCTTTATGTTATACTGAAAATGACCTACAAGTTGGAATTGCAGTTAATGCTGCATGCATTTTTCATCTTAACTGAGAACCGTACCGCAAAGAACCGAACCATGACTTCAAAACCGAGGTGCGTACCGAACCGTGACTTTAGTGTACTGTTACACCCCTAGTTTCTTTGGTTGACATTTCTGCCCGATAGGTAATGTAAAAGAAAATGTTGACTGGTACAAAAAATAAAAAGATTGCTGTCTTTCAGTAAACAAAACAGATCAATACTGATTCACTGTAAAAAATGTAATTGTCTCATTGACATAATACAACAATGTGTGTTAGGAACATGTGCAGCCTCATTGGGCCTCTCTCCGTTTCCAGTCATTCCATTGTCATGCTTGTACATGTAATTTAATCAACAAGTGAACACATGTGTCTGTTCTGTTCTTAAGAACATTGTAGAACCTAATGTATGCTTTTTATTTTCAATAAAAGTAGAATTCAATATCACTTAATGGAATCCTGTTTTGCTTGCATACATGCTCTGTTCCTCCTGTCGTGTCGAGCCACATCTGAAAATGAGGGAGGAGGACTAGGACAACACTTTAGAAAGTAATTATTTAACTATGCTAGCCTATAATCAGTATGCAGGTGAAAGCATGGCAGGATGGAGAACGGCTGGAGTATCTTGTGGCAGCATTTTCAAATAGTCTGTTGGCCTCAGAGCAGCAGCTTTAGATTTAGTCCATGTATTTTACGCAAAAATGTGGGTCAACCTCACACTAATAACAACAAGAAAACTCTACTGATTTTGTATCATCACTATGCCCTGGATGAGGAATAAAAAGTGATAAGGAATTGTATGAGAGGAACGTTTTAAAAATTGCCTAAATATGATCCTACCAATTACGTCCTTTCTGCTAGATATGCCAAATGATTTACTTTTCCATAAAGGAATGAAACTTGGTACACTTGTACAGTTTGGGGCCCTGAACATTTACAGATATTGAGCGAATCATGGCAGCCATTTTACTGTCCTCCATAACCTAATTAGCCAACTATGTTTGCATGGTCAGTTATTACAATGATACCACATCCACAAACAAGATCCAAAACTGTTAAGGTGAATAGTTTAGGGTGCATTCAATGATGTTGCTAACATGAAATCACAGTATCTTAGAACCTCGATGGACTTTATCATTTTTGAGTTTTATAAACTTAATAATTTTGTTCATTAAACCAGACGACGCTAAAGTGGCTGTTACATAGTACGACAATATTCTCTAACCTTAGCAATTTAGCATAAAAGAACATGTCAAACAAAAAGAGTAATTTAAAATATATTTCAGAGATGCATGGTTGTTTCATTGCACTGGCGTGAGTTGGCGTAGGAATACAATGGCTGAACTATGCTTGAAGAAAAGGGCAAAAATAAACGGCAGCCTAGCAGCAAACTAAAGCAGTGAAAAGGAGCATCAATCTAGTGTGCATTGAATGGATATTTAGGTAAGCATTTATATATGTGGGTCATCTGACCCCCAGTGCAACAGTACAAGGCTGACTTCTGCTACAGCGACCTGTCCTCCAAACTCCTTCAAATGACTGCGCTGAAAACCATCTCCATAATGTAACAAACTAATGCACCTCATACATCCTAACTTCCAAAATACTGAAGTATCCCCTTAATAATTAATCAGTATTAAAAGCCAATTCATTTCCTAGATGGACCTGTTGCAGAGAAAAACATATGCAATATCAGCATTCTACCACATGGTGGTGCTCTATCCATACAGAACAGCTCTATGATGGAGGAAGAATGCCATAAGTATTAACTGGCTTACTTCAATTTTATTTCCAAATAGGAGTTTAAAGGATTGGGCAGCACCAACAGAATGAAAATGCAAAATAAGAAATAAATGAATGAGACTAGATGTTTAGTGAACAGTGTTGACAGCGCTGGCATTTCACCATCTGCTGCACCGTCATTGGTCACTCTGAAATCAGTTGGTATTTATGGAGGATGAAACCTAACTTAAGTATTGAATAAATAATAAAATAAAATGTATGAACAAATGTGTAAATAAATTAGAGGAATAATGTTAATAAGAAAATAAAATAACAAATGAATGCTGTATTAAATGTGGAAATACATTTGGGGGGCGCCCTTAGCTCAGTTGGTAGGGCGTCCCCCCAATGGGCCTCGGCCAGCAGCGGACCCGGGTTCGATTCCAGCCCGCGGTCGTTCTCTGCATGTCACTCCCCTCTCTGCCCCATTTCACCTCTGTCTCTACACTATCAATAAAGCATAAAAATGCCCAAAGAAAAAAAAAGAAAAAGAGTGGAAATAAATGATTAAATACATGAATACATATTTTAAACGTAACCTATTAAAATGGACACAAAAAATAATATTTAGGGACTTGAGCATTTCGAATAAGATCTCAGCTGAACTGAAAGTTCTACAGGTTTTCTTTTTAACAAGGCAGTAACCTCCTCACGCCATGTTTTTTACTTGGCCTGTTACATTCTCTGAGCCTGTTGATGTTCTATAGCAGAGACAACAGAATGCAGTAATGGACACTATTTTCTTTCCGTAGGAAGTTAGAACATCTAAATGTTTCGTATAAGAGTGCAGCCAAGCTTAACTTTCATTTCTGTTTGCTGCCTTTATCTTCCATGGAGACTAAGCTTTAGAAGTGTCCAGCTTTTGTAATAACAATTCAATCTCAAAGTTGAAGAGCATATGTTTTGGGTGCCACATATGAGCAAGAAATGTACTGCTCTAATAAATGAATGATTTTTTTATTTATTTTTCTGCTTTTTGTGTAGCTTTCTTTTTTAATCTTTTTTTTTTCACAGGCAGCATAGTTTATTTTTTCCTCCAATTCTTATGGAGGCTGTTTTTTTTTTTTGTTCTTTCCTTTTCATGAGTGTGTGGTTGTCTTAGGCACTGTGCCACAGAGGCAAACACAGGTGTGAAATATCCATCCTGTCTAACTTCCCATAACTACTTTTTATATTTCCAGTCAATCCTGTGCTGATTTTTAAACTTGGACTCCTATGGCCATGTAAATCCAGATCAGGATTTTGCACATAACCTCCCAAAAAACATGGCCGATTATTAAATTCCATTGAAAATGATTTTTGCCCACTAGGAGGCATACCAACTCTAACAGTGAGCAGTATCTGGATGTGACATAGCAATAGTCTGTCCTGTCCTTTCAATCACAAGGTTGTTTATGCTTTGATAAAGAGATTGCCTGGATGTCCTCGGTCAGTGGCCTATCAGCTATGTTACTGCTGTGCAAATTTACCACTAAACACTGAAGTCATGGACTGTAGTTCAAGACTGACTCATAAAAACAATTTCTCGGACACAGCAAAGGGGCCAAAAGAGATTGTGAGAGCGGGCTGTTTAGCATGATAGGATGTTGATGGTTTTTTTTGGTTACTGTGGGAAAGTGCCACTGGAGATGATGGAAGTCATCAACTTAAAGTAGCTAGTTAAACAATTCTGAAACAGTCTAATTTCTCCTCTGAGGATCATAAATTACAAGGCACAGCAAACAAGACCATCAGTGCAAAGAATGCTATTTTCATACTTAGTTTTTCTTAAAGCCACTACGAGTAACATGGTTCGTTGGCGGCCCCTTTGGACGAAAGCGGTAGTATTTTTACGACGCTCGCTGTCGCGAAGCTGTTTCCTAGCTCGTGCCAGGCGTGCGAGTGTCAACTGAGAAGGGCGCAATATAGCGCATGTCCGTGTGTTGAAAGTGTGAGGGCACGGACTCTTTTCGGCTCCGTGAGAGTGGTTAGTGACACTGCATCAACTAATGCCAGTCAGTGCCACACACACCTGATTGCAATGAGTTGTTGCAGCAGTGTCACCTAACTACTCTCTCTCACAGAGCTGAAAGATTACGTGTCCTCACAGAAAGCGAATGAAGCGAAGACGGCAGTTAGTATGGATCTCGATGAGGTAATGTGTTTATGTTGTTGTAAATAATGACTATTTCAGATGAATAATGGTTATCTGATGATGGTGAAGCAAAGCAAACGTTGTGTTAGTACCAACCGCTCATTCATTTAGGAGTAAACACTGCAGTCTTGTTCGCTCCTGTGAAATTGTATACACGTTGCTTGACAACGCCCTCGTCCCGCCCGTAGCCTATATCACTCTCCCTTTTAGCTTTTCTTCATTGCATTCTCTTTTTTTTGATGGTCCAGCCCCGTTATCAGTCATTATGACGACAAATAACTGTCTCAAACAAGGCTCCCGCTCCCCTTCCCTCACCTGGAGGGATAGGCTTCTCAAATCGCGTTGATGCGCCACACTGAAATCTGCGACCAATACGGATATGTGACCAAAGAGCCTGCACGCGCGAAGTGTGCGAGGTGTGCGACCAGACCAAAAGCAGTAATAAAAACTATATAAAAACCTCTTTCTTTGCACTGATGGTCTCGTTTGCTGTTAAATGTAATGTATGATTATCAGAGGAAACATGAGGCTGTTTAAAAAATATTTAAATGTTACTCGTAGCTGCTTTAATGCCTTTGTCCGGGTATACGCTGCACCCAGGAACAACAGCTGGCGTAGTCAAAACATTACCGAATTTCATCCAAAGGGGTCGCTAGGATTAACACAAACTGAAAGTTCCCAATAGCCACTTTAAAAATGTGACGATAAATGTTCAGTCAGAAGAGGCTCTGAAAGGGAACCAGGGCTTGGGGGTGGTGTCATCTCTGACATCATCTCAACCGTGGCTATTTCTGTGCTCCTTTGTTTTTCTTCAGGCATTGGTCATTTCTTTTAGATAACAATCCCCCTGTCTCTTTCTCTCCTCTTTCTCCATATTTGGACTTGCTTTATCTTGTCTCCCTCGGCCCTTCTCCCACATGTTGTCCTCTTTCTCTCCCTTCTTCTTCTTTTTTTCTCCTCATCCAATAACTCCATCTGCTGGAAATCTGTCATTAATCTGCACTGATCCACAGACTGAGAAACATTACTGCCAAGGCTTCTATAACAACAGCCAAGTATGCTGCGATGGATGGATGGTAGGCCACGGCTTGCCAAAATACACTCGGTATTAAAGATCGGAATTGTGCTTTCAGTAGCATTGTCAGATTCAGTGTGTGTTACTTTTTCATATGAATAAATGTCTGTTACATTCAAGCCGTCACCCTACCAGTTGTCACAAAGTTGATAATGCCTATCAGCTCAACAAAACTCTCTTTGTATTTCTCAGAATGGCAGCGTTTACAAACTGGTGTCGCCCCCCCCTGATACTGGCGCAGGAGATCAGAAAAATTCCAAGAAGCGTCCAAGAAATAGACGTGTAGGAGAAGGTATGAAATCCATGCGTGATCACCCAATGCTTACCTCATGTAGATGCGCCTAAAGTGTTTTTGTTATTATTCAGATTTAAACTTCCAGTATCAATAACTCTATCAAAACACAAACTGTGCATATTTTTACTACACTAACATCTGCACTGCACTGTATCAGAGTGAAGCTATTGAATATTTTCCCCTATAGTGTTTCCCTTTGTAGATGATGGTCCCTGTGCTCGCGTCTGACAGCCCGCTGCACATAGAGAGCAATGTTGTTAGTGGAGCTCAGAGTACATCTGATTTCAGTCAAAAACAGATTCTAGCCCATTGGCTGCCTTATGACAAATTCAAAGATGCATGTATTTTGGGTTTTAATAGCGTTTGACTTATGAGTCATCGATCCCGGAAGTTTTGAATCTGTCAACATTACCGTCAAGGTTATTCTCAACATTGTATATCATCTTTAATCTCGAGGCGCATAATGAAAAAAAATAACTCTCCCTCCTAATTTTTCTTCTTTCTTTCCCGTGGCCCTAATATTCTTTTATCGTCTGCTCACTCACTCCTGTCTTCCTGCATATTTTCCAGATGCAAATCTAGGGTTTCTGGCAGGACGTGAGATGATTAGAAGGAGTTAATTTCATGGCATGTAAAACCAGGAGGGGGGCTTGTTGTGAAAAAAAAAAAAAAAAAAAAACTCTGTCTGCAGCCTGAGCTCATGTCTGAGAGCGTGCCTGATAGACATGTTCATAGAGGGGGGGAGGGGTCGACTGGGAGGGGGGGGGGGGGCAAAGAGAACCAGGACTGGAGCCATGGATGGTAGGGGAAAGGAAAGGGGGAAAAGGAGGACACCTGGACTTCCAATTCTGGGGCAAAATGCCTGCAACAACAAGCCTGCTTACGATTCAAGATTCAAGATGGTTTATTTGTCCAATGTATATTTATAGCAGCAGTCACTGGCAATGCAAGTCTTAAGTCCCAGTATAATAGAAACACACAAGTGAAGAGAGCAACATAAATAAACACAGGAGTAGTGCAAGGACACCACGCAGATAACAAAAAAAGTGTAGAGATAAGGTGCACCGTATAAATATAAAGTAGAATGCAAAATTATATATAAAATAGGATGCTGTACATTTAATAAATAACGTTAAATATAATTTAGAAAATGCAATATAGTGTGTGGTTAACATTTTAAATGACCGGCGGCTTCTGGCTGGAAAGAGAGAGAGAGAGAAAAGAAAGTCAGAGGGAGACACAAGAAGAAAAAGAAAGAAAAGAAAGTGGGAATGCAGAGAGTAAATACAAAAAGCGGTTTGGAGGCACATCAAGAATTTGCCTTTTAAGGGGTATACGGTCTCTCTGGGTCCAAGCCCTGTGTGAGCCCTGCTGTAGCAGCCAGAACACTCTAGGGAGAAGAAATAAACAGCAGCTAAGAGACTGTAAAAGTAAAAGAAACACGAGCAATGATAATATTTATCCCACTTGCTTGCGGCGAGACGCTGCAGGTGAACAGGGTCGAATGTTTAACTGAAAGATGTTACCTTGAATCTTTGCCACTTTTATCACAGACATTAAAGCTGGGGTATGTGATTTCTGATTGGTCAAAATTAACATGAGCGGTACACTTTGACCAATCAGAGCGAGGCTCAGTTTAAAAAAAATAAAAAAAATCTGTTCTTATTGGCTGTTGGGACTGTCGATTCACTTTGGCACCAACGTTGTTGGTGTAGAGCGTGTCAAGGAGGGACCATAGGGGAGAGACCAAAGAGAACAAGTGGACTCAAATCTCTATCCCAATTTTCTCCTCAAATGATCCACCCCAGCTTTAAAGCAATTCTTTTTTGTATTGCGATTGTTTATTAAATATGCACATTTGGCGATATTTAGCTAATTGTGTCAATGTGCATTTCTTTAGAAACATCAAATCTAGATGTAGTATAAAGCCAGGGTCTCTAATCTTTATTTCATTTTCACAACATAAATCCTTAGTTTTTAGATCAGGACTAATAGAACAGATTTTGGATACAGCCTGTTTGCATTTTGTAAATCAGAAAATACGATGTACAGGTCTTCAACATTCTTTTTCGGCATGTCATTAACAAAATGAAAATATATCATAAATCATACAATTAACGGCATATTAGCAAATCCTCCTCTAATAACCTGTGTAATAGTGCTAAAAATGATTATGCCAAGTTTAGTTAATACAAGTGCTTTAGAAGTTTAGATCTTTGGTCTATTTTGGAGTATAAAAGATATGCTATTGAGATATTGGCCGTTTAAGATGGTTGTATGTGAAGAATAAACACACGCAAACGGACAAGACTTAATCAAATGAACACCTAAATGTACATTTTCGACCTTTGATTTAAACTTGTTTGAAAGATGCCATTCCATGTCATTGGAGCATAAGAGCCAAATAAAACCCCAAATTGACAAGTGCTTGAAAAAAAAATGTGCCTGTAGTCTCTCCCCTTGACCTATATCAAAGACGCAGAGGGGTTTTTTGTGCTTCTACTTTACTTTTCGTTATCTAGGCATGCAATCGTGAAAACAATAGCGAGGATGCATCTGACATCCTCATCCATCCATTGTTATGTTAGGTATGGCTCTCGATGGTGAAAGAGAGACCTTGTTCCATGATATGCAACAAACAGGCTATTGCATAGTAAAGCAACAAGGGAAGGCTCAGTCACTGCTCTGAATGACTGGTCCACGCACACAGCCTTCCCGACCAACTTCTTGGTTGTTGATTTTTTTTCTAGACAATAGCAGCAGCCAATGTGTTTTGCCTGAGCTCAGGAGAAACTGCCTGGGCTCTGGGAGCAGGATGGAGGAGGGTAGGGGGGGTTAGAACAGAGAGGGAATTGTATGTGTAAGA
The DNA here is from genome assembly GCA_026929865.2 of Hyperoplus lanceolatus. Taxonomy (NCBI): domain Eukaryota; kingdom Metazoa; phylum Chordata; class Actinopteri; order Uranoscopiformes; family Ammodytidae; genus Hyperoplus; species Hyperoplus lanceolatus. The sequence continues at coordinate 6,777,980 of CM049404.1, read as the reverse complement.
GTGAGGCAAGCGTAGAGAGGTAGAAGTGGGGAACGAAGGAAGGTGGGTGAGAGAGAGAGTGAGAGAGAGATATTTGTAGGATGGGAGGACCGGGAAAGGAGAGAAAGAGGTGAAGAAAGGAAGGAAAAGCTTGACAGGATGGGAAGATGAATTCTTGGGCCGTGCCATAGGAGAGTCAGGGGGTCATACAGCACGTGTGAGTCCAGGGAACAAGGGTTGTTCAGTGAGTTGTCATCGAGTGGACCACGCAAAGGAAAACAAAGAAGAAGAAGAAGTCAAGTATGGCACCTTTACCTGCCTAAAAGAGAGAGAGACAAAGTGTGTGTGTGTGTGTGTGTGCGTGCGCATGTGTGTGTGTGTGTGTGTGTGTGTGTGTGTGTGTGTGTGTGTGTGGTGTGTGTGCGTGTGTGTAAGCGTGTGTGAAACAAAGAGAGGGGGTGGAGAAGGGAGTAAAACAGGGAGTCTACATGTGACTGAGTCAGAGAGAGAGAGAGAGAGGTGTTTTAAAGTGTGTATACCAAGGGGTGTGTGTGTGTGTGTGTGTGTGTGTGTGTGTGTGTGTGTGTGTGTGTGTGTGTGTGTGTGTGTGTGTGTGTGTGTGTGTGTGTGTGTGTGTGTGTGTGTGTCTGTGTGTGTGTGTGTGTGTGTGTGTGTGTGTGTGTGTGTGTGTGTGTGTGTGTGTGTGTGTGTGTGGGGCAGAGAGCAGAGCATGCAGAGTGTATCCTTCCCCTGAACCACGGCCAAGAAAAGGGGAAGGGCCTCTCTCTCTCCCTCTCTCTCTCCTGCTCTCCAGCTGACAAACACATCTGCCCAGGGTCCCGGGGCTGGAGCCAGGCAGCACACAGAGTGGATAGAGACAGAGCGCTTCACACAGCAGTGGATAGAGAGGGAGCGTGTGTGGAGGAAGGAGGGGAGGACAGACAGGCGTCCCACCAGTCCCTGAGTCTTAGGACTTGTCCATCTATTATATGGGTTGCGTCCTGACCACAGACTGGTGTGGGGAGGAAGAGGTGCTACCAGTGGCCGTGGTGAGCAGGAACTCGTCGGTGAAGAGAAGGACCCTGGAACGCAGTGAGAGCTACAGGATGAGGCTGACAAAGGTGAGTGTGTTGGTGCATGCAAGTGTGTTCAAGTGAGTGTGTGTGTGTGTGCGTGTGCGTGTGCGTGTGCGTGTGCGTGTGCGTGTGTGTGTGTGTGTGTGTGTGTGCGCGTGTGTGTGGGAGTGTGAGGTGAATACGTTGGTTTCAAATTTGGCCAGTGCATATATGCTGATACTAGGGCTGATATACAATGACCCAGGGCCTGTGTTTTTTGTGTTGAACATCACATCTTTGACAAGGACGATTGATGGGGTCACTTTGGCTTGAATGACTGAGTGGGTTGTGAGTGGGTTGTTAAATCTCTTTGAAAACATGAAGCCGTCTTTAAATTGTTGTGCATAGAACCTGAATGTGTTTTTATTTGAGTCACACTCTCTTGAGTTTTGCAAAAGTTGTCACCTCTAACTGTGAGGCTGACATTATTATCTGTGTTCATTCTCAATGTTTGTTTAGCTGTTTCTAGTGCAGCAGTGAGGTCATAGTTTTTCTCATCCTAATTGCCGTACTTAAAAACTGCTGCTGCTTTTGATCCTGTGATCATCTTGTCAGTCACACATTTCTGTGGAAATATTTTGGATGTAATGTTTGAGCCGGTCATGTTCATCTAGTTGTGACACAACTAGATGAGGGTCATGGGTCACCACAATCAAAACACATCTCTGGAAGGCCAGTGGAGCAGTTATATAGACTTTACTTACTTTCTTCAAGTGAGTTATTATTTCATTGAATATATATATACATATATATGTGTATCTAAATTTAAACTGAACATTTTAATTTCTAATATAAACTACTGATAACATTTCTACCACATTCACAATAAAAATATTGTCATTTAGAGCATTTTCAATAAGTAATGTAGAGATGAAGATTGAAGAAAAATCCAGACTGGTCTCTTAATTTTTCCCATGGCTGTATATAGGGTGTATATAGGCTGTAAATGATTTATTTGCTGATCTTCTTATCGAAAGTACAATGTGCGATGACTATTCTTATACTTTTACTCTATGTTTGAGTCAGCGAGTACAAGTTTAAAACTGAAAACAATCTGGAACTGCGGACCTCTGTGGCCCGCTACTCTTTTCTGTCTGAGGCTAGTGAGGGACTCTATGCTAAATGGCATGCCTAACTTAATAATTAGTATACACTAGTGCTTGTGCTTTAATGTATACCCTCCTAATCCAATTGTGCTAATTGGTTTATTAGAGTCAGCCCAATGGAATATAATAGTCATTTTTGTTACCAGGAAAAAAACATTTTCCTGATAACTTTATTTTAATTATTACTTGAAGGTCATCATACAGGAATACATGTTTCTGATGTCAGTAGTATATGCATTTTGAATTCCACAACTGCATAGCTTTATTTGTGTTGCCTTCCCCCCACAAGGTGTGCTGTCCTGTTCCCAAGAGGGGTCAAAGAGAGCAGTCTTGATCAATAGCAGATGAGCATGTAGGAGAAAAGTCCCATTCTTCTCTAATTTGAGTTTTTATATCATGCCACTAGCTTCCTAAGCCCTTGCATGGCACTCAATCTGAAATTCAAAGATTTGTTTATACTGGATTGTATTTACAAGGAGTGTGTTTGTGTGTATGTCTTGAGTTAAAAGATGATGGGGGATGACGATTGCATCTCCGAGCTGAAGTCACATCTGTGTAGATACAATGGCTCTGTTGTAATGGCCTCAGCGCTGCTAAGGGGGAATGACCATAGAGTAAACAGGCGGGCTAGCTGGCTGGCTGGAGTTATATCTGCAAAGTGCTTTACAAGAGGAACACTAAGAACGTTGACCTCTGTCCACAAGTTTACATCACTTTGGATTACATACAGACTGGAGTATGTGTTGGGTTTTTTATCCAGATGGGTGAGATATTTTGTTAGTTTGTTTGTGTGCATGCTTGACTCCATCTGGGCTTGTTTTACGTGTGTATGTTGCAATGTGTGTGTGTGTGTGTGTGTGTGTGTGTGTGTGTGTGTGTGTGTGTGTGTGTGTGTGTGTGTGTGTGTGTGTGTGTGCACGCTAATGCTTGGCTGCACCACAGTCCCAGTGGCTCCGTATCACATGCTAAGCAGCGTGGGAATGGTGAGCCCTCTGCACCACGTCATCCAGCCAGAGACCGACCCCCCCTCCCCACACACACACACACACACCCCCCACCACCACCCCTTTACTGGGCTGTGGGAACCAGTTAGATCCCACTGATTATTATTAGAGAAGGAGATGTTGTCTCATCTATTTATGGTCATTTTTCATCACTGGTTTCGCATTGTTTTTGTCATTCTTTCTTGGAGGTTTTTTCATCGATCTGCAGACAATCACAAGTGTGAATCGATGCAACAGTTGAGTGAGTGCAACAGTGAGATGAACCTGCCCCAGAATGTCACTTGGCATTCATTTCTTTATAGTCTGGCAACAAACACCATGCTCATACATACCCAGTCAGATTGATGCCAGGTACTTACTGGAAACATTGGCAACAGAAAGTGATGTTCCACATGCTTCTCTCAGCGTGATCACATACTTAGCTGAACATGGGAAATGGTTTATAGTTGGGGTTTTTTTTTATCATTAACTACTTTCATTTGATGAAATGCAAAAAGTTATAAATTGTAATTTCAAGACAATTTGAAAGGAATGTTATGCAATAGCTGCAGAAAGAGTTTGTTGACTTGCTGCACTGAAGAGCTGTAGTGCTGGGTGGGGTTCAAACACATCCTTCCGTAGGCTGAGTGTCTGATTCTGTGTCAATAATGGTTTTGGTGAGCATTGGTATTATTTTCAATGGTTCATTATACACTTGTAGCTGATTGGCTGAGATTATCTATAGCCTTTTGTGATTTCACATTTATCGAATATTAGCAATTCATTATCTGTCGTGAGACGTGACTCAAACATACAGTGCAAAACAAACTCCGACAATCAACATACGTCATGTGTTCCTAAAAAGCTGAATAAAATAGCTCATCAAAAATTATTTATGCAGGATAATAAATTAAAATTAAAAGGATGATTGCTTATAATGCACCTCATTGCCTTTCTGTGCAATGATAATTGGACGGTTATTGATGGAGAACAGCTGGAGCACTGACGAACAACATTGGATTCATGAAATAAACTTCGGTGAGAGATAATTTTTGTTCTCTTTAAAACAATAGAGTGATCTTCAGAAAGAAGTAATGAAACTGCCACCTTGAGGTTACAGTACATTTAAATGTTAGTTAATGTCAATGGCCTCAATATCTGTCCAGAAAGTTATAAACATGTATATAATGTACAGCCAAGGGTTTAAGTAGCCAAGAGTCATTATTGGAATCACTGGACAGATTCATTTATTATTAAACTTATTCTCTCACAGCCTCCATTGCCATTTTTATGCATTCTATCAGCACAGATTTAGAGATAGAAACTTCATTCTGTTTGTTTGTCCGACACTTCAGTCCAGACTAAAATATCCATGATTGGATGGACAAATGGGTGAATCCTAGTGATATTGACCCCCTTTATTTTCCTCTGGTATAACCAAGAGGTTGATATTTGTGGGCTTCACTGATGAAACATCACCTTATCATGGCGAGAAGTTTTTTTTACGTCCCTGCAAAGGTTAGGGCTAAATAGTCTGGAGCTTAGTGCTCCCATGGAAAATTTGTCTCAGACGAGTTGGCCGGACAAAGACAAGATTCAGTAAGACGTCATGGTTTATCAAGGCATTAGAGTAACAGTAAGGCTGGGACGCTCTTGACCTCAACTGAGGGGGTAATCTGCCAGTGGAAGGAGCACTTTGAGCAACTCATGAATCCTACTGAATCTGACTTACCATGGTAGAGGCAGAGCTGGAGGCTGATGGGGGATCACCGGAGATCCATCCAGGGATTCCGAAAACTCTGGGTGTGGAGGGGATGTCCTGGATGACACATCTCTTTAACATTGCATGGAAGTCTGGGACAGTGCCGAAAGAAGTGTCAGACCGGTGTGGTAGTTCCCTTGTTCTAAAATCGGGACCGGAGAGTGTGTGCCAACTACAGGGGTATCATACTGCTCAGCCTCCCTGGTAAAGTCTACTCCAAGGTGCTGCAAAGGAGTTCCTACCCCCACCTATGGTCATGAAAGCCGGGTCATGACCAAGCAGCCACAATTGGTTTTCTCAGGAGGGTGGCTGGAGTCTCCCTTATAGATAGTGTGAGAATCTAAGAGTGTGTGCTTTAGGTTTAGTACTTATAGCGACTGTAACCTATAGCTAACACACTATTCTAAGATAGTGAACGTGATGTTATACCTGCTCAGCCTATGAGCAATGTCATTGTGAGTGGGTTACCATGCTACATTAGCATCTGCAGTGATTGAGAAATTTGAGTTCATTCTACTCTGTCAATACTTGTTTGTTTCACCTGTCAAAAAGTGTTTTTTAAATTTTATAATCTTCTCCTTTAGTGTGTGTTGTTGAACATAGAAATACATAGAGAACTCGCATCGTGACAATGATTATAGTCCCTTCATAATTTCACATGAGCAACCATGTTTAGATTGGCCGTGACCAATAACTGAGGCATTGAGCCACAGGCATTCACTACAAACACACACCCAACACAGGAAGGAACAGGGTTAAATATAATCCTCCCCCTTAAAAGAAAATCCAGAATAGAATAGCAAAATGAACTCTCACACTCCTGCACGATGGGGAGGTAATGTGAATTCCTTGGGTAGACGTCAGACTCAGAGGGTGGCTGTCGCAGAGCAGATTCTTGCGGCCCCAATCCGTCCCCAAAACGCCGAGCATTGACTTGAGGAATGCTTCTTGTTGTTGTGCGTAGCGGGAGCAGGCTGATCCAAAGGGGAAAGGGAAAGACATAAAACACATTTCCGCCCTCGGTAAGTCGGCATAAAACCCCAACAAATCCAAAAGCCAGCACCCGCCCTTCGAAAAAAGAAAAACACCTCACAGCAAACCATGCATGAAATATTTTGCCTTTTCTTACACTCCAAAAAAATGTGGAGCTTGACGTTTGTCCAGGTTTTGGAAAAGAAAAAAAAAATGTTTTGTGCACTGAGCTGCTTTGGCTGACTGAATGGACTCATTAGCGAACCCATCAACACAGTACATGTGAACATGTGCTCATTTTAGTCATCAGCGTGTATATGTTTCACCAGCTCTTCCCACTGCTTTCCCACTCTTTTTTGCTCCTTCCACAGCTGTGTCCTATCAGTCCCTGGCGTAGCGCTGTCTTACACAATCCTTCGTCAAAACTACACGGTCCCCTTTTTCTAGCCTCCTCTTCCTCCTCCCCTCTTTTCCTCTTGGCCCGGGTTCCCTCTCTCCTTCTCTCTCCACCTCTTTCTCATTTACATCCAAGCGTGATCCAAGTCATTCCACTTCATCAAGACTCTTTAATTCTCCGTATGATGCAGACTTGACAAAAACCAAATAGGGTTCAGTGTCTGCCAATATCAAGCACCTTGCACTACGGTGTTGCAATGCAGTCATTCAGAGTTGGTCTATAAGTGCAGAGAGAGCTTCATTCAAAAGCCTTTGTGTGTCTGCTAAGAGCCCAATTTTCCCCTCAAATGAACACCCCAAAATCTGTCTTCTCTCTTCCATCCCCCTCTTTTCTACATCTCCATCTTTCTTCCAACATGACCCTTCCCCCCACGTTTTTACCCACCGACTCAACCCCTCATTCCAATCCCAAGCACGAGCTTCCTGTCTCTCATGGTCCCCTTGGTATGTTGTTGTATGTTATAGTCTCATACACACATGTGCCCCCCCCCCCCGGACCCTCCTATTACCTTTTTCACCTTGCTACTTTGTTCTCTGAACCTTAATCCATCTCTCTTGCCACCATCCAAAAAAAAGAAAGGCTGCCGTTAAAAAAATTCCACAAACAATTATCGAACTGCCCTCGACCTCCCATTCATCACTCCTCCTTTCCCTTTATTATCGTGAGCTGGAAATTCTTGGATCCTGAGCAAAAAGGAAAAGCATGTGTTGTTTTTGGTGGGGGATTACTGCACACTGTATGCCATGACTCACAGTCACGTTGCACTACAGGCACTGATTGCTAGGGATATACTGTGCAGCCCTTTGTCTATACCTGCACGTCAATGCAACACATATGGAAGTGACTTAAGAGATTGAGGCGGGAGAAAGAAATAATGCAGTGTGCATTAAGGAGTTTGAGACTGGGCTATACCATGGGCTAACAGTTTAAGACATGGCAACTCAAAAGGGAACAGACCAGTATGCATTCGTGGGCCATTCATAGGCTATAATCATAACCATAAGCAAGCACAGACTGTCTGGCAAGAACTCAAAGATTTGTATCAACATAATATAAAGTAAGGAATGTTTTCTCTTGATTTAAAGATGGAGTCTGCAATTCTGGAGAACACGTGGTATCGAAAATCCCTTTTTTTCAAAATCAGTAGATATCTCCTTACGATCCATTACCTGTCTTTACTTTGTGTGTGCTGATAAAAAAAACAGTGTTAATTCACAGCCTGGGCTCTGTAAACTGGTATGTAAACAAAGGGGGTCCAACATGCATGCCTGTTCACAGAGCCTAGGCTGTGTACTAACCATAGAGTTGCTTGTAGGTGAGAAGGAATGAAGGCATTTTCCTGGGCGGATTGATATCATGTACTTGTCTCCATGGTGCATTTGTCATGTTTCACCACTAGGTGATGCTACTGACACACTGATCACTACTCAGCAGCAGCTTCAATGCACATGTTAACCTGGGCATGTGTGTGTCTGTTGGCCCATGTATCACTGACCACATAATGCCCAATATAAGGATGATGAAGACTATCCAAACAAAGGTAGTTGTACCCAAGTATTGACCTTTGCATTTACTGTGTAGATAAGGTTAGGTTTATTTAAAAGAAGTTAACATCATGAGTTGAGATAGTCATCAGTGACAATATGTTTTTTTAATGATAATCCATACTTGTGTAGCTGCAATAGAACTACAAGACAATCTACGGATAATATTAAGTGTTTGAAAACATCAGGCCTCGGCCACTTCAAGTGGAAGCAAATATTCAAAACTTGACTGAGCCCATACTGAGAACAAGAGAATAGGAGAAAAAACATTGATAAAACTGTAATATCCACACTTACTTGAAAGTATTATTAATAGTATATAGAGACACCCAGTGTCTGGACTAGAATCCTCTCTGTGCCCACTGCATTCATTTTGCTCTCCATCCGTGTTGACACAAACATGTGTTAGACATGATGTTGTAATGAGGAAGAGAGGCTCGGAGCCACACATGGGGCACATAATTAAAACGCCCCAATATTTGGTGTGTGTGTGTGTGTGTGTGTGTGTGTGTGAGAGAGAGCTTCATAGCAACATGTTTGTTTACATGTTCAGATGTCAAATGCCTCTTACAGGCTATTTGGAGCACACTACATATTTCCCTTGTGACTTATTTATTGTGGTAGTTTCACACTTGGATCCACTTACCAAACCATCATTCTGTAGTTAGGCTACAGTTTAAAATAAATCTATGAATCATTTTACACTATAACATTGATTAGCACAAGCACATTCTAAATCAATCCAAAAATATTACCGTCCAGTATCAAAAGTGTTAAAAAAAGAAATATGAATGGAGATGATAATGTCAAAGCCCATTTTGGAACCATCTCCTCAATCACAGCAAACTTATTTTCTAATCACATTACCCAGTGTTAAATATCAGCCAATCCAGACCGAGTATTACCTCCGCGCCCCCTCGGCAGACGGGCCAATAAGAGAGCTGTATTCCAGCAGTGGTTACTCCCCCTATGCGTGTATCTACCGTGTGTTGCTCCTCCTCGCAGCCCCAGGACTGGACTGGTGTGTGGACCGGGGGCAAAGAAAACAAGTTATCTCAGACTTGACTGAGGCAGGCAGGCAAGTCGTGTTATTGATGGCCCTTTACTGAGAATGAGGGGCAGCGTCTAAAACCAGTGGATATGATTAGCGGAAAAAGCAACAAGGTAAGAGATCCAGAAAAGTTTCAAAAGTATGGAGAGAAAGTTGATAAAGTGCGCTTTATTATTTTACATTGCTCTCATGCGCTTGAACTGTTTGCGGTCCTTGTGGAAAGATTGTAGATGAATGTATGATGCTGAGATTTCATGCGCGTGTTGTTGGCTGTACAGTTTACGGACTTTGAGAATGTTTCGCATCCTGTATAGACACCATCAATTAGAAGTCATCTGAAGTTGTTATAGCTATGTATCAATTGTAATCTTCTCTCTCCAGGCTGGTGCTCTTTAAGAAACAAATGAAGTCTGTTGTAGCCTGGCTGTCTGTGCTGTTCTCTTGGGAGGAGATTTTTCCTCTATAATACTGTGATGTGCTGGGTTCAGCGTACAGGAGCTGTGAGAAACCCAGAGACACGGCGTCGCACTTGATTAAAGTGACATCCCAATGTTCTGAATGGGGTCATATGATGCGTTAAGCTGCTCCCCACAATCCGCCCGCTGTTCTAGGCTACTGCGTCAGCGCCACTCACTACAGGTTCATGTCACAAAGTCATGTTTGACAAAGAACAAAAAAAATTCTCACCAGCGCGCAAACAAGGTTTTAACATAGACGATCATTATTGTTACAAATAAAGCTAGTTTGAAATGTGTAGGCAATTTGAAATCAGAAAAATCCCACTGTATGCATAAGATACAAGCAGCCAATCTTGCATTTAATGAGATTTTTATTTTACCTGTTAAGCATGAATCAGTAAGGATTGAATATGCCACTTGTTGGTTTATTTTAGCCTATACTATTAGGCTATACCGACAGTTTTGTTAAAAGATAAAGACCCAAAGTTTGTGTTTTCCTATATGATTACATAACATGTGCAATGTGGTTCACTTCACTACATGCATAGTTTAAGAATTTAATTAAAAAGTGATGGCAATATGTTGCTTCCAGCCTGGTCACATCCTGATGAAAAGCTATGTGTGTGTGTGTGTGTGTGTGTGTGTGTGTGTGTGTGTGTGTGTGTGTGTGTGTGTGTGTGTGTGTGTGTGTGTGTGTGTGTGTGTGTGTGTGTGTGTGTGTGTGTGTGTGTGTGTGTGTGTGTGTGTGTGTGTGTGTGTGTGTGTGTGTGTGTGTGTGTGTGTGTGTGTGTGTATGCGCGTGTGTGCATGTCGTATTTTTTCCTAAGGTTACATTTATAGTACAACTGTCTAAACTAAAAGGATGCTGTGAACCAAACCCATGTCCTGTCATGTGTGTGCGTGATGACACATGTGTGCTTGCTGTATGTAATTGTCCGCTCATCACACTGCAGGTGTGTGTGTTCTCTGTATGTATGCATTGCCAGCCCTGATGAATGACCGTTGCCTGGTTCATAACATGGGCCCAGTTAGTGTTTGGTCAGAGTTCCCATCCTGCTTTGCAGTGTGAGGAAAACAGCGACGACGGATTACCAACAAGATAACATTGTCCAACCTGGCCAACCTTTCCTTTACAGATAACAGTGGCATAATTAGCCATTTTTCCTCCTATAGAGAACCATATGTAACACAGATAAGCTGGAGAAAGCCTTCATTTTGATCAAATGGGAAAGGAAGCTTGTGATTTGAAAAAAAAGCAAAAAAAAAAACTTTTATGGGAGAACATGGGAAAAGGAATTCCAAAAAGTATTGGCCCTCCTCCTCATCCTCCTCCATAAACACTGCTTTGAGCAAGGCACTAACACTCTAAAGCCGCCCAGTAAACCAGGAGTACAAGACTGCACTGTACTCTGTAGACAGCAGCTATTTTATACTATATGTAATTATTATTGGGTGTAACTGAGAAGTTTGATGGTCCAGAAATGGTCCATGATGGCTGTGTTTACCTGGCAGCCCCCCCTGTTCACTGCCTAGCCAACAGGCTGACATAGAGGCTGGTTCACGGTCCCCTGCTGTGCCAGGTGCAGTTCCACTCAGTTCAGAATCCACAGTAGCAGCTTTTCACTCTCGTCGGGGAAATCCTGCAGCATTGAAACAGAATGGTTGCAAGGGCCGGGTGACGCATGATGTTAAGGTCCTTGTTATAAGCGTGTGTTATTAGTTAAGGAGGCCTTTAATAGATGATTATGAAGATTACTATGTGTTAGTAATAACAGCATAAACATGTTTATTGTGAAATTATAATATTCTGGTGTTAATACACAGCCTAGGCTCTGTAACCTGGTTTGTAAACATGGGGTATGTAAAGAAAGGGGGTCCAACGTGCTTGCCTGTTCACAGAGCCTAGGCTGTGTATTAACCATAGACTTTATATGGATATGGCCACCATACCTAGCAACATGCCATAGGCTGTGTATTAACACTGGATCTTTTTTCAGCACACCCACAGTACAGTAGTTATTTGGTAATTTTGACAATAAGTCATTTTGACAACCAGTTTTCTCCAGAATCGCTGACTCCATTTTGACTATGCACTTGCATTTAACAGTTAATTATGCCTGTTGCCGCTACCGGATCTAAAGGTAGAACAATGCCAAAGCTTAGTAAAGCTTTCGTATAGGTGTTTATAACTCTTATAATCTCACAATTAATATATTTATTATGTTATTATAAACACATTCATTTTAGGAAGAATCTAACACTTACTACAAGGACCTTAATAAAAAGAGTTCCTGATGCAAGTGATTAGCAGCAACAGGTATCCTTCAGCACTTGGTGAGTCGTGTGTGCGTGTGTGTGTGTGTGTGTGTGTGTGTGTGTGTGTGTGTGTGTGTGTGTGTGTGTGTGTGTGTGTGTGTGTGTGTGTGTGTGTGTGTGTGTGTGTGTGTGTGTGTGTGTGTGTGTGTGTGTGTGTGTGTGTGTGTGTGTGAGGCTGCAGTCTGATCAGACGCACTAAGAACCTTATTGACTGACTCACCACCACCCTCTGGATGAGGTCACCAGTCACAGAGGCCACTGCACAGTATACATGGCTAACATGTTTGAGGGGAAACAGATGGTTCATTTTGCCCCCAAATATCAACTACTGCAGCAGGGGGTGTTGGCTGAAGCAACAAGTCATTCTAGTGTGTGTGTGTGTGTGTGTGTGTGTGTGTGTGTGTGTGTGTGTGTGTGTGTGTGTGTGTGTGTGTGTGTGTGTCTGTGCATGTGTGCGTGTACTGTAAGTGCGTCTGTATGTGTACCCGCGTGTGTGTGTGTGTGTGTGTGTGTGTGTGTGTGTGTTTGTGTGTCCGCCTGCATGCCTGTCTATTTGTATGTGTGTGTGTGTGTGTGTGTGTGTGTGTGTGTCCTAGGGTCCTAGCTAAGGGAAGTGCATCATGGCCGGTGCTGTGCTGACCTCACCTCAGGAATAGGCAGTCTCTGTTCCTTCCCCTGCCTGTCCCACCCTGTTGGACACAAGCGTGCACATACATACACTCACGTACAAATTAATTGACAAACATTGGCTACCACACACACACACACACACACACACACACACACACACACACACACACACACACACACACATGCTCGGACCTCCATGCCAAAAAAATGTTTCAGGAACCCCAGACACAGGCCCAATGTGAGTGACTCTCAATGGAGGGTGGGATTTAAGTACACAGGAAGTCACCAACAGACCACTGGACCGCTCTGTGGGTTGTAAGTGTGTGAAACATACTGTTATTGTAATTTCATTTTGGGCGGCTGTCCATTTCTGCTGGACATTAAACTTTCCTGTCCCATAAAAGAGACTTGGGTTGGGTTCCAAATTGCACACTCTTTTCTTTTTCTTATTCTACATACTACAGCTGACCATACAAATAATCTAGTTAGCATGTAGTAGGCATACAATTGGGACATCCTTTTACCTATTTATTTCCTCATAACATTGTGCCTGCTTGAGCTTTGCCTTTTGCTTATATATCTGTCGGTTGTTTTCCCTGGTTGTTTTCATACGGCGGCTCCGTCGATGTCACGCCTTCTGGTGCGCACTGGATTGTGGGAGCAGAATCACCACGAATAGCATGCTGATTTTAATACTAAAAATCTTGAACAGATGTAGTGGGCATCCCGGTATTTTTTTTTGCATGCTTTATCTGACCAGAAAATAAAAATATATACTGTATATAAAAAAGATGATGTCCAGAGGCAGAACCATGCCAGTGATGAAATGAGGAAAATGAGGATTCCATGCAGCTTGGCTCGGCGGTCATGCTGCCAGACACAATCAAATTCAAGCAATATGAAATGTAAAATTAATTATACACACTATACTGTAGGCCCGCATGATCATATGATCAGACTTTAAGGAACAGATGCCTGGCCTGAAAATAGCAAGCTTAAAGCTCTAAAAAGACAAAGTCCCCTTTATACAAGTAACAATCACAGAGTTCTTGTGACAACATCAGAAAGAAGAGGATCCCCCTCTAGGCTGAGTGTGTCCTCACTGACCATCTGCAGCCATAAAGCTGAGGTCACAGTGTCCAGCCCTGCCCTCAGTAATGAACCATCAACCACTCCCACACAATGCCCATCATTGTCCAAATATCAGGACTCATTTTAGAGAGAAACAAGAGGGTTTCCACAGTGTGTGCACAAATAGCTCCAGTATCTGTTATTGACATTTGTATCCGCATACATCTTTGCCTGTGTGTGTGTGTGTGTGTGTGTGTGTGTGTGTGTGTGTGTGTGTGTGTGTGTGTGTGTGTGTGTGTGTGTGTGTGTGTGTGTGTGTGTGTGTGTGTGTGTGTGTGCAAATGTCTTGTATATGTGTGTCCAACCCTTACTCATTCAATCCAGCTACTGTTCTGTTGACGGCTGGCAGACGTACAGCGAGGAAAGGGAGGGATTTATATGGTTAGAAAGATTCTCTTTGACTCCACAAACCGGGCTAAAAATATTAGAAAAAGGACTTTCTTGTGTGTGTAGCAGATGTTGTAGGTGGGGTCTGTCCTGTCCAGGGAAGTCACACACACACACACACACACACACACACACACACACACACACACACACACACACACACACACACACACACACACACACACACATGGGGGGGGGGGGGGGACTGGAAGAGGAAAAGTGGAAGGCTGTCTGTTTTCCACTGACTGTCTGCAGGGAGGGATCCCGGACATGGGCGTGAATGTGTGTGTGTGTATATTTGTGTAGCTTGTGTGTGTGAGTGTGTGCGCAGAGTTTTTCTTGGACCATGCAGGTCTCAGGTAGCTGTTTACAACTGGTGCCACTTCATTGGAAATGTAGGCAGGTCCGTGCTGGTGGAGGGAGGCCTTTGTTGATGCTTGAATAGTCACGTGTGTAGTGTGAATGCTTTTAAAAGGGTTTGTCCTTCAACATTTGTCAGTGATGGCAGATGGGGCTTAACCAGTTTGATCCACCTGTGTGGTTGTAGATATGTGCATCTTCATTTGGATTGCATACATGGATTTGGTTCATTCATTGCTACTTACTGCTACTTTGAAACATTACTGTCTAATTTTTGATTAATATATGTAATTCTGTGTGTGTGACGGTGCATTGTGGCAAGTCTGTGTCTGTGATGCAGTGGCTTGGAACACAAGACAAATGTCCCTATTACAGGACAATAAATATCTTAAGTATATATTAGTTCAGCTGACGGACAACTCCATAAGGTAACAGACAAACTAACAATGCAAAAATACACCTCATACAACCACACTTCAAAAATACTGAACTATACCTTGAAGTAATCTTATTTTTCTGTCAGGCATCAGAATGAAGTATCAGTATCTAGTTTCTCTATTGGCTGAGACTCGAGTGCTGGATTCCCCTTAACACATGTTTGACCAGAGGAAGATGTTTTGTTATCCGTTCCACCGCTGACAGTAATAGCTGTCCTGGGTACGGGGCTCAGTATCACAGGTTGTTTTCAGTGTTTAAGTACTCAGACTGTCCCAGCTGTGTTTCTGCTTCCTCTCTTCTAACCCTCTGCACAGCTGTTATCCTCTCACTGTGGAGTTCCTTTGCTGCCGGACTCCCAGTCTGAGCACATTTGGACTGTTTCTGAGTCTGTGCACACTATATGCTTTAAAGGAATAGTACTACATTTTGAATTTTTTTAGCTTTTTTCCCTCATTCTCCGGATCAAGAAAAGGCGACATAACCCGTTCCTTTAGCTAGGCTAACCGGGCTGAGCTACCATTTCTATATCAGAATTGCAGGCACAGTTTACAGGACAGTTTTTTTTTTGTGTCTTGAGCCGGAGAGTGAGCCAAGCTAAAACCTTTCGAACTATTCCTTTAATAAGGGAGCTGTACACACATTTAGTAGCTTACATGTGGAAGTTTACCTATGATACAGGACATCTTGGGGACTGTTTTATGTAAATGTTTGAACACGTAACTATTCTTGAGCTAATGTGAATGTTAAAGGTGCTTCGAGGAACTTTCAGAGTGTATGTTTATGCTTGCACCCTCTTTGGACACAAGCGGTAGTGTTTTTACTTCGCCAGCTGCAGTTTCTGGGTGAGCGTACCCATTACAAAGGCATCAAGAAAAAAAACTATATAAAAACAGTATTTTTGCTTGTTTGCTGTTACAACATTTGACTGTTTAAAAGTTCCTCGTAGCACCTTTAACAAGGTTGTTGCTGATATATAACCTGCCACTCTTTGAAAAACAATACTAGTCACTCTAACCAATTGGCTAACCTACCAGGATACATTTGACACAGAATAGCCACTGTTGTCATATGTATGAAACTAAAAAAAAAAGCTGTTCCATTTTCATCAGTTAGCATCCTGTCCCTCTCCCATGAACCAGAGTAGTATAAACTTTTATGTTTCTGTCAATCCAGGAGAGAGCTTGTAAAGCCTCTAGTAGCAGCGCTGCAGAATCACTGTCTGACCATGATTGGACTGTGGTTGGACTGTATACTGGTCTCCATTGTGTCAAACAGGAAGAATACTTTCTCCATGTGTTTATCTCTCGGCCCACATCACCACCGCGGTTTAGATAGCTTTTTTTAAACCGTGCACCGTGGGGGCACTGTGTGTAATAGCCTACTCCTGCTTGATTATACACAGTCACACACACACACACACACACACACACACACACACACACACACACACACACACACACACACACACACACACACACACACAACAGACGCAAAAACACTTACACTGTCCAAGATTATTACACAAGTTCACAGATGAATTAAGGGTGAACTGTAAACTAAAAAAGTTGAAACTATTATAATTGGAAAGCCTGATGTAACCACATTTAATTCATTCACACACATACTCGTACACCAATGGCAGCAGCTATACCACTCAGGGTGCAAATGTATCTGTGAGAAATGTATGAACAAGGATAGGCCAAGAGTCAGATAGATATGAATGAAAAAATCCCCAGCATAGTTGAAGTTTGTTGTTTAGCCTACTGAGTATTAATATCGGGATCTTTGGTGTTACGAATGCATGAAACTCCACCATATCTCTATTGGAAAAGTGTACATAACATTTACTTGTTATGTTATCAACATATTAAATTATTTTCCATGAAGAAATAGGCCAGGCTGCTCCTCCTAATATAAAGGCTAGGCTACACAAAAAAGTAATATCCCCATATAGTACCGTCTGTCATCGATCAAAACATGAAAAACACAGTGAAATGAATTTGAGGTCATATCGCCCATCCCTTCGAGAGAAGATACTTGCTACTATGCTTAACAACATTTCTGGGGTGAAACTCTGGGAAATGTACAATTCCCAAGAAGTAATGACTACACAGTGTTGGAGAAGGGGTTACGTCAATGCCCCAACCACACCATATTACATTACAGACACCAGCCTACCAGCAGCCACTGAGCCACCCACCCAGTAGTACTTGCTTCACTGTCTAAACTGCTGTGGTCATAGTACACTATACTGGAGCAGCCAGCAGCCATCCAGCAACACTGGCACAGGGGTGATGCCAGGCAGGCAGCTGTCCAAACACTGTCAACTCCCCACCGACACTGTCAGAGCATCGGGAGAGAATGGAAAAAAGTGTGTGTGTGTGTGTGTGTGTGTGTGTGTGTGTGTGTGTGTGTGTGTGTGTGTGTGTGTGTGTGTGTGTGTGTGTGTGTGTGTGTGTGTGTGTGTGTGTGTGTGTGCAAACAGCCCCAGTCACTGTCTTTGTTACCAAGGGAGGTAAACGCACACAGAGGAAACAAAAACCCTCTTTATGTGGATGTATCTGATTAAATATGTCCAAAAGCTGTGGAAAAGTGCACACTGGTTATTAGCCTTAGCAACATGATCGCTTTCCAACATACAGCCTTTGTTTCACTTGATGGTGTGTGTGTGTGTGTGTGTGTTTGTGTGTGTGTGTGTGTGTGTACGTTTGTCTGTGTGCGTTTGTGCGGGTGCTCATATTCGCTACAAATGGCTGAGCAGAAACACTTTCTGCCCGTAAGCACCATGCATTTCACTCAATACCTGCCAGTTTACAGTATGCAGCCTCTCAACATGACATTGCACAGTTTGTTAACACACACACACACAATCACACACATGCACACACACACACACACACACACACACACACACACACACACACACACACACACACACACACACACACACACACACACACACAAATACATATTTCCTCCTCCCATTATGTATCCATGCATGCAAACATGCTTAGCAGTCCCCATACTAAGCCCAGTGGTTGTTAGCGGTCTCATGTTCAAAGCCTCTCGTCAGGCCCAGTCAACTGTGGATCTGAGCCCATGTTGGGAAACAAAGAATGAGAGGCACTTGGCGGGCTTGCCTACCACACACACACACACACACACACACACACACACACACACACACACACACACACACACACACACACACACACACACACACACACACACACCGATGGAAACACACTAGCAGAACACATGCTAACACAGATTGTAACAACTAAACATGAAGGTGGTGGATTATTTTACTTTCCTCTACCCCCAATTTTTATAAATTAGACCAACACTGTGTTGCTCTTTTTTCTCTTTTCAAAAGCTTTACACACACATTCCAAATAGACACACACACACACACACACACACACACACACACACACACACACACACACACACACACACTAAGGATTATAGTGGGGTTTGGGCGGGAACCACAAGGATTATTACTGGAAGACAGTTACACAACCAGAAAAGAAGTTCAAGAGGCAATGGGAATAGAGGATGAATGAAGCCATAGTGGTGCATGCACACGCACACACACGCACACACACGCACACACACACAACTATGATGACAATAACGTTGACAGTTCTTGATCCATTCATTGCACAGTCCAATAATTCACAATCCACTACTTTTCTTACTGAATGTCTCTCTTTTTGTGAAAATATTTAGGAAAGTCTGCCTTCGTTGTGTGTTTTGTTTTCATACAGATGACATTTGACATCTTGTCTGAAGGCCAAACAGGGATTCTTGTTTCTCAGCTGCCTACTCTCATTATTTCAGAGAGTAGGCAGCTCTCTGGATTACATTGTCATTCCTGGATCTGTATCCGGTCTCTAACGTAATGGGAATCTCATTTTTCCGTGTGTGTGTGTGTGTGTGTGTGTGTGTGTGTGTGTGTGTGTGTGTGTGTGTGTGTGTGTGTGTGTGTGTGTGTGTGTGTGTGTGTGTGTGTGTGTGTGTGTGTGTGTGTGTGTGTGTGTGTGTGTGTGTGCAGGGGGGGAAGGGAGAGCCCCATGCCTTCAAGGAAAAGACCTTCAAGAAGAAGCGTCAGTGCAGCGTGTGCCGTCAGAACGTGGACAACGTGGGCTCCTTCTGCAGAGGTAAGTGTTTCAGCCAGGGTCTTCATGGTGTTACAGTCAGTGTGTGTGTGTGTGTGTGTGTGTGTGTGTGTGCTCACCACTCCGTGACTCTGAAAGTGATCAACATGAACATGGTAAGCGATGTCCTAGTCTGGAGTGTATAGCCCCACCAAGACCTGGGCTACTGGGCGGAGCCAACAGACAATAACCATTCCAATCCCCATACTTCCACACTATTTAGTATGGTAGAGAAAGATTTAGGATGTCCCAATTCTTGTGGTCAGATTTAGCGTGCTTAGAAAATACCCGGATGCAACTAAACTACTAATAAATGCTTGTTAATATGAAGAAGTGGACCATGAAGCTGCTGTGTGACAATATTCATTTTATCTTCTTGTTTTTTTCTCTCATTCTAACTAGTATGCAAGACAGCCACCCACAGGAAGTGCGAGGCCAAGGTAAGGATCCACGTCACATCGGAACATTCTCAGCATGCTCTCAAAATCTAAAATACAAATCAGTTGTGATAAGTGAGGGACAGTATACCTGTAATGAGCTGGGACATGATTCACTGTATTTACCAAAATATGTCAAATCCAGAATGAGAACATGCATATTCAGTACCCACTTTTATGCTTATTTCCATCTGTTCCCCTCCACTGTGAAAGTATATTTACAGTTTATGTGTCCCGGAAAATGGGAAAATGGCCGTAAATTCCGAGACACAAGTTGATATATGGCAAATCATTTTTCAAGCTTAACTGAAGTTGACAGGTTTATGTATCGACGTACGCAAAATGCCACTAAGTGTGTAGCCATGAGGACACTTTAATGTTCCTTACATTTACTTCTGCAATGGTTTACCAGCACTGAACCTGAGAATTTGCATCAGCAACGTGTTTCATCTCGACGCACTCCACTCCTAATTTCTGCATTAACCCATTGATGACTATGGCAATCTAGGATGCATGTCCTTAATGCCTGAGGGTTTTCTGAAAAAATAGTACGAATTGTCAAGTCTACCAAAACCTTAATATCTAAGCCTGTGTAGCACATAGAAACATGAAATAAAATACATTTAAAAGTTAGGGTTCACAGGTTTTATTTAAACATGCTCCCTTAGCGCTTACACACCAACAAATTTTTCTAAAAATCGTCAAAATTAGATGGGGGAGAAAAAAAAGAATAAATAATATAAAATATTTAGTGTGATTTTCGTCAGTAGCCTATAGTGGACCTTGATTCTGCGCACCAAACGCCACTAACTGTTCTGTAATACACTATCGCTGACACAGCCGGCTTATTTTTTTTAATTATTTTGTTTTATTTTTAATTTTTAATTTTTTTGATTGATGTGATTTTCGCCAAACCACACAACTTTTGGGTGATCACGTGGTCTTAAAAAATCAACAAAACCCACCTCATGTGTATTTGAACCAATGACAGTGCATTCTATGCTGTGCATGCCATGAAAATTAGATAAAGTATCAATGCTGCACGATGCAGCATCAGGCAGGAGAGGCAATGTGGCATCGCACAGCAGCCGTCATCAATGGGTTAAACAGAAAGTGTTTGAAAAAGTACAACACATTTTCCTTTGCCAGTTTTCTGGATAGTCTTTGGATTTGGGAATCTTGTCCAGGTCCACCATATGAAAAGCATTAACATGGACTCATCTGGCCAGAGAGCTGACAGATGTCTCACCAAACGGTGTCAAAACACTGGCATGATAAATGTAATGAAGGAAACTGAGGACGCTGCAGTGGACTGAAGAAGTAGTGACTGTGAGAAGGAGACGTGTATGGGGTTTTTCCTTAGTAGAACCGGATACATTAAACACAGAGGCATAGTGGACATAATTGTCATTTAGACTGTATTATCTTGATGTTTGGTTGAGTTTTACATTCCTGTGGCTGTGAAAGTATTTTTATTGACACCCTTTGTCATCTTTTAAAGGTTGCTGGAATTAGATGCTATGTTTTTTTGCCATTCAATCAATACAACCTAATATTAAGTGATTTGATCTATTTGTACAAATCATTGCAAGTAGAACGTATAAATTTATATGGAGCAGGCTGAATGTGCCCCAGCCACCACCATGACCCCACTAATTCAAAGTTAAGCCCCGATGCTGACCCTTTAATCTTAATGTGGGGCCCCTAGGAGTTAGCCCCCCTTCTTGGTAAAATATGAAATGTGATTGGCACTGGACCATAGGAACGATATAGAATGCATGCAAACATGTTTTATATAGAACCAGTGGTGACAAAATTGCAAGTTGCGGGTGGCCAATTGTATTTTAGAAAATACAGCTGACATCAATGGTTTGCTTAGCCTGAAAGTAACGATTAGCGACAAGCTTACTAGAAAGGTAGAGGAGTCAAAAGGTAAACATTTCATAAGACAGTAGTCATAAGTTCCCAAAAAAACAGATACTCGAGTAGAAATACTCCAAAAATGTACTCAAAAGTACTAAATTAAATGTACACTTCTTACTGTCCACCACTGTATATACCATATTGGTAGAGCAGTGTCATGACAGTGGCTCCATGAGGGCAGCAGTCTGGAATATGTGCCAATGTGAAGGCCGCTCAGTTGCATTCCTCAGAAAGGAGCTGCAAGCCTAGCTCAAAACCCCACAGTACTGAGGCTGTGAAAGGCCCATTGAGGGAGGGATGGGAGGATGAATAGACAGAGGGATGCAGGGCGGGGAATACCAGCCATGGAGAGAGAGAGAAGAGAGAATGAAGAGGGAATGATATTCTACACCAGGCCTCGCTGTTTTATTTGCATGATTATTCATTTTCATATAATATGTAGCTTTCTTTTAGATTAATTTAATCTTCTCAATTTTACTGTTATTTTACTATATTTTATTTTATTATGAAAGTGTAACTTTTTGAAGTGAGAGAGAGAGGGAGGGGAGAGAGAGGGAGGGAGGGAGGGAGGAAGGGAGGGAGGGAGAGAGAGAGAGAGAAAGCCCAGGGCCAAGACATGTGGCATAGAGAAGCCCCATCCCTCCAGCATCAGTCCATCCCTTACTCTGTCATCTGAGGAGAGCAGAGCCCAGAGGAGGAGGGCAGGGTTGAATAGATGGCTTTGAAACAGTGCAGCAATACAATCATTTTCATGTTTTTTTTTCAGTACAACTTGTGATATTGGTAGACGGTTATCCTTTCGTGGTGTTAAAGCCTCTCAAACCCTTGTCTAAAATAGTAAAAATCAATAAATCAATAAATATTATACAAATTATTATTTATTTTTTTAAACCTAGTTTACTGTCTTAACCATTTTGACAGGAGTCATCGTTTTTATAGAACATTCGGGGCGAGAACTGCTGTGATTGGTTCAAAAATACTTATTGTGAAATAAGAACCTGAGCATAGCCTGCCTTATCTAAACCACATTTCTGTAAAGTTTAGAAAACTTAAATGACAATATCTTTAATTTGGATTGATAAATATTTCTAACTCTTTTCAGATGCTTCACTATCATGCAACTGACTCCCCCAAATGACATAGTTAGAAGGATTTTGTGGATATGGGTTTACGGGGGGTTTAAGCGTTGATATCTGCATTCTCTAATATGCATTCAAGAAGTATTGAGTTACTAAAAGGCTAAGATAAAGCTAACTGATCTTCTAATTTTTCAAAAAGCTATCCCCTTTTAAAAATAACTCCAAGACATGTTGCAGTGAGCAAATTGTGAAACTGCAAGTCATCATACAAAAGAAAATGGATTTGTAATTGTTCTTTAGTAGTGCTGTATTAACTGAATCCATTGGAGGAAGGAGCAGGATGTCGTTTGATAGCCTCACTGTAACTCATGTGTTGCTTGTTGACTAGTTGTTAAGACAGTGATATCCATCACCGCTGCCCAGGAAGGGAGAGGTCGGTCGGTCGGATAAGGCAGGGCGTGGGGTTCTGGCTGCTGGGTCCATCTCAGCTGTTATCTACATGTGTATGGGGGGGGGGGGGGGGGGGTATGGCGTCAATCTGTAATAATGTGAATTCTGAACAGCATTCTTTTGTGACAGGGCCCATTAATCGATCTAAATAACACATCCCAGCTGTCTGTCTGTCTGCCTGGCTGAAAAGATTCAGCCTTCCTTCTAAAGAGAGTGGTCTGGCTTGTGCTCACCATATTTTCTTTTCTCATTTCTTGGGGCTTTTTTTATCTGACAGTTTGAAGGGACGGAGGTGAAATGGGGCAGAGAATGAGAATGACATGCAGAGAAGGACCTAGGGCCAGTCTCAAACCCGGGTCTGCTGTGACGAGGATTGAGCCTCTATGGGGGGGGGGAGGGGGGGGTCACAGCTGGTGAGCGCCCCTCACCAGCTGTTCTTACCTGTGTCCATAGTTCAAGGTGTTTCTCTCGCTCGCACTTCATTCCCATATGGCAGTTGTTCCCTTTAACCTTGCGTATTAATCAAACATATTGATTGTGTCTGTGTGTGTGTTTTGTGTATGTTTATGTGAACTCACTCACTCACTTACTCTAACATCTGGAGACCAGCCTGATCTCTGTCATCTGTTAGCCATCCTGCTTCTATTTACATCTCAACCCGGTCGGTGACAAATCATGTCGTTAGCACACACCGTCCAGTATCCTGTCAGTGCGCCTTGTGACACTTCTCTGGAAAAGTGACTCACACTTATTCTCCGACTCCCCTCTAGAAAAGAAGGATTGCTGGCTAAAGTCTTTGGACAGCTCACATGTTTTTTCCTTTACTTGTCTCCTGTCCAGGACTGTGCTAAAAATATCAATACGGCAATCTAGTTGTGATATTTATTTTTCACGATATTTGATTCTGTATCGTATCGTCAACTCCAGTATCGATATTTTATAGAAAAAAATGCAGATTTTTGAACAGGTTGTGACCTACAACCTCTGCTCAGTTAGATGTCGCAGTAGGGTTTGTAGCCTCAAATTGCCGAGGTTTGAATATAAATTAAAGTATGCGCTTAATTCTCAATATAATGTGATGTATTCGCAATATATTGCGAAATGCATTCTATCCCAATGTACCGTGATATATCATATTGTGAGTCGTGTATCGTGATTCATATCGTATCGTGAATTCATTGTCGATACACAGCCCTACTCCTGTCTTGCTCTACAGTCCCTGACAAAATTCTTGTCACTTATCCATTTTGTAGGGTAACAGTTTATAAACTGACTTTTAATTAATCCATTGGTTTAAAAAATGGCTCATATGAAAGCTAAAACCTCCCAAGTTACGTTTAATATACTAAAATAAATTTGCTTCACTGAAGAAATATTGATCATTTAATGAACACAGAAAGGTCTGATTTTGGCAAAACAAACGTTTTGTCGCCTACAGAGAGTAATGTGAAAATTGAACAAATAATTTACTTCAAATACAAAAATGTGTTGCATAACATCAGTGAATTAAGTAGTGGTGCTGTGAGATCCATATGTAATGTCTTGTATGATTTCCATGAGCTTGAAGGTTTGCATCCATGCGGTTCGACAATGATTCATACAATGTATTGATGAAGTCATCAGGAATAGCAAAGAAAGCAGTCTTATATGCCTCTTTGACGTAGAGATGGAAGTATGCGATGGAGTAACCATGCGATGTAATTCAACCGAAGATTCATCTGAGAAATCCACCTTCCTGGTCAAATCAGTGCCCAGAAACCAGAACTAAACAAAAGGCAATTAAAATAAAACGTGTGGCATTTTCTAAGGCCCACAGCCTGCTAAAAGGATGGACGCTGGAAAAGTGTCAAAAGGTGGATTTCTCAGATGAATCTTCGGTTGAATTCCATCACAGCCGCCGCAAACATTGCAGGAGACCAACTGGAGCCTGCATGGATCCGAGATTCACCCAGAAAACAGTTAAGTTTGGTGGCGGTAAAAATCTTGGTCTGGGGTTACATCCAGTATGGGGGTGTTGCAAGAGATTTGCAGGGTGGAAGGCAACATAATAGCCTAAAATATCAAGAATTAGCTAACTCTTACATTCCCAACCATAAAAGAGGTCAAATTTTGCAGCAGGGTGGTGCTCCATCGCATACTTCCATCTCTACATCAAAGTTCCTCAAGGCGAAGAAGATCAAGGTGCTCCAGGACTGGCCAGCCCAGTCACCAGACATGAACATCATTGAGCATGTCTGGGGTAGAATGAAAGAGGAAGCATGGAAGACCAAACCAAAGAATCTTGATGAACTCTGGGAGGCATGTAAGACTGCTTTCTTTGCTATTCCTGATGACTTCATCAATAAATTGTATGAATCAGTGTCGAACCGCATGGCTTCAAGCTCATGTAAATCATATAAGATATTAAATATGGATTTCACAGCACCACTACTTAATTCACTGATGTTATGCAACATATTTTTGTATTTGAAGTAAAGTATTTGTTAAATTTTCACATTACTCTCTGTAGGCGACAAAACTTTTGTCTTGCCAAAATTTGGCCTTCCTGTGTTCATTAAATGAGCAATATTTCTTCAGTGAAGCAAATTTATTTTAGTACATTAAATATAATTTGGGAGGGTTTTAGCTTTCATATGAGCCATTTTTTAAAACCAATGTATGAATTAAAAGTCAGGTTATAAGCTGTTGTTTTTGCTACAAAATTGATAAGTGACAAGACTTTTGTCCGGGACTGTATATGGGCCACAAGGACAACAGCCTCCAACAGCTGACCAACCTCCGTTCTATTTACAGACTCTTAGGAAGACCGTAAACAGTTTCATTTCTGCATGTTCTCTTCTCCCAGAGAACACTTCCTCCTTATCTTTGATCCCAAGTGGAACATTTTGTCCACAGGGGATTGGGGAGAGAGAGAGAGAGAGAGAGAGAGAGAGAGAGAGAGAGAGAGAGAGAGAGAGTGAGACTGGGGCCCAGGGGTAAAGATATAAAGGGGGTAAGGGAAGAGTGGGAGGAGAAAGGATTAAAATGAGTGAAATTCAGCCTGTGACAACTTGACTGGCCCGTCCGTCTAATTAGGCAAGAAGAGGCATTTCCGCTTGTCGGCCAAAAAAACTCCATGACAGTCTGACTTACAATCTACTGTATATAGGAGACCCCCACCTATATGAAATAACACACACTGCTGCTTTACTGACTGACTGTATTGCTGATTGGCAGACTTACTGTACAGAGTAAATAGAGTGATGTGAAATATATACTGTATATGTGTGATCACTTTTCACTTAGTTTTTTTGCCATCAGTTCATTGAGTGTGAGTTGTGTTTTGAACAGAAAGTACTTCAAATGAATCACCCAGTACTGAGTTTTTGAGCTCGACTCAGAGCTACCGCATATTATTCAAGAGACACAACAAAACAAAACTAATCACTGTTCTGCTACAGCTACATCTCCCCCAAACTCCTTATAGTGACTGCCCTGATCGCCATCTCCATAGGGTAACTCACTAACTACGCCTAAGTACCCCATACAACCCCATTTCAAAAATATTGAACCATCCCTTTAATGACTGACTGCTGGTTACTGTCAACTCTTTATTGATGAGTAGACCAACAATCTCAAACTCTTATACTGTAGTTCTGGAGAAGTGATTGAATGGTATAAGCCATCGTGCAGATGTTGTATGTCTCAGTAATTACAATCCCTGCTTACTCTCTATGTATCAGGGTTGTCTTGCTTGTCTCCGGTCCTTATCCAATGAAGATGTAGAAAAATGCATTTTACATGAGACCAGGCCGTGCAATGTCTGATCCTCTTTTACAAGAAGAGGATGTCCAATCAAATGGAGATAGACAGAGCGGATATGGGGGGATGAGAGGAAGAGCAACACACAAGGCCCCTGATGTTTGTCCAACATAAAAAAGCCTTTCATCAGGACAGTTGTGGTTAGTCGGGCTCCCCAGCCTTCTCTATGGAGGAAACAGACTGCAAACCACTTTTTCTCTCTCGCTCATACTCTTTAAGGCAAGACAGTGCAGGTGAATAGGGTAACTTTTTTAATATAAAGACATCCTCATGAATCTTTGCCAGTTGATTAATGATATTTAAACTATTATATTTTGTGTTAAAAAAAGCTTTCTGAAATGCTTGAATTACCATGCAAATTTGGCAATCTAAAGGTACGAACACACTGCACTCCGCGATCATATTGGGTCATATTGTGTCCGCCGCCCGCCGTCCGACCAGAGTAGCCTTCTCCTACTCTGGGGCTCTGGGGATCTGCTGGCGCTGGTGCTAACCGGTGCTGAGAGCACCAGCCTGCTGTGCTGATGGTGCTTTACCCAAGCTAACTGGTGCTAACTTGGTTCATAAAGCAAAACTGATAGCTTTTATTGTGGACAGTCTAAGGCACACCTGTGCACTAATCATGATGTCAGATCAGCATATTGATGTGGCACACCTGTGAGGTGGGATGGATTATCTCAGCAAAGCAGAAGTGCTCACTATCACACATTTAGACAGATTTGTGAACAATGTTTGAGAGAAATGGTACAAGTGTGTATCTGGAATGAATTTTAGATCTTTAAGTCCATCTCATGAAAAATGGGAGCAAAAACAAAAGTGTTGCGTTTATATTTTTGTTGAGTGTATGTAGAAAAAAGATTTAAGATGTCCCGATTCTTGTGGCCAGATTTAGGATGGTTAGAAGTACCCGCATGTCCTACTTCATGCGGCCGAGATTGTTAGTGTTGAAAAGTGCATCCTATTTGGGCGATTCTGACCCACAATCCAGTGCGCACGTGAAGTGACGTCACATCGACGAAGCTTCCATATGAAAACAAGAGGCAAGATCAAGGCGCAATGTTATGATGAAATAAGAGAGTAAAGTATGTCCCAATAGTTTGCCTACTGCATCCTAACTAGATTCTTTTTATCGTCGGATGTAGTATGTAGAATAGAAAAAAGAAAGAGTATGCGATTCGGAACGCAACCTATGTTTTTGTCTGCTGTGTCTCGCCTTAAACCTGGGCCTTTCCATAATGGAGCCACTTTCCTAATGGCCATGGATGGTACATACTGTATATTTAACCCTTTTTTTCTGGCAAACAGAAACAGGACGGAGGAAGTGACTGTAGGAGATGGAATGATGAAGTAATGGCTGAAAAAGTGCCCCACAGTCCATGTTTTACCAACATGTAGCTCAACATCACAGCTGACCCAACATCCCCCCTCACCCCAAGACAGTTCCTGATGGAATGGAAACCTCTTAGCTCAAATCTTTCCCTGGTTTTTACAGTGTTGTTAGTATAGGAATACAGACTCACTCATTGCTTGTGAAAAACATGTCAGCCACAGGTCAGTATTATTTAAGTGCCCAAGGCCATAAGACTTGCAGCAGAGAAAAAAAAATAAAAAGATTTGGTTTTAAAATATTCAAAATGTTTAGTGTAAGCAAATCACTTCAAGGGGAAGTTGAAAGCATCCCAGAAATGTAGTTCTTTTTGGGGGAAGTGAGTGCCATCAGTGCGTGGGTAGTCATCTCTGGTAAGAGTTGTGTGGCCTTGAACACAAACTAATCATGTAGTCAGTGTGAGTCATTGAGGATAACAAAATCCAACTGTGTATCGTTTCTACATTACCGGGACGATGACTATGTGTCTCCTGTCTGGAGGAGTCGCTGCTTTATCACAGACAGCTCTGGTAATTGCCGAGATAGGGCTGCCGTGTTTTGAGTTTGTGTGTGTGTGTGTGTGTGTGTGTGTGTGTGTGTGCGTGTGTGCGTGCGTGCGTGCGTGCGTGCGTGCGTGCGTGCGTGTGTGTGGCGAGCATAGACTGAGACTGAGTTTGTAAGCGAGCGATGTTGACGGGAGTTAAAACCATAGGCATGACAGCTAAGTTAGCCAAATTTGGGACTCTGCCAGTCCACTGTGTGTGTGTGTGTGTGTGTGTGTGTGTGTGTGTGTGTGTGTGTGTGTGTGTGTGTGTGTGTGTGTGTGTGTGTGTGTGTGTGTGTGTGTGTGTGTGTGTGTGCCAGTAAGCCGCACTAATTGGCCGGTGGGTTTGGCCTGTCTTGAATCTAACAGGAAGAGGTCGTTTGTAGATCCTAAATATTGACACCCACACTGTCACAGGACATGAGTCAGAGATCAGAGTGATATCCACTGGACCATCACCCATGTGCACCAATCAACAGTTTAGCTCCTTATCTATTGACATTGATCTTACTAAGTACAACACAAATGTTCCTTTGGGGTTTTACTAGATGTGTGCCACGTTACCCATGGGGTATTCCTGTCTCTGAGTCTTCCTCTCTTGTGTCGAAACCAGTGTTAGTGTGACCAAGTCCCAAACAAGTCTCAAGCATTGTTCTCTTGGGCAAGAGAAAAGACAATGTTTGCTTTAGTAGCCCATCTATTAACCCTCATCCTACCGACATATTTTACATACATGGCCTACCGACGGGGTCATTAGAGACCCCAAGCAAGAAATAGCCTACTGTAAGAAAAAAAAAACATTATTTGTCTTTTTATTGGTCTGAAATGAGCCAACCTGGGAGGATGAGGGTTAATGATATTATTAGTAGCGGGCAAGCTAACGTCAGTCGTGAGTGAACAGATTGTAACTGGCTAATGTGAGCTAACTTCAGCTCTCGCGGCAGACACTTACTGATCCGAATGGGTCTTCAAATGACAGTTTGATGTTGTAGTCCGGCTGTCAGAAATATTCGGTGAGCATGTCTTGCATTCAGCAGTTAGTTTTCTTCCATCACAAATGCAATATTTGAATATACAGTTGCTGACTCTTGGTATTATTGAGTTCAACTAATGAGTCTTCTTTTGGGGAGAAACATCTGGCGGTGGGGGTCTTAGATTGTGCATGTTGCCATTGACTGAAAGCCAGTCATCCAATCAGGATTCCCAGTTTGCGCCGCATACTTGATAGTCAGACAGAAACTTGCCATCATTTAAATGATTTTTTATTAAACTAACTAACATTCAAAATTATGAACACACGCAGGTTAATGTTCATTAATGTTGTCTAGTTGAGTCTTTATTGTTTGTCAAGTCAAGTCTTGAGTCTCTGGCCCCAGCCGTCTAAATTCACCTCCTCAGGCCTTAAGACAAAAAAAATTCAAAATAAACTATCATAGTGAGACAATGAAGCTTTCACAGTGTGGTCTTGTTTGTGAGCTGGGCTGTGTACAGCAGAAAGTGACGGGCCCTAAAGAAACTGCTGACAATGTCCGTCTGAAGAATTTTTAGGCATTTTTTCTGGTAAACACTGTTTAGGCTGAAGGCCGGGTGCTTCAAATATAGGAGGAGGAGGAGATGTTGTGCCTACTTATCAACAGGATGGATGACACAAAGACACAGCTGAGGGAAGCTCCCCGCATAGGGAGTGGAGTGAGAGACCTATAAGATCTGTAATAATGCCCCCCCCCCCCCACACACACACACACACACGTTGGTTGCTTCACAGGAGGGTTTTTTCCATTGTTGATCGCTGGCAGCCTCATCCCAACCCATGTCCTCCTGCTGTTTATTTGCTTGTGGTTATTTTTGTCCGGCTTAAAGATGTCAGCCCGTGTTTGGCCTGGGGAGGAGAAGAGGGTAGAGATGGGTCCATGAGAACACTGCTGATGTGCGTGTGCTTCGGCCTTCCACGTAGAAGCAGAAGCCCTCCGGTATACGAGCAACATGTGTGTCTGCATTGAATTCCTCTTTGGGTTTTCCATCTGTGTAACTTTGTGAGTGTGTGTGTGTGTCTGTTTGTACTATTTTTGTGAAAACTAGGTTTAAAGGTTAAGGTTTGAATTAGGTTTAGGTTAGGGTAAGTGTATGCATTATGTCAATGAGTGTCCTCACAAGTATACCTGTACAAATGTGTGTGTGTGTGTGTGTGTGTGTGTGTGTGTGTGTGTGTGTGTGTGTGTGTGTGTGTGTGTGTGTGTGTGTGTGTGTGTGCAACTGTGTGCAACTGTGTGCAACTGTGTGCGCGTACACATGTGTTTTTGTGTGTGTGTGTGTGTGTGTGTGTGTGTTTGTGTAGTCAAAACTGTTGACCCTCAGCCTCCATAACAGGGAATTGCATCCTATACCCACTTATTAAAGCCCCATGGTTCCACAGGGAGACCCATGTGACCTGTGATGTCATGACCCCTCCCTCCCTCCCTCTCTCAGCTGCTTGGACCGAGCCACAGACACACACACAGACCTCTTTTCTTTCCTTTTGGGGTCAAAATAAAGTGTGGGAACAAGAGGCAGAGAGAGAGAGAGAGGGGGGGGACATGTGCTGAACACTGCAAATTAAAAGAAAGAAAGAAAGAAAGAAAGAAAGAAAGAAAGAAAGAAAGAAAGAAAGAAAGAAAGAAAGAAAGAAAGAAAGAAAGAAAGAAAGAAAGAAAGAAAGAAAGAAAGAAAGAAAACAGATAAATGCTGAGTTGCTGCCTGCCTCACAGAAAAACATTAATCGTGTGATATGGGACGCCTAAGTCCAGAGGATAGAAGCGTTTCACCCATAGGTGTTGTTTTTGCTTAGCTGGGGGCCTCCAGGTATATCCTTGTGGCGTAATGCCGGTGGCTTCTTTGGTTCTCTCGTGCGAGTCCACCTTTTCATGATTAAGAGAGCATTAGACATGTGGGCTGCATTTGAAGTATACAGTAGTAGGAATGAAGCCAAGCCAGGTAACTCTCTCAACTGCCGTGAAATGAGTCCTGCAGGCTTAAGCAAGAGAGAGAGACCATCTGCATGTCTGGCCACCACCAGACAGGCATTAAAAAGGGTTTAAGCTTTAAGTTGCATGTATGTCAAAAAGTGCAGCTCTTTCCCATGGGCCGTATGGAGTTCACTGACTTATTGTTTCAAACTGTAACTTCCCATACCAAGCATTTGCCTTGCCATTTCCCTTCCACTTCATTCAGCTAGCATGAAGGATAACGGGAATTCTATCATCTTCAGAAATCCTACTTGTTCCCTTATAACCGCACTAAGCAAGACTTTGAAACACGGACTGTTGTAAGAGTGGGAAAGAGCAACAGTAGTATTTGCCATCCGCATTAGCCATAAGGCCAACAGGTGGATGAATGCGAAACAGTGCATGTGATTGCCAAGCACCAGTCCCAAGGCACTCAAATTGGAAATCAGAGTGAAAAAAAAACATTCCTTTTACTTATTTCCTTCACTTTAGTCAATGATTTTAATTGGCCCAGACAGCTTTAAACACATTCCTTTTTACCATTCATCTATATGGAATTTGAACTATGACGGAAAGCAGGTGTAAACCGTTAAGATGTACCATATTGCTCAAACTCTTGACAAGCATGCATGAGGTATAGCCTTGAAGGTAGCATGGAGTCTGTTTTGGTATTTGTAATGTGTAGTTAGCTTCTTACTTGGAGTTAGCTTCTACTCTTCCATAATATAGCTTGCACGCTGTTGATTGTAATGATGAAAGCACCCAAGGTCACGGCCAGCGTTGGCTTTCACTTCTGATTGGTTGCAGCTTTCGTCAGTGCCCCCTCTGATTGGCTCTCCCTAGGGAGCTTAAGGAATGGAGGGGGGCTATTAGGCCTAAGGCTAACCATCCAAGGAAACGCTACATGAGTGCTGCGTTTATATGTAACATAGGAGCAGATCTGGGGTGACCAAGCTCTCACAGATGAACTATGGATTCTTGCTGTACAGAATCGGAACATTGTTTACTTGTGTGTAATAGTTGATGTTTGTTGTTTTGCGTTTCGCTAACTGAACAATGTCCTTTAGGTAAAAAAGTTACTTCATTTCACACGCGTTTCGTATTGCAGACAGCAGATGGACCATACAGATAGGACCTTGACAGAATCCTCGAAAAATATTGTTAGAATGAACGTTTCCATCCATGATATCGAATCCAAAATGTATTTTTACATTAGCTCTCAGATGGTTTGGGCTGGTATTTTTTTCTTCCAATTTTCGCTGCACCTGTTATACTTTGACATTGTGCATTTGGATATGAACAAATTAACTATAGATGGATTAATTGTCCGAATGGTGGTTTGAACAAGTGATAGCCTTAGTTCCATGGTACTTTCCAATCTGTAGAGTGAATATGTTGAGAGGCCATTGATTTTTGATTTGGTTTGAATAAAGATGTTTAAAGAAGGGCCACTGTGAACAGAAAGGGCAGTGGTGGTTGCCCCTGATACACTGTATTCCCAAACATATCCGTTTCTCACACTAATAACTACCAAGGCTGGTTACCTCACCCTCTAGTTATCTGACTGTGAGCCCACCGCTCTAAGCCCTGCGTTTAGAGGAGAGAGAGCTGTGTATCATCCATTAGCTATGCTGCTAGTGGTTTTGATGGATCAAAGAGCATGTGAAGAGCTGGAGGAGCCAGGGGACACTGCTGCACAACCACCCCGACAGAGAGGACATAGGGCTGGGGGAGAGAGGAGAGGGTTAAGGGGGGGTCAGGACTCTCCAGCTGGCTCCATCTGACAGCAATGTGAGAGGCTTAAGGGTAGTGATGAGAATATGCATATGAAAAAATAAAACATAAGTAATGTACGTGATTGTTTTTGGTCATGTCGGTCACTTACTTTGAGTCACTTTGACGTCATGCTACTTTTTTGAAGCTATTTCAAGGGTTTTACTTTGCTATTTGTTAAGAACATGTATGGTATTTAATGTATATGTTTTGACATACATGGAATTCACAACATGCTTCTGAATATTAAAAATGTTTATATGTACAGAATGTAATATAGCCAATGAAAACAATAAAAGAGAAACAAGTGAATCCAAATCAAACACACATAGGAACAATTCAAATGCATCCACAGGCAAGATTTGAGAGATGGGTCTTTAGAAACCACAGGCCGACGGTCTAGAGGAAGAGAGTTCAGTAGTGTTGGAGCCACCAACTCAAAGGCACCATCAGTGAAGACATGAGAACAACAACAGAGACTCAGAGAATTAGAGGGTTCAGTAAAGCTACTGTACGGGTGAGGCAGAAAGGTGGGGGAGATTATAAAAAAGAGAGGGAAGGAGAGGAGAGGGAGAGGATAACGAAAGGAAGAAAGAGAGAGGGATTAGGAAACATTGGAGTGAGAGACTGGAAGAGTGAAGGAGAAGGAAAAAAAGAGAAATAAGTGAACAAGCAGACAGAACATAGTACAGTAAGAAAGGATGAGATTTAGAGGAAAGACGGATGGGTGACGTAAACGAAGAGAAAAGTAGCAACAACAACAACACAGCCGAGTCGAGGTCAACGGAGGGGATGGAAAAAAATGGAGGAAGCAAGTCGAAAGAGAAAGAACAGAGAAATTAACTCTCAGATAGAGGAAAAGATGAGAGGGAAAGAGAAGGAGAGAGAGATGGGTGGAGGAGGAGAGCTATTAACAGGAAGTTGGTGCGTAAGTGTTTGGCATGGGCAGATGGAATGTTGTGTGGAGTGTTTGTTCTTCTAGCAGCCCGGCCCCCCGGGGCAAGGCCTCCTTCCACTGGGCACTGGAAAAAAAGATAGTCCATCCGCCTATAGGTAAAAGCTTGATTCATACTGTACATGCGTTCAGAAATCAAAAGCGGTAAATGCTACACGCTTAAAAAATTGGTCAACCGTAGTCATAACAACGTGGAAATGTGAGACAATAAGGGCCGTGTACTGTGGAGTAGGTCCAGGAGAAACTGGAACCAGTGAGTGTGTAGGATTCCAGAAGGTTTTAATTTTTTTCTTTAGAAGCAAGTTCAATTGCTGTAGTTTCCAACAATACCACCAGATTCAATTAGGATTTTTTTCTTTGTGGCATGGCTTTCATTAAATCTTGCACATTTCAAGCCCAACAGTATGAGGCGTTTTTCTGACCCGATGAACAAGCAGTGCTTGCCAAACCTCTCAGTTCGACGAGGATTTTCCCAATTTACATCATCGTCTCTTATAAATAAGTTTCTCGTTTTATTACCGCTTTATACTATAAATACAATGTCCTCTACTTGGATTGAGCTTGAAGTAAATTAATAAATATAATAGTAAACCTATTTGAGAGCCGGTGCTGTGCTGCATTTCTTTAAGTGAACAACATCAACAGAATGCAAGTTGAATAGATTGTTTCTTGCTGAAGTTTATCAATGCTCATTAAAGGTGGAGTAAGCCATTCTGGAGAAAGCGTGTTGTTTTTAAGACACCAACACATGCTGTTCTAAATATCTCTGTTAGCTTGTGCCAGCAGAGGCAGCTTGCATTAGTTTAGGAAGCGAGTGAAAGAGAGACAGCAGGATGTATGGCGATGAGGCAAAGTATTTATACATGACTATGTCAGATTAATGTCAGTTATATGACAATGGTGAAGCAAAGAAAAACTTTGATTTAGTACTCTTTATAAACACAGTCTTTTCCTGTCTGCATGCTGTAAATCATTTGGTCTGAGTTGGCGGGGATTCAGACCCGAGCAAAGGAATTAATAGTTACTTTATAAAAATAGCATTTTCTTTCGCTGGTGGTCTGGTCTGCTGGTGCAGGTAATTTATGATCATCAGAGAAAAAAATTGACTGTTTCACAAAAAAGTTCCTGGTAGGAGGTTTGAATAAAAAAGTATTCCACACAGCTGAACTGAAAACTGCCATGAAGGAAAAAGTAACTTGCAGAAACTGCAGCAGCTGTACATTTGATCCATATTCTGCATACAATAATGTTCAGAATGTGAATTCATGTGCAAAATGTGTGGGGAAAGATTTTGGCGAAAAGTTCCTCTGGAGAAACCAGGCCTCAGATGCCATTGTTGAGACCATTTACCTAACTGTAGATGTGCAACATGTGCAAACATACTGAGACACTCAACACCTTTTCTGCTCACCAGCATCTCTGTCCAATCATTGGTTCAAAACCTTAATATGTAAAATGAAAGTAGTACGACTGAAAGACTGGCAGTTATTTTGGATATACATAGAAGAAGAGAGGAGACAGTAGAAGAGAGATATAAAAAAAAAATCATATTTCCTTAACATTCAAAGAGTGGACGGATTTATTTGACCGGGGACTGGAAGGATGGCCTCGTTACTTAGTTGGAAAGTTATCGTTGAGTTGTTTAGCAGAATGCCAGAAGTAGTATAGTATACAGCTCGTTAAAGGGCCCAGGAATCCATCCCTGCAGTCCTGTAATGTTTAAAGCACGGGATCTGATAGAAAGCCACATGTTTATCCGTTTATCCGTTTCAAATTTCGCTGCAAGAGTCAAACTCAGTGTCATCTTTAAAAACGGGAAATGTTAGACGTGCTATCTAAACACCGGGCATTGTTTTCACATGCTCTAATTTAAGCCAGAGTGAATGGAAGCCAGTGACCCAGCCCCCAAAAAACCCCCCAAAAATAAACCACAACACAGGATGAGACATAGGATAAGATTCATTTTGCTACAGCGGTGGGGAGGGGTACAAACACACTAATTCTCAGAGTAAATCATATGGGAACATTAGCCAATCAGTCATTTGATAGCTGACGTTCAACCTGAAGCTGTTGCTGGATTTAGCTCATTATCTGTTCTTCTGCCTTTCCTGTTGTTACGTACACACGCAGCTCCATGACACTGAGCTTCATGCTAAAGAAAGAAGGGAAGAAAGAAAGATTAACATTGGACCAAACATATAACACACACACACACACACACACACACACACACACACACACACACACACACACACACACACACACACACACACACACACACATATACACACATACATACATACATACATACATACATACATACATACATACATACATACATACATACATACATACATACATACATACATACATACATACATACATACATACATACATACATGCATACAGACAGACAGACAGACAGACAGACAGACAGACAGACAGACAGACAGACAGACATACACACACACCCTAGTGGTGACACACCCCCAGGTTCAGGGCCAGTGTCACTTCCCTTTGTGCACAATGAGATATACACAAGCCCTTGCCCTTTTCCTGTATCCAAATAAACAGTCCAAAATGGGCTCAGTAGGCGGTGAACACCGCTTTGTGTGTGTGTGTGTGTGTGTGTGTGTGTGTGTGTGTGTGTGTGTGTGTGTGTGTGTGTGTGTGTGTGTGTGTGTGTGTGTGTGTGTGTGTGTGTGTGTGTGTGTGTGTGTGTGTGTGTGTGTGTGTGTTTTGGGTGTGTTATTTCAGCAGGACTGCAGCACTGAGGCCCTTAGCCCCCCTTCATTAGGGCTGCTGTTCAGCTTCCTCTGGTCTCAGTTCATTGACCCGTAGGCCCATAACAGACAGGGGAGTTGGATGTGTCACTATGTGTGTGTATGTGTGTGTGTGTGTGTGTGTGTGTGTGTGTGTGTGTGTGTGTGTGTGTGTGTGTGTGTGTGTGTGTGTGTGCGTGTGTCTGTGTGTTTGTTATTGTCCCAGTACTCTTCCAACTGTGTGGCGCTGCACATACTTTACATTTCGTAAACATGCTCTCGAAACATCAGTTGTGCTTGTATTTACCTGGCAAATTCTGTAAGTGCTTTTAAGTAGTTCTACAGATGATGTGTTTGTGCTCCATTCATCATGGTGCAGCTCTTAAAAATATCGCGCTGTGTGTGTGTGTGTGTGTGTGTGTGTGTGTGTGTGTGTGTGTGTGTGTGTGTGTGTGTGTGTGTGTGTGTGTGTGTGTGTGTGTGTGTGTGTGTGTGTGTGTGTGTGTGTGTGTGTGTGTGTGTGTGTGTGTGTGTGTGTGTGTGTGTTCCTCCCCCAAACTGGCCTCAACATGTTGCACTGCTGAGTTGTCTGACAGTGGTGAAATACTATCTTAATCTTCCATGGGCAGCGTTCCAAGCTGTAGTTGACAAATTGGGATGCAAGGTTAAAAATATTTTCGGGCAATTAAAGCTCTCTGTTAAATAGAACTTTCTCTTGATTGGTTATTGATGTATGGCCAAGGTTTCCATTTTTAAAAACTGAGAATATTGTATATACTACTAATTTGACAGACCTTTAGATAGTAAATTATTAGTCAGCATTTTGGTAAATACCGTTATTTGCGTTTTTGCTAATAAAGATTTGAGAGAATTGATACCATTAAATAATAAGACAGAAGACGGTTAGTTTAGCTCAGCATATAGACTGGAATCCGAAAGGGGAAACAGTTTGTGTGTCTGTGTGTTTGTCTCTGTGTGTGTGTGTTTGTCTGTGCGTGTCTGTCAGTCCTGTATTCACATGTGGCTGTCTTTGTGTGTTCCTAGGTGACCTCAGCATGTGTCCCTGCGCCCTCCAATGATCTGGTAAGTCCCCCCCTTCACACACACAACAACAACAAAGTTCTCCATAATAGACCAGTGTTCCGTCCTTGTCTAGCCTTGGTAACAAGGTATGGCTTCCCCCGAAAACCACTGTATGGATGGTGGTTTCCTCCTGCTGAATTTCGTCTGGGGAAGCCAAGCCCTCGACCCAGCTGTGTGGAGCTGGGTTCATTCCGGAGGAGGAAGCACCGCAGGATTCCAGTCCCAAAGGGGGAACACAGTAGTTGATGTTGCCACAGGAAGTAATGCTGTTTATCCATTAGAGAGTGTGTTTGTTTAAATGAACTCTCCTTTCCTTCCGCTGTATCCCCTCCTCTTCTCTCCTCTCTCTCTCTTCTCCATTATCCCTCCTTGCATCCAGCAGCGCAGAGGCACCGCTCCTCCTCGACACACCCAGCATCTGGTGAGCACACAAGAACTTCAATTACATTTCTGTCCTGATGGGGAGCATCTTCAAAGATCATTATCAATTCATATTAATAATCAATTTATCTTGATCAGTCTGAGTAAACCCACATATCTTTTATTGTAAAATTCAATATTAAGTATAAAAGTGTTTTGTCGACGGTTTCGAGAAAGTGATGTAGGCTAAGGTTGGCCGTTATATTAAGACTAGTCACGTAGTAAAATAATTAAACAGAGGAATATTGGCCAGTTTGGCAGCTTCCAAGGTTAGCCAGGAAGACATTATTTGTGTAAACCAGTGCCACAGATAACTGCAGGGCTATTCTATGTAGTAGTAGTGTTGGATATCTGGCACGGTGGGCAAGGTAACAACATTTGTTTTGTACTGTCCAGAGACAGAGGGGATTTGTATACTCAAGTATAATCCTTAAGTGGACTGATGAAAAGAGGCAGAGCAATTTGGGGACCAAAATACAGTATACTGCATTGGGAGTCAAGTGAATTGTCTCAGACGTAAAGGAATTATTCTTGTAACCTGAAAGTTAGCCAAAGGATACAAGTCGCTGAACTCTCATGGAATACTCAGGGTTGCTAATATAGAGTGGACCATCGTCTGCGTACAGGGTAAATAAACAGGGCCGCCTACCTCTATGCCTGGATGTCATTAACTTGTCACTCCTAATGGCCTTTTCTAAGGGCTCCATATGGCACAGGGCCGGACAAAATGGATAAGCTCATTTTTAAATGTTTGTTTGTTTTGTTCCACAGGGGTCCACCAAGTCTCTGACCTATACCAAGCAGAGAAACACCCTGCCAAGGTAAAGGTCATCTCATTCATTTCTTAAAATACATGTTGTTGAAGTGTCAATCATGTCTTTGGGTTTCCACATCTCATCTGCACTGCGCTACTCTGTTGCTCCAGTCACCTTTCACTTGTTCCTCAGACTTAATGGCCGACTCCCCTTCATTTCCTCCCTAGAAGGGTTGGTGTGAGTCATGTGATGGAGCCAGTTGGCTTTTGATCTGACTTACTACCAGTGTTGGGCTTGTTACTGAAAAAAAAGTTAGATATTACTCATTACTCTTCTTACTTTTCTTATTACTCCATGCGAAAATTAACTCCTTACCTGTAACTTTCCGTTACATCACACAAAATTGGTCCTTCTCCTCAAAAAACAGAGGGGGGGGGGCACTCTAACAACTACAACACAAGCGCCCCCTTATTACTAAAATTACTGGAAAAGTGTAATTACAGTAACATGTTACTGCCCAACACTGGTAGTCACACACAATATCCATCTTCTACCGTTTCCTTTGCCAATCTATTTTCACTTTCCACCCATCCATGCAGACACAAGTTTATCAGACTTTATGTGAAGGGGGGAGCACATTCATGTTGTAACCTCGTTCCTTACACACTTTGACCCATGCATCTCTGTGCCTCTCTGCATGACCCTCTGACCCCCCCTGATAGGAGCTTCAGTGTGGACCGAGTGATGGAGAGAGTGATGGAGCGCCACTATGACTTTGACCTCACCTACATCACAGAGAGGATCATCTCAGTCTTCTTCCCCCCCAAGCTGGAGGAGCAGAGGTACCGGCTCAACCTGAAGGAGGTGGCCGCCATGCTCAAGTCCAAGCACCAGGACAAGTTTCTGGTGAGGAAATGCAGCATGCACTAGTGAAGTTAACTTAATTTAGTCAATTGTACACAAGGCACGTTGAAATTTGTCTTTTTCGCATATCCCCTTCCAAGTTTTCAACTTCAGAGTGCAGGGTCAGCCATAGAACAGCACCCCTGGATCAGTCGGGGTTAAATGCGTTGCTCAAAGACACACTGGAGATGGTTGAGCACCTTCGATCTAATATCAGCCACCACTAGTGTTTCAACTTACATCCTCCTGGCCAGTGCCGGGGATCGAACCAGCGACCTCATGGTTACTGGTCTCTTTCTGAAGTCTGTCCGTGGGGTTTGCTACTGCAGAGGTTCAACCTAACCTCCACAGAGTATTCACTGTAATTCAGCTGTTGCTTGTTGCAGAGCAGACTAAAGAGACACACAGCCACAGGAAGCTGCAAAATTCTTGGAAAACCCACAAAGTTGCCGTCTATTTCTTCTCTGTCCCACCCGTTATAAAATACCCAAAACGATAACTGGCTGCATCTGTCTTTGTTTTCAGCTCCTCAACCTCTCTGAAAGGCGCCACGATATGACGCGACTAAATCCAAAGGTAGAATGTTTATTCCTTGTCGTTTTGAAACTATGTGTGTGAAATTGAGTCCACAGCCTAATGTTAAAGGTGTCCGTGGTTCTGGAGAATGGTTGTTGTCAAAATTAATTTTTGTCAAATCAGTGAATATCACTTCACGATCCGCTACCTGTCCATACTCTGTGAAAAAAATCCTAGCTTTAATACACGGCCTATGCTATGTAAACAAGCCTGTTGCTAGCTATGGTGGGACGCTTTGTTTACATCCCAGTTTACAGAGCCTATAGGCTGTGTAGTAACACCAGATTTGATATCAGCGCACACACACACACAGAACGGACAGGATATTCACTGATTTTGACAAAAGTTTATATTATTAAATGCTTAACATGCATTATGCCAAATCGCTGACTCCACCATTCCATTATATGTCCTCCAACCACATGATCTTCCTCTCCCATCTCAACCCCCAGGTTCATGACTTTGGCTGGCCAGACCTCCACGCCCCTCCTCTGGATAAGATCTGTGCCATCTGTAAGGCCATGGAGACGTGGCTGACCGCTGACCCCCAACACGTGGTGGTCCTGCACTGCAAGGTCAGAGTTCGGGGGGGGTGGGGGCACTAGGGGTGTGTCAGACCCACGTCCCATTGTTTCCCAGGCCCTGAAATGGCCAGCTGTATAGTTTAGCGAGGTAGAAACATACTGTGTTATTGAAATTGGAAAAAGTCTTAATTTGAGAGTTTTTAAAGATGATAAGCAAGTATTAAAGTCAAGTGTACAGAAAATATACTGTTAACATTGTATGCGAAAAAATAGGATTTTGAAAATTCTATTTAATGAAGTCTAAACTCATAAATGTTTCTGTTAAAC
Source organism: Hyperoplus lanceolatus (assembly GCA_026929865.2). Classification (NCBI taxonomy): domain Eukaryota; kingdom Metazoa; phylum Chordata; class Actinopteri; order Uranoscopiformes; family Ammodytidae; genus Hyperoplus; species Hyperoplus lanceolatus. The sequence continues at coordinate 6,736,472 of CM049404.1, read as the reverse complement.
ATACCTTTTACTCAATAACATTACCATTGGCTATGTTGCCCGTTGACCACCAGTGGTCCAGATTACAGGAGTAGAAGTATTATGTTATTATATCAAATCTCATTTAACTTTCAAAAAGGAAACAAGTGAGTAAGTAAATAAGTAGAATGCAAAATTGACTGCTATCATTGGCATATCCCAACCTGAGTGAGTCAGTTTCAATTCCTGTCACATATTCACTGTGTCCGAAGTACATTACAATAAATAATGTTTGATATTGCAGTTAAAACATACCTTTACTAAAAACCAAAATTGCAGAGTGCACCATATGATTCCATCAGCCCTTTCCACCCTTTACCAGAACGTTAACCACACAATTATACCACATCTAACTTCTACATTGTTACGCATCATTTAGTCATCGATTTATGTCATCCTGTCAGTAAAGTTAGTGGTAATGTGAACTCTTCCACCGCGGGGGGGGGTTGACCCAGCTCCCATGGCCTGTCTGGATGTTTTATTTATTGGTTTTGGTCAGGAGAAATTGGAATACTAAAACCAGACTAACTACTTCTGTGGTCTTCTGGTTTTCCAGAACATACCAGCTACAGGCAATTCTCCTTACCCAGCTACAGAGCATGCCAGGCACAGCAATAAATAAGGTTTTGTCACTGAAGAATCTCCTTCACTTGACCCTAAATCTTGAAAAGAGTTAAAGTACAGAAGTTATGAACAAATCTCGTTTTAACTTTTCAAAAGTAAGTAATAAGTATGCAAAATTCTGATGCATAAAAAGTACTCTTATGCACCAGAAATGTATCGTCATTACATTATAATTTGATTATTGATCTTATTCCAGCTACCTGCACTACTTTGCAGTTTGATCAATAACAATGAATCATATTTATAAAATATTTAAAAAAAAAAGTGTTTTGTAACCAAGTTACTTAAAAACTGCCAGATGAAAGTTATGGAGCAACAAGTAAACGTAAATAATCAAGTAAGCGACACACCGAACAAATCAAGCTTTCATTTTATCAAGCTTATTCTGTTTTGTTGTGTGTTGTATGTTACTTTAAATGTGAGATATTGTTTTTTAAATATGAAACTTTAATGTTTTTTTATGTTGCCTTCTTGGCCAGGACTCCATGGAAAAAATATGTTTTACTCTCTATGGGAATATTCCTCGTTAAATAAAGGTTTATAAATACAAATAAATTAAAGAAAGTAATTTGTGCTAAGTGCGGAGGGGCAGCCTTCTTACTGGGATCTGGAGGGGTCACGTTAAGAATGTGTGACTGGAATATTCTAGGAATGTGTCAGGAAGTATGCAGCACTCACAGTGTGAGAAAACAACACCACATGGAACCTTTTTTAATTTGTAACTCCCTTGTCCACAGCATTTCTATGTCCCCTGCCTGCGCTCTTTCTCACTCTCATGCCTTCCCTCAGTCTTAACTGTGTCTATCTATCAGAAATGAAACCCTGCGGTTACAAATGACATGTTTTAGCGCTATGATAATCAGCTGTTTTAGTCCAAACCACAATGTACAATCATGATTTTGCCCCTTTCCCCTCTCCCTCCCACAGGGCAACAAAGGTAAAACAGGTGTGATCATTGCAGCCTACATGCACTACAGCAAGATCTCTGCAGGGTGAGTGTGTGTGTGTGTGTGTGTGTGTGTGTGTGTGTGTGTGTGTGTGTGTGTGTGTGTGTGTGTGTGTGTGTGTGTGTGTGTGTGTGTGTGTCTGTCTGTGTGTGTGTGTGTGTGTGTGTGTGTGTGTGTGTGTGTGTGTCTGTGTGTGTGTGTGTGTGTGTGTCTGTGTGTGTGTCTGTGGGCATGTTCAGATGCATGTCTTTTCAGAATTCAAAGATGATTTAATTTCCCTGCAAAAACTAAATATTGGAAAATATTGGATTTAAATTCAACTTTTAGTGAAATATGATTAAAAGACTTACTTGGCTGACGTGTTCTGGTTCAAGTATATTATGCAGCACAATGACTTCCATTCAGACTCTGTTGATAAGTCGTTTGATAAATGAAGCCCAGCGGATTTCTGCAAGTGGAACAGTGGAAAATGGTCTTGTCCTGTGGCCAATGCCAGCTGTATCCTCTCCATGTACTTTCTGGCAATCTAGAGTCTGCTGCATGATGCATGTCTGGTCAGAATTCAAAGATGATCTAATTGCCCTGCAAAAACATACTGGAAAAATACTGATACCGGATTTAAATTAAACTTTTGACAAATATGTGTGTGTGTGTGTGTGTGTGTGTGTGTGTGTGTGTGTGTGTGTGTGTGTGTGTGTGTGTGTGTGTGTGTGTGTGTGTGTGTGTGTGTGTGTGTGTGTGTGTGTGTGTGTGTGTGTGTGTGTGTGTGTGTGTGCATGCGTGCAGGGCGGACCAGGCTCTCAGTACTCTGGCCATGAGGAAGTTCTGTGAAGATAAGGTGTCCTCTTCCCTCCAGCCGTCCCAAAACAGGTAGAGGCCACTGGATGAAATGGGGGGGGGGTTAAATAATGGGTATGGGTTAGCAATTAGAATCCTATTTAAGAGGAAAGGAAAGAGAAAACAGCCTTTAACTCCAAGCTCTTCACATTTAAAACTGCTGGATTTGATTTATCCTTTCTTTATTTTTTCTTCTTTTTCTTATAACTTTCTCTTTTATACATCTTTGAGACTTTTTCTTTTTGTATACATCAAAGTGTAAAGATAAAAACAAAGAACAAGCAATGTAATAAGTGAATAAATAAAATATAAAAAAGAACATAATAAGAGTAGCCATAAAAATAAAAGAATAAGACAAAAAAAAAGTTTTTGCAGTTTCAGCGGAATGCAAAGCCTGCAGTTAATTTACAAAACATGTTTTAATCTACATTTAATTCTTAGTATTGAATTAATATATAACTATAAATCAAGGCAACTGGAACCAAACGTAAGACTAGAATATTTTTGTAAAAAAAAACTGTGGGCCCTGCTGCTGTAATCAACAACAGTGAAACAGTTGCTTTTCAGAAAGCTTTCTAACTTGAAACAGTGTTACAAGGATCCAAGTTTCCTGTGAGGAAAGTTTGTTTATTCAGTTATGAGATTATAAAATCATTTATCTGACAAACCTAAAGTTACAACATGCACCTTTAATGAGTCTATCCTCAATGGATTTGAGCTGGATGATTTGATTTATCCCTGACCTCAAGTTTAGGTCTTTTCCACTGAAGACATTTTGACAGGTAGAAAAACAGTAGGAAAATAATGAAATGGATGATGGCTGAATTCCATTTAGCTGCTTTGGTTTAAAGGTCCTGGTATTATGCACTGCTGGCTCACTGTCACGCTGTCATGGATTACTTGGACACTTGACTAGTTTAAAACATTTATGTAATGAAAAACACCTGTTATTTTCCTAGTATGACAGGCCAAAATGTCTGCTGTGAAAAAGAAAGGCATATTAGACGGTCAAAATAAACGTTATGAAGCCATGTGTTTAACATAATGATTAAAGTAAATCTTTCAACACAGGTAGAGTAGAGAGAACGTTATATAAAGAAGAAAAAAAAATCTTTAAAGATAACAGTTTTGGTAATAGTTTAAGAAGTGTAGCATATAGGCTACATCCTAATTAAGACATTAAGAGGTGCTGCTAGCCTATTTAAACTGGACACAGCCAAGCCAGCTTTCTTCCTATGCTTCCAATTCTTTCAGCTAGACTGGCCAAAGGTTGTTGTTTGTTCATTTTGGCCTTGATTCAACAAACAATGTTATTTAGTGAGATCAACATGTGCCAGGCGGATTTATTTGAACTCTGGACTGTGCTCGCTAGTTTACAGCTTACAGTCTTCCTGCTAAGCTAAACTAAGCTAGGTGCGCACTGGCTGTAGCTTCATATTAAGCGTACAGACTAGAGAATGCGGCGTCCATGTTCCCATCTCAGTCTGGGCAAAGAAGTAGATACACATATTTCTCTGTCAAATGTCAAACTTTACCTCTGATAGCATCATTTCTAACCTCAACTCTGCCTTTTATAATCTCCCGGACTTTCTTATAAAATTACAATAATCTCATAATCAAACTAAAGTGGGAAAAAAAACTCCTGTCAGAATATTGACAACTGATTGAAATTCTGTCCTAAATTAAGTTCAACAGTGACAGGTGCATGAAGACATATTTATCCCAGCTTGTTTTTAGGAACTTTGGAATTTTTACACTCGGCTCAGCTGTATATTTTCCTTTCTTTCTTTATACCTTTTGAAGAGAGCGCTTACGTTGGCTCCATGACAACAACCTGGTCTGCTCTGAGGATATTTGCATTCTTTCTCAGTCTCTCCATCTGTGTTATTCCCTGTTTTGATCTTTCTCATCTGACATCAGAAGGCTCTCATATTCAAATTCAAATAGGGCTTTATCGTGCATTAAAGTTTCAACAAAAATGTCACCAAAGCATCAAAATACCATTTGTTCAAATGTTCGGACAGTTCACAATAAACGGTAATATGAACATTAACACAACATTAAGATTGATTTATGAATTATATAAACAGTAGCCTATATCTTATACAGTATATATCTTATCTTATATACAGTGTGTGTAGTTGTGCGTGTGTGTGTGTGTGTGTGTGTGTGTGTGTCGGTAATAACTGCTATCTCTCTCCCTCTCTGTCTCTCTTAGGTATATCTATTACTTTGGAGGCCTTCTGTCCGGGGCCATCAAGATGAACAGCAGCGCTCTCTTCCTCCACCAAGTCCTCATCCCTTCACTGCCCAACTTCCAGGGCACAGGAGGTGAGATTGTTAAACTAAGCCTAATGCTGTATAGTCAAACAATAAAGTGTGTGTGAGTGGATGGATTTGAAGGGGTGACAGATAGACAGTTATTGCCGTCATGTAATAGTTGAAACCGGTAGTAAGCAGTAACTGTGGGCCCTTATTGTTAAGTGGAGAATAGGGTAACATTTCTAACTTATCATCAAAAATGTGCATGTGCAGCTTAAACAACACAAACCTAGATGTTTGATGAAACCAGCATTCTTTATTACAACATTTGATTGTCCAAAGTTTTTACAGAATATATTTTATGTTACAGCCTTCTTTTCATTTTATAAATCAAAACATATAATTTCAAACTTATGATTGTACCTTTAACTTTCCTTAAGTGGAAATGACATCAGATGATCTGAAATACAAACTCCAAGTCAACACAGTCACTATAGAGCCATTGAGGCTGGGTTGACAGCCGCCGTCATCAGAATATGATGCCATTTCAAATGCTCCTTTAAAAAAAATAAAAATACATATTTTCCTACATATTTCCATCCGGTCTTCAGTGGAAGGATCTTAGACTTAGGGGGACGTGTTCAGTAGCTAGACAAGCAAGTGGACTGAGATGAACCCTCTGTCTGTGATCTCCTGTCTGATCTGCCTATAGCTCACTGGAAGTAGCTACAATGTATATGTGATGCTTGTTGGTGGCATGGTGCTCCGACTGACCGCAAGCTCTCATTTACCCTCTCTCCACCCACATACACCAGTGTGTTTATCTTTAATCTGATGATCAGTTCCAGGGGGCGGGGGTGGGCATCCAGTACATTCCTCTCTCTTCATGTTGATAATGCTTGCTACATCTCTCTCTCTCTCTCTCTCTCTCTCTCTCTCTCTCTCTCTCTCAGGTTACTACCCATTCTTGAAGATATACCAGTCCATGCAGCTGGTTTACACTTCAGGCATATAGTGAGTCTGTTATATATAGCTATATGGTTATAGCACAAAACTGTCATAAACACTTTTTTTTAAAATCAGTAAATATCCGAATAAAGTAATCTGGTGTAAATACACTGCCTTGGCTCTGTAAACTGGTATGCAAACAAATGGTATGTAAAAAAAAATTAATAAATAAAAGGGACCAACCGTAGCTAGAAGCATACCAGTTTACAGAGCCTAGGCCATGTATTTACACCAGTTTTTCTTTCCTGTACACACACAGTACAGCCAGGAAGCTTTTAAAGAGAAAGAAGTAACCAACATGACTTCTTCAGACCAGCTTCAAGCTCAGATTTAAATAACTGCAACATAAATTGTTTGAACTTTAAAGGAATGTCATTGTCACACAGTGCATTACAACATAACATTAAAAAAAAACATTAAATCAATGTATGGCAGTGTGTCTGTTTATCAGTATTGGCTCACACTGTGTATGTGCTTGCGTTCCTTGTTCTATTGAGTTATCTGACAGGCTTGTTTGTGTTGACTGTGTTGTGCACAGTGACCTTCAAGGCACCGGAGGAAGGAGGCTCAGTGTGACCATCGAACCGGCCCTGCTGCTAAAGGGTGACATCATGGTGAGTTCACATGGGGTAGGAAATGACAAACAGATGACACGCAGGGCGGGAATCATTATCATTTTAATATTCAACAGACAAAAAAACAGAAGACATACCTAACAAATGAAGTGTACATTTTCTATTTCTATATGTTCATATATATTGCACATATTGCAAATAGTGTTCTTCATATTGCACATTTTCAATGTCTTTACTCTTTACCTTCCATAGCGTTTGGTTTTCGCATTACTTTTTGCGCTGGCCATTACTCCTCTCTGATCTGTACAGTTTTGCTCCGGAGAAAAAATGTTGTTTGCCACTTTGTGAACAAGGAATCATAATTTGTCCGTGTTGTGCAGTCAGTTATTTCAGAAAGTGTTGGTGTCAATCTTTTTATTTGGAACACACAGCCGTTACATTGTACTGCTCAAGCTTGCCCTCCTCATCCCACATGCGTCCTGGTCCTGACCTCCCCCTCTGCTGCCCTCTACAGGTGAAATGCTACCACAGGCGAGCCCAGAGCGCAGACAGAGACACAGTGTTCCGGCTACAGTTCCACACCTGCACCATCCACGGCTCACAGCTCTGGTTTGGAAAAGGAGAGCTGGACGAAGCTTGTACTGGTGGGTTTATATATACAGGAGGCAGATATTTTTCTAAGGAATCTGTGGAGACCAAAAACAGGACTAAAAGAAGATACACTATTCTAATTTACATGTGGACGCAATTAAGACTTTTCTGGATGTGTAATGGGGATAGTTCAGTATTTTGAGACTATAACTATATTTTATATAATTACTGCTACGTGCTGAATTTAGACATAGCAGTGACTTGTTGAATGTTTTCATGAATCTGGCTCTCATGAGGAGATTATATTTCATGACTGTAATGTAATGCTTCTACTATTGGCCTATTTTTGTGATACAATTGCCATATAATTTTTTGGTTGAGAATGACTTTCCTTGTCTTCTCCCCAGATGAGCGTTTTCCATCTGATGCCACAGTGGAGTTTGTCTTCTCCTCTGGACCTGAGAAAATCAAAGGTTGGTTCACTCTACTCTACAATGTATTTATTTCTATCCATTCTGCTTCAAAAGTGATTTATGAAAGTGGTCTAGGAAGGAAACAAATGATAAAGAATGGATATTAAATGTGTCTTTTCCCCCCAGGCCGTGGCTACCAGAAGAATGACCCTGCTGTCACAGTGGACTACAACACTGCAGACCCGGTGGTGCGCTGGGATTCCTATGAGAACTTTAACCAGCGATACCAAGACAGCCTGGAGGGTAACTATAGGAACATTCATATCCTATCTCAGGGTCATTGTAAGTGATTACTCATGGGGGATAATAATTACAAAAAGTAGGCACTTTTGGCCTAACTCCTTGCTTCGCTAACCCGAGCATTAGACTGGACTGATCCTAGCCATTTAGCAAAAGAATATATACAGCTTTGAATTCAAGTAGAAATTAAAGGTGGAGTCAGGGAGTCAGGCTTGTGGTTAAAATCTCTATTGTAAAAAAAAAAAAAAAAAAAAAACACAGCCTAGGCTTTGTAAACTGGCATGTTGCTGGCTATGATGGCCCCCCTTTGTTATTCACTGATTTTGATAAAAATCGTTATGTCAACAAGCATTCTCAAGAATTGTTGCCTCCCCCTTTAAATGAAAAAAAACAGCTGTTGAATTAAAGTCAAACAGGCTCATATTTGGCTGTCACTCAATGAGAAGGCCTATACTGTCAATGTTCGAGCTATCTCTTACCTGTGTCTTCTTGCCTTTAGATATTAACCACACCAGAGGCCCTATCGATGGCAGTCTCTACGCTCAGATTAAGAAGCGCAAAGGTGGTGGCGGCTCTGATTCTCTCACCTCGACCAATGGCAGCAGCCCGTCAGCAGCAGCAGTGCGGACCGGCCTATCACAAGAAAGACCAGACCATTACACCCCTCGGGGTTCTGACTCCGCCCTCTCTGCCCATTCCCTCCATGTGAACCAGTCATCATCCATCCACCCAGACCCCCGGGAAGAGCAGGAGGATTCCCCCACACGCCCCCCACCCCCCACCAGGCAGGAGAGAGAGGAGCTGGAGCGTCTGCTGGGGGGCATCGAGGGGGGGAACCGGCACGGCCAGCAGAGAGAGACCGCCATCCTGGACGACGGAGACTCCCTGCCCTCTGAGAGGAGCGCTACTCTGGGCAGGCTGGGTCGCTCCTGCTCCTGCCGCGACGGCTACCGCTCGCAGCGCTGCGCCGAGCCGGGCTGCGACCGCACGCTGCTCATGCCCAACGGCTACTGCCTGGACCGGGCGCCGGGCACCAACGGACACAACCACGGGGCCTCATCCTCCCCCAACCCCAACCTGGCCCCAGCTGCCCCGTCGCACATGGACCTGTGCCAGCACTATAACCCCCACAGCCCACACAACCCCCACAACTCCCACTCGCACCAGGCCCTGCTGCCCCCTCCAGACCTGGTGTGGGACAGACAGGGTGGCCCGGCGCACTACCTGCACCGCTCCAGCTCCACCGAGGCGGCTTCTTCCACCTCCTCATCTCGACACATGTGTCCCTACCCGTCATCCTCCTCCCCCCCTGACCTGACCCCCCAGCACCCTCACCACAACCACCCACAGCACCACCTCCACCACCCTCTGTCTGCCCCTGGGCGCCTCTACTGTCCACCAGAAGACGGCTACGCTCCCTCTCCCTATCATCCATACCCACACCAGCCCAAGCCCTCCTCCACCAGCCCCACCTACCACGACATCATGCTACTGGATGCTCTGCCGCCCCCTGGCTGCGCTTGCAGAGACTGCAACGTTCGGAGAGAGGAGCAGGCTTACCACACCTTGAGACTGGACCGGAGTGAGAGCTTCCACTGGGACCGAGACAGAGCAGAGCCCCCCATGAGGCGAGGAGGAGGAGGCAGAGAGCTGTCCCTGCACTGGGAGAGGGACCGGGAGGCGGAGCTGCAGTGGGAGAGGGACAGAGAGGCAGAGTATTGGCACAGGAGGGCCACCGTAGCCTCCTTCGCCCCCCAGCAGCAGGCTCATCACGACGTCCCATCGGCCTTTGCGTTCGACCCCTTGCCATCGGGTCACGCCGCCTACCCAGAGGCATCGCGCTCCCACGCTCACTCCCACCTGGATCTGAAGTACAGCAGCAGCAGCAGCGGGTACCAGACGCCCAGACACCACCAGCCCTGCCCCTGTTCGCCCTACCAGCCCTCCCCCTCAGAGAGCAGGGGCTACGCATCTGGCTACCAGTCAGAGTCCACCTCCCCCCTGCCCCCACCGGCCTCCCTGACAGGGCATGGACACAGCCTGCACCACCACCACCATCCAGACTCACAGCAGTCATACAGCTCTGACTCACACACCGGTGAGTCATGGTTAAAGAGAACACACTCAGGATTTTCTTAAGAATTGGGAGTGTGTCGATGATCTTTAATCAACAACAGCATTGGAGACAGTCATTTGTATTTAGCTTAACAGATGCCTTAAATATTACTCACACTATTTGCTTTACTTTTATTCCTCAAAACACCCAAAAACCAAGAGTTTTTGACTAAACCTTGTCTGTTTTCGTCTGTATATGTCTCATGTACAGCCATATATTACGTCCACTATCTCAACATTGTTTTTTTTCTATACTCTGAACCACAAATCTCAACTTCTAAAACATTTGTAAGGCATCTTAGATTCCATTTTTTCACTGTTATGCCTCTAAACACCCGAATATGTTTAAATGAACATTGGCAGCATATAATACACTGAGAGACACTGCGTTGATCATTTCTCAATGGAGCTTAAAGCCACTACGAGTAAGATGGCACGTTGGCGTCCCCTTTGGACAAAAGCGGTAGTATTTTTACGACGCCCGCTGTCGCAAAGCTGTTTTCTAGTTTGTGCCAGACGCGCGAGTGTGAACTGAGAAGGGAGCAATATAGTGCATGTCCGTGTGTTGAAAGTGTGAGGACTCTTTTCGGCTCTGTGAGAGTGGTTTTGACACTGCATCAACTAATGCCAGTCTGGCACACACACCTGATTGCAATGAGTTGATGCAGCAGTGTCACCTAACTACTCTCTCTCTCACGGAGCTGAAAGATTACGTGTCCGACTCCTCACAGTAAGCGAATGAACGAGAGACGGCAGTTAGTATGGATCACGATGAGGTAATGTGTTTGTGTTGTTGTAAATAATGACTATTTCAGATAATGGTTATCTGATGATGGTGAAGCAAAGCAAACTTTGTGTTAGTACCAACCGCTCATTCATTTAGGAGTAAACACTGCAGTCTAGTTTCGCTCTCGTGAAATTGTATACACGTTGCTTGCCAACGCCCTGGTCCCGCCCGTAGCCTATATCACTCTCCCTTTTAGCTTTTCTTCATTGCATTTTTTCTTTGATGGTTCAGCCCCGTTATCAGTCATTATGACGACAAATAACTGTCTCAAACAAGGCTCCCGCTCCCCTTCCCTCACCTGGAGGGATAGGCTTCTCAATTCACATTGCTGCGCCACACTGAAATCTGCGACCAATACGGATATGTGACCATAGAGCCTGCACGAGCGAAACGAAAATCGGACTGGGTGTGCGACCAGACCAAAAGCAGTAATAAAAACTATTTAAAAACGTCTTTCTTTGCACTGATGGTCTGGTTTGCTGTTAAAGGTAATTTATGATTATCAGAGGAAACATGAGGCTGTTTAAAAGATATTTAAATGTTACTCGTAGCCGCTTTAAATGTTATTCTATGTCCCTAATTCTCTTCCCTAGATGGCCTTCGGAGCTCTGGTGAGAGTGTGGGCTGGAGGGATCACATTGCCCACGGCTCCTTCAAGAGAGTGCACAGAGAGGGCCACCCTGCATGCTCCACACCCTCTGACATGTCTGGACCGTCCACTCCTGTCCACACCAGCAGTCCTCTACGTACACAGGAAAGGTAATCCACATTTACTATTATACTATAAGGGGCTGCCCGGACAAGGCTAAGCACTCTGTGTAAAAAGTCATCGAACCTGTTGAATGCTTGTTGTCGAAATCACTTTTTTCAAAAACAGTGAATATCTCCTCACGATCCACAATCTGTCCGTACTGTGTGTGTGTGTGTGTGTGTGCTGAAAAAAGAATCCAGTCTTAATACACAGCCAAGGCTCTGTAAACTGGCATGTTGCTAGCTATGGTGGAGCTGTGTATTACAGTAACACCAGTATTGTTTTTCAGAATGTGTGCACACACACACACACACATTCAGTCCGGACAGATAGCGGATCATGAGGTGGAGATATTTGATATCTATCTATATTTAGATTTAGACAAAAAGTGATTTTGACAACAAGCGGTCTCCAGAATCACTAGCTCCACCTTTAAATCTTTTTTTACCGTATTATTTTGATTTGGCACTGCACTGTGTTTCGGATCTTAGTATATCCAGATACAAATGTCTGCAAGACAAAAGAAAAATGTATATTGATAACAATGAAAAGAGTCAGGAAATAGGTCAGAATAGTCATTTTAGAAAACATTTCATTAGATCACAAAGCAGCAGGTGTGTGAGAGTATATTACCCATATCTGTCCGTTTGTTTAAAGCCCCAGTCCAGGAGGGCCAGAGTATGAGATCCGGACCACTGACATCATCGGCAGTGACTACGAGCCTGCCCAGCCCCAGGACGGACACTGTCACGTGGACGGTATGATCCGGCAGTCCCTGGAGCAGAGCCAAGAGCAGCAGCAGCACCAAAGAACCAGTGTCCCCCTCGCCACAGTCACACCCGACCACACCTACACAAACCAACAACAACCACTGCACTCCACCACAGGACCCATCCATCCACACATCTCACTGTAGCCCGGATACACCAACACAAAACACTTCTTCATTGGACTCGACACCAACCACACCCAACCAGGGACTCAGATGCCAGGAGGCCCCTTCGTCCCCTAACCATGCCCCAGGTCCTCTCACTCAACAGGCCTGCCATCCTTCAGAGGCTGCTGCTCTGCCTTCCTCTGCTGGGGCACAGTTGGCATGCCGGCCCCAAAGCCCCACACAAACACAAGCCAACGCATTGACGAGAAGCACCCCATCTTCTCCAACCAGGGCAGCTTACCCAGATGCCCCGAAACCCATCGTCATCTCCCCTACACCCAACGGAACGTGTCAGCAGCCCGCCTGCAGTAGTAGTAGTATGGAGGGCTCACCGGGCTCCGATACCCCAGTGCCCGGCTTTGCCACGTTGGGTAGAAGGTTGATGTTGAGTGGGTCTGAGCTCCACCACGGACCCCCACCAACACACCACTACTACCCAGGCATGGAGCACAGTAGAGCAGCCCTGGACACTAACAACAAGAGGCCCTGTTCAGTTCCTCAGCTCCAGCAGCCATCCTCCTCCTCCTCTTACTCCAGCTATTCCACCATCTCCATCCCTCTCCCTCACCCCCAGCCCCCTCTGCCAGAGAAGCGCCACCCGCACCCGGCCCAGCCAGGTTCTCCAGGTCTGGGTCACGTGCCTCCATCACCCACCAGCCCCGCTCAACACCAGCACCACGTCACCTTCTCTCCCACCGTGGGGGAGATGGCCCCCCCTCCTCCAGCAGGCTCCACCGACGGAGAGGCGTCTGTGGAAGCCGAGAGTGCCAGCAGGGTCAGTGTCAAGTTTGTTCAGGACAGTTCAAGGTTCTGGTACAAGCCTGGCATCACCAGAGAACAAGGTATGTCTAAGAGGGGAAAACACTATGGGGACCAGGTTCATTAAGAATGGATTGTCCGTGCTTATAGCTCCAAGGTTTGCGGAGAAATAGTACCCACAGTCAGCCCCGTTTTAGCACCTTATCAGCAAAGGAATTTACTCCTGATTATATGCAGGCGCTTACACGCCAACAAAGTTCAGCAGCTTTCAAAGCTCATCATTTAAAGCTCACAATTAGAGAGATAGAGAGAGAGAGAGAGAGAGAGAGAGAGAGAAATTGCGTCATGATTACACATGGTAATCGCTGGTCTTTGTGAATTAGGTGGTATTATTATTATTTTGGTATTATTAATCCTTTAGTGGATTTGGTCCTGTATTTTGTTGGTTGTTCTATTTTTGTTACCTAGGATTGGGCACACATTGTCTCTCCTAACGCTTGGCTTGTGTTTGACTGTAGCGATCGCTGCTCTGAAGGAAAGAGAGCCTGGAACCTTCCTGATCAGGGACAGTAACTCTTTCCAGGGGGCCTATGGGCTAGCACTGAAGGTGGCTACTGCTCCTCCCAATGCCAACCACAGCAGCAAGGGTAAAACATCACTCTTATCATCATCATATCTAAAAAAAAATGTGATCATTCTGTTCAAAAACATTAGCATGGTTTAGCCAATCAGGCTATTGTATGTGACATTTGACTTGAGTTCAGTAATTGCTTTGCTCTTGGTAGACGATAATAGTAGCAAAGTGTTTACTGTAAATATCATATTTTACAGTGAGTGATCCTCTGGAACAGCTGGTCAGACACTTCCTGATAGAAACAGGCCCTCGAGGAGTCAAGATCAAAGGATGTCAGAATGAGCCCTACTTTGGTAAGCTTGATTTCTCCAGCTTTATGGATGCTTTTCATGTCGGTGTTTTTAGTGCCACAAATACCTTAAAGAAAAGATAGATATTTGATATACATGGAAGTGATTTGAACTGTTATCTGTTATCCACAGGGAGTCTGTCTGCATTGGTCTACCAGCACTCCATCACACCCATTTCTTTGCCCTGTGCTCTTAAGATCCAAGAAAAAGGTTTTATATTTAATATTTGTATTATCGATTCATCTCACGATTATTTACTCAAATTATAATTTTGTTTATATTTTTTTTAGCATTTTTAAGCAGTGTAGCATAAATACTTTAAATATCCTATATCCTAAAAATAAAAATGTTCACAATATACAGTAACTCATTCCTAAATATCTCCTTGTTGTCAGACCTGATAGGAGAGGTGCCGGAGGTCCAACCAGTGAGTAACGTGAGCACGGCCGCTGACCTCCTGAAGCAAGGAGCCGGTGAGTCCTCCATCCTCAGAGGGTTCAATTAGGGATGCACCATATTGGATTTTATTTTTTTGCCACTATCCAATATGCCGAGACTCATCTGGCCGATAATCGATATCAATGCTGATATATATATATATATATACAGCTCTGGAAAAAATTAAGAGACCACTCCAAAATGTTCAGTGTCTCTCGTCTTACTATTTATAGGCGTATGTTTGAGTAGAATGAACATTTTGGTTTTATTATATAAACTACTGACTGACATCATTTTTACCAAATTCCAATAATTTTTTTGTCATTTAGAGCATTTTCAATAAGTTATGTAGAGATGAATAGTTAAAGGTGAAGTAAGTGATTTATTTGTGTTAATATAAGTGTTAAATCACTCTTTATTCATACAGTGATCACTTACATAATGTGCGCGTTTCATAAAGCCGATCTCTCAGTCAGCTGCTCTGCATGTAATCGGCAAATAAACTTTTCGGGGATCCCAAAATTAATATCCAATCACAAGAGAGAACGCTACAAACCGACACCGTCTCACTCATGGTCTCACTTCCGGTGCACGCCAGAGCGACAGATGGGTGAATGTTTATGCGCCTGCAATGGCGGAGCTGGTAAAAATCCTTCCCAATGTCTGTTTCTGATGGTTTTTATCATGTTTTATCACACCTATGGATCTCAGATGATGCTAGATAACTCGCTGCTTGAAGACCGCAGTGCATTAATGTGGTGACGTAGGGACGAGCGAGGGGACCGCTAACTGCAGTAACTGACAGGAAGTTAGCTAAAAGAACCATTCCGCTTACAGGACCTTTAATAAAAATTCAGACTGGTCTCTTATTTTTTTCTGGAGCTGTACATAAATACTCTCTTATCTTTCCCTCACCTAATTCCAGGTTTTCGTCAAGGCTCTCCTGTAGAGAAATTAACATAATTCGACAAGTCAAATCAACGTTATTGTCTATTGTCTGTCCTTTCTCTCTCTCCCTCTCTCTCTCTCCCTCTCCCTCTCTCTCTCCCTTTCTCTCTCTCTCTCTCCATCCAGCCTGTAACGTCCTCTTCCTGAACTCAGTGGAGACAGAGTCTCTGACCGGCCCCCAGGCCATCGCCAAGGCGACAGACGCTACGCTGGGCCGTAACCCGCGGCCCGCTGCCACTGTGGTCCAGTTCAAAGTCACATCACAGGGCATCACTCTGACAGACAGCCAGCGCAGGTAGAGACATTCCCCCATGGATTTACACTTAGACTTTAAAGTCATGTATAAGTCATTGTGGAGGTCATAGGTCAAAGGTCAAGGTCACTAATGCCTAAGTGAGCAAAAAAACGCAATATCTCATGAACGCTTTGAGGGATTTTCTTAAAACTTTGTGAACTCTGACCCTAAAATGAACTGATTAGATTGTCCAGGTCAAAGGTGACTGCGACTGTATAATTTTCTGTTCTACATACTACAGCTGATCGTAAGAATAATTTAGTTTGCCTGCAGTAGACATACAATTGGGACGTACTTTTACTCATTTATTTCATCATAACATGGCTCCTTGAACTTAACTCTTGCTTACACAGTGTATAAGTATGGTTGTTTTCACACGGAAGCTCTGTCGATGTGACATCACTTCCGCTGTGCATTGGATTGTGGGTCAGAATCGCCCCAAATAGCATGCCGATTTCAACACCAAAAATCCCAACCGCATGTTGTAGGGCATCTGAGTATTTTTAAGAATGCTGCTTCTGAACACAAGAATTGGGACATCCTAAATCTACCGTACTAAATAGCAGGGAGGAAAGGGGATTGGTACTCAGGGATGGTGTCAGGTTACAGTGTCCTTGTACCATATTGTAGCTTCTTAGGAGATTTACCTTCTTTAAAGCTTAGTCTACCACCACTGTACTTTCACAGTTCATCAATTGTATTTGATTAATTTTTTTCTTTTCACCTATTCCAAGCCTCCAACATATAAACAAACTGTCCACTTATTTACAGTGGAAATATGACTTCCATTTTAATATTGCATCTTTATCTTTCTAGGGTTTTCTTCCGGCGTCATTACCCAGTGAGCAGCGTAACCTTCAGCAGCATCGACCCCAAGGACAGGAGGTCGGTCATTTAAAAGCATTAGGGTTCAGATTCAGTTCTTGTAGTTGGAATGCAATAACTAACTTGAAATCAGCAGAAGCTACAAACCACAATCAATCATGCATTTTACAACCTTGATCATAAAGTGCATTCTGTTTTGCTGTACTCCCTCGCATGGATCTGTCTTGTTTTGGGGGAGAGCTATGTTATGTTGGCGAGCATGCTGGCCATGGCTGCAGCAGCTCTGTCTGTGTATGTGTATGTGTGTGTGTGTGTGTGTGCATGTCTCAGTCTGGTTTGTGTCTCTCTCCCCTTCTGGCATTTAGGTGGGCTAACTCAGACAACACCTCTGTTAAGTAAGTGCTCAGTGTGTGTGTGTGCGCATGTATGAATACTGACAGAAAATATGTATGTCTGTAATGTGTATTTATTTTAATTTGAAAGGATGTATAGATTCACCAGTAACTGAGCAAGTGGGTGATATTTAGAACCTCTGCATGGCATCAGATTGCGTGGGAGTCTTGGCCAAATCATTTCCGGCAAACACAATTTAACAATGACAAATCTAGTCAAATCCACACAACCTCCATATTACATAATAACTAATCCTTACGTTGTAGTTGACCCTTTAAAGGTGCAGTGTGTAATAGCTTAATATATTAAGTGTCATCTAAAGGTGGAACAGAAATCCATATATCCATTTATTTTGTCCATTCTGTGCTACTGTAGAATAATGGCATTGCAAAATGGCGGCCTCCATGCAGGGGGACCAACTCCTATGTACAGTATATATTAAAAAGGCTCATTCTAAGGAAATAAAAGAAATAAAAAAACTTTAATTCTATAGCAATTATACACCAATTAAACATATTTAGGATTATTATATTCCATTTGTAACAAGCTGTTCTAAAAAATTATGAGAATAAATTCTACACACTGCACCTTTAAGGCTTAAGGTTAAGGCCGTGACGAAGACATTGTCTTACTTTCAAGACCAAGTCAAAAACATTGGTAACACTTAACAATAAGGGTCCATTGATTAACTGTAAATTAATGCTTAAGTAATGCTATTAATGGCTAGTTAATGCTTGGTTGGGCATTTACTATGCTAAGTTAACTAATGCTAAGTTAACATTAACTAAGCATATCAGTTAGTTAATGCTTAGTAGATGCTAAGTATGCATTAGACAAGCATTAACTAACAGTTAATTTATGTACCCTTATTGTAAAGTGTTACCAAAACATTGTTACATGTAACTAGCTCCCTTTAGCTTCTTCTTCTCACACTAAACTTGTTGATTCCTCCTCCTCTCTCAGGGTGTTTGGTTTTGTAGCCAAGAAGCCGGGCAGTTTGGCGGAGAACGTTTGCCACCTGTTTGCCGAGTTGGACCCTGAACAGCCAGCCTCTGCCATCGTCAACTTCATCAACAAGGTCATGTTGTCTCCAAGACGATAGAGAGAGACAGAGAGAGGAAAGCCAAGATCAGAGCAGAGCAGAGTACATTATAGTACTGACACGGCTTTCAATGGAGGCATGTCAGCTTGTGTTTTCTCAATGTTGCGCCATGACGTTAAAGGTGAGGGGTAAGCGATTCTGGACAATATTTGTTGGCAAATCACTTTTTGTGTACAGACCAGTTTACAGAGCCTAGGCTGCGTATTTCAGCACACATACACACAGTACGAACAGGTAAGCAGATTGTGAGGAGATATTCAGTGATTTTGACAAAAAGTGATTTGTCAACAAATTCTCCAGAGTCGCTGACTCCACCTTTAATGCTGTTGCTGTGTTGCAAAAACACTTTTTGGTGTGAAGACATTTTGAAGGCCGTGATGGTTTTTCCACTATTGTTTCCTCCTAGTAAACAATACCGCTGTTTCCTAACAAGGTTAGTTGACAAAAAAATCACAAAATATCCATTTTTGGATCAATAAAAACCCTACAAAAACAGTGTCAATATACAATACAATATTTAGTGCACCAACTCCTCCAAGAACAGGGAGCCCACAATCTATAGTGGATTTCATATGTTTTTAACATCTACCAGGGGCCTGTATCATGGAGAAATATGTACATGGGTTAATACCCACCTGACTTTGGGATTAACTCAGAGTTTCTGGTATCATGAAGCGAGTTCACTTTTAAATTCAGCAAATCACTATGGGAGTCATTATTCCTACACAGTCCTCCTGACATGATTAGTACAGTCACTTTGCCTACCAAGATCATTTAAAAAAAAAGTATAACAGAAGCATATGGCTGTGGTCAAACGTATGGTTTATCAACATATTTTTCTTACTCTTTGTAAAGTGCAGAACAAGTTGAAAATGCAACCATGTTAAAAACGCCTATGGAACAATTCCCACACTTTACAGTATATAGCTGTAGACTTACTGTTCATGTTTGGGTATATGTAGGAATTTATTTGACTTTTATATATTTTGCTGCAACAATTGCTTAGTTGCCCTATGGGTAAATCAAATTCCATATGTCATATTAAAGGCTCCAAAAAATTCAGTCAGATTATAAATTGAACTGGCTTTGTGATACAGGCCCCTGGTTTAAAGATGGCTAAATGAAGCAATGTAACAACTAAATAAACATTTAGAGCACAGACCAGAGTGTGTGTGTGTAAGACGGATCGGGAATCTTTCCTTGCACTGTTTGTAGGGGCAGTAAGGCCCTATAATGTTCAACATTTAAACATAATATCTGCCTTTAATAACAACCGGTGTTCATATTTTGTGTTGCTATACAGAATTCCATATATTTTTTTTCTTTGTATAAAAAAAAAAGTGACCAAAGACCTGACGATGTAATTCAGTTTCTATATCTTAAAGAGATGTCCAGGTATTTTGTGTATGTACAGCATTATTCACAGCCACTCTTGCCTTCAGACTTGACAACAGCACCTTTCTAAGTGTGACACATTTTGAATCATAATCGACAATCAATTTAGTTTTGGGTTTTTTCACTCGCATACATTTACTAATGGGAGCGAGATAGAGACATAAATGATGAAAGTAAACGTGAATGTGAAGTTTTTCTAACTTTTAATAGAGTGTGTGTGTATGTGAGGGATTGGCGTGCGTGTAGTGGCGTGCATGTGTGTGTGTGTCGATGGTATTTAGGTAAACATGTTGGGTAAGGAATCGTTACGTTCTTTTGAAAAGAAATGTATGTGAAACGGGGAAAAAGCTCGATGCTAGATGGGGAAGGACGGAGTATTAAAGGTGCACTATGTAACTTCGGGTGTGTAAGAGAAGTGGACATTTTCTAAGGTATATTCTCATAACTAAATAAACAGACTTTCCTGGAACACTGAAGTTAGCAAACTACCGTAAAAAGTTCCTGTTTCACTGTTGTTGTTGTTGTTGTTGTTTACAGCAGCAGGGCCCACTGTTTAGTTTACACACCTATTTTGTGATTAAGTTTGGTTCCAGCAGGTGCCTCAAAACAATTTTGGTTGGATTTATTATAGAATAATTCAATATTAAGAATTACATGTAGAGTAAATATGTTTTGTAAACCAACTGCAGACTCTGCATATGTATACAAATTCCCCTCCTCTGAAACTGCATAGTGCACCTTTAAAAGCACACCAGTGCCGGTAAATGTTTTTGGCGTTCATCCACACTGCAACACATTTTGTGACCAAATCCAGTGGGTCAGTGATTCACACACAATATTAAGTCAACTAGGAGAAGACAGCTTAACAACACAATATAAACAAAGACAAAGTACTTAACCAAAGATGAAGCACTCTTGTATTAATAAGCTTTTTTATCCAGCTATATTTTTGTACTTACTGTATTGCTTCTTGTATTTTTTACTATGCATTTATTTAGTGTGTGTGGTATAAAAACAAGGAAAACTACTACTTTGTATCACAGCGATATGTTGTGGTTGCTTTTCTTGTTTGTGTATCTCTATATGATGTAGTAATATATTTTCACATGCAGCTATAGGACGGCTTATGAGACATGATAAAAAGGAAACGTTTGTTTGTTTGTTGGAAAAATGGATATTAAGCTATTTTGTATGCAACAAAAATGTATAAAATTAAACTGAATGATGTGGTACCTAAAGTGCTTTTGGGTCTTTGTTTGTTTTTAGGTGAATGAATTGAAATAATTATCAATAAAATACTTATTAATATCCTGTAGATTGACAGACTGTTGCAGCTGTGAATGGTCGGCAAAGAAAATACCCGACATAAGTAATGGTTTTCATAATTAACTGTATTTATTCACAAATCCCTTTAAAAACAAGAACCAAACATGACAATATAAACTCTATTTTGAAAAAAAAAGTCTGATAAAATCATCATTCATAAATTTACAAACTGTCCCTTTAAAAAAAAAAAAAAAAAACTTAACTCACAATTGCTTCCAAGTCCCTTTGTTGGCGCTGTGAGGTCGAGCTTATAAAAGACAAATCTATTCAGAGTATATACTGAAGCAGAACCATCCTGAGAACTTGGTTAAGTGAAATTAAAGTGGGCCTCGTCTCCGACATACTATTACTGGTCTGAAATGCTCTAGTCCGTAGACATGTTTTTTTTCAAGTTTATAAACCACACAGTTTCCCCATCCGTAGCTTAACTAGGAGTGTCAATGATTGTGGAAAAACATTACCGTAGGTTACCTAATAGAGTGAGGCACTGGATCACTAATACACTCACATCAACACACTTTGATACCGCAAAGAAAAACTTAGCCTGAGAAAATCAAACATCTCACCGTGACACTTACAGTATACGCTGAATCTAAAACCAGTACGCTAAGACTCGCTGTGAAGGAATAACTTATCGATAATTTTTTTTTTTAAAAGTCCGTTGAGAAATATTACATTTGTTAAAGGCCATTTCCAACTTCTAGAAGCAGTTAAATAACACGGCGAAAGCAATGTGTTTTAACAATGTGTCAACAGTATCAAGGTGCAGTAAATGATGCCCCACGTTCAATCCAAAACAGCAGCCCACACTTACCACAGTGTTACCATACCAAAAGTCATTCAAGCTTATTCTGCAGAATGCTGTGCTATATGTTAAAGCAGCAACACTCACGCACAACTTT